>CM017766.1:25429418-26629418 GCA_008009225.1 Acer yangbiense | reverse complement strand
TGGAAACGTCCGCGCATGCACTAGAATGTGCTTGGTTTAGCGCGAGGACCGCCTACGGAGAAAGCCCTTGGCTTCTCTTTGGTTTTCACCTTTGTTGGTGATCGGCGGTTATAATCGGCGGCCTGGCCGCCGAATGAAACCGCCGTTTGCTTCCAGTAGTGTATGGAGCAATTCTACGGTTATGATCGGCGGTCACGACCGCCGTTCGAAACCACCGTTCAAGACCTGATTGATTTTATCTCTCGGCCTAATTCGGCGGTTGAAACGGCGGTCACGTATGAAATCGCCATTTTCACACCTGATTGATTTTTAATCTCAGGTTCGATTCGGCGGTTGGATCAGCGGTCACGAAACCGCCGAATAAAACCGCCGTTGGTCCCCTGTTCCTCTCGGGCCTCGGTGCGTTTCAGGAGCAAACTTGTCTTTTCACATGCTCTGTTTTTCATGCCTATAAATACATCACTTTCTCTTGTTCTGAGTGTAACTCTTTGATCATCAAGAACCCTACTTTCAAAAGAGAGATTTTTAAGAGAGAAAGCAATCAAGTTTGCTCATTAAACACTCAAACCAAAATCCATTTGCATCAAAGTTCATCTAGCATTCTCTAGCATATCTAGGATGCTTGCTTGCATGGGTCTTTCATCATCACACTTGCTTTGGTAAGTTTTTCACTATTATCATACATAATTAGTGTTTAATTTATTATGGCATCTCTTTTATTACTTGATTGTTCTTAGATTATAATCTAATATTCAAGATAGAGATTGTTGTGTTGATTTGATTGAGTGTTGGTTTTATGATAGATATCTAGGTTTCTCTAATCTATGATTATCTATGCTAATTGACATGTCATTTAGCTTTAATATTTAGGATTGTTTTTAATTGCATATTCATCATCTTAGAAAAGCATATAGGGTTTCCCTTGCTCTATGTTGCATTTGGATATTCATATATTCACTTAGGGTGTTAATCTCTTTTTAGAGAATTAAGTCTTGTGTTGTGACCGGGATTAGGTAGGTGTGTGATTACTTCCTGGATTAGGTTGTAATTGTTTACACATTTAGTGGAGTCGAGGTTCGAGTGTGGCTTATTTACTAGCCCGTGGTTTTTCCCGTGAGGGTTTCCACGTAAAAATCAAGTGTTATTTAATTTCCGCATTTTATACTTGATTTATTGCTTTATCTATTTAGGGGTATTTTCATAATTTGGACTAACACGAAAAATTGGGTAAAAAGCTTAAAATATATTCACCCCCCTCTAGATAGTTTTATACACACCGTACTATAATTTGTTTCAATTGGTATCAGAGCGGGTTCCTAGACATACATAGGTGATCCTTGCTTGTTTTGGTGTGTTTTGCATTTTGTGTGATTTTTGATCATTCATACATTTGCATTCATTTCATTCATTCATAAACACTATGAGTGGAAACGGTGGAAATAGTGGTGGCAACGAAGGTGCCTCAAGCACAAGGCCTCCACTTCTTACCGGATTGAACTATTCCCATTGGAAAGGGAAGATGGAATCCTACATATGCCAAATTCATGACCATGCATGGATGGCGGTGGAAGACGGATATGATCTACCTAAGATAACTCCCGATGGTGGAGGAGAAGAAGTATTGAAGCCTAAGGCGCAATGGAACGCGCAAGAGTTTGAGGCTTCAAAGTGGAATAAGAAGGCGATGCATGCCATCTTGTATGATATGGATGAAAATCAATATAAATTGATTCAAAATACTAGGATAGCTAAGGAGGCTTGGGACATCCTAGAGATTGCACATAAGGGAACCGAAGTGGTGAAGGACTCTAAGCTTTAAGTCCTCCAAACTCAATTCGAGATGCTTAAGATGGAGGAGAATGAGTGCTTCAACGACTTCGAGATCAGGTTGATGGATATAGTCAACCAAAGCCATCAACTTGGTGATCCATATTCGGATAGGAGAATCAAGCAAAAGATTATGAGATCTCTACCCGATAGGTTTGAATCGAAGGTGACGGCTTTAGAAGAAAATAGTGGATATAAGGATATGAAGCTGAGTGAGGTGATTGGGAGACTTCTAGCTTATGAGTCTAGGAAAGGGCCTATCTCCACACCCACTAAAAAGCAAAAAGGAATTGCTTTTAAAAACCTCCAAGGATGAAAAGGAGGCAAAGAAGGTTGACTCGGATGAAGACCTTGCCTTGTTTGTAAAAAGGTTCAACAAGGTTATGAAGTTTAGAAGAAAGGGCTTTGGATCAAAAGGTCAAGATTTGAAGAAAAATGGCTCTTTCAAGAAGTTTGAACCTAGGCAAGAAAGGACCGAAAGGAAAGGGGTCCGATGTTTCGAGTGTGGTGGCATAGGTCACTTTGCCCCCGAATGTGCAAATCACAATGAGAGGAAAAAGGGAAAAGTGATGACCGCCACTTGGAGTGGAAGTAGTGATGACTCCTATGAGGGAGATGAGTCTTCGGATGATGAAGAGCTCATGGCTAATCTCCTAGCTTTTGCCTCCTCCCATAAAAGCAAAAGTGCTAGTGAGAGAGAGGAAATGAGTCAAGAGGAAAAGGACTCAAGTGAAGAAGAAAGTGATTCCTCTTCTAACTCCATAAATGGATTTGTGGAGAAAAAGGTGCTTGCTAAATATCATGCCGAGTTTAATGATTTAGCAATCAAGAGCACAAGAAAGATGAAGATGTTGAGAGAAGAAAATCTTGAGCTTGCATCTCATAATGACCACTTAGGTGAACAAGTGGAAAAATTCAAGAAGATGGAAGATAAGCTAAGAGAGGAGTTAGTCTTATCTAGGAGGAATGAAGAAAGTCTAAAGAGGGAGCTTGAAGAAGTTAGAGATTCTATGACTAGGATGGATTCTAGCACCAAGAAGCTTGACCATATGCTTGGTGTTAGAAAGAGTCCATGTGACAAGAGGAGTCTTGGGTATGAAGATGACAAGAAGATCTCAACCTCTAACAAGACCGTGTTTGTCAAGGGTTTGAAGAACGAAGAAACTTCATATGTGCAAATTCCTAGGAAGAAGTTAGAAGTAGGACAATGTTCAAATGCACAAGTGAAGATGGGGCCAAGAATCCAAACTCAAGCTCAACCCCCTAGGGTCCCTCAAGCCAACATTCCTCTACAATTGGCTCACAAAGGAAAGAGACATATCATGCAACCTCAAGCTAGGAAGCAATCTAGACCGGTTCAACAACGAAGAAGGATTGAACCCTGTCATCCACAAAGACAAGGACAAGGTATGATTCCTTATTTTACTCCTATATGTCACTTTTGTGGATTTGATGGTCATATTAGACCACATTGCTTTCGATATATAAAAATGTGCAAAACTAGAAGCATGATAGAGAAGAAAAAGAAAAGAGCCATGATGCATGTTCCTAGGAATGATAATATTATTATGCATGATCCTAGAACATCTAGAGCCCATGTACCAAAGACCAGTAAGAAAGCTAAGATTGTTTCTAGGTGGATTAGAAAGAATGAAAATGTTTGCCATGTTGCTCAAATAGCCTTGAAGGCAAATTCTTCTAATTTTGGGTATTTAGATAGTGGGTGCTCTAGGCACATGACGGGAAATAAGAGTTTTTTCGAGACTCTTGTTATGGAGGAAGGAGGATATGTCACTTTTGGTGATGGATCCGAAAAGAAGGTTGTAGGGAAAGGAACCATTTCCGTTCCCGGATTACCCTCCTTATCCGATGCTTTATTTGTTGATGGCTTGAAAGCCAATTTAATAAGCATTTCACATCTAAGTGATGAAGGATATTCCGTCTTGTTTTGTAAAGATGATTGCTCGATCCTAAAGCCTGATGGACAAACCTTATTGAAAGGTATGAGATCTAGCGACAATTGCTATTGTCTTGAAGCTAGAATTGTCTCAAACAATGTGTCCATGGATGAGCAAATAGAGTTGTGGCATGAAAGACTTGGCCACATGAACTTTAGGGATTTAAGAACCCTTGGAAAGTTCAATTGTGTGCGTGGCCTCCCTAAGCTTGGGAAGAAAGCCAATGGTATTTGTGGACCTTGCCAACAAGGAAAACAAATCAAGAGCATGCACAAAAAGGGCAAGTATCTCTCCACCAAAGAGCCCCTAAAGCTTCTCCACATGGATCTCATGGGTCCTATGCAAACCGAGAGTTTAGGTGGAAAGAGATACATTTTTGTTTGTGTTGATGATTTCTCTAGATTTACATGGACATATTTTCTTAGAGAAAAATCCGAAACTTTTGATAAGTTTAAAATGCTTTGTACTAAAATACAAAATGAAATGAATTCTAACATTAAAAGCATTAAACGGATTAGAAGTGACCATGGGAGGGAATTTGAGAATGCCTCATTTGAAAGCTATTGCAATAGCATAGGCATCTCCCATGAGTTCTCGGCTCCTAGGACACCTCAACAAAATGGAGTTGTTGAGAGGAAGAATATGGTCCTTCAAGAGATCGCCCGTGTGATGTTGCTTAGCAACAATGTCCCTAGGAACCTATGGGCCGAAGCCATCAATACGGCTTGCTATATAGGAAATAGAGTTTTCCTAAGGCCCGGTACTAGAAACACCTCCTATGAATTATGGAAAGGCAAGAGACCAAATGTTAGCTACTTCCACACTTTTGGAAGCAAATGCTACATTTTGAATGACCGTGATCAACTTGGCAAATTCGATGCTAAGAGTGATGAGTGTATTTTTATTGGCTATGCCTTGAATAGTAGAGCCTATAGAGTTTTCAATTTAAATACTCTAAGTGTTATGGAATCTGAAAGTTCATAAAATACTCGAGGTGTGTTCATCAATATAAAGCTAGAGGGGGGGTGAATAGATTTTATCTAATTATTACCCAATTTTCGCATGCATGTCAATTTTACGAAAATACCCCTAGCAAGTCAACAAAACATACAAGTGTAATAAGATGCGGAAATAGTAAAAGACACTTGATGTTTACGTGGAAAACCCAACCACTGGGAAAAACCACGGGCTGTTAAGTGCGCCACACTCGGACCTCGAAATCCACTATATGAAAAGACGGTTACACCCTCAAGTGATTCTCGGACCCTCACCCTAGATAACCTCAGGCTATGGACACTACCAATCGCCACTCTTGGTTCAATCCCTAGTGATATCCCCTGATACACTACTCTTGGCGTGAGCACCCTCTAATCTACCACGCGGGCCTTTTATAGCGGCTCTAGTCCAATTTGCTTGAGGCCTAAGCACACTTAGCCCCAAGACTTCAATCTCTCAAAAGAGATGCACAACCCTATGTGAATATGTATGAATATTCAATTAATGCAATAAGAGCTAGGGTACTCTAAATGCTTACCTAGGATTATAAGATGACAATATAATCAATCCTAGATATCACATATAGCTATATGACATGGCATATAACTTTAGCTAAGTAAAGGATCACCAATCCTAGATACAAAGCTATCATATAAAACCCATAAACATTCAAAGGATTAACTAGTTGATTAAAAACAATCTATCAACCTAGTTATCAATACATCACACAAGAATGTTCATGGCATAGCTTTTAGGCAATAATGACCTAATCAAATAAGCTATGAAAAATAATCTCAATCAATAAATGAGATCAATTAGCTAGATGGCATATGAACATTAAAGCCTAGCTAACAAATAAAAACCCAATCAACACATAATCTCAATCTTATATGTAGAAATTAATCTAAACACATATAAGTAAAATATGAGATAAAATTGATAAGTAGAAACACTAATTATGTAAGATAAAAGTGTTCAACAAATCATACCATGTGTGTTGAAGAAGTCCCATGCATTAGCATATGCTAGATGATCCTAGATGATGCTTAGATGAAGATTTATGCATGTGGGGATGGGTTTAGAGAGATAAAGATATGATCTTTAAGCTTTCTCTCTCAAGTCTCTCTAAATATCTCTCTAGGGTTCTAATGATCAAAGACTTGTATTCTGAACCAGAGATAAGGATGTATTTATAGAGACCAAAAACAGGGCAGGTGAAAATACAATTTTGCCCTTGAAACGCACCGATCGGCGGTTTCATTCGGCGGCCAGGCCGCCGAAATGAACCGCCGAATGGCTCCCGTGTGGAACAGGGGAACTTCGGCGACTTCATTCGGCGGTATAGAAACCGCCGATCCCAACCGCCGTTTTGGACCCGAGAGATATATTTCAATCAGGTCTCATTCGGCGGTTTCTAACGGCGGCAAGGCCGCCGAACGTAACCGCCGATTCACCAAAAATGGTGAAACCAAGGAGAAGCCAAAGGCATCTCCACCGGCGATCATCGCGCAAATCAAAGCACATTACCGTGCACGCGCGGACGTTTCCGAACATCCTTAGGGAAACGAATTACTCCACACTAAAAGCTAACATACATGAAGTGCAAATGTGGGTATTGAATGCATCCTAATGCCTAACATGTCATGGCATTATCATATAACAAGATGCAATCAATTCAACATGCAAGAAGAGATATTGAATAAATCAATAAAGCACAATGCACACAAAATATAAACACACCATACAAGAATAAGAGTTATGCATGTTGTGTGTGTGTGTGCAACTATATCTCTTCAAGCCAATGTAAGCACTAGATATATACCTTTGGTGCTTGTCCTCTTGAGGTCTTGGAAAGGGTCTTGATCTTCAACAAACACCTAGACTACCCTTACAACCAAACCCCAACATGTGGTTTGACCACGAAATAAGCCAATCAATAATGGGAATCCTTACAATCTCCCCCTTTGGCTATTTCGTGACAAAACCACCACTCACATTGATTCCTCACAACATAATAGAAACTACAGGTCTACTTATGATTTTCTACTTTACAAAGAGATAAGATAAATAGTCTTGAAGTCTTCAATCTCAAGTAGAACAATCAATCCCTGAAAGCACAGTTTCTATACTTTCTAATACAAGAAAAGGTGAGATGAATCAAGTGAGATAAAACAAGCATTTGCAATTAAAAATTTAAGTACAACATCATGCAATGTATGAATGTGCAAATGCTCCCCCTCAAAGGGTTACTCCCCCTCAATTAGTATTCTCCCCAACATGCACAATTGCTACTACAATTTGCAACTCCCCTTACCACAACATACTCCCCCTTTTTGTCATGATATAGACAAGGGAGTAATCCCCAACCGGGTCACTCAAGACAAAGAGAGTTAGTAGCATTCTAGTATATGCATAATCAATATAAGTCACTTTATGCAATCTCAAATTTATTGGAGAGAAACAAGGAGATTTATTTAAATAAAATGTGTGAATCAAAAAATTGCTTTGCATACAAGACATGTAGCATTTAAGTCCAAAATATCATGGTATTTGGCAAAGCAAATGACAAAGGTTTTCAATATGAATTCAAACCAATTTCACCAATGTCAAGAGAGAAGCAAGGATATAGGTTTTCATCGATTTCAATTTAAGAACAACTATATCCAACTTTATAAGCTAAACATGTCATGAGCAACTTTGCACCCTACTTGATTTTTCCGGATAAGATATCCGTATGATAGTAGACATGTTCAACCAATAAAGAAAGAGAGACATTTGGATTGTAAAATCCTTGAATGGATACAAAATCCTTTTTCATTTGAGTCTCATAAGCTTTTTCACACATTATTTTGCATTTAAAAAATGCAATCATCAAAACATGCTTTTCAAGATTAGCATTTAGCATGTCATTTTAGCAAACATCATGTCATGGAGATCATTATAGGTCATTCAAATTAAATCCTATGTATATATCTCCTAGTCCAAAAATGCATGTTTGAACATAAATATGACATGGATTGCAATACAAGCATTGATCACACTTATTGAATAGAAAATATGTATACATAGTGTAACCAAGCTAACTCAAGCAACAAAAAGAGAAGCATAAGATATTTCAAATTTTTTGCAAGTGACTAGATGCAAAATAGATCTCTTTGCTTAAGTTCCCCATATGGGGTCAAATATCCACACCACTTCAATGAAGGGCATGTGGTTTAAAAGACTTACCAAGTCCATAGGACCTAGTTGAACCTATTTGAGACATGTTTGTCTCGTAGCAAGCGGGTTCGTCTTTTCTAATCCACTTAGGTGCCTCAAAAACATACCTAGTGGTCATAGGTTCTAGAGTTCTAGATGGCAAAGAATCATGCAAATGATTTTCTTCCTTTTTAAGGACATGCATCTTAGCTCTAGCCTTTTTCTTTTCAATCATGCATATAAGATTACATAATTAAATGTAATGCAAGCAACTTGGTCTAACATGACCAACAATACCACACAAAAGACAAGAGGAGATAAGGTTAGGAATTATACCATTCCCTTGAGCATGCAAAAGTGCTTTCCCTTGTCGTTGTGGTTGTCTTGGTAGTTGGATAGGATCTCTCCTCCTTTGATGATGACCAAGACAAAGTTGCTTGCTCGGTTGAGCTTGCATGATTGAACACTTCCCTATTAAGATCGTAGGTTGAGGGAAGATAGCCTTCTTGGTTGGTTAGACCAAGATTGAGGAAGGCTTGGGCTTGAAGCTCTTTGGAGATGTGAGCAACGCCCTTTCATCTTCGTCTCCTCTCTCTCCTTAGAGGGACATCTCCTCATCGGAGTCATTTTCTTCTCTCATAAAATCACTCATAGTGTTTGCGTTGAATGAATGCAAATGAGAAGAATGCAAGATGTATGTCAAAAACAATAATCATACAAAATGCAAAAACACACCAAAATGAGCTAGGATCACCTAAGTATATCTAGGAACCCGCTTTGATACCAATTGAAAGTTCATAAAATACTCGAGGTGTGTTCATCAATATAAAGCTAGAGGGGGGGTGAATAGATTTTATCTAATTATTACCCAATTTTCGCATGCATGTCAATTTTACGAAAATACCCCTAGCAAGTCAACAAAACATACAAGTGTAATAAGATGCGGAAATAGTAAAAGACACTTGATGTTTACGTGGAAAACCCAACCACTGGGAAAAACCACGGGCTGTTAAGTGCGCCACACTCGGACCTCGAAATCCACTATATGAAAAGACGGTTACACCCTCAAGTGATTCTCGGACCCTCACCCTAGATAACCTCAGGCTATGGACACTACCAATCGCCACTCTTGGTTCAATCCCTAGTGATATCCCCTGATACACTACTCTTGGCGTGAGCACCCTCTAATCTACCACGCGGGCCTTTTATAGCGGCTCTAGTCCAATTTGCTTGAGGCCTAAGCACACTTAGCCCCAAGACTTCAATCTCTCAAAAGAGATGCACAACCCTATGTGAATATGTATGAATATTCAATTAATGCAATAAGAGCTAGGGTACTCTAAATGCTTACCTAGGATTATAAGATGACAATATAATCAATCCTAGATATCACATATAGCTATATGACATGGCATATAACTTTAGCTAAGTAAAGGATCACCAATCCTAGATACAAAGCTATCATATAAAACCCATAAACATTCAAAGGATTAACTAGTTGATTAAAAAACAATCTATCAACCTAGTTATCAATACATCACACAAGAATGTTCATGGCATAGCTTTTAGGCAATAATGACCTAATCAAATAAGCTATGAAAAATAATCTCAATCAATAAATGAGATCAATTAGCTAGATGGCATATGAACATTAAAGCCTAGCTAACAAATAAAAACCCAATCAACACATAATCTCAATCTTATATGTAGAAATTAATCTAAACACATATAAGTAAAATATGAGATAAAATTGATAAGTAGAAACACTAATTATGTAAGATAAAAGTGTTCAACAAATCATACCATGTGTGTTGAAGAAGTCCCATGCATTAGCATATGCTAGATGATCCTAGATGATGCTTAGATGAAGATTTATGCATGTGGGGATGGGTTTAGAGAGATAAAGATATGATCTTTAAGCTTTCTCTCTCAAGTCTCTCTAAATATCTCTCTAGGGTTCTAATGATCAAAGACTTGTATTCTGAACCAGAGATAAGGATGTATTTATAGAGACCAAAAACAGGGCAGGTGAAAATACAATTTTGCCCTTGAAACGCACCGATCGGCGGTTTCATTCGGCGGCCAGGCCGCCGAAATGAACCGCCGAATGGCTCCCGTGTGGAACAGGGGAACTTCGGCGACTTCATTCGGCGGTATAGAAACCGCCGATCCCAACCGCCGTTTTGGACCCGAGAGATATATTTCAATCAGGTCTCATTCGGCGGTTTCTAACGGCGGCAAGGCCGCCGAACGTAACCGCCGATTCACCAAAAATGGTGAAACCAAGGAGAAGCCAAAGGCATCTCCACCGGCGATCATCGCGCAAATCAAAGCACATTACCGTGCACGCGCGGACGTTTCCGAACATCCTTAGGGAAACGAATTACTCCACACTAAAAGCTAACATACATGAAGTGCAAATGTGGGTATTGAATGCATCCTAATGCCTAACATGTCATGGCATTATCATATAACAAGATGCAATCAATTCAACATGCAAGAAGAGATATTGAATAAATCAATAAAGCACAATGCACACAAAATATAAACACACCATACAAGAATAAGAGTTATGCATGTTGTGTGTGTGTGTGCAACTATATCTCTTCAAGCCAATGTAAGCACTAGATATATACCTTTGGTGCTTGTCCTCTTGAGGTCTTGGAAAGGGTCTTGATCTTCAACAAACACCTAGACTACCCTTACAACCAAACCCCAACATGTGGTTTGACCACGAAATAAGCCAATCAATAATGGGAGTCCTTACAGAATCATCCAATGTCGTATTTGATGATACTAGGCTCAAGTCAAATGATCATGAGGAGGAGGTTATTTTTAGTGATGTTTCTCCTTTGGAGAAGGTTGTGGTGTCTCCTAATGTTGGGACATCTAATGTCAACAATGATGACACACAACCTATTGATAGAGTTCCTCTCTTGGACTCTAAAGAACCCGCTCCATAGGTTAGGAAACTCCATGATAAAGAAGATATCATTGGAGAGGTTAATGAGGGTGTTAGGACTAGACGTCAACTTGCTAATCTTATTAGCTACACTTGCTACACCTCTCAAATTGAACCCAAAAAGGTTGAAGAAGCCTTAAATGATGAATTTTGGGTTCTTGCCATGCAAGAAGAGCTAAACCAATTCGAAAGGAATGAGGTTTGGACTCTAGTTCCTAGGCCTAAGACCACTAATGTCATAGGCACTAAATGGATATTTAGGAACAAATCCGATGAGGATGGCAACATAGTGCGGAACAAGGCTAGACTTGTAGCACAAGGGTACTCTCAAATTGAGGGTATCGACTTTGAGGAGACATTTGCTCCCGTTGCACGTTTAGAGTCTATTAGGCTTCTCTTGTCCATTTCTTGTGTGTACAAGTTCAAATTGCACCAAATGGATGTCAAGAGTGCCTTCCTCAATGGCTTCTTACAAGAAGAAGTGTTTGTTGAACAACCCAAGGGGTTTGTGGATGCTCACCACCCCAACCATGTCTATCGCCTCAAGAAGGCTCTATATGGGTTGAAACAAGCACCGAGGGCTTAGTATGAGCGTCTCACTCAATTTCTTGTTGACAATGACTACACACGTGGTAGTGTTGACAAGACACTATTCATCAAAAGAAACAATGATGAGCTTTTCATAACCCAAGCCAAATATGCCAAAAACCTAGTGAAGAAGTTTGGTCTTGAAAAAGCCAAACATTGTGATACACCCATGAGTACCACTTTGAAGCTAAGCAAGGATGCTAGTGGTAAAAGTGTGGAACAAACGTTATATCGTGGCATGATAGGTAGCTTGCTTTATTTAACCGCAAGTAGGCCCGATATCTCCTTTAGTGTGGGTGTGTGTGCTAGGTACTAAGCGGATCCTAAGGAGTCCCATCTCTCTTCCGTAAAGAGAATCATTCGCTATGTGAATGGGACATCCAACTATGGGATTTTGGTACTCTTTTGACACTAATGCTAGTCTTGTAGGCTTTAGTGATGCGGATTGGGCAGGAAATTGCGATGATAGGAAGAGCACATCGGGCGGTTGCTTCTTTCTAGGCAACTACTTAGTGTCTTGGTTTTGCAAGAAGCAAAACTCGATTTCCTTGTCCACGGCCGAGGCCGAGTACATAGCCGCGGGGAGTGGATGCATACAACTCCTATGGATGAAGCAAATGCTAGTAGATTACGGATTCAACCAAGGTACTCTCACTCTCTTTTGTGATAACATGAGTGCTATTAATATTTCCAAGAATCCGGTACAACATTCTAGAACTAAGCATATTGACATCCGCTATCACTTCATTAGAGAGCTTGTTGAAAATAAATGCATAGTACTTGAACATGTAGGTACTAATGATCAACTTGCGGACTTATTTACTAAACCCTTAGATGCGACTCGATTAAAAACTCTTAGTAGATCTATTGGGATATGTCTTGTGGAGTGATGTTCTATGATTGACCCCATATGGGGAACTCAAGCAAAGAGAGCTATTTTGCATTCTTGTCACTTGCAAAAAATTTGAAATATCTTATGCCTCTTCTTTTAATTGTTTGAGTAAGCTTGATTGCACATATGTATATATGTTTTCAGTTCAATAAGTGTGAACCTTGCTTGTTTACAATCCATGTCATATTTATATTCAAACATGCATTTTTGGACTAGGAGATGTATGTAGGAAGTATGATTTGAATGACCTATGACTATCTCCATGACATGATGATTCTTAAATAACATGCTAATGTCAAATGAAAAAGCATGAAATTCATTTAACATGCTCTCATGAAAAGCATGAATTGATGATTGCATATTCTTAAAATGCAAAACCTTGTTTGAAAGCTTATGAGACTCAAAATGAATAAAGGATCTTGTATCCGTTCAAAGGAATTTACTTTCCAAATGTCTCTCCTTCTTTATTGGTTGAACATGGCTACTATCATACTGATATCTTATCCGGAAAAATCAAATAGGGTGCAAAGTCGCTCATGCCATGTTTCGCTTATAAAGTTGGATATAGTTGTTCTTAAATTGAAATCAATATATTCTATATCCTTGCTTTACTCATGACATTGGTGAAATTGGTTTGAATTCTTATTAGAAACCTTTGTCATTTGCTTTGCCAAATACCATTGTATTTTGGGCTTGAATGCTACATGTCTTGTATGCAAATCATGTTTGATTCACACATTTTCTTTCAAATATATCTCCTTGTTTCTCTCCAATTAATTGAGATGCATAGAGTGACTTATATTACTTATGCAAATCTTGCATGCTCCTATCTCTCGTTGCTATGAGTGACCCGGTTGGGGACTACTCCTTTGCCTATATCATGACAAAAAGGGGGAGTAGTATATGGTAAAGGGAGTTGCAAAATATAGAAGCAATTTTGCATATTGGAGAGAACATTCATTGAGGGGGAGTAACCCGTTGAGGGGGAGCATTGCATACACATACATTTCATAATGTTGTGCCTAAACTTTTAAAATGCAAATGCTTGTTTTTGTTCTCACTTGATTCATCTCACTTTTTACTTGTATTGGAAATGTTAGAAACATTCTTTTCAGGGGTTGATTATTCTACAAGAGATTGAAGACTTGAAGTTTTATTTTCTTATCTCTTTGTGTTGTAGAAAATCATAGTTGTCTCGTAGTTTCTATTTCTTTGTGAGGAATCAATGTGAGTGGTGGTTTTGTCACGAAATAGCCAAATGGGGAGATTGTAAGGTTCCCATTTGTTGATTGGCTCATTTCGTGGACAAACCACATGTTGAGGGTTCTTTGTGAGGGTAGCCTAGGTATCGATGCTATTGCTCAACCCCTTTGAAGACCTCGTCTTGATAAGCACCGAAGGTAAATTTCTATGTGCTTACTTTTCTTTAAAGAGATTAGTTGCACATACACACTTGACATACATTGCATATGTGTGCATTCTCTTCACTTGTCACATTTCACACTTGCATTTATGTGTTATATTTTGTTGTGTGTAATTGTGTCTTGTTGTCTTGTAATTCGTTTCCCGATAGTTTTCGGAAACGTCCACGCATGCACTAGAATGTGCTTGGTTTAGCGCGAGGACCGCCTACGGAGAATGCCCTTGGCTTCTCCTTGGTTTTCACCTTTGTTGGTGATCGGCGGTTATGATCGGCGGCCTGGCCGCCGAATGAAACCGCCGTTTGCTTCCAGTAGTGTATGGAGCAATTATGCGGTTATGATCGGCGGTCACGACCGCCGTTCGAAACCGCCATTCAAGACTTGATTGATTTTATCTCTCGGCCTAATTCGGCGGTTGAAACGGCGGTCACGTATGAAACCGCCGTTTTCACACCTGATTGCTTTTTAATCTCAGGTTTGATTCGACGGTTGGATCGGCGGTCACAAAACCGCCGAATGAAAGCACCGTTGGTCCCCTGTTCCTCTCCGGCCAATTCGGCCGTTATGAACGGCGGCCTGGCCGCCGATTGAAACCGCCGATCGGTGCATTTTAGGGGCAAACTTGTCTTTTCACATGCTCTGTTTTTCATGCCTATAAATACATCACTTTCTCTTGTTCTGAGTGTAACTCTTTGATCATCAAGAACCCTACTTTTAAAAGAGAGATTTTTAAGAGAGAAAGCAATCAAGTTTGCTCATTAAACACTCAAACCAAAATCCATTTGCATTAAAGTTCATCTAGCATTCTCTAGCATATCTAGGATGCTTGCTTGCATGGGTCTTTCATCATCACACTTGCTTTGGTAAGTTTTTCACTATTATCATACATAATTAGTGTTTAATTTATTATGGCATCTCTTTTATTACTTGATTGTTCTTAGATTATAATCTAATATTCAAGATAGAGATTGTTGTGTTGATTTGATTGAGTGTTGGTTTTATGATAGATATCTAGGTTTCTCTAATCTATGATTATCTATGCTAATTGACATGTCATTTAGCTTTAATATCTAGGATTGTTTTTAATTGCATATTCATCATCTTAGATAAGCATATAGGGTTTCCCTTGCTCTATGTTGCATTTGGATATTCATATATTCACTTAGGGTGTTAATCTCTTTTTAGAGAATTAAGTCTTGTGTTGTGACCGGGATTAGGTTGCTTAATTCGCAAGCAATCGGACTAGGTTCACTCATACCGGGATTAGGTAGGTGTGTGATTACTTCCAGGATTAGGTTGTAATTGTTTACACATTTAGTGGATTCGAGGTTCGAGTGTGGCTTACTTACTAGCCCGTGGTTTTTCCCGTGAGGGTTTCCACGTAAAATCAAGTGTTATTTAATTTCCGCATTTTATACTTGATTTATTGCTTTATCTATTTAGGGGTATTTTCATAATTTGGACTAACACGAAAAATTGGGTAAAAAGCTTAAAATCTATTCACCCCCCCCCCCCCTCTAGATAGTTTTATACACACCGTGCTATAATTTGTTTCAACCCAATTGTGGTTTGCCCACGCCCCCCCCCCCCCCCCCCCCCCCCCCCCCCCTCTAGATAGTTTTATACACACCGTGCTATAATTTGTTTCACCCCAATTGTGGTTTGCCCACGAAATGAGCCAATCAACAAATGGGAATCCTTACACCTCTCATTATATTTTGCAGGGGCATTTATACATGGTAATCCTAGGGTTTCCGGGTGCCACTAGGGTTTGATATCGTGGTCCTCAAGTTGCGGATTGCTGGAGCGGTCTTTTAGGATTTGTCCTCCTATTTAATATCTGTCACGCGTTTAATACCCTTGAATTTGAATCTGCTTTGGACTCTGATTCGCTTAAAGGATAAGAGAGGATCTGTTTGTTTCCTTGTTGGACTCTAGATGATCGTATTGTAGTTGATTTGGGACTACCTGTCGTTGCTGGTTTTGTCTTGAAGTTGAAGGACAAGGTTTTTATGTAATTATCCTTATTGGTTCCGAGTAGGGTTGAACAGGTTTCATTGTCCTGGTCGGCTGACTCGGCTCTGTTTGGTGTTGTCTTTTTAGGTATCGCTGTTGGCGCCAAGTAGTTCGTTTATATGAGATGCTAACGTCTCCTAGTTGACTGATCTTTTGACTTTCTGCTTACGTGGATATGCTGGTCTGCACTTTATGGTGACGTGTCCTCTCTAACGAATTTTACCTATAACAGTACCTATCCCAGAAGTTAAATTACTGGCCTTTGGGGCTACCCTGCATACATATGTGAGAAAAAATGCTCTGCACATGTAGATGACTGTGACATACGTATGTTTGATCACTTTCTGCAGCATATTAGTTTTGGATGTGAGATAAGTGTGGTTATTATGTATAATAATGGTGTTAAAAGCTGCTTGTTGTAGTCTCTAGTATTATAAAGCCTTTCTTGTTTAATAAATGATGTGCAAAGTAGTTGTTGTTGTGCTGTAGAGAAGGGACGAAATCCTTGACTATTTCCAAAGCTATTTTATGGTTTAGAAAAGTTTGTTAAATATTAGGGTGCAGAGTTTTGTCTAATAAGGGAATTATGTTAGGTTTTGACTTGTATTCCTAAGTGGACCCAATGTTAACCAAACGAGACTCAACTGATGTGAAACTTCCTGGAGACGTGGGATACGTTTGGAAGATTGAAGTTGGTGTTTTAGGGAGGTTTGAAGACCATGAAGAATTGAAGAAGAGGTGTGTTTCAGCGTATAGATCGCGGTTTTCTGAGCGATGTAATTTAAGGTGAGTTGTGACGGTTTAGGAAGCGGGTGTGCAACCGTGACCCAAATCGTAGTCAATCTTAAGCATGCGTGGAATGGGAAATATTCAACGAAAAAGGAAAGTGTTCTTTTGGGAAGTTCTTGTGCTTGAAGGAAAAGGAATACTCTTTACAAGAAGACTTGTCATAAAAGGAAATAGTATTTATGTTAAACAAGTAAGTCTTATATGTTTAGAAGTAGGATTTCCTTTTATCTTAAACTCCCTGTAACTAGTATAAATAGTCCTAATATTTATGTTATTATATTTAAGGCTGTGGAGCAAAAAGAACACCATGTACATTAGAGAGAGTGTGATGAGATCCGGGGAGACCCAACGGAATATACGGGGATGGATCCAAGGGAATATCAATGAATCAAGTTAGAGATCTGTGGGTGATATTCAGGGGAGACCTAGTGGATATTGTGGGGGTACTCGGTGAGGATCTTGTGAGTGGGGTTTGGGGTTGAGGTGAGAGAGTTAATCCTAGAGTATATGGTTGTAATAGTTTATCATATAGTGGAACTTTCTCTGTCAACCTGACGACCCGTGGTTTTTTACCCAATTTGGGTTTTCTATGTATATCTTGTGTTGTGATTGATTATTCTCTCCCATCTATTTTTCTGCTTATTGACGTTATTAATTGCTATGAATTAGGGGCGTATAATAGGCACGACGTTTCCGCGTTCATCGGTTCGGAATTATCCTCAACAATTGGTATCAGAGCTATATGGTTTGGTGATGGCGGTGACAAGTCTTTACGAGAGATCGTATGGAGGACTTGGTGGCATTGGGATAATGATGATCATGGTTGCCTAGTATGGTTTAGCAAAGGAGATACGTCTTGAAGACGGTTTCGAACTCAATAGGGTTTGATGAAAAGAAGAATATTGATGGAGGAGAAGTTTGGCGTGTGGTGACAAGTACGAGTCATGGAGATACAATCTGGGTGACATAAGGAGCTAATTATAGATAATAAAAAATTAAAAATAAATAAATAAATAAATAACTCCAAAAATAAATAAATTGAACACTCGAAGTCTCTGGTGTGGTGTGAGGCTTATCTGGTAAAGCACTCCCAGTTTCTAGTAGCAAGTTTTTCACCAGGTATGTGATGCAAGGACAAAAAGTCTTTCACAAGGTTGGGTGATGTAAGGACATGTTTATCTTTTAGGCCGTTTTCCCCACTGGCCATGGAAGAGGGTATGTTGCTACTAGTGGTCTATAATTGTGCACAATGCATTGGTCAGAAAGTGATGCAAGGTATATGGTGGACAAAGATGTCGATGGCTAATGAACTCCCTGGAAATCTGACTTAAGGAGTTGCACCACAATTTCAGCAAGTTATTTCGACATGGTGCCGGAATAACGAACACAAAAAAAATGTGTGAAGGAAAATCTTAGGATGATTCGTTCCTAAGTGGTTATACCTTGTGGTGGGATATGGTGATTCTCGGTGATGAGAATTGTGGCTGTGGACAAAGGTCTTGAGAATTCAAGTCAATGAGGAGAATTGTTAGGTTTTGACATGTATTCCTAAGTGAACCCAATATTAACCAAATGAGACTCAACTGATGTGAAACTTCCTGGAGACGTGGGATACGTTTGGAAGATTGAAGTTGGTGTTTTAGGGAGGTTTGAAGACTATGAAGAATTGAAGAAGTGGTGTGTTTCAGTGTATGGATCGTAGTTTTCTGAGCGATGTAATTTAAGGTGACTTGTAACAGTTTAGGAAGCGCCCAAATCGTAGTCAATCATAAGCATACGTGGAACGGGAAATCTTCAACGGAAAAGGAAAGTGTTCTTTTGGGAAGTTCTTGTGCTTGAAGGAAAAGGAATACTCTTTACAAGAATACTTGTCATAAAAGGAAATAGTATTTATGTGAAACAAGTAAGTCTTGTACGTTTAGGAGTAGGATTTCCTTTTATCTTAAACTCCCTGTAACTAGTATAAATAATCCTAATACTTATGTTATTAGATTTAAGGCTGTGGAGCAAAAAGAACATCATGTAACATCAGAGAGAGTGTGGTGAGATCCGGGGAGGCCCAACAGAATATCCGGGGAGGGATCTAAGGGAATATCAGTGGATCAAGTTAGAGATCATTGGGTGATATTCAGGGGAGACCTAGGGGATATTGTGGGGGTACTCAGTGAGGATCTTGTGAGTGGGGTTTGGGGTTGAGGTGAGAGAGTTAATCCTAGAGTATATGGTTGTAATAGTTTATCATATAGTGGAACTTTCTCTGTTGTCCTGACGGCCCATGGTTTTTACCCAATTTGGGTTTTCCACGTAAATCTTGTGTTGTGATTGATTATTCTCTCTGAAAGTAATTAAATACTCGAGGTGTGTTTATCAATATAAAGCTAGAGGGGGGGTGAATAGATTTTATCTAATTATTACCCAATTTTCGCATGCATGTCAATTTTACGAAAATACCCCTACTAGTCAAAAATACATACAAATGTAATATAGTGCGGAATTAATAAATGACACTTGATGTATACGTGGAAAACCCAACCACTGGGAAAAACCACGGGCTGTATAGTGCGCCACACTCGGAACTCGAAATCACTAATTGAAATGAAGTTTACAACCTATGTAGACCTCGTCTAACACTCCGGTCTGTAACCCCTCACTTCTACCCAGCGGGCCTTTATTAGCAACCCTATTCCAATTTGCTCGATCCTCGAAGTCACTACTTGTAATGATGTTTACAGCCAATCCCGGTCTGTAACCCACCACTACTACCCAGCGGGCCTGTAATAGCAACCCTAGACCAAGACTTCAATCTCTCAAAAGAGATGCATAACCCTATGTGAATATGTATGAATATTCAATTAATGCAATAAGAGCTAGGGTACTCTAAATGCTTATCTAGGATGATGATATATTCAATTTAAATCAACCCTAGATATCAATAGCTAAATGACATGTCAAATAGCATAGATAATCATAGATTATAAAAACCTAGATATCTATCAAAAACAACACTCAATCAATTCATCACAAATAATCTCTTTTCTTGTATTTAGCATATGATCTAAAACATACAAGTAATTTAAAAGAGATGGCTTGGTATTTAAAATACTACAATAAGATGAAATTAATCAAAATCTTACCAAGCAAGTTGTGATGATGCAAACCCATACATGGATGCACTCTATATAGACATAGGAGATGCAATATGAAATTTGATGCAAAAGGGGTTTGATTTGAGTGGTTAAAGTCGAGTTCTTGATTTGATTTTCTCTCAAAATCTATCTTTGAAGATTAGGGTTCTTAAGAGTCAAAGAACTGATTCAGATAATGAGAAAGTGTGATATTTATAGACATCAAGAACAGGGCAAGTGAAAAGACAATTTTGCCCCTGAAATCACACGATCGGCGGTTTCATTCGGCGGCCTGGCCGCCGAATTGAACCGCCGAATTGCTCCCGAGAAGAACAGGGGAACTTCGGCGACTTCGTTCGGCGGTTTCGTAACCGCCGATCATAACCGCCGTTTTGGACCCGAGAGGAATTTCAATCAGGTCTGATTCGGCGGTTTCGAACGGCGGCCAGGCCGCCGAACTGAACCGCTGTTTCACCAAAAATGGTGAAACCAAGGAGAAGCCAAAGGCATCTCCACCGGCGATCATCGCGCAAAACAAAGCACATCAACGTGCACGCGCGGACGTTTCCTAACAATCTTCGGGAAACGAATTACACCACACATAAAAGCTAATCATGCATGAAGTGCAAGTGTGGGTATTGAATGCATCCTAATGCCTAACATGTCATGGCATTATCATATAACAAGATGCAATCAATTCAACATGCAAGAAGAGATATTGAATAAATCAATAAAGCACAATGCACACAAAATATAAACACACCATACAAGAATAAGAGTTATGCATGTTGTGTGTGTGTGTGCAACTATAACTCTTCAAGCCAATGTAAGCACTAGATATATACCTTTGGTGCTTGTCCTCTTGAGGTCTTGGAAAGGGTCTTGATCTTCAACAATCACCTAGACTACCCTTACAACCAAACCCCAACATGTGGTTTGACCACGAAATAAGCCAATCAATTAATGGGAATCCTTACACTCTCTCATCTATTTTTCTACTTATTAACGTTATTAATTGCTATGAGTTATGGGCGTATATTATGCACGACGTTTCCGCGTTCATCGGTTCGGAATTATCCCCAACAAATTACTGATGAAATTCTGTACTACCTTATAAAGTATTGTCGTCTTTTTAGTACTTTTAAGAATCTCAAATTTTAGTATTCAAGCATTTGAGTAGAATACAGGATTTTTCCTCAGATCCAAGAGAGGGATCGGGGTGGGTCATGTCAACATAAATTAAATAAAATAACAATGGCAGAGAACAACTATTTAAGAAGACCTAAAAATGAAATAAATAAATAAATAAAAAACAAAAGATTCACAAATGAAACGAACCCAAAAACATCTGACGAAATCACACAACAAATCCCATCTATAAACTACTCCATTATCTCCAAATCAATCATTGCCTCTCTCTTCAACCATACACCACCACTAGGGATGGCAATTACACCCGACCCCGTGGGATCCGTCCGAACCCAACCCGCTTAAAGAGGGTTTGGGTTGGGATAATTGTACCCGTGGACAGATTTGTGTTTGAAAACTGTACCCGTCACAGGTTTGGGTTGGGGTTCAGGTATGGATTTTGAAAAAAAACCTTACCCGAACCCGCAAACCTGTTTAGCTATGATGTGTATTGTGTTTGTGTGTAATTTTAATATTTTGAACTTATGGATTATGGACTTGTGTTGTGTTAGAATTCAAAACTTGAATTTATGGATTATGTATTTATGTTAGAATTTTAGAACTTGAACTACATTTTTTTTTCCTTTGTTCTAGTTTTTGTTTTTTTAAGCTATTTATACTTTTAAGCTTAAAATGATAAATGTTCACGGGCCCACGGGTGCCACACCCATCCACAAATCCTTTGAAGTTCGCGGGTTCCTGGGTGAGTATGGATGTTGCTTAAATCCGCAGGTAAGGGTTTGGATGTTTCTTTTTTTTTTTTTTTTTTTTTTTGCGGGTTTGGGTTTGGTTTTTCCCAAACCCGCTGGAACCCAGTCCATTGCCATTCCTAACCACCACCCTTAAGAAGTTTTGCAACAACTTCACCCAGAAAACCATTTAGGGATACTATTCACTAATGATTTAAGTTTTTTTTTTATTATTATTGAATTTTTTTTTTTTTTTGTACAAGTTAAGAATACTAATATACCTATTGACCGTTAGGTTTGACTGATAGAAGGGTCATTGAAGGACGAAATTGGTATATATATATACAATTTTTCTATTGTCAATTCGTCCTGATATAAAATATATCAGGACGAAAAATGTTGATCATTAGATTTACATAATTTGACTCAAAATGTATGCACTTGTCAAAACTTCTCAATAATCTATGGTCCATATTCTTCGTCCTGATATATTTTATATCAGGACGAACTGACAGTAGAAAGACTATATATATATATATATAAAACAGGTTCCAACCCTTTAATTAGTTACACCGTCACATCAATAATTTATGATTGAATAGGTCAGTAACCAAGGTACGGACACCACCAATATTGTGTTATCACGTGGTCCATTTTGGAAGAATGCAAGAAAATAAATGTAAAAAGTAAAAGCAAAAATGATATGTACCAACACCCCATTGGTGGGTGAGTATCTTGGGTACAGACCTACCCGAGCATTGGCCTTACAAAAATTTGTTCTCATCAGAACACACATTAATTCAAGATAAAAATCTTTGCCAAACACAGTAACATAAAAGTCATGAGAAAAAAAAAAAAAAAGTAAAATTCAAAAATACATATAAATTTCTAATGTGATCAGTCGCTTAAATAATTTATATAAAAAAATCTCGACAAGAAAATGAATAATAAGAAAAAATATATATAAAAAACAAGTTGTTTTTTTTTTTTTTTTCCCGAAGTATTACAACTTATAAGAACTATTACAATAGGATTGCCGGGACCCACTGAGATCAAACAATACATGTCCACCACAGATATCTACTCCTATAATTGGAGATAACTACTCCCACAATCTGGGAAGAAAACTCACCATAGATGCTTATAAAATGTGCATGGTGGGATTTGAATCTCTCACCACTTATGTAGAAGGGAAGTGAACTATCAGCTCTGTTAAGAGGTGATGTGCATAAAAAACAAGTGTTGAAAGAACTATATATCACACATTTAAAACTAAAAGAAATGAAAATACATGAGAAGCACAAATAAGATTTTTAATAAATTTTTTCTCAAAAATACAAAAAAGTTAGGACAATATTTTGATAATATATGGATACTGCCTAGGGTTTTTCAGCATATGGTCGACTGTGATACTTTTTCCCATTAGGTCAGTCCAATTTAAAAAAAAATATAAAAAATTGATAATAATTGGGGTCATAATTTTGAAGATAAAAATCATCGAAATGTATTTATATCAATTATGGTGCTCCTGTATGTGTTTGATGGTGAGACTTGAGAACAACAAACAATTCGGTCAATAATTCATTATTCATAATTCAGTTGCCTTTTTATTACATGCATTAATGATAGTTTTGTTGAATTCACGAGGAAAGGGATAGCCAATCTTTTTTATTAAAAATAAAAATAAAAATGGAGTGTTAACTAGAAATTTATTATAAAAAGAAACTTAATCGTAGAAACAAGACAATAAATATGGTTTTATTGATTGAATTTCTTTTAATTGTAAATTTTTAGGTGTAAAATATTATTCACACAAAAAATTAATTAATTATTTCCGTTGAATCAATCGGGACTTAATCGTTAGATCAATCATTAAAGTAATTTATATATTGAATACGTATTAACAAAGATAAACCTTTTCTTGCAGTTTTGCAACTGCTAGTTCTTTAAAATGATCTGTCCATTCCATTGAAACATTTCTAATCATATATATAAAGATGATTAGGTGTAGGCTATTGCATGTTTTTTTTTAATTTTTTTTTTTATACGGAATCCCAATTGTTACCCGTGTAAAACGTAACTACATAGGTTCCAAGTGAGATGCTAAACGATAAATTTCTGTACTTGATAAACTATATATATATATATATATCGGTCTTTCTACTGTCAGTTTATCATAATATATTATATTAAGACGAAAAATATAGACCACAGATTATAAAAAAGTTTTGACAAATGCATATACTTTGAGTCAAAGTAATTAAATCTAATGGTCCATATTTTTCGTCCTGATATATTTTATATCAAGACGAACTGAGAATAGAAAATTAGATGTATTTATATATATAGTACAGCTGTACAAGTCTACAAATATCTAACGTGATTATTATTGAAAATGAAAGTTTTGATAAAAGTGTACGATATTTAGCATCGATTTTAAGACTGTTGTTCGATATTTAGCCTATCTGTCTCTCTTATGGCCCTTATCCATACACACATCGCCTTCATAAATCCACCTTTTATTTTATTTTTATTTTATTTTTAAACACATATATAGAATTGTAATTTTATAAATTATTTGACACTAGCAATAAAAAATCAATCAAAGAATATCCAATAATTGATCAACCATCAAATGCCTCAAATTTGCAAGATATAGATAGAAGTAGAAGTTATTCAATTTATTCTATGACACCAAAGATAATAGATCGACTATAATTTTGTAGTCAGAAATCATCAAACATAATAATGAATCAGATCTTGGCAATATAATGATCGAACACATTGTGATTTCGGTTATGCAAACACTAATTAAGAACTTGAATTAATACATGTTTTTGTTAATCATTAAATATAAATAAGATGTTTTAAAATTTGAAAGCAATTGAGAATAATTTTTTACCACAACAACAAGAGATCTTACTGGTCATTCACAATAAATATCAATCCATATTGCATTTGATACTTTTCTCCCTGTTTAGGTTCAAAGTAAATTTATGCTGAAAATTATTATCGTCAATGTAGCTTGATGGTAAAAAGCGTTAATTCATCCATAGGTCGTGTATATATATATATATATATATATATAAAAGAAGTTAAAATTGCAGTGAAAACAGGGGAATCATATACAATTAGTGGATACATAAAACATAGAAATCCACTTTAACACAATCACAATCACACTCAACTAATTAATTAATTATGTCTGCCTAGGTTTAACCTAGCTATCACACATGAAAAAAAAAAAAAAAAAAAAAACTAAAATCATTGATTATATTAAAACATATCTTCTTTTTGTGGGTTTTTTTTTCCTTCTTCTTCTGTCGGATTAACGGAGATAATGATTGGTGATCATCTTGATTTCAAGTCTTTTTGTGAGATCAAAATCAATTGTGAACTCTAATAACATATATGATCATTAGCAACACAAATTTCTCAGTACAAGATGTTAATTATAATCTCATCACTATAGAAAGCATAAAAAAAAAAAAAAAAAAAGAACAGAGAACAAAAAACTAATACATTATATATTTCTGGAAATTTTGATATATACAAGCACTACTACTACTTACCTAAAAAAATACTACATTAAAATTACTTGAAAGTGGTTCTAGTACTCAAATCTATATATATATATCCATAATAATAATAATAAAAAGGTTTAATTACATATTATGATAATTATTATTGACAAATTAAAGTTAATTGAAGTGCATGTAGCTAGAAAAATCTATGTGAAGTATGACCATGTAATGCAGATAACAGGAAAATGATCTCTTCATCACTGCCATCATAGAACTGATCTACCTGGTTATTGTTGTTTTGAAGCTGAAGATGAAAATTGGCAACAATTTCATCAGGCAACACTTTTGTTCTACAAAGTGGACATGTAGCCAAGTACTGTTGAAGCCATCTATCCAAACAATCCTTGTGGAAAGTGTGTTTGCATTTCAGACTCCTGACCTGTTCGCTGTCTTCGAAATCCGATAAGCACACGGCACATTCAATATTATTAATATTATTGGATTCATGATGATGATGATCAGATGTTGATGTTGCTTGTTGCCTCATCAGCTTGTAGGAGATTGTTGGATTTTTTTCTTCGATGAATTTTAGGAATTGGGTGGTCGTCACAAGGCGCTGTCGGGCGCTGCAGAGGGTTCCGGTCACCGTTCGGATTAGGATCACCGTCTCGAGGAGGAGGAGGCTGAAGAAGATGATTGTCATGGTGTAGAGATGGGAGAAGAATTCAGACAGAGCTGCCATGGTTTGGATGGATGGTTGGGTGGAGGCGGCTGATGAAAGAGGAAGAAAAAGAATGACAGACAGGTAGATAAGATGGAATGTTAAAGAAAAATAATTAAAAAAACAAAATAAATTAAGTTTATATAGTAACACTAAATGAAATGCTGCTTTTCTTTATTTATATTTTTAAAGTCGCACCAAACACACTATTGTAATAAAACTTAGGGTAGGGTAGGGTAGGGTAGGGGTGTGCAAGATCAAATGCAATACAACCCAATAGAATCCATCTAATTTTTTGTTTTTTTTTTTGAAAAAGGATAATTGCATTAACCAGAAAAAACATACAAAGGATAATTGTTCCCTACAGGACGACAAAGCTGCTTTAGCCAAATTCCGAGCCAAAGAGTTTCCCGCTTGGGAAATGGCTTGGCATTTACTTACACCCAAACCAGACAACAAGGCCCTAATATCATTCACTATAAAACAGGCATCCCCTAAATACAGAGAATTCGAATCTAACATAGATACAATGAGGGGATTATCAACCTCTGCAAAGTTTACAGGAAGTGCAAAGAAATTTGCTAGCATAAGACCCTCCCTAAGTGCCAGGAGACATCCAGTCTCTTTATTAAACCCGCCAAAGATGTTCCTAGCACGTGCCACAAGGATTTTCCCTTTGTTGTCTCTAATGGTTGCTCCCACAGCACAAACCTTGGAATTTTTCCGGGAAACCCATGCTATGTTCAGTTTCAAACGGCCCGGGGGAGGCGCCACCCAAACTTCACAGGGGAGAGGCCCGGGAAGAGCCTCCAACACTGGAGAAAAAACACGAGTGGAATTTTGGAATTCCGTCAAAAAGTTCTCAGCTTTAGCTATCCCTAGGTCCGGGTGCACATATTTCCCAAGATTGCAAAAAATATTCCTCATTTCCCAAATTTCCCAAATCAGCATGCAAAAGAGGGCTATATCATCTTTTGAGAATAAAGAAGAGAAAAGCATGAGAACATCCATGACTGGTAACTTAGCCAGCTCATCAAAAAAGCTATCAAACCTGGTTTTGCTCCAAACTTTCCTCGAAGCTTCACACCAGAATAGGGCATGTTCAAGAGATTCCATATCAGAGTTGCATCTAGCGCAAATGTGGTCCGCCACCACCTTGCGTTTCAGCAAATTAGCCAAGGAAGGAGCAGCATTTAAACAGATTTTCCAAATAAAAACACGCACCTTTGGGGGAATGTTAAGAGTCCATAAAGTCTTCCACCATTTCCTGGAGGCAGCAGAGTTGGACGTATTCTCTTTGATTTTATCCTGTAATGCTAGTCTATAACCACTCCTTACCGAATACACGCCTCTCTTATCAAAGTGCCATGAAAGGATATCAGATCCTCCAGAATTACTGACCGGGATAGAAAGAACAGCTGCCCTATCATAGGGAAGAAAAAATTGCCGTAATTTCATATGGTCCCATCCTAAGTGTCTCCTATCGAGAAGATCAACCACTCGAAGCTCGAAACCAGGATCAGGGGAGATCGGTTGGAAAGTACTTGGTCTAGGAAGCCATTGGTCTTTGAACACTCTTATGGATTTTCCATCCCCAACTCTCCATCTGAGGCCTTTTGACAGCAAGTCTCTACCCCATACGATACTTCTCCATAGATGTGAGCATCCACACTTGGGGGAAGCCTCTAGGAAACCCGAATCCTTGAAATATTTAGCTCTCAAAACTTGTGCGGCTAAAGACTCCGGATTCTTTAATATCCTCCACGCTTGGTTTGCTAGTAGTGCTTGATTGAAGGACACTAGGTCTTTAAACCTCATTCCCCCCCACATATTTCAGCAAACACATTTGTTCCCACCTTACCCAGCTGATCTTCCTTCTCTCTTCCCTTGAGCCCCACCAGAACCTCGAAAACATTGCGGTAAGATCTTTCACTAGACTAGTCGGAATCCTGAATATACTCATGGCATAAGTCGGGACTGCTTGAGCGACCGCCTTAATCAAAACCTCTTTCCCTCCAAGAGAGAAGAGGTTGCTTTTCCATCCCCTTACCTTCTTCCACAACCTTTCCCTGATATCATTGAAAAGCACTCTTTTATTTCTTCCTATTAGAGAAGGCAACCCAAGGTATCTATCATAAGTATTCCCAAAATCAACCCCTAGCACTCCAAGAATCTCCTCTTTCACTCTTCTATCAACATTCGGGCTAAAGGAAACCATTGATTTCTGAAAATTTACCTGTTGGCCCAAAGCTTGCTCATAATTATTGAGAATCCCATGAATTCTGGAACAACTTTGTTTGGCAACCTTACAGAAGAGTATACTGTCATCTGCGAAAAATAGATGACTGATGAGAGGACTTCCTCTACCACATTTTAAGCCCAAAAGCCTACCATTCTTTTCTGAGTTCTAAATCATACTTGAGAGTGCCTCCGCACATAGGAGAAAGAGATAGGGAGAAAGAGGACAACCTTGTCTTAGGCCACGTGAGGGAATCAAGGAGCACGATATCTTTCCGTTTAGTAAAAAAGAGAGTTTGGAAGAACTGACACATTCCAAAATCAGTTGAACCCATCTGCTCGGAAATTGCATTCTTATCAGCACAGCTCGAAGGAACTGCCATTCGACGCGATCGTACGCTTTGCTCATGTCCAACTTGAATGCCATCAACCCTCTCTTCCCTTTCTTTCGATGAGAGATCGTATGAAGCATTTCAAAGGCCGTGATCACGTTATCAAATATCTATCTTCCGGGTACAAAGGCAGACTACTGTGTCGATATCAAATTTGGGAGGACTTGTTTAATTCTATTTGCCATATCTTTTGTTATAATCTTGTATATTACACTGCAGAGAGATATCGGTCTAAAATCCTTCAAAGAAACAGGTTTCTGCACTTTCGGAATTAGTACAACATTCGTGTTGTTGAACTCTCTGACTGATGTTTCTCCTTTTAACACTCGAAGACATATCCTGGTTATATCCGGGCGGATTACATTCCAAAATTTCTGGAAGAAGAGTGCTTGAAATCCGTCCGGACCAAGCGCCTTGGTTGGGCCCAAACCAAAGAGGGCTACCTTTATTTCTGCTTCAGAAAACTCACTATCCAATCCCGCTTTCATCTCCTCGCTTGGTCTAGACTTGGTAGCTCCCGTTACTTTCCTGATTACCTCAACTGAAGGGTAAGTGGTACTAAAAATGTCTGTAAAATAATCCGAAATCACTCCAGCCATCCCCTCTTCTGAAACCTGGATACCCCCTCTTCTGAAACCTGGATACCCCCTCTCGAGTCTTTTAGCGAAGAGATATAATTCTTCTTTTTTCTTGCTGAAGCTCTTTCATGAAAAAACCTTGTGTTCCGATCCCCTGCACTCAGCCAATCTGCTCTAGATCTTTGGCGCCAATACATTTCCTCGTTTTCAATCAGGCTTTCAACACTCCTTTCTAGAACTTTGATCTTTTGCATTACCCCCTTCTCTCTGCACTTTCTGTACAAGTATTCAATTTCTCTACTCTTCTCTTCTATTTGCTTTCGTAAACTCCCAAACCGAGATTTACTCCACCCCATCAACTTTTCAACAAACTTATCTAGCTTGACCTTTAAGTCCCCAGTTGAGCCAGACGGGCCATTCTCTTCCCAACTTTCAGTGATCACTCTACCGATATCATCCTTCTTCAACCAAAAGGACTCAAACTGGAACCTCTTCTCATACCTTCTTTCATTCTCCTCTTTTTTTTTGCACTCCCAGAGAAGAGGCCGGTGATCAGAAGAATAAAAGCTTAGGTGTTCGACTCTAGTCTGATGGAACATGTCTCTATAGCTGTTGCTTGCCAGAACTCTATCAAGCCTCTCTTGGACATTATCTTTCCCTTCTCTTCTATTATTCCATGTGAACATCAGACCAGAAAAGCCCAAATCAACTAAATCACAATCCTCAACCGCCTGTCTGAAATTGAGAATATCCCTTATAGACTTTTCCGATCCTCCCAACTTTTCGCTGCTGCTTAAAAGATCGTTAAAATCCCCTGCGCACATCCATGGAAGCCTATCCACTCCTCTTAGCCGTCTCATTAAAGTCCAAAAACTCCCCCTTTTTCTTGGATCCGGATCTCCATACATCCCTGAAAACCTCCATTGGAGACCATCCTCTTCCTGAATTCTTGCATCTATGTGCCCCGCTGAAAAGGACAAAACCGTGACATTATAATTGTCTTTCCATAGCAAAATTAATCCACCACTACTCCCATTGGAGCTAACCCCAAAGCCACCCTCAAAACCCATAGCTACTTTTAATTGACCTGCCCTACTACTATTTAATTTGGTTTCCGAAATAAACACCAAGTCTGGGGAGTGTTTCTTTATCAGCCTCCTCAAGGCCGCGAACGCACGGGGATTCCCCAAGCCCCGCGCGTTCCAACATAAACCCCTCATGGTTCTCGGCGGGCCTGCTCCGCAGGCTCTGCCGTTGACGAAAAGATTAAGAACATAGAATCACTGTCAGTAACTTTACCTTTTTTGGGTTCCCTATCATCCTCCGGGGACTCGAACACCACCCTTCTTTTAATGCCCCCATTTATGTTTCTATCTGATTTTGGACTCCTTTGATTACTTTGGCTCTGGGGAGAAAACTGAGATTTTATCCTCATATTAACTTTCCCCTTATCGTTACAGTTCGTTGGGGAGGATTTTGAGGGAGAAATTGGCGGACTCTTTCTGTTAGAGGCTTTCATGTTGGAGAGGTTTGCAATCATCTTGCGCTGAAGAGGGCTAGCTAGTAAACCTGCTTTCGACTTCTTCTGCGCTTCTCTAGCAGCTCTTTTCCATTTTTTCCCCGTTTGCTTCATCCCTGGTTGAGTCATGGAAGTGGGTTCCCGCTTCAGATCATGAGCTTCTGACTCCCCCATAAGGTTAGTACACTTATCCTCTAACACTTGGGACATAGGGCACACTGTTATTAGGCCCATTTGCTCCGGCAGCCCCCATTGTGTAGACGCTATTAACAATTGGGCCTCTTCCATTTCCTCCCTAACCGGCCCACTAGAAGGTCGATCCACACACATTCTGTCCAGATCATCGTTTCCCGCTTTCGTCTCAAACAGTAAGGGTTCTAGAGTCTTCGCCACCGCCTATTCTGATGCAGCCGTTGCTGAACTCTCTGATCCTTTCTTCTGACCTGCTGGGGAGGATATCTCCATTGTGGGGGTCCTTTTGATTTCTGTTTCACGTAACTCTACTAAGGACTTCTCCTTTACTGACGAGCCTCCACTTCCCTGAGATGGGGATCTAAACTTTGCTTTCTCCATCGTAGACGCTCTCAACCATGATCCAAACTTGGTCTTCGGTCCTTCAATTAATTCCTTCTTTGCCTCTATATCGGCACAGTCACTGATTCCATAGCCCACTCTCCCACACGCATAACAGAAATCTGGAAGCTTCTCGTATCGAAGACCGACCACCACTATATTCTCCGATTTATCTAACCTCAGTCGGAGCCAACACTTTAGGGGTTTCGAGATATCAATTGAGACCTTGACTCTTAGATATTTCCCCCAACACTCTTTGGATTCCATCGGGATCTCAATTACCTCCCCTATTTGCTCAGCTAACCACTTTGCCATCCTCCTATTCATACACATTATGGGTATGTCATGGATTTGTACCCAAAAAGCGGCTCTATTGAACCTCAGCTGTGAAATATTCCCGGTTCCCTCTGGTTTTCCGATACTATTAAGCTTCTGTCGAAATTCCACGGCCCCCTTTGCCATATCCGATTGCGATCCGTAGCTTCGGTGAAATAGAACATAAAAACATTTTCCCCTACCACTTCAACATCCACAGTACCAAATGGACTCCACAATTGCTCAATAACTGACTTAAAAGCCTCTCAATTGACTCTCTTACCTGATAAAACCTTTCCCACCAGACAATGATCAACATCTTCCGCCCCTGTTCTTCCCTCATCCTCTGAAACCTGACAAATTTCATTGTCCTCGTCCTTAATTGAAAGGTTCTCGCATAACGTCGCTAACTCTCTTGTCCCCATGTCTTGAAAGCTCAAACCCAAGGACCCTCAGAGGGAGGTGAAATGTTAAAAACTACAGATCTAGAAAACCCCTAATCACAACTTCGAGCCCTAACTGTTGCAATAAGAACTAACTTCGACCTCAATAGACTTACTGACAAAACTCTGGATTCCACAGACAAGAGGAAACCTCACTAAGAAGGACGATTAAAACCCTACTGCTTCTATTACAGAAGATTGGCTACCCAATGGACACTCTACTTTCACTCTTTTCCTCAGGAGGAGAAAGGGAAAGAAAAAAAGAGCTACAGGAAGTCTGGTCTTTTTTTTCTTTTCTCACTTTTCTTTTAGAATCCATCTAATTATATTTTGGATTTCTATATACAAATCTGTCAATCCGTCCGATCCATCAAACTATGTTTTTTATATTGGCTTGATTCATTCGGTATTATATAAATGAACATTTAGATTTAAGTATTTTGCAAAAGTGACGATATTTACACCCATTAAAAACTGTATATACACCCTCACATTAGTACTTTTTTTTTATTTTAAATCCAATAATACCCATGAATAAAATTACTAAGCAGACTAATTGTTTGTTAGTACACCCACCAATAATTATTAATTGGTTTGATATTAGCATATATCATAAACACTTTTTCCAGTATAATAAACCCTAGATTCCCTTTTCAATATATTTTCACTCTTTTTTAAGGAAATAATAATTGATTGCTAAGTATAGAAAATGAATCAAAATCATGAGACAAATTTGGTTGTGAAAAAAGTAAGTTTTACATTGATTTTTATTATTTTTGTTAGAAGAACAAAATCATTATGTATATAAACAGACTTTTAAATTAACTATATTATCTATCTATCTATATATATTTATTTATTTCTTTCAACATACTTTAGACTTTTTTTATATCAATATTAGATGTTCTTCAATTTTATCGAACATTTATCCAATTTTTTTTTTTTAAACATATCATTTAACACATATCTACTTCCACATCAATTGAGATATAACAAAAATCTTGTATCCCAATAACTCTCTCAAACAGAGAGTGGTTCTCTAATAATAATAATAATAATAATAATAAATCTTAAAATTGATTTTTAACAAAAAATAGAATTTGCTTTTTAAAAAACCGAGAAGAGAAAAGAATTGAAGTAGGGAAGAGAAAGAATAGTAAGAGAATTAAAGGTAACAACAAATTTGAAATAATAATAAAGTTGATTAAATAACATAATAATAGTTATAGGTGGTGTGTACATACAAAAATACAATGCTATATAATTAAAGAAAGGGTATTTTTGGTATTAAGTGGGGTTTAATTACAAATTAGAGATTTTTTTTAAATTTTTAATGGGTATGATTACGAAAGGGGTGTAGATACAGTTTTTGAAGGGTTCCATTATTGCCACTCATTTTGCAATTGGATCGGATATGATCCGATCTAGTTGTAATTGGATTGGATCGGATCGGATTTCGCTCAAGTATTGAATAGTATCGGATTGTAATTTCTTTGTTCCAATCTGATAGAATTGGATCTTGGATCATGAAAAATTCAATGGATCCAATCCGCCGCACACCCAGGGCCGTCTCCAGACATTTCGGTGCCCCATCCAATTAATGATATTAACAAAAATCGTGGCCCTATAAAAATTATTATCATTAACATAAAAAAAAAAATTAAATCTGTTTGGCCATAAAAGAACCCCTTCTCCCTCATAAATGATTCAAGAAAAGCTTAACAAATTGACTACACAATACACATATGGATCTGAGAATTGAGATCACTAAAGCCTAAAATTAGTGGATACTATTGTAAATAAAATAAATAATTAAAAGATAAGTCAAAATCAACATGTAGAAATTAATTGAAAACAAAAACCATACCTTTCAAACTGTAACATATTCAATATTGACAAAGACATATAGTTTCAAACTTTCAAGAAAAAAAGAGAGCCAGAGAAGTTTCAAAGTCAACCGAGAGTTTTCTTCAAAGTAATCAAAAATGTTTTTGATTCGTTTAGCACTTTAGACTTTAGGTCATTAGGTGTTGTTGTTTTTAATTATAGTACTGTTTGTTTTTGTTTTAAATAGTGTAGTCTCATAATCACCATTCAATTGGGCCTTTGGAGTTTATTTTTGTTTAGTTGAATTAGTTCATTGGGCCTTAATTTGAAAAAGAAAATAAATAAATAAGGAGTGGCGATATTGACACCCCTTAAAAATTGTATGTACACCCCTTTCGTAAGTGCACCCATAAAAAGATTACAAAATTTATAATTTGTAAATAAACCTCACTTAATGCCAAAAATACCATTTATTTAATTCTATGGTAATATATATATATATTTTATGCAAGTACACCCTACATACACCTATTTTGTTATCTAATCAATTTTATTATTATTTAAATTTTTGATAATTTATTTCTTTTTATTCAAATAAATAAATTCCAATTCCTAATAGAAAAAAATATACTAAAATGAGTTGTGTTTTGAGATATTTTGTTAACAGTTGTAGATTAAAATAATGAAAAAGAAAAAAATACATTGCAATGTACATGTGAGTGTTTTTTTTTTTTTTTTTTTTTTTTTGATGTATAACCACTACCGGGACCTAGCGAGATTAGATTCTGTAAGCACAGCCCGGAATACGGCTCCCACTATTAGGGAGAGGATACAAATGGTATGCAGCTACTCTCATAATTGGAGAGAGGGATGCTCCCAGAACCAGAAGAGAGCTCCCAATGTGAGTGTTGACCGTTGCAATTCGGGAAAAACAAATGTACGTAGGATAACTTGATAATTGTCTGATTTATATTTTTAATTTTTTATAATAGTTTTTAAAAAAAAATTCCATTGCTCTACGTTTAGAACTCAGGTTGTGTTTGGTTGGTTGGAAAGCAATGGAATGGATTCCATGCTCAATGTTTGGTTGTTTAAAATCTAATGGAAAGGGCATTTCATACCATCCAAAAACCAATGGAATGCCCATTCCATTCCAATCTAAAATTTGTATTCCATAAATACCCTCACATGTCTCAACTCCATTCCAAAAATACCCTCCTTTCCAAAAATAATATACTACTATTATATATTATATTAATGATATATAAATATATATTATATATAATATATATGTATTATATATTATATTATTATATATTATTATATATTATATATGGAAAATTAGGCCTGAAATTGGACACTGTGTGGGTATGGACCCGCGCACTACTCGCACACTGCGCAGGTAGAACCAGCCCACCAGGATATGGAAAAACAATCTAAGGCCGCTGCACGGGTAGGACCAGCGCACTACCAGCGAAGTGACCATCGCACTAGGACCTGGAAAACCAACCCTAGGCCTGAAATTGGACATTGCGTGGGTATGGACCCATGCACTACTCGCACACTGCGCAGGTAGAACCAGCGCACCGGGATATGGAAAAACAATCTAAGGCCACTGCACGGGTAAGACTAGCGCACTACCAGCGAAGTGACCATCACACTAGGACCTGGAAAACCAACCCGAGTGCACTACGCGGGTGGTGCGTGGGTAGAGACTCGCGCACTGGGACCATCTTCAGTGGTCACTCATCACATTAAAACAAACACACCATCGTGCATGCACGTATGTTTCCGATCAAACATCGGTTAACGAATTACATCACACAAAATCCACACTTAGGACTAAGAATGAGGTGCAAGTGTGATTGTGAAAAGAATGGACACATAATAAATAAGGAAAAAATGCATGACAATACAAATGCATGTAAGTGTGTGTGTGCAACTAATCTCTTCAAGAATCAAAGTCAAGTGTTATACCTTTTGAAGCTTTTGATCTTGAAGTCATGGAGATGCTTGGAAGCTTGCCTTGATAATCATCAAGAAGACCTACGATACCCATTACACAATCATCCCCAATGTGGTTTGTCATGAAATAAGCCAATCATAAAATAGAGGTTCTTACAATCTCCCCCTTTCATGACAAAATCACTACTCATAAAAAAATTCCTCACAGAACAAAAAGAAAGCTATTATTCATTATACATTATAAAAAGAGATACCTAAGAAACTAAGTCTTCAAGGTCTTCAATCTCTTCGTAGATCATCATACCAACACACAATAGCAAGAAAGCACTTTCCAAGAACAAGTGCAAGTGAGGTGAACAAATATAAAAAACATTTGCACTCAATGAAGCAATATAAATGAAAGTTCTCACTGTGTGTAAACTATTAATCTAGAGGAGGGGGTGAATAGATTTTAATCGTTATTACCCAATTTTCGCATGTATGTCAATATTATGAAAATGCCCCTAACTAGTCAATATAAATATCAAGTGTAATAAGTGCGGAATTATAAATGACACAAGATATTTATGTGGAAACCCTCACGGGAAAAACCACCGGCTTTTATGTGCGCCACACATGAACCTCGAATCCACTAATTGAAATGATTACAACCTAATCCCGGTTTAATGATCTAATCCCGATCAATAATCATCACAACTACCTAATCCAGGTATAAGTGGACCTAGTTCGATTGCTTGTGATTTAAGCTACCTAATCCCGATAGCAACACAAGACTTAATTCTCTAAGAAGAGATTACAACCTAAGTGAATATATAAAATATCCAAAATGCAATTTAGAGCTAGGTTACTCTATATGCTTATCTAGAATGATGATATTGCAATAAATTCAATCCTAGATATTAAAAGCTAGATGAAATGTCAAATAGCTTAGTTAAACATAGATTATGAAAACCTAGATAGCTATCAAAATACAACACTCAATCATGTCAACACAACAATCTCTATTTTGTATCTAGAATATATTCTAAGAGCATACAAATAATATAAGAGATGTCAATGATAAATAAAACACTAATTATATATGATAATAGTGAATAACTTACCAAAGAAAGTGTGTTGACCAAAACCCATGCAAGCAAGCATCCTAACTATGCTAGAAAATGCTTAGATGATAATTTGATGCATATGAGAATGGTTTTTGAGTGTTAAAAAAAGGTGTTCTTGATTTGATTTTCTCTCAAATATCTCTCTTTGAAGTTTAGGGTTCTTAGAGTTAAAGAACATCGATTCAGAAAATGAGAAAGTGTGATATTTATAGACATCAAGAACAGGGCATGTGAAAAGACAAGTTTACCCCTGAAACGCACCGATCGGCGGTTTCAATCGGCGGCCAGGCCGCCGATCATAACCGCCGAATTGAACCCGAGAAGAACAGGGGAACAACAACGGTTTCATTTTGAGGTTTCGTGACCGCTGATCCAACCGCTGAATCAAACCCGAGATATTAAATCGATCAGGTATAAATGGCGGTTTCGAACGGCGGTTGTGACCACCGATCGTGACCACAAAATTGCTCCAAACACTTCTGGATGCAAACGGCGGTTTCATTCGGCGGCTAGGCCGCCGATAATAACCGCTGATCACCAACATAGGTGAAAACCAAAGAGAAGCCAAGGGCATTCTCCGTGGGCGATCTTCACGTAAAACCAAGCACATTCTAGTACATGCGCGGACGTTTCCAAACACTATCGGGAAACAAATTACAAGGCACATAAATACACAACAAGATATAACAATCAAAGTGCTAATGTGTAATGTGACATATGAAGAGAATGCACACAAATGTAAGAATGTAAAGTGTGTGTGTGCTTCTAAATCTCTTCAAAGAAAGTTAAGCACTAGAAGTATACCTTTAGAGTGCTTGTCCCTTGAGGTCTTGAAAGGGCCTTTGACTATGATCCTCAATCATCTAAACTACCCTTACATACAAACCCCAACACGTGGTTTGTCCATGAAATAAGCCAATCAAAGAATGGGAATCCTTACAATAAAGAAATGCATGTGCAATGCTCCCCCTAAATGGTTACTCTCTCTCAAGGCTTTTCCCTCAAATCATACATAATGCTCCCCTTATATCTATCAAGACTTCTCCCTCTTTTTGTCATGAGATAGGCAAAGGAGCTCCCCTTATCGGGTTGCTTTAGCAAAGAGAGCTATTTGCACAAATACATTGCATAATCATATGCAACTTGAATAATTGAGAGAGATTCAAGGAGTTTTATTAAAAAAAAAAAATGTGTGAAATTGTTGCTTTGCATGTAAGACATATATCATTGAAGTTCAAGCAATGGTATATGGCAAAGCAAACATCAAAAGGATTTCCAAAAGAATTCAATCCAATTTGTACCCTGTTAACCGCCAAAAATGGCAGGGGTCAAAGAAGAATTTTCTATCGATCTTAGAAGTTAAATCGGGGTAAAAAGGATGCCATAGATAAAGTATCCCGATACTATCCCGATACCATCCCGATACCCCGCCACAATACAGAGTAGCCGGGTGCAACCTCCTACCCACCATGATTAAGTTTAAAGGCTTCCTAGACTTAGAAGATACCGGGAAACCCAGAAGACAAGGCTCAAAGGACTCCACTATTACAAGATCCTAGCACTTTTCTACCTCCCGATACCCCGGTATCCCGATATCCTGATACGTTCATAAATAATTCAAGAAAACTAGAAGAAGGCGAGGTACTTGAGTATCTGATCGCGCTATAAATATTCACATTTAGCGCTCTCTTTTCCTTCCTTTTGTGTTCATTTCCGAGCACTTTTGTGTGCATAACGTGTGTTTTTGTTAAGTTCAGGTATTATGACCATTCAGGAAGATGTTTGCATCAAAGTTGATAAAAGAGGAGCAAAACCATGGGAAGAAGATGTGGCGGGACAAAGCCCGCGGCACGAAGTCGCGGAAAGAATCAGCTAGACATGAGCCGCCAACCAGGGGGCCTGAACTCACCAAGTTATGCACGACGGGTTCATGCAGCGAGACCATTCCCGCCATCCCAAAGGTCTGAAGTCGCCAGAATCACTAACGGGGCACGGCGAGTTTGTTCTAGCGGGAAAGAAGCCGCTAAGAAGTATGCTAGAAGCCGGGTTGGGTTTGAGCAGCGGGCATGAAGCCGCAGAATGAACCCGCTAGAGGCACGTCCAAGGACAAATTGGGCATTCCTTGCCCAACTTGAAGAAAAAGATATATATACTTCTCTCTCCTGCAGAACAAAGGGTGACAAAAATAGAGTAGTGATAGTTATTGGTAGTTTTTGGTTATTACATCATAGGATAGATTATTGTCTTAAGAAGCTTATCACTTGTAGTATTTGTAGCAAAAAGATATTAATCTTAGTAAGGTACTTAGTTCAACAATCTCTTGAGAGTTATTAGTGATCATTTTTGGCTTGTATTTGCTGTGGAGAAGGGAGAGGTTTGGCCTTGGAATCGGTCAAGACTTCAAGGGTAGTATTTCTTCCTTTTCTTCATTCTTATGCTATACTCAATTATCATGTATAACTAACCCACTTATGTTGGGGAATTTATGAAAGTAATGATGTAATCCACTTATTACCACTTTTCTGATATGAATAACTTGTGTATGCATGCTTAATTTGATGAAATCATGCTATGTATCACATAAACTTTAGAGGCATGCAATTGGTTATTTTAGAGTGATGAAATACTAAATTCCTAATGTTTATAATTATGTATGTTCATATAATACTCCTTGATTAGAGTGTGTTGTTCATAAGAATATTTTAAGAATTCACTCTATCAATCTTAGTTCTAAAACCTACAATCACTAATGATTAATCTAAACTTTAGATGATATATTAAGTGAATTGTCGGGTGTGCCAATTGTATAAATGGAACAACACTAGTGATTTGACCATTATTGCATAAGAGTGGTTACTTGTGGTGCATCATTACTAAATTCATATGTTCCCTAGCATTTTAACTTTTTAATTGTAATCGTTTAATCTCACGTTAGTTTAATTTAGTAAAGATTCACTAATTCTAGCATAGACCGATCGTCTGATTTCCCTGTGGGATCGATACCATTACTTTGTACACTATACTAGTTTAACAACTTGTACGATTGCAAAGGGTGAAACACTCGTGCGTCCATTAGTATAACCGTGGTAAAATAGAATAAGTCATAGTGTAATTAGAGACCCGGTTAGGACGCGTCAGTATCCCGATCCACTAAAAGCTAGCAATAAAGCACCAGGATAATAAACAGCCATGTATCAATACAAAAATCCCAGTACTCCGACCCCGCATAAAACAAGAGCAGGTACACCGAATAGCAAACCGAGTAGAGGGACAAGCACTAAACGCCATCGTTTGAGACAGAGTATTACATTCATTCCCGCCATACAGAGTCCTATTTGAAATGGGAGTCAACTCACACTCAATCGGTCGAAGAGGGAATCACTTGATTTTAGGGATCAAATCTCCCGACAAATTCGTAGATCGCCAAGGAAAGATCTGTGAATTGCTAAAACCTTGGACCGAAGTTCTAGGAGTGGAGAGCAAGGAACGAGACCTATATATTTATCGTATGATCACACACATAAGAGGGACCTAACCCTACTGGATACTTTTCCACTTATCAACAGGCACGAGAGCTCCATCGCCATCGCCCATTACGTTTATTTTTACCTCATATCCATATCTACCATAAATCTTCATTGTAACCCAACCATGTACTCGCCATCAATAAAAATCAGTTATACATACAATCCATTGTTTATGTGAATTTTTCTTATTACTGTCATCCACCTTTCTTGTTGAATCTTTAGGAAGTTAAAGATATCGAACTACCTGATACCTTTCCGACCGAGATCTCGGTCCCTTGAATTGTTAATAGGAAAACATCACCCTAGTGACAATTTTCGGTTAACATACCCTTTTGTCAAGCAAACAAGATATAGTTTCTAAAGATTTGTAAGATAGAGCAACTTTATCAATCTTTATAAGCAAAACAAGGTATGAAAGACTTTTGAACCCTTTTCGATTTTTTCGGGTAAGATACCCGTATGATAGTAGCCTTATTCAACTAATAGAGAAAGAGAGAGAGAGAGAGAGAGAGAGAGAGAGAGAGAGACTTTGGATTTTAAAATCCTTTGAATGGATACAAGATCCTTATTGATTGAAGTCTCAACATTGTTTTTCACACATATTTTGCATATCAAGCAATCAAAAATATTTCATGCATATCATTTCAAGCATGTCATAAAATTCTCATGTCATGGAGATAAATTATAGGTCATTCAAATGTACATTCCCAAATAATTCTCCTAGTCCAAAAATGCATTATTGAACTAAAATATGGCATGGATTACAAACAAAGCAATGATGCACATTTATTATGAAAAAAGAGCATATAAGCATATATTTGCAACCAAAAATATCAATCAATTATCAAAAGAGCATAAAATTAATCAACTTCTTGCACATGGCAGATCATGCAAGTTTGCTTTCTTTGCTTGAGCTCCCCTTATTGGGGTCAAATCCGTACCGTATCAGGGCGAGAGACAATTCCCATTAGACATACTAAGTACATTAGACTCGGTAGTATCCAAGGGTGTCATATGAGCACAATTGTTTGGGTGCTCATCTTTCTTATTCAACCTAGGTTCCACCATATCATTACTGATGAGCCGTCATTGGTATTCAACAAAATGATTGTTTTTAAATGTGTTCATGATGAAAACTGATTTTACCACTTAGATGTAAAATTAGTAAAGTGGCAAGTAGGATTCGTTCCACAGGGAATTAGAGTAATAGTTTAATAAATTAACAATTCCTATATGCAATAAAATAAATCATAAGCAATGGATGGTTGAATGGTTTGTCAATCCATCAAACATATAGGTAAAATAAACCTAATAAACCTAATAAAATAGATAGAAATCTAGATAAGAGATATATGGGATAAACAATTAAGGGAATTGCTAGGAAATTAATGGGATCACAAGTGGATTACGGGAAGTGCTTCTCAAGCTACCTTAGTGAACCAACCTCATAAATGTTAACCAATTGATTTCTAGGATGTGTTTAGACCATTACTATGAACCCAAAACAATTTCCCACTGCAATGCCTAACCGATTAAGAAGAGGGGGTCACGGCCGGATCGGTTTGCTACAATTAACAGTTTAGATAATCGTGGTTGATATACCCTCTGACGATCTATCCCACTCACTATGTTCTCAATCCATCAAGGTTGTCAATCCAATCAAGATTATATAACAAATTATCCTAAGCAAAAGTATAATCAACTAGTGGATATACATGTCAATCATATAACACATAGAATCTAATTATAAAATGAATAGAACACAAATAAAGATTAAATATATATTAGCTTAAGCAAAACCCAATCCAAATGTTCTCACATCAAAACCCTAGAAAGAGGGTTTAATTACACATATTACAATCAAAGGAAAGACAAGTAAAAGATTAGGAAATCACCCTTGGGTCTCCTTTTGTAAGCTTGATCCTTTCCTTGCCTTTGATTCTCTTTGTGCAAAGAGTGGATGATGAGGATGTGTCTAGATAGGTGGAGTCAAATGGGAAGTGACTAAGGAGATATGTGGAGAAGATGGGAAGAAAGGAATGACTAAGGTAATCTAGATATTTAGCTTAGGTATGAGAGAAATGGAGGGATTAGGAATGGTAGAAATGAGGTTTCTTGGTTGTCAAGAATGGCCAAGAGTTGTTCAAAAGAAGAAAATAGTGATGAATTTATAGGGTTTTCAAATTAGGTCTCGGGTGGCAAATTACCAAAACACCCATGACCATGTCAAATTACCATTTAGTCCTTAAAAGGGGTGCATCTAGTAATTTGCCACACCAATCATGTTTGAACAGAGAGGAGGTCGCTACTTCTCAAATGGCGACGAATTCGGCTACGAAAGTGGCGACACCATCAGGTGCCAAATAACACTCCCTGTCGCCATGGTGACATCGAAGGACCAAATGGCGACAAACGATGGACAAATGGCGACATTAGGCTTGGAGAGGCGTGATCATGATCTGCTCATCTCGACATTTTGGGGCGTTGGAAAGTGAACGATTGGGTTGCCGGTGAGTTGGCCAACGTTTTGGGTCAAAAACCAACTGACAATAGGTCAGAAACGACCACTTTTCAAACTTCAGCTGCATTAGGGTTTGGGGCTGCCATATTTGATCTGCATGAGCTGAAGGTAGAAGATGAAGTTGAGGCAGGTGGGTGCACTTAGCAACAGGTCGGGGTGCGCGCAGTAGCGTTTCTTTATGTCTCCTTTAGGGTGCATTTAGAAGCAGGCTGGGGTGCGTTTAGAGGCCCAAGCCTGCCTTAAAACGCACCATTTTGATTAGTTGAGGATGCTAGGCTACATGTATTTGGGCCTGTCATTTGGGCTGTCTGATCCATGTGTGAAACGCACCGTTTCACCTAAGGTGTGCCTGCTTAAGGTGCGTACAGAAATAGACCGGGGTGCAATCAGAGGCCCATTCTCCCTCCAGATGACGTGGCGCATTTGATCGGCTGGCCTGGCAAATTATGAATAGCCCCCTGAACTCCTCTGAATTTGCGATAACTCCAAACCTTCTTCAGAATTTATACTTTTGCCCCTATTTCTCCAAAATTACCTCAATGCCCCTGAACTTTGTAAATACCTGAAAACGCTAAATTTATACCATTAAATCACGGGATAATGCCCAAGAATCAAGCAAAGTGAGAAGGATATGAGGGCCAAAATCATACCAATTTTGGTCCGATCAAATACCCCCAAACCTATCTTTTGCTCGTCCTCAAGTAAAACAAACCTAAGCACACATGGACATGTGTCTAAATATCATACAATCAACATTTAAGCACTAACTCTTTGCAAAAAACTCAAAAGTCAATATTCGACTTGCATAACCAAAAGCGAAGAGATTAAATCAACGTTGTGCTCATTAGGAAATATAATGCATGTAAGATATGCTAAATGAAGATTAAAGACATGCCACTCTAAGTATACATTGCACGCAACGTGATCCTACATTCAATATACTCAAGCTTCAAAACTAGAGTGCCATTAGGAAAAGAATATAATTCGCCTCGACATCTAATCCTCACCGGACTCTCACATTTTCGCACAGATTCCTAGGCTTAACTCATAATTCATATGTAATATGAGTTTATGTTCAAGATATCAAATATAATTTCACATGATCATTTAAAAACACAATTTCTGAAAATTTGTCTCATGAATGGAATTGAAAACCATGAACCGGAAAGAACATGCATCAACCAAAATTTCTAAAGTGGACATCCCTAAAGATCAAATAGGTCTTTCATTTGGTTGTAATGGGGCCTAAGGTGAGTGGTGAGTGATACGGCCGTTGTTGACGCCTATACCAAAAATGATATTCTATTCTAATCACCTCGCAAATGCAACGAGTCAAAGGACTAGTATAGCAAGTAAGCAAGGGTCTCGTTCCACAGGGAGATGGAATCCGTTAACTGTATTTAGTTCTAGTGTTTATTAAAGCAATGTAAAAGGAAATGTGGTGTGGTGTGTGTGTGTGTGTGTGGAGATGCAAACTAACTAGGATAGAAATGTAGTCGGGTGTCTTGGCTATCTAATTAATCTACTCCTAATTAAGTTAATCTACTCCTAAAGGCAAGACACCCTAGCTACGAAAACAATAGCGGCTTGGAGATAAGCAAGATATGAAACACATATGGGAACTTGGTTCACCAAACACACTATGCAATTTATGTTGATTGTTTAACATGTGAATCCAATTAATCCAGTAAAGGGTTCGTTCTCTTGATTAGGGAATTACCGAAATCATGTCATCACTCTCCAATCAGAAGAGTGATTGTGTCTAGGGTTTAGATCCATTAAGCACAAGAACATATGAACCAAAGCTAAAGTGGCATAGTTATGCACACACAAGCTATTAGCTCTAATTCCATAGAGCTAATAGCCAAGATTATGCAAGGAATGGTTATCCAAGCACAATCATAACTCTCAATCTCTCTAATCATTCTAAACACATACATAGTAAATCATACACCAACATACGTAAACAAATGAGATATTTGATTACAACTACTCCTAATCATTTAGTTAATCTACTCCTAATCTCATCCATACATACATATCAATATATAATCATCCATACACATGAATATCATAATAAGAGATTAATCAATATACAACTAAGGAATGAATCAATACCAAATCAAATCATAAGAACAATACATACATATATTAACATAAGTGTAGGTTACAAATAATCCCAAATGGGTTACACATCAATAGAAAATACAAAGATATGAGAAGTGAGAAATCACACTTGAAGACAAGCCTCCAAAAGCTCTTCCTTTCTAATGAACATCTATGGCTCGGTTTTGACACACAAGCCCCTCCTATCTCTGCATGTCTACTCTCCATGGAGGAAAATTCCCCATGGAAGGCTTGGAGTTGCTCTCTCTCTTTTGGTGTGTTATGAAAGAACAAATAAACGCTCGGTGTGTATGATAAATATATCTAGAGGGGGGGGGGGGGGGGAAGCTTTATTACCCAATTTTCGCATGCAAGTCAATTTTATGAAAATGCCCCTACTAGTCAAAAAGACAAACAAGTGTAATATAGTGCGGAATTTAAATAACACTTGATATATACGTGGAAACCCAACCACTAGGAAAAACCACGGGCTGTTTAGTGCGCCACACTCGAACCTCGAAATCCGCTAATTGAAATAGAGTTTACAACCTATGTAGACCTCGTCTAACACTCCGGTTAATAACCCCCCATTTCTACCACGCGGGCCTTTAAAAGTGGCTCTAGTCCAATTGCTTGAGGCCTAAGCAATCTTAGCCCTAAGACTTAATTCTCAATGAAGAGATTATGCAACCTATGTGAATATGTATGAATATTCAAAATGCAATTTAGAGCTAGGTTACTCTAAATGCTTACCTAGGATAATGATATGCAATTAATTCAATCCTAGATATTAAAAGCTAGATGACATGTCAAATAGCTTAGCTAATCAAGATTAAGCGAAAACCTAATTAGCTATCACAATACAACACTCAATCAATTCATCACAATCAATTCTCTATTCTTGTATTTATCATATGATCAAAAACATACAAGTAAATTAAAAGAGAATGGCTTGATAGTAAAATACTAAAATAAGATGAACTTAATCAAAATCTTACCAAGCAAGTTGTGATGATGCAAACCCATTCATGGATGAATGCAAGATGAACTTTGATGCACAAAGGTATGTATTTGAGTGTTTAAATGAGCAAACTTGGTTGCCTTTTCTTTTAAAATCTCTCTTTAAAATATAGGGTTCTTGATGATCAAAGAGTCATGGTTTAGAACAAGAGAAAGAGATGTATTTATAGGCATGAAAAATAGAGCATGTGAAAATACAAGTTTGCCCTTGAAACGCACCGATCAGCGGTTTCAATCAATGGCCAGGCCGCCGATCATGACCGTCGAATTGAGCCCGTGAAGAACAGAGCATCAACGGCGGTTTCATTCGGTGGATTCGAAACCGTCGATTCAACCGCAAAATCAAACTCGAGAGATTAAAATCGATCAGGTATTAACGGCGGTTTCGAACGGCGGTCATGACCGTCGATCTTGACCGCAGAATTGCTCCAGACACTTTTGGACACAAACGGTGGTTTCATTTGGTAGCTAGGCACACAAACGGTGGTTTCATTTGGTAGCTAGGCCACTGATCACCAATAGAGGTGAAAACCAAGGAGAAGCCAAGGGCATTGTCCATGGGCGGTCTTTGCATAAAACCAAGCACATTCTAGTGCATGCGCGGATGTTTCCAAACACTATCGGGAAGCGAATTACTAAGCACATATACACACAACAAGATATCAATCGAAGTGCTAGTGTGTAAAGTGGCATGTGAAGAGTATGCACACAAATGCAATTATGCTAAGTGTGTATGTGCATTCTAAGTCTCTTCAAAGGAAACTAAACACTAGAAGTATACCTTTGGAGTGCTTGTCCCTTAAGGTCTTGGAAGTACCTTTGAGCTTAAAGTACAATCATCTAAACTGCCCTTACACAATCCCCAACACGTGGTTTGTCTACAAAATAAACCAATCAAGATATGGGAATCGTTACAATCTCCCCCTTTGGCTATTTCATGACAAAACCACCACTCACATTGAGTCCTCACAACATAATAGAAACTACAGGTCAACAATGATTTTCTACTTTACAAAGAGATATTAAAAAAAAATCTTGAAGTCTTCAATCTCTTGTAGAACAATCAATCCCTGAAAGCAAAGTCTATATACTTTCCAATACAAGTAAAATGTGAGATTAATCAAATGAGAGCATAAACAAGCATTTGCATTTCATTTAAACACAACATCATGCAATGTATGTGTATGCAATGCTCCCCCTCAAAGGGTTACTCCCCCTCAATGTATTGTCTCCCCAACAAGCACAATTGCTACCACAATTTGCCACTCCCCTTACCACTATTCTACTCCCCCTTTTTGTCATGATATAGGCAAATGAGTAGTCCCCAACCGGGTCACTTAGCAAAGAGAGATGGTGGCATACAAGTCATTTGCATAATCATAAAATGCACTTTATGCAACTCAATCAATTGGAGAGAAACAAGGAGATTTATTTAAAATAAATGTGTGAATCAAAACATGCTTTGCATACAAGACATGTAGCATTCAAGTCCAAAATACAATGGTATTTGGCAAAGCAAATGACAAAGGTTTCTAATAAGAATTCAAATCAATCTCACCAATGTCATGAGAGAAGCAAGGACATAGAGTTTTCATTGATTTTAATTTATGAGCAACTATATCCATCTTTATAAGCTAAACATGTCATGAGTGACATTGCACTCTATTTGATTTTTCCGGGAATGAAACCCGTATGATAGTAGACATGTTCAACAAATAAAGAAAGAGAGACATTTGGATTTTAAAATCTTTTGAATGGATACAAGATCCTTTATTCATTGAGTCTCATAAGCTTTTTCACACAAGTTTTGCATTTTAGAATATGCAATCATCAATTCATGCTTTTTCATTTGAGCATGTTATATGAATTTCATGCTTTTTCATTTGACATTAGCATGTTATAAAAGCTCATGCTTTTCAATTTTTAAGCATGTCATTAAGAATCATCTTGTCATGGAGATAACTATAGGTCATTCAAATCATACTTCCTATGTAAATCTCCTAGTCCAAAAATGCATGTTTAAACATAAATATGACATGGATTGTAAACAAGCATGGTTCACACTTATTGAATAGAAAACATATATACATATGTGCAACCAAGCTTACTCAAGCAATCAACAAAGAAGCATAAGATGTTTCAAATATTTGCATGCAACAAGTATGCAATAGCTCTCTTTGCTTGAGTTCCCCATAAGGGGTCAATCACCATCCTTCATCAATGAAGGTCATGAGGTCCTATAGACCTCCCAAGTCCATCGGACTTGGTTGAACCTATGTGAGACAAGTTTGTCTCATAGCAAGCGGGTTCATTTTTCCTTATCCACTTAGGTATGACATTTTTCTTCCTAGTGGTTAAAGGTTCAAGAGTTCTAGAAATTATAGGATCATGAATATGAATTTTTTCCTTCCTATTAACATGTATTCTAGCTCTTGTCATTCTCTTTTCAATCATGCTTTTGAATCAACATAATTTAATGAAATGAAAGCAATTTGGTCTAATGTGACCATCAATACCACAAAAGTGACATGTATGGATGAATTTAGAAATCATACCATGTCCTTGAGCATGCTTAGGAGCCTTCCCATGACTTTGTGGTTGAGTGGGTTCAATCCTTCTTCGTTGTTGAACCGGTCTAGCTTGCTTCCTTGGTTCATTTTGCATGATCAGCCTCTTTCCATTTAGAGTCATTTGATGAGGAATGTTGACTTGGGAGACTTTAATGCGTTGAGCTTGAGGTTGTCTCCTTGGGGCTTCCTTCACTTGTGCATTTCTTGAACATTGTCCTAGATCAATTTTCTTCCTAGAAGTGTGCACCGGCGAGGCTTCTATCTTGCCCAAACTCTTGACAAAGACGGTCTTGGTTGGAGTAGTGATCTCCTTGCTTTATTCATACCCAATACCTCTCTTGTCACAAGGGTTCTTACCAACACCAAGTAAGTGGTCAAGCTTCTTGGTGCTTGAAGTCATCCTAGTCAATGACTCTTTAGCTTCATCAAGCTCTCTCTTCAACAACCCTTCTTCATTCCTCTTAGACATAGCTAGCTCATCCCTTAGCTTGTCTTCAATCATCTTGGATGTTTCCATTTGCTTACTCAAGTGGTCATTGTGTGTTGAAAGCTCTAGATTTTCATCCTCTAAAATCTTCAACTTTCTATTGTTCTTCTTCAATGAACTTTCACACTTGACTATAAAGTCATGAACATCCATTTTCTCTACACTTCCATTTGTAGAGTTAGATGAGGAGTCATCTTCACTTGAGTTATCTCCTCCACTCTCCTTCTCACTTATGGAGTCATTTCCCTCATTAAGACCTTCACCTTGGTCTCTTGAGTTAATGAGAGCCATGTCCCAATGAGTAGCTACACCTATCACCTCTAGAGCTACTTCTTCATCTTTTTCTTCTATAGGATCACTAGTCAAGGCATTCTTACCAACAACTTTATCTTCTACACAAGTGGCCCCAAATGCCATGTAGTCGATGGTAAGCTCATCATCACTTAATGACTTGTCTCCCTCTCCGGAGTCATCACTTTCACTCCAAGTGGCGGTCATAACTTTTGCCATCTTATTCTTCAAATTCCCACAATCGGGTGAGATGTGTCCTATACCGCCACACTCATAGCATTGAACCCCTTTCTTTTCACTCTTCTCTTGCCTAGGCTCAAAACTCTTGAAGGGAGCTTTTTTCTTCAAGTCTTGGCCTTTGGATCCAAATCCTTTCTTCTAGAACTTGACAAATTTCTTGAATTTTCTAAGCATCAAAGCCATGTCTTCGTCCGAGTCACCTTTTTCCTCCTTCTCAACCTTGGAAGCTTTCAAAGCAATCCCTTTTTTCTTTTTAGGAGGTGTAATACTAGGAGCCTTCCTAGATTCATAGGCGAGGAGTCTTCCAATTACCTCGCTCGGCTTCATGTCTTTATAACCATAATTCTCTTCTAAAGCCATCACTTTTGCTTCAAACCTAGTGGGGAGAGATCTTATAATTTTCTGCTTGACTCTCCTATCTGAATAAGGATCACCGAGTTGATGGCTTTGATTGACAATATCCATCAATTTGACTTCAAAGTCATTGAAGCATTCGTCCTCCTCCATCTTGAGCAACTCAAATTGCGTTTGAAGGACTTAAAGCTTGGAATCCTTGACAACATCGGTTCCTTCATGTGCAACCTCTAGAATATCCCATGCCTCCTTGGCTATCCTAGTGTTCTGAATTAGTTTGTACTGATTTTCATCCACTGCACATAGAAGAGCGTGCCATGCCTTCCTATTCCATTTTGAAGTCTCAAACTCTTCAATGGACCACTGAGCCTTAGGCTTGAGTACTTCTTATCCACCACCCGTGGGAGTCATCTTAGGAGGCGCATACCCATCTTCAATTGCCATCCATGCCCTATCATGGATTTGACACAAGTATGCTTCCATCTTGCCTTTCCATGAGGCGTAATTCACACCGGTGAGGAGATGAGGTCGTGTACTTGACGCACACTCATGGTTGCCACCATATCCACTCATTGTATGTAATGAATGAATGAAATGAATGCAAAATGTATGAATGAACAAAAATCACACAAATGCAAAACACACAAAAAATGAGCTAGGATCACCTAAGTATATCTAGGAACCCGCTCTGATACCAATTGAAAGAACAAATAAATGCTCGGTGTGTATGGTAAATATATCTAGAGGGGGGGGGGGGGTGAATAGATTTTAAGCTTTATCACCCAATTTTCGCATGCAAGTCAATTTTACGAAAATGCCCCTACTAGTCAAAAAGACAAACAAGTGTAATATAGTGCAGAATTTAAATAACACTTGATGTATACGTGGAAACCCAACCACCGAGAAAAACCACGGGCTGTTTAGTGGGCCACACTCGAACCTCGAAATGCACTAATTAAAATGGAGTTTACAACCTATGTAGACCTCGTCTAACACTCCGGTCAATAACCCCCCACTTCTACCATGCGGGCCTTTAAAAGTGGCTCTAGTCCAATTGCTTGAGGCCTAAGCAATCTTAGCCCCAAGACTTAATTCTCAATGAAGAGATTATGCAACCTATGTGAATATGTATGAATATTCAAAATACAATTTAGAGCTAGGTTACTCTAAATGCTTACCTAGGATAATGATATGCAATTAATTCAATCCTAGATATTAAAAGCTAGATGACATGTCAAATAGCTTAGCTAATCAAGATTAAGCAAAAACCTAATTAGCTATCACAATACAACATTCAATCAATTCATCACAATCAGTTCTCTATTCTTGTATTTATCATATGATCAAAAACATACAAGTAAATTAAAAGAGAATGGCTTGATAGTAAAATACTAAAATAAGATGAACTTAATCAAAATCTTACCAAGCTAGTTGTGATGATGCAAACCCATTCATGGATGAATGCAAGATGAACTTTGATGCACAAAGGTATGTATTTGAGTGTTTAAATGAGCAAACTTGGTTGCTTTTTCTATCAAAATCTCTCTTAAAAATATAGGGTTCTTGATGATCAAAGAGTCATGGTTTAGAACAAGAGAAAGAGATGTATTTATAGGCATGAAAAACAGAGCATGTGAAAATACAAGTTTGCCCTTGAAACGCTCCGATCAGCGGTTTCAATCGGCAGCCAGGCCACCGATCACGACCACCGAATTGAGCCCGTGAAGAACAGAGCATCAACGGCGGTTTCAAAACCGCCGATTCAACTGCAGAATCAAACCCGAGAGATTAAAATCGATCAGGTATGAACGGCGGTTTCGAACGGCGGTTTCAAACGATGGTCATGACCGCCGATCTTGACCGCAGAATTGCTCCAGACACTTCTGGACACAAACGGTGGTTTCATTCGGCGGCCAGGCCGCCGATCACCAACCGAGGTGAAAATCAAGGAGAAGTCAAGGGCATTCTCCGTGGGTATTCTTCACATAAAACCAAGCACATTCTAATGCATGCGTGGATGTTTCCGAACACTATCAGGAAATGAATTACTAAGCACATATACACACAACAAGATATCAATCAAAGTGCTAGTGTGTAAAGTGACATGTGAAGAGTATGCACACAAATGCAAGTATGCTAAGTGTGTGTGTGCATTCTATGTCTCTTTAAAGGAAACTAAACACTAGAAGTATACCTTTGGAGTGCTTATCCCTTAAGGTCTTGGAAAGGCCTTTAAGCTTGAAGTACAATCATCTTACACAATCCCCAACACGTGGTTTGTCTACGAAATAAGCCAATCAAGATATGGGAATCCTTACATGTTGGAGCCAAGCTCTAGTGTTGTTGTTGGTTGGTCACTCTTAGAAAGAGAGGCAAAGAGATGTATATATGTTGGGCAAGTTTTAGGCATGAATGGTGTATGAAAAGACCAAATTACCCCTGCAAAATATCATTATTTCAGCTTGGATAGGGGTCTAGCGGGTTCAGTTCGTCGGACATGTCTAGCCGCACGAACTAGCTAGAGTCTTGGCGACTTCATGTCGCGGGAAATGTCTAGCCAGACAAAAGGTACAAGCTAGCTAGGGGGTTTAGCAACCTCATTCCGGAGAGCAATGTCCAGCGGCATGAGCTAGCTAGAGTTTCGGTGAGTTCGTTCGGCTAGACATGTCTAGTTAGCCAAAAAGTGATGAACTAGCGGGAGGCCTGGCGACTTCGTTCCACCGGCTCTTTTTAGCTGGCCAGAAGGCCTAAACTAGCTGGTCTTCTTCGCGGGTTCATGCTCCCCTGCTCCGTGGGTTCATTCCAGCAGTGACAAATTAGCGATAAGCCTTGTTTTGCCACCGCGACTTCATTCTTTCTGGTCCGCAGGTTCATTCCCGCGGTACGAACCAGCGGTGGTCTTCTTCACACATAATTGCCCTATTTTGCCCACAATTTGTACCAACACCTTTTATGTGGGATTATTTACCTGCACATAGCTAAAACACACATTATATATACAAAAGTGCTCGGAAACGAACCCAAAAGATAGGAAAATAGAGCGCTAAATGTGAACATTTGTAGTGCAATCAGTGAGTCAATAAATGGGAAGAATAGATAACAAATCACCCAAAGGTCACACTAAGGCATACATTCTAAGTTAAGCACAATTTGCTCATTACGACTTGCATAATCCACACTTTGGCATCCAGGCTTACAATTTACTATGTGCATTTTTCTACTCTTAATTTTCATTGAGTAGCTCATTTAATTCCACATAATTGATCTAGGCCCTTAGTGCCTCATTCATCTTTTCTTTTCTTTCTTTTGCATTGCTTTTCTTTTCTTTTCTTTTCTTTTTAAGCATTTCATTTCATCTTTTTAATATGTTTGCATATACATATTTGCCTAGGTACACGCCTTACATTTTCATACTCCTCAAAGCTTACATTCAACCCCTAAGCCTTAGCAAACCATTTGGTACAAGGTAAGTCTAGTGTATAGGCTATATGGTTTATGTTATGGTTCATGAATGAAAAGCTTAATTGTGTTTGGCTTCAAATGGGCAATGGAGCACACACATTAGAGGGATTGAAAGTATTTAGGCCAATTTAGTGGGTTTTTCACATGCATTGCCTAAAATCATCTCTAAAGGTTTGTCCACAATGTCAATTAAGGCATCCACAAGCAGTCCATACGTTCTATGGCAAACAACATTTAAGTGCGAATGAGACATTTTAAATATGCATAACATGTGTGTTTGAATGAGTGTTTAAAGAGTGAAAACTTTCCCTCAAAATACGCTTTTTAAGGCCGTGTTTGTGAACCTTACGGGAAGTCTCCACTACTAATTCCCAACCTTCAAGCACAATTGAATATTCACTCTAACATCAAGAGAAAAGAACTAGCTCACTTTGCTTAATGCAACCCTAAATGGCATGAAATTAATCTAAACTAAGCAAAGCAAAGATGCACAATTCCTTACTTGCACACACAATGGAAAAATCTCTACAAGCAAAATATGCTCAAACATGGCATTATCACAAGATTTTCGAATTTTTTTGAAAAATTAGGCTCAAAATATTTACACACATTTGCAAACAAGAGACGGTGTTGCGCACACACCCCCAAACCTAAATTAGACATTGTCCTCAATGTCTTTGGGGCATATAAACCGATAAACGCAGCGCAACACACATCCTCAATCAAAGAGTCTCAAAAACACAATTAATGTCCATTCTTAAAAATTATCCCAAAATATTGAATTAAGTGGTTCCATGTCATCATATATGCTCATAATCAACTCAAGAGATATAGCAATGTAAGTTCATCAAGAGTTATCATCACAATCCATGTGGACAAAATATATGATCATTCAAGCCTAAATCCACTATCACAAACAACTCACAACCTTATTCTAAGCAAGAAATTAAAAAGCATGAAATTAAACAAATTAAAACTAAGAAAGGAAAGAAATTGTACCTAAGTGGGTTGCCTCCCACCAAGCGCATGATTTAACATCTAGGCAAGATGTGGCATGGTGCTCCCGCACTTCGAACACTAAAATGTTGCTTCCTTAGGATAAGGCCCTCGCCCTTCTTATGAGCACTCTTGGCTTGCTCGTCCTTGCTCGTCCCTCCAAGACTCACAAGTTATCTTTGTTTCATCCCAAGAGATAAAGAACCTTGCTTGACGCCCAAGCAACACAACATACTTCCTTAAGAAGCAATAGAAAATCAACACAAGCACTAAGCACATTAAAAAGTTCCGGCAAATAAAAATATATTCGATACATGCAATTGCCAACAAGAGCTTGGAACACCAATTATTCAAAAGAAATAAACTAAACAAATAAAGCATAAAAATTAAAATGCACAAAAAGAATTTTTCTATATTATGTACTTGTGCTAGGGGTGTCATCAACTAAAGGAGGTTTTACGAAGTTTGGAAATTGATTCTTTTTCACAACCCAAACAAGTTGAGTTGATTTCCCCTTTTCTTTTCCTTTGGGCCTAACTTGGTTAACCAAATCTTTTCTTACCCAAATTTGCTTAACTCTAGGTGGATTTTTCCTGTTCCTAGACTCTCTCATTTTTTTATGCTTATGGAATTTAAAACACTGAGCTTTGAAGTGCCCTTTTTGAAAGCAAAAATAGCAAGTAGGAGGATGGTTTAGAAAACTCCCTCTTGGTAGGTGACTATGAGGTGCATGGTGTTGTCTCATTTGTAGTGCTTTAACCTCCTTCTCCACCTTATCTAGATTGACTATGTAGTCACATTCTTTGACCTTGGCTACCTTGAGGGCTTCATCCTTACTACCAAGTGCTTCCTTCGTTTCTTCCAAAGCTTTTTCTTTTTGCTCATTTTCCATAAGCAACTTTCTAGTCTTCCTTGCATATTCTTCTTCAAATTCTTCAAATAGCTTTGCAAGGTCTTCTAATTCCTTTGATGCAGAATTCCTCTCAACTTCAAGTCTCCCAACGTGTATTTCCAACTCCTTGTTCTTGTTGGAGACTTCTCCTACCTTCCTTCGAAAGGTACCATTCCTTTCTTTGAGCAAGTTTACTTCAAGAGTGAGCTTGTTGTTTTCCATTTCAAGCTCCTCCACTTTCACCTTTCCCAAGGCCTCCTTTTCTTCCAACTCCTTCATCATGAGTTGTATTTTTCTTTCTAACTCTTCCTTTCCTTGGGAGGTTTCCACTAACTTCTCTTGAAGCAAAGACAACGTTTCCTCAAATTTCGTGCATCGCTTTTGGTCTTCGGCGGTTCTTCCTCAACTTCCGCACCCTTCTCATATACTTGTACAAGAGTGTGTACACGGCTCCTTGTCCTCCCTTGCTTGGGATAGCCCGATTCTAGTGATTGATCCGGCCGACTAAAAACCACATGGTTGGTCATCTTCTTCTCATGTGCTAGTTATGCAGATTGGAATACCTCTATGGTCTGTCATTGAGAAGCTTGGAATCTCTCGCTCTCTCGAAAGTGATCCTCTATGAAATTTTTCCTCTTATCATCAATGGCATTTGATTGGTATGATGAGAAGGAATCTTGGTTCATCCTCCAATCCGTATTTAAGTTATTCCCATGAGTCTCATAGCTCGGCCCTTGATATTCCATGAAGAAATCCATAGAATCCTAAAACAAAAATAAGCAAAAACAACCAAAGAAGTAAAAAAGAAACTAAAAAGACTAAAAACAACTAAAATACTAAAAATTAATAAATATATACAAAGAAAAGTTAATTGATTCAACAATCACTTTAAATTCCCCGACAGTGGCGCCAATTTTGATGAGCCATCGTTGGTACTTAACAAAATGATTGTTTTTAAATGTGTTCGTGTTGAAAAGCGATTTCACTACTTAGATGTAAAATTAGTAAAGTGGCAAGAAGGATTCGTTCCACAGGAAATTAGAGTAATAGTTGAATAAATTAACAATTCCTATATGCGATAAAATAAATCATTGCTCGTTTGTCAAGCCATCAAACATACATATAAAATAAACCTAACAAACCTAATAAAATAGATAGAAATCTAGATAAGAGATATATGGGATAAACAATTAAGGGAATTGCTAGGGAATTAATGGGATCACAAGTGGATTATAGGAAGTTCTTCTCAAGTTACCTTAGTGAACCAACCTCATAAATGTTAACCAATTGATTTCTAGGATGTGTTTAGACCATTACTATGAACCCTAAACAACTTCCCACCACAATGCCTAACAGATTAATGAGAGGGGGTCACGACAGGATCAGTTTGTTACAATTAACGGTTTAGATAATCGCGGTTGATATACTCTCCGACGATCTATCCCACTCACTATGTTCTCAATCCATCAAGGTTGTCAATCCAATCAAGATTATATAACAAATTATCCTAAGCAAGAGTATAATCAACTAGTGTATATACATGTCAATCATATAATGCATAGAATCTAATTATAAAATGAATAGAACACAAATAGAGAATAAATATATATTAACTTAAGCAAAACCCAATCCAAATGTTCTCACATCAAAACCCTAGAAAAGGGATTTAATTACACATATTACAATCAATGGGAAGGCAAGTAAAAGATTAGGAAATCACCCTTGGGTCTCCTTTTGTAAGCTTGATCCTTTCCTTGCCTTTGATGCTCCTTGTGCAAAGAGTGGATGATGAGGATGTGTCTAGATAGGTGGAGTCAAATGGGAAGTGACTAAGGAGATATGCGAAGAAGATGGGAAGAAAGGAATGATTTGGGGAAGGTAATCTAGACATTTAGCTTAGGTAGAAGAGAAATGGAGGGATTAGGAATAGTAGAAAAGAGGTTTCTTGGTTGTCAAGAATGGCCAAGAGTTGTTCAAAAGAGGAAAATAGTGATGAATTTATAGGGTTTTCAAATTAGGTTTCGGGTGGCAAATTACCAAAACACCCATGACCATGGCAAATTACCATTTAGTCCTTTAGAGGGGTGCATCTAGTAATTTGCCACACCAATCATGTTTGAACAGAAAGGAGGTCGCTACTTCTCAAATGGCGACGGATCCAGCGACGAAAGTGGCGACACCATCAGGTGCCAAATAACACTCCATGTCGCCATGGCGACATCAAAGGACCAAATGGTGACAAACAAGGGACAAATGGTGACATTAGGCATTAAGAGGCGTGATCATGGTCTACTCATCTCGGTGTTTTGGGGTGCCAAAAAGTGAACGATTGGGTTACCGGTGAGGTGGCCGTCGTTTTGGGTCGAAAACCGATCGACGGTAGGTCAAAAATGACCACTTTTCATACGTCAACTGCACAAGGGTTTGGGGCTGCCATATTTGATCTGCACGAGCTGAAGGTAAAAGATGAAGTTGAGATAGATGGGTGCATTTAGCAACAAGCCGGGGTGCACGTAGCAGCGTTTCTTTATGTCTCCTTTGGTGTGCGTTTAGAAGCAGGTTGAGGTGCGTTTTGAGGCAGGAGGCCCAAGCCTGCCTCAAAACGCACCATTTTGATTAGTTGAGGACGCTGGGCTGCATGTCTTTAGGCCTGTCATTTGGGCTATCTGATCCATGTGTGAAACGCACCGTTTCACTTGGGGTGCGTACAAAACTGGACCGGGGTGCAATCAGAGGCCCATTCTCCCTCCAGATGATGTGGTGCATTTGATGGACTCACTTGGTGAATTATGAATAGCCCTCTGAACTCCTCTGAATTTGCGATAACTCCAAACCTTCTTCAGAATTTACACTTTTGCCCATATTTCTTCAAAATTACCTCAATGCCCCTGAACTCTGTAAATACTTGAAGACACTTAATTTATACCATTAAATCATGGAATAATGCCCAATAATCAAGCAAAAGGAGAAGGAAATGAGGGCCAAAATCATACTAATTTTGGTCTGATCATTTACTAGTGATCAAAATCTTCAAGTCTCTAGGTTTCCAAGGATCATGCATAGCCCTACGATTTGTTCTTTTTTCTTTCATGCTCACAATTCTACATCTCCTAATGTAGTTAAAATAATTTGGTCTTATGTGACCAATCATGACACAAAAATGACAATTAGGTATAAGGTAATAGTTTATACCATTCCATTTAGATCTCATTGAGGCTTTTCCATGTGGATGAGGTTGTCTTTTGTGATGCACCGGTTGGCTTCTCCTTGGAGCTTGAGCCGAATGTTATGGCTTTTGTGGTTAAGCATGATGACCTTGATTAGCTTGCCTCAAAGGTTGATTGAGCTTTGGTTGAGGCATCCTCAAAGATTGAGGTTGAGCTTGGTTCCTTACAAGAGTCTTCAAGGATGAGCTCTTAGATGAATCACCCACAACAAGAGTTATCTTTGTTGGGATTTATGCCCTAAAGCTTGTAGTTTGTAAATGTTATAAATTCGATAATGAAAGAAGTAGTTATTTCATTCAAATAAATTAATTCATACGTTTATGTTATATATGCTAACATCCAAGATTGCTAGATGTAATCTCAAATTGAGTATATGAATGTCATATACAGAGGAATTCAGTTCGAGACATGCAATCTAAAGAGTTCGTAGAAAGGAAATAAAGTTGGGTATTTTATTTGTGATTAATCTACAGCTGCGGTCCATTCCGTATTGTACGGTGGTCTTATCCTAGACTACTCATATGGTGTTATAAGAATGGAGGCACCTTAAATGATGTGATCATATAGGACTGGGCCACTATCTATATGAATCTGTCACTAAGATCCATTAGTTGAAAAGATTCATATATATATATATATCGACTAATGATGGCTATATATGGGTGATCTAAATCCTGAGTGTCTTATTGACTCCTTCATGTTAGATCGTGGCTTTTGATTTACTATGGGTAAGATCAGAATAATATTCTTGGTCAATATCTTCGTATCTTGGAATCACGGTTTGGCTTGTGGCTGGGAAGGTATGCACACAATAGTGGAATCCACTCCTTCTTGCGAGAAATAGATAAGTAGTTCCCTTAAAGATTGATTCGGGGCTTGAACGATTAAGAGTGCTCTCATTCTTCCGTAAAGAAATGAAGGATATAATCATTCAAGAGAATCAATGGTACTTAAAGGAAAAGATATAATTAGAGAGGTATAACGGACTTTATGACCTAGCTCTAATTATAAACTACTTGTGGAGGATCATACCATATGTAATAGCTATATCAATGGACACTGATAAATTGGTTGTGTAAAACATCTACAGTTATGAGAGTACAACCTTGGGTTTTTAGTGGAATAATTCCAAGGTTAATAATTGTGAAATATTAATCAAAGAGTTTAATTAATATTTTCTATGTATTATTGGAGCTCAAAACTATGGGTCCATTAGGTACCCTTGCTAGCTCTGTACGATTGATAGTAACAAGACTCACGGAGAATTGGATGGTCCAATTAATTGTGTTACAAAAGTAACTTAAATATATTTTGGGAATTAATTAAATGATGTGATTATTTAATTAATATATTATTTAATTGATGAATTAAATATTATTAAATAATATGATTATTTAATTGACATATTAATAATTAAGAATTATTAATTGTCATATGGAGGTTTCAGTTTCTAACCTTGACAAGAGTGTAAGTTCGTCATTTTTTATTTGCTTCTTTCGGTGACAAACCACATTTGGGGTTTGATATGTAAGGGTAGCTTAGGCACTTAATTGTTGGTGATCATGCTCAACAAAGGCCATCTGAAGACCTCAAGATGATAAGCACTTCAAAGATAAATCTCTTGTGCTTAATTCCATTGAAGAGACTAGTTGCACACACACACATTTCATGCATATCCATACTTCTTGTATTTTGTGTGTTTCATGATGTGCACATTCATGTTCTTAAACTCTCTTCATGCATATTATATATGCTTGCATCTTGATTGATAATTGACATATCATTTTAGGTATTAGGATGCATTCTCTTCACACTTCACACTTGCATATCTTTGTTGGTTTATGTTGTGTTGTTAGTATGTCGAGTAATTCGTTTCCTGAAATTTGTTCGGAAACGTCTGCACATGCACGTTGGTGTGCTTGGTTTAGCGTGAGGATCATCGTCGGAGAAGGCTCTTTTCTTCTCCTCTGGTTTCACCACATTTGGTGAAACGCGGTTATGATCGGTGGCCCTAATCGCCGAATGAAACCACTGTCTGATTCCAGAAAGTTTGGAATGGATCTGTGGTTATGATCGGTGGCCTGGCCGCCGAATAGAATCGCCGTTTTGACTTAATGCTCTTGGGTTCAAAACCGCGGTTTTGATCAACGCTCATGAAACCGCCGGATGAAACTGCCGATGATACTTGATGCTCTCGGGTTCATTTCTATGGTTGTGATCAACAGTTTCTGTTAGGATTTTGAGTTTAGTTGGCATTATTCTATATCCAAACGTTATTTGCAAAGTGGTGCCTTCGATCGAGGAAAGCGCTAAATGTCTACAATAGTATTAAGACCTCTTTCCTCTTACAAGGCTTAGGCGCACACACACATAATTTTTTCATAAGTGTCCCTGCATCGTAGTGCCAAATTAGTATAACACATTTACATGTTTTAGTATGCTCTTGCATTAATCTCACATTGCCATACATTGTAGAAATGCATGTACTAGGACTATTTCTAGGAAATTGCATACTCATGTGATCTTGTGTTTATTTGTTTGTGTGTAAGTGATTTGAACTTGAATATATTCTTAAATGATTCCTTTTTGAGTTCTGATTGTTTCAGATACTCACTCATTAGATTTTAAGTCCGAACTAGGAAGTTACGAAACTTTATGTTCCTTAACAATGCATTGTCTTCGTATTCGTACATCGAATTGAGTTCACATCCAATTGTCAAAGTTTCATAGTTGTCCTTGTGTGTAAGTGAGTTATGGTTTGTAATCTAGAAATGGATTCAAATTCCAAGTTTGGAGGCCAAAGGACGGTCGAAGAACGTAAGGGGAGCGCAAGGAGAAGAATGGGATGAGAGAAGGCCAAGAGGGAGTCCCTCCCGTGGAGGTGCGTGGCCACCACGAGAAGGGGGGCTCTCGGCCTCCCCGTGGTGGCCACACGCCTCCATGGGGATGGCTGAAAGAAACCTCCAAAATGTGGGCCCCATCTCATTTAACTTTCCCTCCCATTCCTATTTAAATATTCCCTCTCTCACTTGTTCAAAAAAAAAGAAAGGAAGAAAATTGAAAAAATTAGAGTAGAATTTTTGCTCCAACTTTCCTACCTTCCAAACACCATAACTTTCTCATTCGAACTCGGAATTGAGTGATTCAAGTTGGAGAATCTTTGTAATCAAGTCCCCTACCTTCTTTGAAAGAGTTTGTAGTTGTTTGATTGTGTTTTGGAGCAATTTCACTATCAAAACCGAACCAGCTCGGGATTTCAAGGTATTGAGTCAAACTTTGTGATTTCATCTTTTATGATTCTCAATTACCTTGGGTTTTCTTCTTCCATATGTATGTGTATGTATGATGAAAGCTATTGAGAAAGATATCTTCATATCAAAGCTAATCAAGTCTAATTAGAGACAAATGTGAACTAGTTTTCTATGATTCTAGTATTTCACATGTTTGAGAGTTGTATTGTGCTTAGCTTGATATCTAGGGTTATTTGTGACTTGATTGATCTATTCTGTGATCAATAACCTTGTCTTGTGATTTGATCCTTTAATTGAACATATCTAGGATTAGCACATTTGATTTAGTGTTCAGAGCTATCTAGGATTTAATTGAATATTAATTATATCTTTGCTCTAAATACTTGCTAGAATATTCTTTGATCATATTTTGTGATTCTAGCATTTTTGGTGTATATTTCTAATATCTTGAATATGTGCTTCATGTATATGATTTATTCAAGTATTAGATTTGTGGATGAAACTAGGAATTACATGTGTTAGGTGTTTCATATTTTCCAGGTTTCGAATTCATTGTTTTATGACTAGACAATATTTGACTTGTGTGCTCACATGACTAAGTCTATGTCTACATGATTTGTACATGATCCATACATCTCTTATGTTCATGCATCATCTTGTATGATTGCATCATTTGGATTCTGTTAACCGCCAAAAATGGCGGGGACCAAAGAAGAATTTTCCACTGATTTTGAGAGGGAATCCGGGGTATAAAATAGCGAAAGGGAAAGATGTCCGGGCATCCCGCCTATGAGCAGACAGGCTAGAGTAAAGGACCACTACCTACCCGGCCAAGTCTGGAATCTCCGCGAAAGCCAAAAGATGAATGGGGGCTTGGAAGATACGGCCATCGTGAGGTCCTAGTACCCCGATACCCGAGTATCCAGGCACCCCGCTACTTGAAACCCCGACATCCGCGACCAGTGTTTTAAAAGAAGCACGAGAGACGCAGGGTACCCAGGTTACCCCCGATCAGCGAAACCTGTGACACGTAAATGGCAAGATATATACCGGGGTCCCAGTAAACCGACCCTGCAGAAGCAAGAGGTGGACATCCCGAAGAGTAACCTCGCGTAAAGGCAAACACTAAACGCCACTATTCAAGATAGAAGCACAAGATACAACGCGACATTTATTTCCACCATAAAGAGTCCCATTTCGAATAGGGTCAACTTGGTCGGTACTGAGAAAGAAGCAATCACCTAACCTTTCGGGATCGAAATCCCGACGAATGCGTCGGACCCCAAAAGAGGGCCCGTGCACCACTAAAACCCTAGACCGAAGTTCTAGGAGTGCACTGCAAGAAAGGAGGCCTATATATATTGATGATATAATGATGGAAAAGAGGAGGCAACCCTACGGCCACACTTTTACTACTTATCGACAGGCACGAAGAGTTCCATCGCCATTTGGTTCCCCATATGCTTTACTTTTTCCTACTGCAATATTGTTAGTTCAAATACCAAGTTGTAAGATCCGACTGTGATCGAGATCCATATACATATATAAATAGCTTTTGTTTTATGCATCCATCTTATGAGAGATCATCCATCTTACTACTCACATCCACCATAATATTGAGTTCATGACACCCAGCGGGATACCAAACTATTAAGTATCTCGCTGGCCCTTATCAGATCCTGATCCTGATCCGGATCCGGATCCATCACCTACAAACCCCTATCACGCCTAATAGATTTCAAAGAACCTGCGGGGTACCGGGGTATAGAGTATCCCGCTAGCTCAGATCCAATTAGATCCGGGCCCCTCACATTCCGTTAATTCTGAATTGCACCCCGGTTACAATTTTGGGTTAACACTTTGGTACCGTCTGTGGGAAACAACTCCCCACCCTTTAACAAGCTTTCAAGTTCAACTTAGAAGAAGATAGAAGATGAGGCTCCGATCCTCCCAAGGACAGCTCGCGAACTCCGGCCCTCATTCCCTCGCTTCCACCCAGAGGAATCAGGGGAAAAGGAAGGGAACCAGAAGCTAGATCCCGATACCAGTCCCGCCACCGAGTCCCGGACTAGCACCGCAGGACCCAGCGGTCCTAGAAGCAACTAGAGAGGCCATAGAATAACAAGCTGCTGCCTATGCGGAAAGCGTCCGCTTTCGGATGATTGCCCAAGGAATACCTTTTGAATCACCTAGATTTGCAGAGAGGGCGGGACCAAGTACTCGGGTATCAATTTTATATAGACTCGGGCCGCCATTACCAATATAAAATCATCCCGAAGATCTCAGACATCGACCGGTGAAACGGGCTATGACCATCCCGTCTAGAAGGATCCAGTCAGTGACAAAAATGACACTGGAAAGAAGAAGTATGCTACGCGTAGCAGAGGTCAGTATCAGATCCAAAAGGGAAAGCAAGGCAAAGAGCGTGATGCAGCAGGTTTAGGCTAGTCACACCATTAGCGGAGGACCAACCCTCGCCGGGACTTCCAACAATTCAAGAAAGAACCCTGCTAGGAAAATCCCAAAGCACGCCACTGGCCAGGATGAACCCCGGATGTCCGACAGATCACGTGAAGGCCCTTATTCCGCTCAAATTGTGTTCACTGAAGACAATACTGATAACACCATACAACCTCATGACTATCCAATGGTGATCACAACCCAGATTGCCAATTGCCGGGTCCACCGCATTCTAATAGACACTGGAAGCAGCGTTGATATCCTGTTCAAAGGAGCCTTGGAGAAGCTTAACCTTAAAAACCCATGCTACCACAGTTGCAGGATACCCTTATATGGTTTTGCAGGAGACTCCATGATGCCCTTAGAAGCGCACACCTCACCGTTAATCATCAGGGAGGCCCCCCTTCAGCAGAACATCATGACAGAGTTCATCGTGGTAGACACTCCGTCCGCCTACAACGCGATCCTTGGAAGACCTTTCTTGTCAGGAATCAGAGGAGCCCTGTCCGTCTACCATAACATCTTAAAATTTATTATTGGAACCGATGTAGGGGAGGTTAATGGGGATCAGCAAACGGCCCGCACCTGTCTTACAGCATTCGCTAACCCCACTATCACAACTAAGCAATACACCCATGCCGCCTAGGAACTGAGTTACAGGGCACCAGAGCTAGACCATCGTATCCTAGAAGAAAGGGAGATACCCAGCTTAATCCTAGAGGAAACCGAAGAAGAAGAAAGAGGATGGACCGGAGGACACCCCACGAAAAAGCTAGAAGAAATCCAGATTAGAAAGGATGACCCAACTAAGATAGTAAAAATAGGAGGTGCACTGGACAGCGAGGTCAGGAGAAACTTGGTGGAACTTCTTAAAGAGTACAACGACATTTTTTGCTTGGAACCACGACAAAATGCCGGGCATCCCTCTCAACCTAGCGGTTCACCGACTGGCAGTAGACGCTACAGTCAAGCCAATCATACAGAAGTGGAGACATTTCAACACGGAACGGAACACTGCGGTACAAGAAGAGGTAGACAAGCTTTTGAAAGCCAAGTTCATTAGTGAATCCCGCTACCCCGAATGGATTGCTAATGTGGTCATGGTAACCAAAGCCAATGGGAAGTGGCGCATGTGCGTGGATTATATTGACCTAAACAGGGCGTGCCCTAAGGATAGCTTTCTCCTTCCTAAAATTGACCAACTGATCGATTCTACTACGGGAAACAAACTTTTAAGTTTCATGGATGCTTTCTCGGGATACAACTAGATCATGATGCATCCTGCTGATAGAGATAAGACCAGCTTCATCACTGGACAAGGTCTTTACTGTTACAAAGTTATGCCTTTTGGCCTCAAGAATGCAGGAGCCACATATCAACGCTTGGTAAACAAGTTATTTAAGCCGTTAATAGGAAAATCTATGGAGGTATACATAGACGATATGATAACCAAATCTCAAGAAACCCATCAACATCCTAAAGATTTGCGTCAAACTTTCCAAGTGATCAGGGAAAATCAAATGAGGCTAAATCCAGCCAAATGTGCCTTTTGGGTAGTAGCGAGGAAGTTCCTTGGCTTCATGGTGCATGAGAGAGGACTAGAAGCCAACCCCGAGAAGATCAAGGCCATCATAGAGCTGGGGTCTCCAAATACTCTCCAACAAGCTCAGGGGCTGACTGGACGGATAGTGGCGTTGAACCGCTTCATATCAAGGTCCACAGATAAGTGCCTGCCTTTCTTTAAAGTCAACAAGCAGGGGAAGAACATGAAGTGGAATCAAGAGAGTGAGCAAGCATTCCGGGCCTTGAAAGAATATCTAGCCAGTCCACCTCTACTAGTGAAGCCCGTCCCGGGAGAGGAACTACAACTTTATCTAGCGGTATCGGAGACCGCAACAAGTAGAGCTTTGGTGAAAGAATGCGGTGACAGAATTCAAAGACCGATCTACTATGTAAGTCGAGCTTTGTCAAAATCTGAAAAGAACTACACCATCCTAGAGAAGTTTGCCTTTGCATTGGTAACAGCAGCCAGAAAACTTCAGCCTTATTTTCAAGCTCATATCGTCGCAGTGGTAACAGATCAACCCTTGAGGCAGTTCCTTCAAAGGCCGAATGTATCAGGCCGGTTAGTCCTTTAGGCCTTAGAGCTCACCCAGTACGATATAAGATACAAGGCTAGGACGACAATTAAGGTGCAAGCTCTAGCTTACTTTATAGCAGAATTTAGCATAGTTCCTCACCCGGATGCTCCTGTAGTTCCGAGCATAAATCCAGAACCTCTGGAATGGCCAGCGGATAGCAAGATCTGGACCCTGTACACAGATGATTCCTCAAATCAAGCCGGTTACGGGGCCGGGATCGTCTTGATCGATCCCGAAGGGATCAAATGCAATCACTGTTTCAGATTCAAGTTTAAAGTCACCAATAATGAGGCAGAATATGAAGCCCTATTGGCAGGAATGAAGGTAGCTACAGAACAAGGAGTGGAGTACCTCGTGGTAAGAAGTGATTCCCAGTTAGTAGTCAACCAGGTATCTGGCACATATCAAGCAAGAGGTGACAACATGATAGCATATCTCCAAAAAGTCCAAGAAGCAGCTACGAAGTTTAAAGGCATAAGGATGGAGCAGATCCCGCGAGAGAAGAACCACCGGGCAGATGTTCTGGCTAAAATAGCGGCACCAGGAGGAAGGGCGTTACCTAAAGGGATACCACTCTAACTAATACCACGGCCTAGCACATCCCCGGGGCTAGAAGTAAGCTCGGTCACTCGTCTACCCTGTTGGATGGATCCCATAGCTGACTACCTATAGGACAGCACGCTCCCAGAGAACCCTGACCAGGCGCGCAAACTCAAGAGGATTTCGATTCAGTACTGCCTGATAGAGGGACACCTCTATCGCAGAGGAAAATCACTTCCCCTGTTACGATGTTTGCATCCGGACGATGCCAAATGGGCATTGGATGAGGTACATTCAGGGGACTGCGAAAATCACGTTACTGGAGAAAGGTTGGCATATCAAGTTCTCAAGATGGGATATTACTGGCCTACTATCCATCAGGACGCCAAAACGTTTGTGCAATCCTGCGAGCCATGCCAGAAAACCACGGATCTACATCATCTACCACCAGAAAAACTTACTTCAATCAGCACGCCATATCCATTTGCTATCTGGGGTCTAGATCTGATCGGGCCACTTCCTACCGCACCTGGCTAGGCCAAGCACGCTATAGTAGCCATAGATTACTTCACCCAGTGGGTGGAAGCAAAATCCTTGGTCCATATAACTGAAGCCAATACCACAAGCTTCATCAAGGAATATATTGTTTGTAGGTTCGGTACCCCGATGGCCATAATTGCCGACCTTGGTAAGCAGTTTGATAATGCAAACTTCATATTTTTCTGCGAAGAAAGGGGTATTGACCTACGCCTGGCCTCAGTGGCTCACCCTCAGACCAGTGGATTGGTCGAGGCCACTAACAAAACTATCAAGAAACTCCTAAAAAAGAAACTCCAACAGAAGAAGGGGGGATGGGTTGATGAACTTCCAAATGTCCTTTGGGCCTACCGGACTACTAAAATGATAGCTACGGGGGAAACCCCTTACTCTCTGGCTTTTGGAACAGAGGCCGTCTCGCCCATCGAACATAGGTTAACGTCTTTCAGGGTCCAGCATTTCGAGCTGGAAGAGAACGAAATGAAATTAATAGCCAGTTTAGACCTCCTTGAAGAGAAACAAGATAGAGTAGCTGAGCGTGTAGCCGCCTACCAGCACAAGATAGCCCGATGTTTTAACAGGAGGGGAAGACCTAGAGTTTCAAAGAAGGGGAAGACCTAGAGTTTCAAAGAAGGGGACTTGGTCCTCAGGAAAGTAACCCAGAATACTCGGAAAAGGTCAGACGGGGTACTAGCTCCCAATTGGGAAGGGCCATATATAATAAATGTGGTAGTATGCAGGGGAGCATACAAGTTAGATGATATGGATGGTTACCCGGTTGATCACACTTGGAATGCTGATCATCTCAAGAGATTTTATCCTTAGAATTTTTAAGAAAGAGTGTATCTCGGAAGGTACATACCTGATACATGTACCCCAATTTCCTTTTTGCTTTGTATTCGCTTTCAGAAAATCAATAAAGTCAGTTGCTTCTCACACGTTTCTTTCCTAAGTACGCTTAAGGAAGTCTTCGCCATCCCAAGACCAGGAAAAGCCACATGGCTTTTCTTGCTTCCCCGGTCGGGGAATACCCCTCTCTAGGAAGGAGCTGGCGCTTTAAGACCAGGAAAAAGCCACATGGCATTCCTGCTGCCTTGGTCGGGGAATACCGCCCTCTAGGAAGAAGCTGGTGCTTGAAAAGCATAAAGAGCGTAGTCGCTCGCCAGTTCTCTATCTCGCCAAGACCAGGTGGGCCTGTATAGACCCCTTGAAGCCTCAGACGGGGAATTCCCTCCTCTAGGATAAATCAAGCGCCAAGGTAATCCTTAGTCGTCTACCAGAGCAGGTAGCCTAAGAAATCAAGACAATCCATCGGGATACATGACGCCGCACTCCGTTACATCACCATATTTTATCCAGGAAAAAACCTTGTATCAAGGAGACATTAGTGGCCAACCAAGATTTTCATCAATATAGCCCGATCCAGGCTACCCATCCCGATGGATTTTTAGAAGTCACCCAGATTAATAATCTTCAACCAAGACAAGCTCCCTACTTATACGGAGTCACTCGTCGGAGAAGCATAACAAATGAAGGGACCGCCATCCGGGAATGATGCTGCCAAGTATAGGTATGAGTTCGTATCATCGGTCACACAACAAGATATCAAAAAAAAAAAAAAAAAAAAAAAAAGGGAAGGGAGCTTCAATTAATCAAGCAGGGTGCCCAATCCCCGTATCCGGGCTACAAAAAAGGAAGATAAAAGAAAACTGACAAAACAACTAGGAAATAACAAGAAAGTCAGGTTTCCTCCTCCGTTTTTTCTTGCTCGTCAGCCCCCTCATCACCAGTAGTGTCATGAACTTCCCCGGCACCGGCTACAACTATTCTAGGAGGAGGACCCATCCCATCAATCGGAGGCACGGAACCTCATGCCAAGTCGGTTGGGGAAGCCCGAGGACTCTGGGTACCCTTCTCCATAAATTCGGAAGCAATGGCTACATGAGTAGGACCTCATTGATCCTGTTTTTCAAATTGGGCAGCTTGGTTCATAATCAAATCACGATCCCAGTTAAGAGTGGTTTGCAAGTCAAAGGGAGTTGGAAATGCCTTGGCGACCTCGTATGTAGCAGTGAAGTACCCATCCCCGAAGGAAGAATCCACCCTGGATTCCAAGGCACTCATAGAAGCCCGCAGGGCCCTGTGGTCATCTAAAAGGACGGTTATCTCCGTTTTAATGGTCTCCCTGTCATTACGGTGGCAGCTTGATCTATCAACCTCCGTGTCATAAGCATGAGTCACCCATTTCAGTTCCACCAAGGCCGCCTTCTTGCCAGCATCAGATTCAAAGGCCTCCTCAACTAAGGAAGAAACGCTCTTTTCAGCACGGGCCAAATTGTTCCTAGCTTCCTCCAACTTGGCCTGAAGGGCCAGATTGGCCTCTTTCAGGGCAGTTGCTTGCTGCTCCATGGCCAGGGCAAACTTGAAGCCCTTTGAAAAGAAAATAAAGAGGGTATGAAATCGGAAAGGAAAGTCTACATGCAACAAAATGAAGGGACCAAATGCATACCTCGGCAATAACTGACACCCCCTTTGATGCTAAGATGTTAGTTGGAAGAGAGGACATGGACTGCAAGCCCCCACTGGAACAAGCAGTGACAAACTTAGCAATGACTTCCTCATGATCATAGTCATGTAATCCCCATCCAGAAGGAAGATCCATGGAGGAAATAACTTGAGCAGTATCTCCCTTCCTGTCCTCCGTTATAGCGAGAAGCTGGACGATGGCAGTAAAGAAAGGGGGAGGCGGAGCCACCATTACTTCAGGCGGTACAACAGCCAGTTTGGAAGTTTTCTTCAAAATAGGGAGCGGTGAAGCTCTGGTCGTGGCAGCCCGTGCTAACATCTCACTTAAAGAGGGGGGCGCTGCGATTTTTGCTGAAAGAGAAATAGGCGAAGACGGAGCCGACCCCGTAAAGGCAAGAGGTGGAGTCGGTGCAAGTGGCTGAGAGGCAACTCCGACGCTGACAAAAGAAGGAGTATGAGAGCTAGCAGGAGAGGAATCTGGGCAAGGCATACCTAGTTGCGTAAGAAATATCCGCAGATACCGTTCCACCCGGGCACCTTCAAAAGGATCACTGTTAGGATTATGCTCAATAGCAAGAGTGTAATATTGTAATTAACAATCTTTTTCATATTAATAAAGTGATTTCTAGTTTAACAAATCTTATAGCATTTATAGTTTAATATTATAATTGTCAAAGTAAATAATCATGAGGTCTAAGACTATGAGAAAAGAAGAATTGTTCGTACATCTTGATATGTATGAGGTAGACACAATTCTTTAGTTAGTCTTGAATAATGTTCACAACTTAAGTTTAAGGTTAGGCACCTTTATCTTGTTAAAGTTGTAGAATTCTTTTGCTAGCATTTGAGTGGGATCAAATGAGATATGATGAGTCTAAAATCATCGGAGTGTCTTCGAGTAAAAGAATCTAGTGCACTAGGTGCATTGAACAGGATCACAATGAAAAGCTTTATCTAGAACTGTCAATAGATAATACTCTTTTCATTATCAGGACAATCGGAGAGTCTGTCTTAATCCTGAGATAAATGATGGACTTATGGTTGCAAGTGATATCATTTGAGTTATCAATGAGTACGATTATATAGCATAGTCTATCCTCGATAGTTTGGTGATATTCATTTGTTAATCGATAGAGGGCTTCATTTATAGATATGGACATCGTGGCTCCATTTATTAAATGAGAGTATAATATCATCATATGGATGTTTTGAGGTAATTGGATATTAAATCTCAACGTTGAGTTTTCGATAGTGACTATTGAAAACATGGCTCTGGACAAGTCAAAATATCCAAGTTCAAAACGTGGTCATATGAGTAAATATGGTAACTTGGAGAGTTATAGGCGGTCTATGAACTTTAAGCGATTACTGATATTAATCACGAGGATACACTATCTCCAACATGATTGTCTAGGGTATGAATGAGGAACATCTTCTTATTCTATCTTTATTTAAGAGTTCAATTTTAGCTCTTTAGTGGAATGAGTTAAAATTAATGGATCGGACCTAAGTGAATCATTTGTTAATTGTGATTAGGTTATGTCTATTGAAGCTTAAATTTAGATAGCTCGCCAAGATCCCCAATCCACACGGACTTGCATGGATCACTTGATATATTCTACCGGACCAATTTATGAGTCCATCTAGAATTGCATTTAATATATTAAGAATATAATTTGCACATTATTAATTTAATGGGCTGATCGATTATATTAATATATTAATGAAAGGCATGTGGGCTTGTTTCTTTTAGTAAGAATGGGTCTGGTTCACATGTGGGCTTTTTAATTAAAGTCTAATGTGAAAGTAATTAAATACTCGAGGTGTGTTCTATATATAAAGCTAGAGGGGGGGGGGGGGGGGGGGGGGGGGGGGGGGGGGGGGGGGGGGGGGGGTGAATAGATTTTATCTAATTATTACCCAATTTTCGCGTGCATGTCAATTTTACGAAAATACCCCTAGCAAGTCAACAATACATACAAGTGTAATAAGATGCGGAAATAATAAATGACACTTGATGTTTACGTGGAAAACCCAACCACTGGGAAAAACCACGGGCTGTTAAGTGCGCCATACTCGGACCTTGAAATCCACTAATTGAAATGGAGTTTACAACCTATGTAGACCTCGTCTAACACTCCGGTCAATAACCCCCCACTTCTACCACTCGGGCCTTTAAAAGTGGCTCTAGTCCAATTTGCTTGATCCTCGTAGTCACTACTTGTAATGATGTTTACAGCCTAATCCCGGTCTGTAACCCACTACTACTACCCAGCGGGCCTGTAATAGCAACCCTAGACCAAAACTTCAATCTCTCAAAAGAGATGCACAACCCTATGTGAATATGTATGAATATTCAATTAATGCAATAAGAGCTAGGGTACTCTAAATGCTTACCTAGGATTATAAGATGACAATATAATCAATCCTAGATATCACATATAGCTATATGTCATGGCATATAACTTTAGCTAAGTAAAGGATAACCAATCCTAGATACAAAGCTATCATATAAAACCCACAAACATTCAAAGGATTAACTAGTTGATTAAAAAACAATCTATCAACCTAGTTATCAATACATCACACAAGAATGTTCATGGCATAGCTTTTAGGCAATAATGACCTAATCAAATAAGCTATGAAAAATAATCTCAATCAACAAATGAGATCAATTAGCTAGATGGCATATGAACATTAAAGCCTAGCTAACAAATAATAACCCAATCAACACATAATCTCAATCTTATATGTAGAAATTAATCTAAACACATATAAGTAAATATGAGATAAAATTGATAAGTAGAAACACTAATTATGTAAGATAAAAGTGTTCAACAAATCATACCATGTGTGTTGAAGAAGACCCATGCATTAGCATATGCTAGATGAACCTAGATGATGCCTAGATGATGATTTGTGCATGTGGGAATGGGTTTAGAGAATTAAAGATGTGATCTTTTAGGATTTTTCTCTCAAGTCTCTCTAAATATCTCTCTAGGGTTCTTGGGATGCAAGACTTGTATTCTGAACCAGAGATAAGGATGTATTTATAGAGACCAAAAACCGGGCAGGTGAAAATACAATTTTGCCCTTGAAATGCACCGATCGGCGGTTTCAATCGGCGGCCAGGCCGCCGAATTGAACCGCCGAATGGCTCCCGAGTGGAACAGGGGAACTTCAGTGACTTCATTCGGCGGTTTCGAAACCGCCGATCCCAACCGCCGTTTTGGACCCGAGAGATATATTTCAATCAGGTCTCATTCGACGGTTTCGAACGGCGGCCAGGCCACCGAACGTAACCGCCGTTTCACCAAAAATGGTGAAACCAAGGAGAAGCCAAAGGCATCTCCACCGGCGATCATTGCGCAAAACAAAGCACATCAGTGCGGACGTTTCCGAACATCCTTCGGGAAACGAATTACACCACACTAAAAGCTAACAAACATGAAGTGCAAGTGTGGGTATTGAATGCATCCTAATGCCTAACATGTCATGGCATTTCATAAAACAAGATGCAATCAATTTAATGCAAGAAGAGACATTGAATAAACATTAAAGCACAATGCACACAAAATATAAACACAACATTCAAGAATAAGAGTTATGCATGTTGTGTGTGTGTGCAACTATATCTCTTCAAGCCAAAGTAAGCACAAGATATACCTTTGGTGCTTGTCCTCTTGAGGTCTTGGAAAGGGTCTTTGATCTTCAACCTTAATCACCTAGACTACCCTTACAACCAAACCCCAACATGTGGTTTGACCACGAAATAAGCCAATCAATTTAATGGGAATCCTTACATAATGGATTAAATAAAATAAGAAAATAATATTAAGCCCATATATATATGATGTGGGCGGCAAGGCTAATTTATTAGTCAAATATATTATTTTATTTTATTGTTTGATTAAATGAGAATTAATTAATTTATTAATTAATTATTTAATTAAGAAACAAAATCTTTTTCTGATCAGGAAATATGTTTCCTAGAGTTATACTATTGGTAGTAGTATACTAAAAGTAAAAGAGTTATTTGTTAAGAAAATAAATAATAAGGTTTATTTATTTAATCAAATAGGAAGTCTTTTAATATAGTCATAATTTAATACTACACTATAGAGTTGGATTAGGGTTATGATTCTAAGGTTGATAGGAATTTGGGTAAAGCACAAATCATCTTGAAGTGAGGAATTCGGCCAACCCTAGGTTTCCTATCAAGGGAATTTGGCCAACCCTATTATGATAAAAAAATTGGAATTCACGAGCATTACATATTTTTATATGCATGTTAAATTCATGCGGATATATAGAATATATATGAAAATTTAATTCACATCCAAGAGAGATAGCATTACATATTTTATATATGCATGTTAAAGTCATGCGGATATATATGTATAATATATAATGTATCCTAAATTGTTTTGCACAGTATATATAATATATATTGTGCAAGTATTTCGGACGGGATTTATATAATATATTGTGCAAATATTTTGCAAGAAAAATATATAATATATTTGTGCAAAGAGAATTAAAAATCCTACTTGCTTGGCTTGAGAATTTTGCTTTTGCTTAGAAAATAAATCCTACTCTAGTGATTAGTGTGTGTAAAATTTGGCCAAGACAAAAAGAGAGAAGAGATTATTCTTTCGATAGTACACTAATTGCTTATACATCAATAGGCTTGTGTGTACAACTTCGAATTAGGTTCACGTGAGTTTCGATCATTAGATTGAGAACTCAAAAGTGACCGGAATAATCTTTGTAGTCTTTTGGTTGTTTTGTGACTAACAAAAAGAAAAAGAAAGTTTGTTTATCCATTCTCAGGTACGCAATTCAAAGAAAAGGGAGACCACGCTCCTAGGTGATTCACGTTCGTGCTAGGATTAAAGATCTTGCGGATTACCATCGACGTAAGTCAATCGGATCACGCGACAAAAGGTATTCTACTTTTTGTTACTTTATATGTATGTTTAATTAATTTAAAGGGTTCAGGTTCATAAAAAGGAAAAATATTAAAACATACTAAATCGACTTTTAGTCTTGCTTCCGCCGGGTGTACTACGGTATTTTTTCCATACAATCACATGTGGGATACTGCGGGTTGATGTAGTTCCTATCTTGAATCTTCATAAGGATCTGGCCGGATTCTGCAGAGAGCTCACCCGTGTTCGATTTATCTTGTGGAGAAAAGCGAATAGGAACCAAGTGCTTAACCCCATCCAGACACACTGACTGGCCCCAATCGCCTTCGACCACGACCCACTCGTTTTTCCAAGGCGGGTTGAATTTCACATTTGCCCCAGGAACAACGAATTGCAGCTTATTCTTAGGCCTCAGGTAGAATTGACCCCGAGGGACCATGCTCGTTATTTGGAAAATATAGCGAAAGTCATCAAAGCTAGGTTCCTTCTCGACACCGTCTTTTTCACACTGCTCCCTCTAGAGCACTAGGAACCCGGTCAGGTTTTTCCAGAATCCAGGCAAAATCTGTAGCGGAGCCAGTCCTAAAGCAACTAGCAATCTGCGGATGGATGGGTGAAGAGGGAGCCGAACGCCGCACTCGAAGGCGGCCACGTGAATTAGCAGGCAACCTGCAGGGGGAATGTATATGTAAGGATTCCCTTTTGTTGATTGGCTTATTTCGTGGTCAAACCACATGTTGGGGTTTTGAATGTAAGGGTAGTCTAAGTGATTAGTGTTGAAGATCAAAAGCCCTTCCATGACCACGCCAAAGGTATAATCTCTTGTGCTTGTTTTTCTTTGAAGAGATTTAGTAGCACACACACACTTAGCATTCTTGCTATGATTGCATACTTGCTTATTTTTATGTGCATCTCTTCACATGTCACTTTACACACTAGCACTTTGGTTGATATATCTTGTTGTGTGTATATGTGCCTTATAATTCGTTTCCCGACATTGTTCGGAAACGTCCGCGCTTGCACTAATGAGTGCTTGGTTTTGCGCGAAGACCGCCTATGGAGAATGCCCTTGGCTTCTCCTTGGTTTTCACCATTGTTGGTGATCGGCAGTTATGATCGGCGGCCTAGCCGCCGAATGAATCCGCCGTTTCAGTCCAGATTGGTCTGAAGCAATTATGCGGTCAAGATCGGCGGTCACGACCGCCGTTCGAAACCGCTGTTCATACCTGATCGATTTTAATCCCTCGAGTTTGATTCGGCGGTTGGATCGGCGGTCACGAAACCGCCGAATGAAACCGCCATTAATGCTCTGTTCTTCAAGAGCTCAATTCGGTGGTCGTCATCGGTGGCCTGGCCGCCGATTGAAACCGCCGAACGGTGCGTTTCAGGGGCAAAAGTGTCTTTTCACATGCCCAATTCTTGATGTCTATAAATATCACACTTTCTCATTATCTGATTATGTTCTTTGACTCTTAAGAACCCTAATCTTCAAAGATAGATTTTGAGAGAAAATCAAATCAAGAACTCAACTTTAACCACTCAAATCAAACCCCTTTTGCATCAAATTTCATATTGCATCTCCTATGTCTATATAGAGTGCATCCATGTATGGGTTTGCATCATCACAACTTGCTTGGTAAGATTTTGATTAATTTCATCTTATTGTAGTATTTTAAATACCAAGCCATCTCTTTTAAATTTGAAAGTTATTAAAATACTCGAGGCGTGTTCAATATAAAGCTAGAGGGGGGGGTGAATAGATTTTAGCTATTATTATCCAATTTTCGCATGCAAGTCAATTTTACGAAAATGCCCATACTAGTCAAAAATACATACAAGTGTAATATAGTGCGGAATTTAAATAACACTTGATGTATACGTGGAAACCCAACCACTGGGAAAAACCACGGGCTGTATAGTGCGCCACACTCGGAACTCGAAATCACTAATTGAAATGAAGTTTACAACCTATGTAGACCTCGTCTAACATTCCGGTCTGTAACCCCTCACTTCTACCCAGCGGGCCTTTATTAGCAACCCTATTCCAATTTGCTTGAGGCCTAAGCACTCTTAGCCTCAAGACTTACTTCTCTAAGAAGAGAAACAACCTATGTGAATATATATATGAATATTCAAATAACAAACAAGGCTAGGTAACCTTAGATGCTTATCTAGGATGATGATATAATCAATTTAATCAACCCTAGATATCAATTGCTAAATGACATGTCAAATAGCTTAGCTAATCAAGATTAATTAAAAACCTAATTAGCTATCACAAACAACACTCAATTAATTTTCATCACAAATAATCTCTAACTTGTATCTAGCATATAATCAAAAGCATACAAGTAATTAAAGAGATGTATTAATATGAAAAACACTAAAGTAATATGAAATTAGTGAAGAACATACCAAATAAGATGTGATGATTCAAAACCATGCATGGATCAATTCTATGAAGGCATAGAAGATCAAATATGAAATTTGATGCAAAAGGGAATTGATTTGAGTGTTTAAAGATAGGTTCTTGATTTGATTTTTTCTCAAAAATCTCTCTTGAAAGATTAGGGTTCTAATTGCTCAAGAAACTTATTCAGAGATTGAGAAAACAAGATATTTATAGACATCAAGAATTGGGCATGTGAAAAGACACTTTTGCCCCTGAAACGCACCGTTCGGCGGTTTCAATCGGCGGCCAGGCCGCCGATGAAGACCGCCGAATTGAGCTCGTGAAGAACAGAGCATTAACGGCGGTTTCATTCGGCGGTTACGTGACCGCCGATCCAACCGCCGAATCAAACCCGAGAGATTAAAATCGATCAGGTATGAACGGCGGTTTCGAACGGCGGTCGTGACCGCCGATATTGACCGCATAATTGCTTCAGACCAATCTGGACTGAAACGGCGGTTTCATTCGGCGGCCAGGCCGCCGATAATAACCGCCGATCACCAACAATGGTGAAAACCAAGGAGAAGCCAAGGGCATTCTCCATAGGCGGTCTTCGCGCGAAACCAAGCACTCATTAGTGCAAGCGCGGACGTTTCCGAACAATGTCGGGAAACGAATTATAAGGCACATATACACACAACAAGATATATCAACCAATGTGCTAGTGTGTAAAGTGACATGTGAAGAGATGCACATAAAAATAAGCAAGTATGCAATCATAGCAAGAATGCTAAGTGAGTGTGTGCTACTAAATCTCTTCAAAGAAAAACAAGCACAAGAGATTATACCTTAGCGTGCTTGAATCTTGAGGTCATGGAAGGGCCTTTGATCTTCAACACTAAACACTTGGACTACCCTTACATTCAAAACCCCAACATGTGGTTTGACCACGAAATAAGCCAATCAACAAAACGGGAATCCTTACAATCTCCCCCTTTGGCTATTTCGTGACAAAACCACCACTCACATTGATTCCTCACAACAAAAATAAACCTATGGGTCAATGAAGATTTTCTACAATACAAAGAGATATATAAAAATAAAACTTGAAGTCTTCAATCTCTTGTAGAACAATCATTCCCTGAAACAAGGTTTCTAAACTTTCCGAAACAAGTAAAAGTGAGATGAATCAAGTGAGGACATAAACAAGCATTTGCATTTCTAAGAAATTAAACACAACATCATGCAATGTATGATGAATGCAATGCTCCCCCTCAAAGGGTTACTCCCCCTCAATGTATATTCTCCCCAATGTGCACCAATTGCTACAACAATTTGCACCTCCCCTTACCACATTATACTCCCCCTTTTTGTCATGATATAGACAAAGGAGTAGTCCCCAACCGGGTCACTCAAGGCAAAGAGAGATAGTAGCATTCTAGTATATGCATAATCAATATAAGTCACTTTATGCAATCTCAATTAATCGGAGAGAAACGAGGAGTTTTATTAGATAAAATGTGTGAAACAAAATGCTTTGCATACAAGACATATTGCATTCAAGTCCAAAATACCATGGTATTTGGCAAAGCAAATGACAAAGGTTTCTAATAGGAATTCAAACCAATTTCACCATTGTCATGAGAGAAGCAAGGATATAGAAATTTCATTGATTTCAATTTAAGAACAACTATATCCAACTTTATAAGCTAAACATGTCATGAGCAACTTTGCACCCTATTTGATTTTTCCGGGAATGAAACCCGTATGATAGTAGACATGTTCAACCAATAAAGAAAGAGAGACATTTGGATTGTAAAATCCTTGAATGGATACTAGATCCTTTTTCATTTGAGTCTCATTAGCTTTTTCACACAAGTTTTTGCATTTAAGAACGCAATTATCAATTCATGCTTTTTCATTTGAGCATGTACATGAATTTCATGCTTTTCATAAGACATTAGCATGTTATTTAAGAATCATCATGTCATGGAGATAATCATAGGTCATTCAAATCATACTTCCTACATACATCTCCTAGTCCAAAATGCATGTTTGAACATAAATATGACATGGATTGTAAACAAGCAAGGTTCACACTTATTGAATTGAAAACATATATACATATGTGAAACCAAGCTTACTCAAGCAATCAACCAAGAAGCATAAGATTTTTCAAATTTTTTGCAAGTGACAAGAATGCAAAAATAGCTCTCTTTGCTTGAGTTCCCCATATGGGGTTAGTATCATCCTTCATTAATGAAGGGCATGAGGTCCTATGGACCTACCAAGTCCATTGGACTTAGTTGAACCTATTTGAGACTTGTTAGTCTCGTAGCAAGCGGGTTCATTTTTCCTTATCCACATAGATATAACATTTTTCTTCCTAGTGGACAAAGGTTGCATGTCATTTACTAACCTAGGATTATTGACAAAAGATTTCCTAGGCTCATGCAAATGGGCTCTTCTTAGCCTCTTTTTCTTTATCATGCTATCAATCCTACAATGGTTAATGTACTTAAAGCACTTAGGCCTAATATGCCCATAAACACCACAATAATGACAAGTTGGTACAAAGTAAGAATTCATACCATGTTCTTGTGAAGTCATTGGAGACTCATCATGCATTTGATGTCTCTTTTGGTGTTGAGTCGGTTCATGTCTTCTATTTGGTTGAACCGGAATGGGTTGCCTCCTTGGATTAGGTAGCATGTTTTGCCTCTTTTCATAGTGAGTCATTTGTTGAGGAGAGATGACTCGAGAGGCTCTAATCCGTTGAGCTTGGGGTTGTCTCGTTTTCACCACCTTCACTTGTGCATTTTTCGAACATTGTCCTAGTTCTAACTTCTTCCTAGGAGTTTGCACCGGTGACGCTTCTATCTTACCCAAACTCTTCACAAAGATGGTCTTCTTAGGAATAGAGCAATCCTTGCTCACTTCGAATCCAAGACCTCTTTTGTCACAAGGGCTTTTTCCTACACCAAGTATGTTGTCAAGTTTCTTGGTGCTTGTGGTCATTCTAGTCAATGACTCTTTGGCTTCAACAAGCTCTCTCTTCAAACCCTCTTCATTCCTCTTAGACAAAGCTAGCTCATCTTTTAGCTTGTCTTCTTCCACCATGGATCTTATCACTTCATCATTCAAGTGATCAACTTGTGTTGAAAGCCTAAGTAGTTCTTCCTTTAACCTTTGAATCTCTTTTTCATTCTTTAACTTAGAGCTTTCAAAACTTTCAAAGTTGTCCTTAAGATCCATTTTCTCCACTTGCTTCTTTAGGAGGTCATTGTATGTTGTAAGCTCTAGATTTTCTTCCTCTAAAATCCTTAGAAATCTATCTTTCTTCTTCATGGAGCTTTCAACATTGACTATAAAGTTATGCATATCCATATTCTCTACATTTCCATTTGTAGAGTTAGATAAGGAGTCATCTCCACTAGTGTCATCTTCTAGGCTCTCCTCCTCTCTTATGGATCCAATTTCCTCATCAAGACCTTCACCTTGATCTCTTGAGTCAATAAGTGCCATATCCCAATGCGAAGCAACAACTATCTCCTCTAGAGCTACTTCTTCGACTTTCTCTTCTATGGGATCACTAGCAACGGAATTCTTACCAACAACTTCATTTTCTTCACAATTGGCACCCAATGCCTTGAAGTTATTGATAAGCTCATCATCACTTGATGACTTATCTCCTTCTTCGGAGTCATCACTTTCACTCCAAATGGCGGCCATCATTTTTTCTCTCTTGTTCTTCAAATTCCCACAATCTAGTGAGATATGACCTATGCCACCACACTCATAGCATTGGATCCCTTTCCTTTCACTATTCTCTTGCCTATGCTCAACCTTCTTGAAAGGAACCCTTTTCTTCAATTCTTGCCCTTTGGATGCATGACCCTTCTTCTCGAATTTTACAAACTTCTTGAATTTTCTCATTAAAAGTGCCATGTCTTCATCCGAGTCATCCTTGTCCTCCTTCTCAACCTTGGAAGCTCTCAAAGTAATCCCTTTTTGCTTCTTTGAAGGAGTGGAGCTAGGACCCTTCCTAGACTCGTAGGCGAGAAGTCTACCTATTACCTCGCTCGGCTTCATGTCCTTAAAATCACTATTTTCTTCTAAAGCCGTCACCTTAGACTCAAACCTCTCGGGAAGCGATCTCATTATCTTTTGCTTGATCCTTCTATCCGAGTAAGGGTCACCAAGTTGATGACTTTGGTTGACAATGTCCATCAACCTAATCTCGAAGTCGTTGAAGCACTCATTCTCCTCCATCCTAAGTGTCTCAAATTGAGTTTGGAGGACTTGAAGTTTGGAGTCCTTCACTACTTCGGTTCCCTCGTGTGCAACCTCTAAGATGTCCCATGCCTCCTTGGCTATCTTAGTGTTCTGAATCAATTTGTACTGATTTTCATCCACTGCACATATGAGGGCGTGCCACGCCTTTTGATTCCACTTGGACAACTCAAACTCAGGTTGTGTCCACTGTGCCTTAGGCTTGAGCACTTCTTCTCCACCATCCGTGGGAGTCATCATAGGAGGCGAATATCCATCTTCAATGGCCATCCATGCCCTATCATGGATTTGACACACATATGCCTCCATCTTCCCTTTCCATTGGGAGTAATTTATGCCGGTGAGGAGGGGTGGCCGTGTGCTTGAAGCACCCTCATGGTTGCCACCGAATCCACTCATTGTATCAAATGAATGAATGAAATGTATGCAAAATGTATGAAAGAGCAAAAATCACACAAATGCACAACACACCTAAAATGAGCTAGGATCACCTAAGTATATCTAGGAACCCGCTCTGATACCAATTGAAAGTTATTAAAATACTCGAGGCGTGTTCAGTATAAAGCTAGAGGGGGGGGTGAATAGATTTTAGCTATTATTATCCAATTTTCGCATGCAAGTCAATTTTACGAAAATGCCCATACTAGTCAAAAATACATACAAGTGTAATATAGTGCGGAATTTAAATAACACTTGATGTATACGTGGAAACCCAACCACTGGGAAAAACCACGGGCTGTATAGTGCGCCACACTCGGAACTCGAAATCACTAATTGAAATGAAGTTTACAACCTATGTAGACCTCGTCTAACATTCCGGTCTGTAACCCCTCACTTCTACCCAGCGGGCCTTTATTAGCAACCCTATTCCAATTTGCTTGAGGCCTAAGCACTCTTAGCCTCAAGACTTACTTCTCTAAGAAGAGAAACAACCTATGTGAATATATATATGAATATTCAAATAACAAACAAGGCTAGGTAACCTTAGATGCTTATCTAGGATGATGATATAATCAATTTAATCAACCCTAGATATCAATTGCTAAATGACATGTCAAATAGCTTAGCTAATCAAGATTAATTAAAAACCTAATTAGCTATCACAAACAACACTCAATTAATTTTCATCACAAATAATCTCTAACTTGTATCTAGCATATAATCAAAAGCATACAAGTAATTAAAGAGATGTATTAATATGAAAAACACTAAAGTAATATGAAATTAGTGAAGAACATACCAAATAAGATGTGATGATTCAAAACCATGCATGGATCAATTCTATGAAGGCATAGAAGATCAAATATGAAATTTGATGCAAAAGGGAATTGATTTGAGTGTTTAAAGATAGGTTCTTGATTTGATTTTTTCTCAAAAATCTCTCTTGAAAGATTAGGGTTCTAATTGCTCAAGAAACTTATTCAGAGATTGAGAAAACAAGATATTTATAGACATCAAGAATTGGGCATGTGAAAAGACACTTTTGCCCCTGAAACGCACCGTTCGGCGGTTTCAATCGGCGGCCAGGCCGCCGATGAAGACCGCCGAATTGAGCTCGTGAAGAACAGAGCATTAACGGCGGTTTCATTCGGCGGTTACGTGACCGCCGATCCAACCGCCGAATCAAACCCGAGAGATTAAAATCGATCAGGTATGAACGGCGGTTTCGAACGGCGGTCGTGACCGCCGATATTGACCGCATAATTGCTTCAGACCAATCTGGACTGAAACGGCGGTTTCATTCGGCGGCCAGGCCGCCGATAATAACCGCCGATCACCAACAATGGTGAAAACCAAGGAGAAGCCAAGGGCATTCTCCATAGGCGGTCTTCGCGCGAAACCAAGCACTCATTAGTGCAAGCGCGGACGTTTCCGAACAATGTCGGGAAACGAATTATAAGGCACATATACACACAACAAGATATATCAACCAATGTGCTAGTGTGTAAAGTGACATGTGAAGAGATGCACATAAAAATAAGCAAGTATGCAATCATAGCAAGAATGCTAAGTGAGTGTGTGCTACTAAATCTCTTCAAAGAAAAACAAGCACAAGAGATTATACCTTAGCGTGCTTGAATCTTGAGGTCATGGAAGGGCCTTTGATCTTCAACACTAAACACTTGGACTACCCTTACATTCAAAACCCCAACATGTGGTTTGACCACGAAATAAGCCAATCAACAAAACGGGAATCCTTACAAAATTACTTGTATGTTTTAGATCATATGTTAAATACAAGAAAAGAGATTATTTGTGATGAATTAATTGAGTGTTGTTTTTGATAGATATCTAGGTTTTTATAATCTATGATTATCTATGCTATTTGACATGTCATTTACCAATTGATATCTAGGGTTGATTTAAATTGAATATATCATCATCCTAGATAAGCATTTAGAGTACCCTAGCTCTTATTGCATTAATTGAATATTCATACATATTCACATAGGGTTGTGCATCTCTTTTGAGAGATTGAAGTCTTGGTCTAGGGTTGCTATTACAGGCCCGCTGGGTAGTGGTGGTGGGTTACAGACCGGGATTGGCTGTAAACATCATTACAAGTAGTGACTTCGAGGATCAAGCAAATTGGAATAGGGTTGCTAATAAAGGCCCGCTGGGTAGAAGTGAGGGGTTACAGACCGGAGTGTTAGACGAGGTCTACATAGGTTGTAAACTTCATTTCAATTAGTGATTTTGAGTTCCGAGTGTGGTGCACTAAACATCCCGTGGTTTTTCCCAGTGGTTGGGTTTCCACGTATACATCAAGTGTTATTTAAATTCCGCTCTATATTACACTTGTATGTATTTTTGACTAGTAGGGGCATTTTCGTAAAATTGACTTGCATGCGAAAATTGGGTAATAATAGTTAAAATCTATTCACCCCCCCCCTCTAGCTTTATATAGAACACGCCTCTAATTTGTTTCAATTGGTATCAGAGCTGGTTCCTAGATATACTTAGGTGATCCTAGCTCATTTTGGTGTGTTTTTGCATTTTGTATGTTTGTTTGATTTCTTCATACATTTCGCATTCTTCTCATTTGCATTCATTCAACGCAAACACTATGAGTGATTTTGTGAGAGAAGAAATTGACTCCATTGAGGAGATGCCTCTCTTACTAGAGAGATTTAGGAGATTTGTGAATTTAACCACCTCACCTCCTAAGAAGAAGTTGACCACCGCACCTCTTAAGAAGAAGAAGAAAATTGCTTTGGAGACTTCGAAGCATGACAAAGAGGAGGGTATCTCAATTGAAGACATGGGACTCATTAACAAGCCAAACCAAGGAGTGTCTTCAAGAGAGGGGATTCAGTGCTACGAATGTGGAGGATTCGGGCATTTCTCCCCGGAGTGTGGAAACTTGAAGGATAGAAGAAAAGGGAAGGCGAAGGCCACCTTATGGGATAAATATGAAGATGACGAAAATCCTTCAAGTGATGAAGAACTTGCCATCATCTACACGGAATTTGGAGCCAAGAGTGTAGAAGTTGAAGAAGATGGCAAAGTTGATTTTCCTTGTGATCCCCAAGAAGAACTAGGTATAAAAGTAGTTGGTGTAGCTACTCATAGGGATTTGGCTCATTCCTCATCAAGAGAAAAATTTGATGATCTTGATGAAGGAGATGACTTCATTGGTGAAATGGAGATTAGAGGAGATGACACAAGTGTTGAATATTTGTCATCTAACTCCACAAGTGGAATTGTGGAGTGTTTGGATCTTAATGACTACAAAGTCAAAGTTGAGAGCTCGATGATGAGGAACAAGGAAGAAATTAGAAGATTAAAAGAAGAGAATCTAGAGCTTTCAACACTAGTAGACCACTTGTGTGAAGAAGTGGTGAGATCCATGGCGGATGAAGATAAGCTAAAAGAAGACTTAGCCTTATCTAAGAGGAGAGAAGAAGAGCTAAAAAGAGAGCTTGAAGAAGTTAAGGTCTTAATGGCTAAGATGACTTCAAGCACCAAGATGCTTGACCACATGTTGGGAGTTGGAAGAAAGCCAAGTCACAAGAGAGGTCTTGGCTACATTGATGACACGGATGCCTCCTCCACAAGCAAAACATCCTGTGCCATGGACATGGACTTCAAGATGTCCCCTCCTCCTCAACAACCTAGGAAGAAAAGTGACCTAGGAGAGTGTTCAAGAAGTACCCAAGTGTTTGAGGCACCAAAAGGTCAAGCTCAAGCTCACACCCCAAGGGCTCCTCACACTATCTTCCCTCAAACTCAAAAACACAATGGGAAGAGTTCAATCATGCAAGCTCAGACAAGCAAGCAACCTCGTCTTGGTTTTCAACAAAAGAGGAGAGATCCTATCCAACAACCGAGACAACCACAACGACAAGGGAAAGCACCTATCCATGCTAAAGGGAATGGTATGATTCCTAACTTTATTCCCACTTGTCATTTTTGTGGTATTGTTGGTCATATTAGACCAAGTTGCTTGCATTACATTGAAATGTGTAGAGCTAAAAGCATGTTTGACAAGAAAAAGGCTAGAGCTAAGATACTTCATAAAAAGGAAGAAAATAATTTACATAATCCTTTTTTATCTTGTTCTCTAGAACCTTCGTCCACTAGGATTGACTTAGTGTCACCTAAGTGGAATAAAAAGAATGAACCCACTTGCTACGAGACTAACAAGTCTCAAATAGGTTCAACCAAGTCCAAAGGACTTGGTAGGTCCGTAGGACCTCATACCCTTCCTTGAAGTGGTATGGAAATTTGACCCCATATGGGGAACTTAAGCAAAGAGAGCTATTTTGCATCTTGTCACTTGCAAAAAATTTGAAATATCTTATGCTTCTCTTTTTGTTGCTTGAGTTAGCTTGGTTACACTATGTATATATATATTTTATTCAATAAGTGTGATCAATGCTTGTATTGCAATCCATGTCATATTTATGTTCAAACATGCATTTTTGGACTAGGAGATATATACATAGGATAAAATTTGAATGACCTATAATGATCTCCATGACATGATGATTGCTAAATGACATGCTAAATGTTTATCTTAAAAAGCATGTTTTGATGATTGCAATTTTTTAAATGCAAAAAATGTGTGAAAAAGCTTATAAGACTCAAATGAAAAAGGATCTTGTATCCATTCAAGGATTTTACAATCCAAATGTCTCTCTTTCTTTATTGGTTGAACATGTCTACTATCCTACGGATATCTTATCCGGAAAAATCAAGTAGGGTGCAAAGTCGCTCATGACATGTTTGGCTTATAAAGTTGGATATAGTTGTTCTTAAATTGAAATCAATGAAAACCTATATCCTTGCTTCTCTCTTGACATTGGTGAAATTGGTTTGAATTCATATTGAAAACCTTTGTCATTTGCTTTGCCAAATACCATGATATTTTGAACTTAAATGCTACATGTCTTGTATGCAAAGCAATTTTTTGATTCACACATTTTCTTTAAATAAATCTCCTTGTTTCTCTCCAATAATTTGAGATTGCATAAAGTGACTTATATTGATTATGCATATACTAGAATGCTACTATCTCTCTTTGCCTTGAGTGACCCGGTTGGGGACTACTCCTTTGTCTATATCATGACAAAAAGAGGGAGTAGGTTGTGGTAAGGGGAGTTGCAAATTGTAGTAGCAATTGTGCATGTTGGGGAGAATACTATTTGAGGGGGAGTAACCCTTTGAGGGGGAGCATTTGCACATTCATACATTGCATGATGTTGTACTTAAATTCTTAAATGCAAATGCTTGATTTATCTCACTTGATTCATCTCACCTTTTCTTGTATTGGAAAATATAGAAACTGTGCTTTCAGGGATTGATTGTTCTACTTGAGATTGAAGACTTCAAGACTATTTATCTTATCTCTTTGTAAAGTAGAAAATCATAAGTAGACCCGTAGTTTCTATTATGTTGTGAGGAATCAATGTGAGTGGTGGTTTTATCACGAAATAGCCAAAGGGGGAGATTGTAAGGATTCCCTTTTGTTGATTGGCTTATTTCGTGGTCAAACCACATGTTGGGGTTTTGAATGTAAGGGTAGTCTAAGTGATTAGTGTTGAAGATCAAAGGCCCTTCCATGACCTCAAGATACAAGCACGCCAAAGGTATAATCTCTTGTGCTTGTTTTTCTTTGAAGAGATTTAGTAGCACACATACACTTAGCATTCTTGCTATGATTGCATACTTGCTTATTTTTATGTGCATCTCTTCACATGTCACTTTACACACTAGCACTTTGGTTGATATATCTTGTTGTGTGTATATGTGCCTTATAATTCGTTTCCCGACATTGTTCGGAAACGTCCGCGCTTGCACTAATGAGTGCTTGGTTTCACGCGAAGACCGCCTATGGAGAATGCCCTTGGCTTCTCCTTGGTTTTCACCATTGTTGGTGATCGGCGGTTATGATCGGCGGCCTGGCCGCCGAATGAAACCGCCGTTTCAGTCCAGATTGGTCTGAAGCAATTATGCGGTCAAGATCGGCGGTCACGACCGCCGTTCGAAACCGCCGTTCATACCAGATCGATTTTAATCCCTCGGGTTTGATTCGGCGGTTGGATCGGCGGTCACGAAACCGCTGTTAATGCTCTATTCTTCAAGAGCTCAATTCGGCGGTCGTCATCGGCGGCCTGGCCGCTGATTGAAACCGCCGATGGTGCATTTCAGGGGCAAAAGTGTCTTTTCACATGCCCAATTCTTGATGTCTATAAATATCACACTTTCTCATTATCTGATTATGTTCTTTGACTCTTAAGAACCCTAATCTTCAAAGATAGATTTTGAGAGAAAATCAAATCAAGAACTCAACTTTAACCACTCAAATCAAACCCCTTTTGCATCAAATTTCATATTGCATCTCCTATGTCTATATAGAGTGCACCCATGTATGGGTTTGCATCATCACAACTTGCTTGGTAAGATTTTGATTAATTTCATCTTATTGTAGTATTTTAAATACCAAGCCATCTCTTTTAAATTACTTGTATGTTTTAGATCATATGTTAAATACAAGAAAAGAGATTATTTGTGATGAATTAATTGAGTGTTGTTTTTGATAGATATCTAGGTTTTTATAATCTATGATTATCTATGCTATTTGACATGTCATTTACCAATTGATATCTAGGGTTGATTTAAATTGAATATATCATCATCCTAGATAAGCATTTAGAGTACCCTAGCTCTTATTGCATTAATTGAATATTCATACATATTCACATAGGGTTGTGCATCTCTTTTGAGAGATTGAAGTCTTGGTCTAGGGTTGCTATTACAGGCCCGCTGGGTAGTGGTGGTGGGTTACAGACCGGGATTGGCTGTAAACATCATTACAAGTAGTGACTTCGAGGATCAAGCAAATTGGAATAGGGTTGCTAATAAAGGCCCGCTGGGTAGAAGTGAGGGGTTACAGACCGGAGTGTTAGACGAGGTCTACATAGGTTGTAAACTTCATTTCAATTAGTGATTTCGAGTTCCGAGTGTGGCGCACTAAACAGCCCGTGGTTTTTCCCAGTGGTTGGGTTTCCACGTATACATCAAGTGTTATTTAAATTCCGCACTATATTACACTTGTATGTATTTTAGACTAGTAGGGGCATTTTCGTAAAATTGACTTGCATGCGAAAATTGGGTAATAATAGTTAAAATCTATTCACCCCCCCTCTAGCTTTATATAGAACACGCCTCTAATTTGTTTCAGTATACATCATACCCCTGATGAGGAAGGGAAAGACGGATAGCATTCGGGATCCTGTAAACCCTCTTGAGCCAGGCTAAGGTATCGGTTGTGCAGGCCGAATCCGGGATTATACGGCCTTCGCCGAAAGGAAGGAGGGACCCAACAAGAACTCCCAAAGAATCCATAGGAAGAATACCGCTTGCCTCCTCCTCCTTTTTTTCGTCATCAACACTAGCGGCCTCATTTTCTTCCACTATCTGGACTGGATTCTCAGGCTTATTGTGAAAACCTAGCCCGATTCGGGGATTCCTCGTAGAGCGACGGCGCTGGGACTAGATACCATCTCCGGTAACGTCGCCATCATCTCAATTACGCTTCTTTTTCTTGATCGACTTAGACCTCGCGGCCGAGTCCACCTTCTGGCTACCAGGAATATATGAGGAGATTGAACGAGAACCTGAGAAGGTAGGCAAAGAAAGCGAAGGAACACCATGAACGGTGGCAGGAAGTTTTGAGGAAGGCGTCATCGTTAAAAAGAAAAAGATTCAAACAGAAGGGAAAAAAAAATTTTGTTCTTGATTTCAGTTCTTGATTTTTGAAAGGCAAACAGAGCACAGCAAAAGGAAAGAAGGGGAAAGATATTCATTTATAGGCAGAAGAAGGGCGGTTACCGAAACATAAAAGGAAACAAGAATTAATAGCTAAAGACGTGCTCGAGAAAAACTCTTAAAAACCCGCACCGGAAACGGCCAGTTTGAATTTATAAAGCAGTCGTTAACAGACACGTGGATTGTTACTAAATACTGCCGTTTTGAAAGAAGATTTCCCTCTTCATTGAGAAACCAGCTAGACAAGATGAGACGAGCAGACAAGATGGAAAATCATTCGAACAAACAAGGAAATCCTGACTCCAATCCCAGCAAGATACCGGTGTTCAAGTCAGGGGGGACTTCTGTTAACCGCCAAAAATGGCGGGGACCAAAGAAGAATTTTCCACTGGTTTTGAGAGGGAATCCGGGGTATAAAATAGCGAAAGGGAAAGATGTCCGGGCATCTCGCCTACAAGCAGACAGGCTAGAGTAAAGGACCACTACCTACCCGGCCAAGTCTGGAATCTTCGCGAAAGCCAAAAGATGAATGGGGGCTTGGAAGATACAGCCATCGTGAGGTCCTAGTACCCAGCTGCCCCAAGTACCTCGATACCCGAGTATCCAGGCACCCCGCTACTTGAAACCCCGACATCCGCGACCAGCATTTTAAAAGAAGCACGAGATACGCAGGGTACCCTGGTTACCCTCGATCAGCGAAACCTGTGACACGCACATGGCAAGATATATACCGGGGTCCCAGTAAACCGACCCCGCAGAAGCGAGAGGCGGACATCCCGGAGAGTAACCTCGGGTAAAGGCAAACACTAAACGCCACTGTTCAAGATAGAAGCACAAGATACAACGTGACATTTATTTCCACCATAAAGAGTCCCATTTCGAATAGGGTCAACTTGGTCGGTACCGAGAAAGAAGCATTCACCTAACCTTTCGGGATAGATATCCCGACGAATGCGTCGGACTCCAAAAGAGGGCCCGTGCACCACTAAAACCCTAGACCGAAGTTGTAGGAGTGCACTACAAGAAAGGAGGCCTATATATATTGATGATATAATGATGGAAAAGAGGAGGCAACCCTACGGCCACACTTTTACTACTTATCGACAGGCACGAAGAGTTCCATCGCCATTTGGTTCCCCATATGCTTTACTTTTTCCTACTGCAATATTGTTAGTTCAAATACCAAGTTGTAAGATCCGACTGTGATCGAGATCCATATACATATATAAACAACTTTTGTTTTATGCATCCATCTTATGAGAGATCATCCATCTTACTACTCACATCCACCATAATATCGAGTTCATGACACCCAGCGGGATACCAAACTATTAAGTATCTCGCTGGCCCTTATCAGATCCTGATCCAGATGCGTCACCTACAAACCCCCTATCACGCCTAACAGATTTCAAAGAACCTGCAGGGTACCGGGGTATAAAGTATCCCGCTAGCCAGATCCAATTAGATCCGGGCCTTCACATTCTGTTAATTCTGAATTGCACCCCGGTGACAATTTTGGGTTAACGGATTCTAAACTAGAATATCATACATTGTGTGCTTATTGTCTAATTCTAGTTTCCATAGCTCATATTGATCATATGTCCTATGTTGATTGTGCTTGTATCATTTGCATCATATAGATCACTTGCCATGTAAAAGGTGGAAGTCTTGGCTATGGGGTGTGAGGCCTCTAAGTAAGCCAAAGCAAGGGAAGTCTTGGCTAAGAGGTGTGAGGCCTCTAAGTAAGTCTGAGCAAAGTCTTGTCTAGGGGTGTGAGGCTCTAGTTAGACAAGCGTGGAAGACTTGGCAAGGGGTATGAGGCTTCTATAGGTCTGAGCATGCAAAGTCTCTTGTTGTTGAGTGATTCTTCAACATAGAGCAAGGGAAGTCTTGGCGTGAGGTGTGAGGCCTCTTGTTAGTCCAAGCATGGATATTCTCTTGAGGCATGCGATGTGTCTCGGTTAAAGAATAGGCAAGTTTCTCTGTAGTGGGAATAGATAGGAGGGATATCCAATAGATTGTGATACATGAGAGTTGGTCACATTTGAGGGTGTACTCTTGTTTAACTACCGGTGATTGTGGATTCAACTCGTGGATGTTTTCTCTTTGGAGGTTTACCACATAAAAATTATCGTGTGTCAAATGTCTCTTTCCTTGTCTCTTGTATTTTGTTTATATTAATCAAATTGATCTTGAGTGCATTGTAATTGATTACATTCTTGTGAGATTAGATATTTGATTATTCTTGTATCTTTTATATGTACTTATACTATTGAGACATTCATAATGAAAACAAGTACTTGGTGATATTTGTATTTTTGGTATATCCTCCATATGCAATCCATAGACTATGTTTGAACTATCAATTGAATATGCTTGTCAATAGTCTATGCTTGTTAATTTGTGTTTATTGTGGTGTTATATAAGCTATCTAGAGGGACAAACTTTCATTTGTTTCAAGGGTTCAAAAAAGGCCTAAAAACCTATTCACTCTAGGTAAGCTTAAGGTAATTTAATTGTGATTGTATTTACAGTTTCTAACCGCTGATTGAAACCATAGATCGGTGCGTTTTAAGGGCAAACTTATCTTTTCACCCAGCCTTTTCTTGCTCTCTATAAATATACCATTATCTCATTCTCTTGAACTCAGCTCTTCATATCAAGAACCTTAAAGTGACATTGAAAGATACTTGAGAGAAAAGGCACAAAGATTGCTTTTTTAATTCTCCAAACTCATTTCCATGTGCATCAAACATCATCTAAACATCATCTAAGATCATTTAGGATGTATCTATGCTTGGGTCTTCTTCAACACACATAACTTGGTAAGTTGAACACCATCTGTTCATTTTTGTGTTCTTACTGTAAGGTTCCCATTTGTTGATTGGCTCATCTCGTGGACAAACCACATGTTGGGGTTCTTTGTAAGGGTAGCCTAAGTATCGGTCTTATTGTTCGAAGCCCTTTGAAGACCTCGTGTTGATAAGCACCGAAGGTAAATTTCTATGTGCTTACTTTTCTTTGAAGAGATTAGTTGCACACACACACTTAACATTCATTGCATATGTGTGCATTCTCTTCATATGTCACATTTCACACTTGCACTTATTTATTATATTTTGTTGTGTGTAATTGTGTCATGTTGTCGTGTAATTCGTTTCCCGATAACTTTCGGAAACGTCCGCGCATGCACTAGAATGTGCGTGGTTTAGCGCAAGGACCGCCTATGGAGAATGCCCTTGGCTTCTCCTTGGTTTTCACCTTTCTAGGTGATCGGCGGTTATGATCGGCGGCCTGGCAGCCGAATGAAACCGCCATTTCAGTCCAGATTGGTCTGAAGCATTTCTGCGGTTAAGATCAGCGGTCACGACCGCCGTTCGAAACCGCCGAATCAAGACCTGATTGATTTATCTCTCAGTCTAATTCGGCGGTCACGAAACCGCCGTTCGAAATCGCCGTTCATACCTGATTGATTTTAATCTCTCTGGTTTGATTCGGCGGTTGGGATCGGCGGTCACGAAACAGCCGAATGAACCGCCGTTTATGCTCTGTTCTTCACGAGCTCAATTAGGCGGTAATTATCGGCGGCTTGGCCGCCGATCGAAACCGCCGATTGGCGCGTTTCTTTGAAACTTACTTAAACGACCACACTTTGATTTGGCCCCCTATATATATGCCATTTTGTCTTTAGGTCAATGAAGGGAGTTCATATTCAGAATTCATACTTAGGATATTTTTCAAAGAGAAGAAAAATTCCAAGAACTCATTTTTTATTACTCAAACACTTTTTCATGATCATCAATCATCATCTAGCATCATCCTTGATCTTCTAGATGTCATCTTGCATGGATTCTTCATCATACTTTGCTTGGTAAGCTTTTCACTAATATCTTACATATTTTGTGTTTCTCTTAGCTAGCAATCTCAGTTAATTACTTGTATGTTATTTTATATACTTTGAATACAAGTTTGAGATTAGTATGATGTATGTTTGAGAAGTTGTTTTGTGATAGCTAATTAAGTTTTGTGCTTAATCTTGATTAGCTAAACTATTTGACATGTCATTTAGTTTTGGTATCTAGGATTGTTCTAATTGCATATTAATCATCTTAGATAAGCATATAGGGTTTCCCTTGCTCTATGTTGCATTTGGATATTCATATATTCACTTAGGGTTGTTATTCTATTCATAGAGAAAGTAAGTCTTGTGTGTAGCATCTGGGATTAGGTTGCTTAGATCGCAAGCAAATTGGACTAGGTTCACTCATACCGGGATTAGGTAGGTGTGTGATTACTTCTGGGATTAGGTTGTAATTGTTTACACATTTAGTGGATTCGAGGTTCGAGTGTGGCTTACTTACTAGCCCGTGGTTTTTCCCGTGAGGGTTTCCACGTAAAAATCAAGTGTTATTTAATTTCCGCATTTTATACTTGATTTATTGCTTTATCTATTTAGGGGTAATTTCGTAATTTTGACTAACATGAAAAATTGGGTAAAAAGCTTAAAATCTATTCACCCCCCTCTAGATAGTTTTATACACACCGTGCTATAATTTGTTTCAATTGGTATCAGAGCGGGTTCCTAGACATACATAGGTGATCCTTGCTTTTTTGGTGTGTTTTGCATTTTGTGTGGTTTTTGATCATTCATACATTTGCATTCATTTCATTCATTCATAAACACTATGAGTGGAAACGATGGAAATGGTGGTGGCCACGAAGGTGCTTCTAGCACAAGGCCTCCACTTCTTACCGATTTAAATTATTCCCAATGGAAAGGGAAGATGGAATCCTACATATGCCAAATTCATGACCGTACATGGATGGCGGTGGAAGACGGATATGATCTACCCATGATGACTCCCGGTGGTGGAGGAGAAGAAGTTTTGAAGCCTAAGGCGCAATGGAACGCGCAAGAGTTTGAGGCTTCCAAGTGGAATAGGAAGGCTATGCATGCCATCATGTGTGCAATGGATGAGAATCAATACAAGCTTATTCAGAATACTCAGATTGCAAAAGTGGCATGGGACATCCTTCAAGTTGCACATGAGGGAACCGAGGTGGTGAAGGAGTCCAAGCTTCAAGTCCTCCAAACTCAATTTGAGCTACTTAGGATGGGAGAGGATGAATGCTTCAATGACTTCGAAATCAATTGATGGACATTGTAAATCAAAGCCATCAACTCGGAGACCCGTATTCGAATAGGAGAGTCAAGCAAAAAATTATGAGATCTCTCCCCAATAGGTTTGAATCAAAGGTGACAGCCATAGAAGAAAATAGTGGCTACATGGATATGAAGCCAAGTGAGCTGATTGGACGTCTTCTTGCATATGAGTATAGGAAGGCTCCTAGCACCACTACTCCTCCTAAGAAGTCTAAAGGAATAGCTTTGAAGGCATATAAGGATGCAAATGAGGCAAAGCATGACTCGGATGAAGACCTTGCCTTATTCGTGAAAAGGTTTAATAAGGTTATGGGGTTCAAGAAGAAGAAGGGATTTGGGTCAAGAGGACAAGACTTGAAGAAAAAAGGTTCCTTCAAGAAGTTTGAGCCTAGACAAGAGAGGACCGAAAGGAAAGGGGTCCGATGCTTTTAATGTGGTGGGATTGGTCACTTTGCCCCCGAATGTGCTAATCACAATGAAAAGAAGAAGAGCAAAGTGATGGCCGCCACTTGGAGTGGGAGTAGTGATGACTCCAATGAGGAAGATGAGTCTTTAAGTGAAGAAGAGCTCATGGCTAACTTCCTAGCTTTTGCCTCATCTCACAAGAGCAAAAGTGCTAGTGAGAGAGAGGAAATGAGTCAAGAGGAAATTGACTCTAGTGAAGTAGAAAGTGACTCATCTTCTAAGTCCATAAAGAAATTTGTGGAGCAAAAGGTGCTTGCTAAATACCATGCCAAGTTCAATGATTTAGCAATTAAAAGCACAAGAAAGATTGAGAGGTTGAGAGAAGCGAACCTTGAACTTTCGGCTCACAATGACCACTTAAGTGAACAAGTGGAAAGATTGAAGAGGAGAGAGGATAAGTTAATTGAGGAGTTAGACTTATCCAAGAGAAGTGAAGAAGGCTTGAAGAGGGAACTTGTAGAAGTTAAAGGGTCATTGGCTAGGATAGATTCTAGCACCAAGAAGCTTGACCATATGCTTGGTGTTGGAAAGAGTCCATGTGACAAGAGGGGTCTTGGGTATGAAGATGACAAGAAGATCTCTACCTCTAACAAGACCGTGTTTGTCAAGAGCTTGAAGAAAGAAGAAACTTCATTTGTGCAAGCTCCTAGGAAGAAATTAGAAGTAGGACAGTGCTCTAATGCACAAGTGAAGATGGGGCCAAGAAGGCAACCTCAAGCTCAACCCCCTAGGGTCCCTCAAGCCAACATTCCTCAACAATTGGCTCATAAAGAAAAGAGACCAATCATGCAACCTCAAGCTTGGAAGCAACCTAGACCGGTTCAACAACGAAGATGGATTGAACCCACTTATCCACAAAGACATGGACGAGCTCCCATACGTGCACAAAGACAAGGTATGATTCCTTTTTTCATCCCTATTTGTCACTTTTGTGGTTGTGATGGTCATATTAGACCAAATTGCTTTCAATATATTAAAATGTGTAGAACACGAAGCATGATTGAAAAGAGAAAGAATAGAGCCAAGATGCATGTTCCTAGGAATGATAATTTTATTTTGCATGATCCTAGGACATCTAGAGCCCATGTACCAAAGACCACTAAGACAGCTAAAATTGTTGCTAAGTGGATTAGAAAGAATGAAAATGTTTGCCATGTTGCACAAATAGCCTTGAAGGCAAATTCTTCTAATTTTTGGTATTTGGATAGTGGGTGCTCTAGGCACATGATGGGAAACAAGAGTTTCTTCGAGACTCTTGTTATGGAGGAAGGTGGAAATGTCACTTTTGGTGATGGATCCAAAAGAAATGTTGTAGGGAAAGGAACCATTTCCGTTCCCGGATTACCCTCCTTATCCAATGCTTTATTTGTTGATGGCTTGAAAGCCAATTTAATAAGCATTTCACATCTTAGTGATGAAGGATATTCCGTCTTGTTTTCTAAAGATTATTGCTCTATCCTAAAACCCGATGGACAAACCTTGTTGAAGGGCATGAGATCTAGCGACAATTGTTATTGTCTTGAAGCTAGTATTGTATCTAATCATGTGTCCATGGATCAGCAAATTGAGTTGTGTCATGAAAGACTTGGCCACATGAACTTTAGGGATCTACGGACCCTTGGAAAGTTCAATTGTGTGCGTGGCCTCCCTAAGCTTGGGAAGAAAGCCAATGGTGTTTGTGGACCTTGCCAACAAGGAAAGCAAACTAAAAGCATGCACAAAAAGGGTAAGTATCTCACCACCAAGGAGCCTCTTGAGCTTCTCCACATGGACCTCATAGGTCCTATGCAAACCGAAAGTTTGGGTGGAAAGAGATACATTTTTGTATGTGTTGATGATTTCTCTAGATTCATATGGACATATTTTCTTAGAGAAAAATCCGAAACTTTTGATAAGTTTAAAATGCTTTGTAATAAAATACAAAATGAAATGAATTCTAATATTAAAAGCATAAAACAGATTAGAAGTGACCATGGGAGGGAATTTGAGAATGCTAGTTTTGAAACCTTTTGTAATGGTTTAGGCATCTCCCATGAGTTTTCGGCTCCTAGGACACCTCAACAAAATGGAGTTGTTGAGAGGAAAAATAGGGTCCTTCAAGAGATGGCCCGTGTGATGTTGCTTAGCAACAATGTCCCTAGGAACCTATGGGCCGAAGCCATCAATACGGCTTGCTATATAGGAAATAGAGTTTTCCTAAGGCCCGGTACTAGAAACACCTCCTATGAGTTATGGAAAGGCAAGAGGCCAAATGTTAGCTACTTCCACACTTTTGGAAGCAAATGCTACATTTTGAATGACCGTGATCAACTTGGCAAATTCGATGCTAAGAGTGATAAGGGTATTTTTATTGGCTATGCCTTGAATAGTAGAGCCTATAGAGTTTTCAATTTAAAGACTCTAAGTGTTATGGAATCATCCAATGTTGTATTTGATGATACTAGGCTCAAGTCAAATGATCATGAGGAGGAGGTTATTTTTAGTGATGACTCTCCTTTGGAGAGGGTTGTGGTGACTCCCAATGTTGGGACATCTAATGAAAATGATGAAGTCACACAACCCACTACTAGAGTCCCTCTCTTAGACTCTAATGAACCCGCTCCATGGGTTAGAAGACTCCATAACAAAGAGGATGTTATTGGAGATGTTAATGAGGGTGTTAGGACTAGACGTCAATCTTGCTAATCTTATTAGCTACACATGCTACACCTCTCAAATTGAACCCAAAAAGGTTGAAGAAGCCTTAAATGATGAATTTTGGGTTCTTGCCATGCAAGAAGAGCTAAACCAATTCGAAAGAAATGAGGTTTGGACTCTAGTTCCTAGGCCTAAGACCACTAATGTCATAGGCACTAAATGGATATTTAGGAACAAATCCGATGAGGATGGCAACATAGTGCGGAACAAGGCTAGACTTGTAGCACAAGGGTACTTTCAAATTGAGGGTATCGACTTTGAGGAGACATTTGCTCCCGTTGCCCGTTTAGAGTCTATTAGGCTTCTCTTGTCCATTTCTTGTGTGCACAAGTTCAAATTGCACCAAATGGATGTCAAAAGTGCCTTCCTTAATGGCTTCTTGCAAGAGGAAGTGTTTGTTAAACAACCCAAGGGGTTTGTGGATGCTCACCACCCCAACCATGTCTATCGCCTCAAGAAAGCACTATATGGGTTGAAACAAGCACCGAGGGCTTGGTATGAGCACCTCACTCAATTTCTTGTTGACAATAACTACACAAGAGGTAGTGTTGATAAGACACTATTCATCAAGAGAGACAATGATGAGCTTTTCATAGCTCAAATATATGTCGATGACATAGTATTTGGCTCCACCAACAACACCAAGGTCCAACAATTTGTTGATGTTATGTCTCATGAATTTGAGATGAGTCTTGTTGGTGAGCTTAATTACTTCCTAGGTTTGCAAATTAGGCAACTAGATACTGGGATTTTCATAACCCAAGCCAAATATGCCAAAAACCTTGTGAAGAAGTTTGGTCTTGAAAAAGCCAAACATTGTGACACTTCTATGAGCACCACTTTGAAGCTAAGCAAGGATGCTAGCGGTAAAAGTGTGGACCAAACCTTATATCGTGGCATGATAGGGAGCTTGCTCTATTTGACCGCAAGTAGGCCCGATATATCATTTAGTGTAGGAGTTTGTGCTAAGTACCAATCCGATCCCAAGGAGTCCCATCTCTCTTCGGTTAAGAGAGTCATTCGCTTTGTGAATGGGACTTCCAACTATGGGATTTGGTACTCATTTGACACTAATCCTAGTCTTGTAGGATATAGTGATGCGGATTGGGTATGAAATTGTGATGATAGGAAAAGCACATCGGGCGGTTGCTTCTTTCTAGGCAACAACTTGGTGTCTTGGTTTTGCAAGAAGCAAAACTTGATTTCCTTGTCCACGGCGGAAGCCGAGTACATAGCCGCGAGGAGTGGATGCACTCAACTTATATGGATGAAGCAAATGCTAGTAGATTACGGATTCAACCAAGGTACTCTCACTCTCTTTTATGATAACATGAGTGCCATTAATATTTCCAAGAATCCGGTGCAACATTCTAGAACTAAGCATATTGACATCCGCCATCACTTCATTAGAGAGCTTGTTGAAAATAAATGTATAGTACTTGAACATGTAGGTACTAATGATCAACTTGCGGACCTATTTACTAAACCCTTAGATGCTACTCGATTTAAAATTCTTAGTAGATCTATTGGGATATGTCTTGTGGAGTGATATTCTATGATTGACCCCATATGGGGAACTCAAGCAAAGAGAGCTAGTTTGCATTCTTGTCACTTGTAAAAAATTTGAAATATCTTATGCCTCTTCTTTTAATTGCTTGAGTAAGCTTGGTTGCATATATGTATATATGTTTTCAATTCAATAAGTGTGAACCTTGCTTGTTTACAATCCATGTCATATTTATGTTCAAACATGCATTTTTGGACTAGGAAATGTATATAGGAAGTATGATTTGAATGACCTATGATTATCTCCATGACATGATGATTCTTTAATAACATACTAATGTCAAATGAAAAAGCATGAAATTCATATAACATGCTCACATGAAAAGCATGAATTGATGATTGCATATTCTTAAGAATGCAAAACTTGTGTGAAAGCTTATAAGACTCAAAATGAATAAAGGATCTTGTATCTGTTCAAAGGAATTTATATTCCAAATGTCTCTATTTCTTTATTGGTGGAACATGGCTACTATCATACGGATATCTTATCCGGAAAAATCAAAAAGGGTGCAAAGTTGCTCATGCCATGTTTCGCTTATAAAGTTGGATATAGTTGCTCTTATATTGAAATCAATGTATTCTATATCCTTGCTTTACTCATGACAATGGTGAAATTGGTTTGAATTCCTATTAGAAACCTTTGTCATTTGCTTTGCCAAATACCATTGTATTTTGGACTTGAATGCTACATGTCTTGTATGCAAAGCATGTTTGATTCACACATTTTCTCTCAAATAAATCTCCTTGTTTCTCTCCGATTAAATTGAGATGCATAAAGTGACTTATATTAATTATACAAATCTTGCATGCTACTATCTCTCGTTACTATGAGTGACCCGGTTGGGGACTACTCCTTTGCCTATATCATGACAAAAAGGGGGAGTAGTATATGGTAAGAGGAGATGCAAATTGGTGTTGCAATTGTGCACATTGAGGGGGAGTAACCCTTTGAGGGGGAGCATTGCATTTATCATACATTGCATATATTTTGTAATGTTGTGCCTAAATTCTAAAAATGCAAATGCTTGTTTTGATATCACTTGATTAATCTCACATTTCACTTGTATTGGAAAACATAGAAATCTTATTTACAGGGCTTGATTATTCTACAAGAGATTGAAGACTTGAAGTTTTATTTTCTTATCTCTTTGTGTTGTAGAATATCATAGTTGTCCCGTAGTTTCTATTTCTTTGTGAGGAATCAATGTGAGTGGTGGTTTTGTCACGAAATAGCCAAAGGGGGAGATTGTAAGGTTCCCATTTGTTGATTGGCTCATTTCGTGGACAAACCACATGTTGGGGTTCTCTGTAAGGGTAGCCTAAGTATCGGTCTTATTGTTCGAAGCCCTTTGAAGACCTCGTGTTGATAAGCACCGAAGGTAAATTTCTATGTGCTTACTTTTCTTTGAAGAGATTAGTTGCACACACACACTTAACATTCATTGCATATGTGTGCATTCTCTTCATTTGTCACATTTCACACTTGCACTTACTTATTATATTTTGTTGTGTGTAATTGTGTCATGTTGTCGTGTAATTCGTTTCCCGATAACTTTCGGAAACGTCCGCACATGCACTAGAATGTGCTTGGTTTAGCGCGAGGACCGCCTATGGAGAATGCCCTTGGCTTCTCCTTGGTTTTCACCTTTCTAGGTGATCGGTGGTTATGATCGGCGGCCTGGCCACCGAATGAAACCGCCGTTTCAGTCCAGATTGGTCTGAAGCATTTCTACGGTTAAGATCGGCAGTCACGACCGCCGTTCGAAACCGCCGATTCAAGACCTGATTGATTTATCTCTCAGTCTAATTTGGCGGTTGAATCGGTGGTCACGAAACCGCCGTTCGAAACCGCCGTTCATACCTAATTGATTTTAATCTCTCTGGTTTGATTCGGCGGTTGGGATCGGCGGTCACGAAACCGCCGAATGAACCGCCGTTTATGCTCTGTTCTTCACGAGCTCAATTCGGCGGTCATTATCGGCGGCCTGGCCGCCGATCGAAACCGCCGATTGGCGCGTTTCTTTGAAACTTACTTAAACGACCACACTTTGATTTGGCCGCCTATATATATGCCATTTTGTCTTTATGTCAATGAAGGGAGTTCATATTCAGAATTCATACTTAGGATATTTTTCAAAGAGAAGAAAAATTCCAAGAACTCATTTTTTATTACTCAAACACTTTTTCATGATCATCAATCATCATCTAGCATCATCCTTGATCTTCTAGATGTCATCTTGCATGGATTCTTCATCATACTTTGCTTGGTAAGCTTTTCACTAATATCTTACATATTTTGTGTTTCTCTTAGCTAGCAATCTCAATTAATTACTTGTATGTTATTTTATATACTTTGAATACAAGTTTGAGATTAGTATGATGTATGTTTGAGAAGTTGTTTTGTGATAGCTAATTAAGATTTGTGCTTAATCTTGATTAGCTAAACTATTTGACATGTCATTTAGTTTTGATATCTAGGATTGTTCTAATTGCATATTAATCATCTTAGATAAGCATATAGGGTTTCCCTTGCTCTATGTTGCATTTGGATATTCATATATTCACTTAGGGTTGTTATTCTCTTCATAGAGAAAGTAAGTCTTGTGTGTAGCATCCGGGATTAGGTTGCTTAGATCGCAAGCAAATTGGACTAGGTTCACTCATACCGGGATTAGGTAGGTGTGTGATTACTTCCGGGATTAGGTTGTAATTGTTTACACATTTAGTGGATTCGAGGTTCGAGTGTGGCTTACTTACTAGCCCGTGGTTTTTCCCGTGAGGGTTTCCACGTAAAAATCAAGTGTTATTTAATTTCCGCATTTTATACTTGATTTATTGCTTTATCTATTTATGGGTAATTTCGTAATTTTGACTAACACGAAAAATTGGGTAAAAAGCTTAAAATCTATTCACCCCCCTCTAGATAGTTTTATACACACCGTGCTATAATTTGTTTCACTTACTTAGCAAGAAATCTCATTTATAACTAGTATGCATTTAGATTATATTCTATCTACAAGATTGGGATTTTTGCATTGATTGATTGAGTTATTGTTTTGTGATAGCTAGGATTCCAAGTTTATATAACATCTAGCTAAGTTATCTCATTGATTGATTGAGATTGGTTGACATGCTTATGCATGATTAGATTAGCATTTATTATGTGACTTGTAAGTTCCTCATTTTTGATTGGCTTATTTCAGTGACAAACCACAATTGGGGTTTGATATGTAAGGGTAGCTTAGGTATTTAATTGTTGGTGATCAAGCTCAACAAAGGCCCTCTCATGAGCTCAAGATGATAAGCTCCTCAAAGGTAAATCACTTGTGCTTAAATTACATTGAAGAGAATAGTTGCAGACACACACCTCTCATGTATTCATGTGTGTTTATTGCTTTCTATGTACATTCTCTTTACACTTCATAGTTGCACATCTTGCATATAGACTAAGTGTGAATTGTCTTTGAAAAGAGAAATTTTCTCTTTACCATTGCCTGTACCGCCCCTGGTACACTTGCATGGGCAGTGGTCCATGTCAGGTGCAATGCCTGATGTTTTACATCATGCATACTACGACTGAGACACGTGCCTCCGGAGCGGTCCCCACAACGGTGGTTTCTAGCGCTTACATGACTGGTGTACCATGGCATAGATACCCTGTCCGTACTGCGGTACGTGCATCGGTTATAACGGGGTTTGGTTTTAAAAATTGACCAAAACGTTGTAGCTTTGAAGAGACCACATATATAAGTGTCACTTTGTCTCTAGGTCAGTTTGAAAGAGTTCAAAATCATATTTTTAACTTAGAACTTTTTCTAAGAGAGAAAATCATCCAAGAACTCACCTTTGATTACTCAAACTCATTCCCATATGTATCAAACTTCATCTTGCATTATCTAGCTTCATCTAGGATGCTTTCTTGCATGGGTTTTCTTCAACACACATGACTTGGTAAGTTGAACATCATTTTAATCCATTTTTATGTTCTTACTTAGTAAGAAATCTCATTTATTACTTTTATGCATCTAGATTAGATTTTATATACAAGATTGAGATATTTGTGTTGATTGATTGATTGAGAGTTGTATTGTGATAGCTATTGTATCTAGGATTGCTTTATCTTAAATAGCTAAGTCTACACATGACATGTAGATATATGATGTCTAGGATTTATTATTGACATATTTAATCTCTAGATAAGCATTTAGTGTAACCTAGTATTACTTGCATCTTAAATATCATGATATTCACATAGGTTGTTGATCTCTTCTTTGTGAAGTGAAGCCTTGTGACTAAGTTGCTTAGTGTGCATGTAAGTAGGTCTAGAATCGCTATTAAAGGCACGTTGGGTAGTAGTGGTGGGTTAGTGACCAAGTATGGTTTGACGATGGTCAACCTAGGTTGTAAACGTCATTACAAGTAGTGGATTTGAGGACTGTGTATGGCTAACATATTAGCCCGTGAGTTTTTCCCTGTTGAGGGTTTCTCACGTAAATCAATCAACGAGCAATTTATTGTTTCCACACGTAGATTAAGTTCATTGAATTTTGACTAGATTGGGGTTTTTATTGAATATTGACTAATCATGAAAAATCAGTAATCAACTTGAGTAAAACCTATTCACCCCTCTCTAGGTATATTTAGACACATCTATATTTGTTTCATAACCAAATGCTTTGATTCTACCACATGAATATATGTTAAGTATAAGTTGAATACTTTGTGAAACATATTGTTGATTGATTGTGGTTGTTTGTGATAGCTAGCATATCAAGTGATTTCATGCCATCTAGCTAGGTTTTTATATGTATTCATTTAGACATTGATAATTAGAGTTTATTGATTTGTCTTTAAATCTCTAATTAAGCATCTAGTGTAACCTAACATTATTTGCATCTTGAATATTATTATATTCACATAGGTTGTTGATTTCTTCATTGAGAATCAAGTCTTGTGACTAAGGTAGCTTAGTGCACAAGCAAGTGGGTCTAGGCCCACTATTAAAGGCCCGCAGAGTAGTAGCGGTTGGTTAGTGACCGAGAATGGTTGAGGGCAACCTAGGTTATAAACATCATTACAAATAGTGGATTTGAGAACCATGTGTGACTAGCAGAATAGCACGTGGTTTTTCCTTGCTGAAGGTTTCCACGTAAAAATCAAGTGTTCTTTAATTTCCACACTTTATACTTGATTTTCTTGTTTATTGAATTGGGTTTATTTTTGAATATTGACTAGTCTGAAAAAGTTGATAATAATTGGATTAACAACCCATTCACCCCCCTCTAAGTTGTTTTAGACACGCGTATAATATTTGTTTCAAAGAGCAATAAAATAATAAGTGATTATTTTTATTTACTCTAAATAGGTCAAAGGTTCAAATCCTAGTGAAGTAATAATTAAAAAAGGATTTGGAATCCTATTTTAACTTGGATTACTAAACCCTAGATTCCTAGTATATAAGATATACTTATTAGGAAAAAGAAGCTATTCGGAACCCTATAGAGAACTGAGGAGTGCGGCAACAAGAGAGGAAAAGAAAAAAAAGAATTTTTTTTTCTCTCATTAGGGTTGGCCGAATTCAACAAAGGAAGCAAGGAGTTATCTTCCGGTTCTCTCAAGCCTCCATTCAACTACTCCTGGAATCCGTGACGTGTCCACACACACAGTTGCTAGATTGCGGGACGTAACTCGAAAGGCTTAGCAGTAAAGGATCGAAAAGAAAACGAAGGCGTGTTCTTCAAAGGTATGAAAACAAATTTCTTCCTCATATTCTTGTATATACAAAAGGTTCCAATAAGATGATAAATTTTTTGAAACCTATCATTCTTAAATCTATTGATTTTTAACCTATTTTCCGCTGCGTGACTTACAATCGGTATCAGAGAAAAGATAGTGGAGACTATCGATCCTTGGGAACTCTCACGCGTGATCATGTGACGAAGCGTGGCTCTCCGCCCGGGGGCTCCTTAGAGGAGTGCTTTGATAGGTATCTATGGACGTCACCCCAAATAGTTGAGACCGAGCCCATAGCCAATGAGATTAGGATTTTTAATTACAATTGGTACCAATGAGATTGGTGATAGTGACTTACAATTGGTATCAGAGCCATGTTTTGTTATACACGAATATGTTATATTTGTTTTCAAACTCTTTTCGATATGTATGATATGTGTAGGCACTATCTAGGGTTGTATGATGTTTATATATATTTTTTAAAAAACATGGTTGATCATTAATTGTGTGGTACGATGAGTTTAGTTAAATTTGTTTCCGGGTTGTAATAATTTTTTTTTTTTTTTTTTTGTGTATGGATGTAATCATTCTTTGTAAATCAATATTGAAACAAATAAGACGGTGTGTCTAAATATATCTAGAGGGGGGTGTGTTGAATAGACTTTAATCAAGTTAATTATCAAATTTTCTTGATTAGTCAATATTCAATAAAAACCTCAATCTGGTCAAAAATCAATCAACCTAATTCTAAGTGCGGAAAACAATAAATTGCTCGTTGATTGATTTACGTGAGAAACCCTCAACAGGGAAAAACTCACGGGTTACTATGCGAGCCACACATGGTCCTCAAATCCACTACTAGAATGAAAGTTTACAACCTAGGTTGACCACGTCAAACCATCCATGGTTACTAACCCTTCCACTCTACCCAACATGCCTTTAATAGCGATTCTAGACCTACTTGCTTGCGCACTATGCAACTTAGCTACAAGACTTAATTCTCATTGAAGAGATCAACAACCTGAGTGAATATCATGATATTCAATATGCAAGTAATGCTAGGTTACGCTAAATGCTTATCTAGGATTAAAGATGTCAATAATAATAATCCTAGATATCAATATTGCTATATGACATGGCATACAACATAGTTATCTTAGATAAAGCAATCCTAGGCAATAACTATCAAAATACAACTCTCAATCAATCAACACAATAATCTCAATCTTGTAGATATAATATGTTCTAAAAGTATACAAGTAATAAATGAGATTTCTTGTTAAGTAAGACACTAAAAATGGATGAAATTAGTGAACAATTTACAAAGTTAAGTGTGTTGAAGAAGACCCATGCATAGATGCATCCTAGATGATTATAGATGATGCTAGATGATGTTTGATGCACATGGAAATGGGTTTGAGTAATCAAAGGTGAGTTCTTTAGTGATTTTCTCTGTTGGAAAACATTCTAAGTGAAAAATATGATTTGAACTCTCTTAAAAATGACCTAAGAACAAAGAGGCATATATATATATGGTGTCAAAATGAAACTACAATGTTTTGTAAAGTTGACACAAAAAATGCCTTGGCTGCTGTTCATCCGTTGTACATACATTAGGTGTACAACGGTTTGCTTGGGAAATGAAGAACATGTTCTTCATAATCCACTATACATGGAGGCGAGAATTGGGCGACCAAAGGGTGGTTGCTCTCGGGTTTGGAGAGCCGTTGTTTACCCGCTGTATGTACAGCGATTGAACAGCGACTGTACAATGATGGAAAAAATCCATCAGGTGATCCGTTGTACGTACATTGACTATACATCAGGTCAGACCAAAATGGCATAATGCCATTGATAGGCGCTGTACGTACACTGACCAATCAGCGGGTGTACAACTCCCATACAAAAACTATGCATCTTAATGCCTATCATGTCATGGCATTTAACAAACAAGATGCAATCAATTAAACATGAATGAATATAGTTCAAGAACATGAATGCACACATATAAAACACACAACATACAATAAGTATAGATATGCATGAGTTGTGTGTGTGTGTGCATCTAAATCTCTTCAATGTGAATAAGCACAAGTGTTTTACCTTTGGAGTGCTTATCATCTTAAGGTCTTGAGAGGGCCCTTGTTGAGCGTGATCACCAACAATTAAAAGCCTAAGCTACCTTTACATCACAAACCCCGAATGTGGTTTGTCACCGAAATAAGCCAATCAAACTAGAGGAACTTACAAATACTTTGTAATATGATTATGTAATCTTATGAGAAGAAGACGATTCGAGAAGATGAAGAAATCGGGCGTGTGTTGGACACACAAAACAACACTGTGTGCACAAGGCACACGCATGATTGTCATGCAATATGTTAGTGGTATGAGCAAGTGTTGCACGCATGCACAACAGCCAAAATTGCAACAACTGTGCAATGAGGCAGCATCGCACAATTGTGCAAAAGTTGGTGTAGCGCATGACATGCTCTAAGGTTTTAGATTTGTATTGGCTTGATTCCATTTCAAAACTCTCTTTATTTGTAATGGTTAGTTGCTTAGGTGATTCTTGGTTGAAAGAAGCTTCAAAGGAAAAATAAACTTCTCATGTAAGTATCGTCTTCAAGAGGAAAAAAGCTTACTTGGATGCTAAGGTATCAAGATAATTCTTCCTCTTGCAAGGCGTAAGTGCACAATACATAATTCATACATGTGTGTACCTACATCGTTGAGAAAAACACACACACATACATTGCATTCATATGTGTCCCTGCATCATTGTGCTCATTTGGTATAACACATTCACACACGTATTTTAGTATGCTCATGCATTATTCTTAATTTGACAAACATTGTAGAATTGCATGTTCTAGGACTATCTCTAGGAAATTGCATACTTGTGTGATCTTGTGTTTATATGTTTGGGTTTTGTTGTTTTGAACTTGAATATTATCTCATATGATTCCTTGTTGAGTTTTGGTCATTTCGGTTACTCACTCATTTGATTTCGAGTTCAAACAAGGAAGTTACGTTACTTTACGTTCTCTTACAATGCATTGTCTTCATCATCGTGTATCGAGTCGATTTCATATCCAATTATCAATGTTTCATAGTCGTCCTCGTGCATAATTGAGTTATGGTTTGTAATCCAAAAGTGAATTCAAATTTGGAGTTCGGAGGCCAGAGAACGGTCGAAGAACGTGAGAGGTGTGCGAGAGGGAGCGAAGGAGAAAAGAGGAGGCAAAGGCCACCACCCTTCTTTCCCGTGGAGAAGCGTCCACACGCCTCCACAGGGACCAAGGCTGAAGGTGGCTGAAAATACCTACAAGGTTATACTAAACAACCTAGGAGGGGGGGGGGGGGTGAATAGGTTGACACACTAATTTTAAAAACTCTTTCGTGACTTATGTCAAAACCTTGGTGAGTATACAAATTAATCTTTAACATGATTGTTATGAGAAAACAATTAGCACATGTATGCTCAATTCACCACCCTTAATCTACAAAACATATACCAATAAACAATGTATCTTATATACAAGTATATTCAACAAAGAGCAAATTCCACAAGTTGTACTTTGAATACTACAATGTAAAATCACTAAGTAGAACTTTACAACTTGATATAGAATATCACAAGATACAATGTTCAAACACTTACAAGATACAAGAAACAAATGTTGATTCAACAAACAATGTGTGCATCTATTTCTTTATCAATAACTTGGTTACAAGGATGTGAGGAAATGAAGATCTTGAACAAGTTATAATGATCATACATACAAATATAAAGAGATAGAGATAGATACATTTGACACATTGATTTTTATATGGTAAACCTCTGAAAAGGAAACATCCACTGGTTGAATCCATAACCACCGACAAAGCAATTCACTATGATGAAAAGGACTTACACACTCAAGGCTATCAACACATGATATCCACCCTAAGCTATCCACTTCTAGTCTACCCTCGAGCCTAGTGAACCACCTAGCCTACTCCCTATCCAAGGTGTGTCCTACACCTCTTGGAAGCAACTTCCTATCCAAGACGCTCACGTCTCTAGGAAAATTTGTTGCTTATCTATCCAGATCCTCCCGATCCTAGACAATACTTCTTGCTTAGCCATTCAGATCACAAAGATCCTAGTTAAGCTTCCCTAGCTCAACCATCCGAAGTATCACAATCTTAGCTAAGACTTAATGCTCAAGTTGAAGCTTCACTCACTCCAAGATGAGACTTCCACCTTTTGCAAGGCAAATGATCTAAGTGATGCAAATGATGCAAACACATGCAACATAGAATATATGATCAATACATCCTATGGAAACTAGAAATAATCAATGAGCACACAATTGTATGTTTTTCTAGTTTATGATCCAAAACATGACACCATACAAATGATGTATGAGCATATGAAATTTATGGATAAGGTACACTCCATGAAGATCTAGACATAGGCAACAAAGTTCATAAAACAAAGTTATCTAGATCTGAATCATGAACAAAAATCTAGAGCATGCAAAACACCTAAAACATGCCAAATTCTAGATTCTATTCATGTTACTAAAGCTTAAAAACAAAGCATGTTCATTAAGCATATATTCAAGACTTTAGAACACAAACAACAAAAATGATATAATCACAAGATATGATCAATGAATATTCTAGCAAGTATTTAGAACAAGGATATAATTAAATGATCAATTAAATCCTAGAAAGCTTTAAACACAAAATCAAATGTGCTAATCCTAAATATGTTCAATTAAAGGATTCAAGCACATGCTAAGGTTATTAACCATAAAATGAATCAATCAAGTCACAGATAATTAACCTTAGATATCAAGCTAAGCACAATACAACTCTCAATCATGTGAAAAACTAGAATAATAGAAAACTAGTTCACACTTGTCTCTAATTAGACTTGATTAGATTTGATTATAAAGCTATCTTTTCAAATAGCATTCATCATACATACACATACATATAGAAGAAGAAACCCCAAGCAAATTGAAGGTTATAAAAGAAGAAATCTTAAAGATATGAACACTACCTTGCAATCACGAGCTGGTTCGGTTTTCTGGGTAGAATCACCACAACAATCGATCCAACAGCTGCAAGACCACTTGAAAAAGGTATAAGACTCAATTACAAACAATCTCCAACTTGAATCAACCAATTCCGACTTCGTATGAGAAAGTTATGGTGTTTGGAAGGTGAGAAAAGTTGAGAGAAAAATTATGGTCTAAGATTTCTAATTTTTGCTTCTTGAAATGAATGGGAGGGAAATAGAGGACATTTAAAAGATTTCAAGAGAGGAAAAAATGAGCCAACCACAAGCTTCCACGTCACCATACATGTGTGGACCCTATGTGGCACACATGGGCAGAGAGGCAGCCTGACCGTGTGGCACACGTGGCTTCCTTGCTTGGCCGTTGGCCAAGCAGGGTCCTCTCATGCTCCTCCCGCGTTCTTCGACCGTATTCGGGCCTCCGAACTCCGATTTTGAATCCGTCTTTGGATTACAAATCTTGAATCCCTCACACAAAACAAAGACTACAAAAATTTGATAAAAGGTTGAGAATTTATCTCGGAAAATGACGACAAAGACAACTCAATGAATGAGAACGCAAAGTAGCGTAGCTACCTCGTTTGGACTCAAAACCAAATGAATGAGTAACCGAAATGACCGGGAATCAATAAGGAATCATAAGAGATCATGTTCAAATCCAAAATATAAGAAACACAAACAAATAAATGCAATGTCACACAAGCATGCCATATCCATGAGATAGTGATAAAACAAGCAATTCTACAAGTTTGTCAACATAGAGATAAATGCAAGTGCATACTTACATGTGTGTGAATGTGTTATACCAAATGTTTACACAATGATGCAGGGACACACATATATGATTTGTGTGTGTGTGCATTTACACCTTGCAAAAGGAAGAATGATCTTGATACCCTAGCATCCAAGAACGAGCTTTCCCTTTTGAAGACAACTTGCATGAGACGATGCTTTCCACCTTTGAAGCTTCTTTTCTTCAAGAATCACCTAAGCAACTAATCAATACAAATAAAGAGAGTTTTGCAATGGAATCAAGCCAATAAAGATCTAGGATTTTACAGTGGCACATTTCCCTTTTTTCCCTTCTTCTTCTCCACTTGGTTTCCCTCTCTATATAATTCGAAATCCCGAGCAGAATTTCTTTCCACTTCTCATTATTTGTTTTTGTCATAACTCTCTCATCTCTACTTGGAATTGAGTGATTCAAAAACGAAAATCGTTGGTCATGAAGAGAGAAACAAGTCCCAAGCATTTTCAGAGTCCACATAAATCCCATTCATCTGATCTTTGTTCATGGATCATCATTTTGTTTGGTAATCATCTTCTTTACATTTTTCTTATGATTAACTTCATAGATCTTATTATTTTATTGAATCATGTTGTAAGTTCCTCAAGTTTGATTGGCTTATTTCGGTGACAAACCACAATTGGGGTTTGAGATGTAAGGGTAGCCTAGACATTTAATTGTTAATGATCAAGCTCAACAAAGGCCCTTTCAAAACCTCAAGATGATAAGCACTCTGAAGGTAAAGCACTTGTGCTTATTTGAATTGAAGAGATCGTAGTTGCACACACACACAACTCATGCATATCTATACTTCATGTATGTTGTGTACTTTTATGTTTGTGCATTCATGTTCTTAACTTTTCATGCATTTGATTATTGACATGCCATAAGTAGCTTTAGAATGCATGATTTGTCATTTGGCATGCTTTGGCCCAGGTGACTGCTATCGGTACCACTGTGGCCTTCACAGCGGTAGCCACAGCGGTGAGATACCTGTCTCGGCTGCTCCTTAACAGCTGCGGATTTTCACAGCGGTTTGCATCCAGCACATACCGCTGTCATAACCGCTGTGGAATCCACATCGGTCAACGCAGTGCTTTGTTGACCTGATTGTAGTTAAGGCCACCGATGTGGCTTTGGTAGCGGTAGCCGCAGTGGTTGACCCCTGTTTTGTCAAAATGGCATTGCATCATTTTGAACACCTATATATATTGTTATCTCTTTAGGTCGTTTAAATGACTCAAAAATCCATATTTTTCATTGAGAGCTATTTCAAAGAGAGAAATTCAATCAAGAACTCATCTTTGATTACTCAAATCATTTCCATGTGCATCAATCATTCTTTAGCATCATCTAGGATGCATCTATGCATGGGTCTTCTTTAACACACTTGATTTGGTAAGTTGAACACCATACTCATCCATTTTAGTGTTCCTTCTTATCAATTAATCTCTTTTATTACTTGTATGCTTTTAGATTAAATTCTATTTACAAGATTGAGATTATTGTATTGATTGATTGAGAGTTGTATTGTGATAGCTATTGCCTAGGATTGCTTTATCTAAGATAGCTATGTTGTATGCCATGACATATAGCAATATTAGCCCGTGAGTTTTTCCCTGTTGAGGGTTTTTCACGTAAATCAACCAACTTGCAATTTATTATTTTTCACACTTAGATTAAGTTGATTGTATTTTTGAATAGTTTGGGGTTTTTATTGAATATTGACTAATCAAGAAAAATTAGTAATTAACTTGATTAAAATCTATTCACCCCCTCTAGATATATTTAGCACATCGTCATATTTGTTTCACATGTTTAGTGGAAGATGAATCTGAAACAAATTATAGTACGGTGTGTATAAAGCTATCTAGAGGGGGGGGGGGGGGGGGGTGAATAGATTTTATGCTTTTTACCCAATTTTTCGTGTTAGTCAAAATTACGAAAATGCCCTCAAGATAATATAACCAAGCAAGTGTAATATGGTGCGGAAATTAAAACAACACTTGGTTTTTACGTGGAAACCCTCACGGGAAAAACCACGGGCTATGTAAGTAAGCCACACTCGAACCTCGAATCCACTAAATGTGCAAACGATTACAACCTAATCCCGGAAGTAATCACACACCTACCTAATCCCGGTATGAGTGAACCTAGTCCTATTTGCTTGCGATCTAAGCAACCTAATCCCGGTTGCTACACACAAGACTTACTTTCTCTAGAAGAGAATACAACCCTAAGTGAATATATGTGAATATCCAAAATGCAACATAGAGCAAGGGAAACCATATATGCTTATCTAAGATGATTAATATGCAATTAGAACAATCCTAGATATCAAAACTAAATGACATGTCAATTAGTTTAGCTAATCCAAAACCTAATATGCTAGCACAATACAAATTCTCAAACATACATCATACTCATCTCAATATTGTATCCAAAGCATACAAAATAACAAACAAGTAATTAATTGAGATTGCTAGATAAGAGAAACACAAAACATGTAAGATATTAGTGAAAAGCTTACCAAGCAAAGTATGATGAAGATTCCATGCAAGATGACATCTAAAAGATCAAGGATGATGCTAGATGATGATTGATGATCATGAAAAAGTGTTTGAGTAATCAAAAATTGAGTTCTTGGAATTTTTCTTCTCTTTGAAAAATATCCTAAGTATGAATTCTGAATATGAACTCTCTTAATTGACCTAAAGTCAAAGTGGCATATATATAGGGGGCCAAATCAAAGTGTGGTCGTTTAAGTAAGTTTCAAAGAAACGCGCCGATCGGTGGTTTCAATCAGCGGCCAGGTCGCCGATTATGACCGCCGAATTTAGCTCGTGAAGAACAGAGCAAAAACGGCGGTTCATTCGGCGGTTTCGTGACCGCCGATCCCAACCGCCGAATCAAAACAGAGAGATTAAAATCAATCAGGTATGAACGGCGGTTTCGTGACCGCTGATTCAACCTCCGAATTAGACTGAGAGATAAATCAATCAGGTCTTGAAACGGTGGTTTCGAACGGCGGTCATGACCGCCGATCTTAACCGCAGAAATGCTTTAGACCAATCTGGATTGAAACGGCGGTTTCATTCGATGGCCAGGCCGCCGATCATAACCGCCGATCACCTAGATAGGTGAAAACCAAGGAGAAGCCAAGGGCATTCTCCATAGGCGGTCCTCGCGCTAAACCAAGCACATTCTAGTGCATGCACGGACGTTTTCGAAAGTTATCTGGAAACGAATTACACAATAACATGACACAATTACACACAACAAAATATAATAAATAAGTGCAAGTGTGAAATGTGACAAATGAAGAGAATGCACACATATGCAATGAATGTTAAGTGTGTGTGTGCAACTAATCTCTTCAAAGAAAAGTAAGCACATAGAAATTTACCTTCGGTGCTTATCAACACGAGGTCTTCAAAGGGCTTTGAACAATAAGACCGATACTTAGGCTACCCTTACAAAGAACCCCAACATGTGGTTGTCCACGAAATGAGCCAATTAACAAATGGGAACCTTACAGAATCTTCACATTGGATAGTAGATTCAGGGGCAACTAACCATGTTTGTTCTTCTTTGCAGTGGACTGATTATTGGACAGAGCTAGAGGAGGGGCCCTTCTCAATGCGCGTTGGAACAAGGAATGTCGTTTCAGCAAGAGTAGTAAGAGCAGTTAGACTAGCTTTTAATAATTGTTTTCTTTCATTAGACAATGTTTATTACATTCTTGGATTTACAAGGAATTTGATTTCTGTATCCAGATTATTGGAACGTATAAATTCATTTTCTTTTAATAATAATTCAGTTATTGTTTCTAGAAACGGTTTGAATATTTGTTCTGGTTTGATTGAAAACAACTTGTATGTTTTGAGACCGTCATTTCATACATCACTGCTTAATACTGAATTGTTTAAAGTTGAAAAACCTAAAACGAACTGATAAAAAGATTTCTCCAAATAATGAACCGTATATGTGGTATCTAAGACTTAGCCACATCAACCTTGACAGGATAGATAGACTAGTAAAAGGCGGATCTTTAAGTCAGTTAGAGATTGGCACTTTACCTATCCGTGAGTCTTGTTTAGAAGGTAAAATGACCAAGAGACCATTTTCTGGAAAAGGGCTTAGAGCTACACAACCAATAGAGCTTATACATTCAGACGTCTGTGGACTTATGAATGTTAAAGCTAGGGGTGGTTATGAGTATTATGTCATTTTTAGTGATGATTACTCAAGATACGGATATGTTTACCTATTGCAACGTAAGTCGGAAACATTTGAAAAGTTCAAAGAATTTCGAGCTGAAGTTGAGAACCAATTAGGTAAGACTTTCAAAGCTCTACAATTAGATCGTGGAGGTGAGTATCTCGACAAAGAGTTCCAGGACTACTTAGTTGAGCATGGGATTGTGTCCCAACTCATAGCTCCAGGAACACCACAACAGAATGGTGTAGCGGAGAGGAGAAATAGAACCCTGATGGAAACGGTGAGATTTATGATTAGTTTCTCATCATTACAAAACTCTTTTTAGGGATATGCATTACAAACTGCGGCCTACATATTGAATGTAGTTCCATCCAAATTTGTTCCTAAGACTCCTTTAGAGTTGTGGAATGGTCGTAAAGCTAGTTTTCGACATTTTCGCATTTGGGGGTGTCCAATACATGTACTGAAGAACAAATCTAAAAAGTTGGAACCTCATTCACAAGTATGCCTACTTGTAGGATATTCAAAAGAGACTAGAGGAGAATACTTCTATAGTCCACAAGAAAATAAAGTGTTTGTGTCGACAAATGCAACGTTTCTTGAGGAAAACTATATGAATGATCATAAGCCTTGAAGTAAGATTGTGTTAAATGAATTAAAAGCTAGTTCGACCAGCAAACAATCAACAAGAGTTGTTGATGATGTTGTTGTTCCATTAACGTTTGATAGTCAGACGGTTCCTAGTCAGATCACACTACCACCTAAACGTAGTGGGAGGGTTGTACGACAACCTGATCGCTATTTAGGTATTGAAGAGACATAGGGTGTTGTCTCTGATGATAGTGTGGATGATCCATTGTCATTTAAACATGCAATGGAAGATTCTAACAAAGAGGAATGGCTTAAAGCCATGAATCTCGAAATAGAGTCCATGTACTTTAACTCGGTCTGGGAAATTGTAGACTTACCTGATGGGATAAAACCCATAGGGTGTAAGTGGATCTACAAGAGAAAGAGAGGAGCAGACGGTAAGGTAGAAACCTTTAAAGTTAGGCTAGTGGCAAAGGGTTATACCCAAAAGGAGGGGGTCGATTTTGACGAGACCTTCTCGCCAATAGCTATGTTTAAGTCTATTAGGATACTCTTATCCATTGTAGCCTATTTCGTTTATGAAATTTGGCAAATGGACGTCAAGACTGCATTCTTGAATGGCAATCTTGACGAGAGAATCTACATGATGCAACCAGAGAGATTCATGTCCCAAGATCAAGAGCAAAAAAGTTTGCAAGTTGCTAAGGTCTATTTATGGACTAAAGCAAGCATTTAAATCTTGGAACATCAGGTTTGATATTGCTATCAAAACCTATTGCTTCGAGCAAAACGTCGATGAGCCTTGTGTCTACAAGCGAATCATTGATAAGAAAGTAGTTTTCCTTGTCCTTTACGTTGATGATATCCTTCTTGTAAGGTATTATTTATTTGATTGGCTTATTTCATGGACAAACCACAATTGGGGTTCTTTGTAAGGGTAGCTTAGGTATTAGTGTTCAAGTTCAATGCCCTTTGAAGACCTCATCATAGATAAGCACCGAAGGTAAAATTCTAAGTGCTTACTTGCAAATGAAGGGATAGTTGCACACACTCACAAATCATCCATACATTTAATTCTTGTTTGTTGTGTGTCTAATTTGTGTGCATTAATGTTCATTAATCTCTCTTCTTGCTTGTTTATATGATTGCATTTTGTATGTCCAAAGCCATGTCATTTAAAGCCTTAGGACTGCATACATTGTGTAAGGCGCTATACAAAGTGCTGTTGAAAGCGCTGTTCGTACAGTGCCTATCTCAGACCTGATGGAATTGGGTTTGGAGCTGTACAAACCTGATCGATTTTAATCGGTTGCTGTTGGGTCGCTGTACAAAGCGCTGTAGGTACATCGACTCTCTGTTTTCCCGAGAGAACAAAGTTGTGGCACTGTACGAAAGCGCTGTTCGAACAGCGCCAAGGAAGAATCTTCTTCATTTTCCCAGATAGGCACTGTACAAGTCGCTTGTAAGGATTCCCATTTTTTGATTGGCTTATTTCGTGGACAAACCACGTGTTGGGGTTTATTATGTAAGGGTAGTTTAGGTGATTGAACTTCAAGCTCGAAGGCCCTTCACAAGTCCTCAAGGGACAAGCACGCCAAATGTATAATCTCTAGTGCTTGGTTTTCTTTGAAGAGATTTAGATTGCACATACTCACTTAGCATTCTTGCATTTGTGTGCTTACTCTTCACATGTAACATTTCACACTTGCACTTATATGTTGTATCTTTTTGTGTGTATTTGTGTCTTGTAATTCATTTCCCAATAGTAGTCAGAAACGTCCGCGCATGCACTAGAATGTGCTTGGTTTTACGCGAAGACCGCCTACGGAGAATGCCCTTGGCTTCTCCTCGGTTTTCACCTCTGTTGGTGATCGGCGGCCTGGCCACCGAATGAAACCGCCGTTTACTTCCAAAAGTGTCTGGAGCAATTCTATGGTTATGATCGGTGGTCACGATCATCGTTCGAAACCGCCGTTCTTACCTGATTGATTTAATCTCTCGGTTTGATTCGGCGGTTGGATCGGCGGTTACGAAACCGTCGAATGAAACCGCCGTTCATACCTGATTGATTTAATCTCTTGGTTTGATTCGGTGGTTGGATCAGCGGTTACGAAACCGCCGAATGAAACCACCATTGTTCCCCTGTTCTTCTCGGGTTCAATTCAGCGGTTATAATCGGCGGCCTGGCCTCCGATTAAAACCGCCAATCGGTGCGTTTCAGGGGCAAACTTGTCTTTTCACATGCTCTGTTTTTTATGTCTATAAATATCTTACTTTCTCATTCTCTGAATTAGTTCTTTAACTCCCAAAAACCCTAAACTTAAAAGAGAGAATTTTGAGAGAAAATCAAATCAAGAACTCACCTTTGACCACTCAAATCAAATCCCTTTTTCATCAAATTTTATATTGCATCAACTATGCCTTCATAGAATGCATCCATGTATGTTTTTGGATCATCACATCTTCCTTGGTATGTTCTTCACTAATCTCATCTAATTTTAGTGTTTTTCATATTAAGACATCTCTTAGATTACTTGTATGTTTTTAGATAATATACTAAATACAAGATAGAGATTATTTGTGATATTTTGATTGAGTGTTGTATTGTGATAGATATCTAGGTTTTTATAATCTATGATTATCTAAGCTATTTGACATGTCATTTAGTTTTAATATCTAGGATTGTTCTAATTGCAAATTCATCATCTTAGATAAGCATATAGGGTTTCCCTTGCTCTATGTTGCATTTTGGATATTCACATATTCACTTAGGGATTTAATCTCTTCATTGAGAATCAAAGTCTTGTGTGTAGCATCCGGCATTAGGTTGCTTAGATCGCAAGCATTCGAACTAGGTTCACTCATACCGGGATTAGGTAGGTGTGTGATTACTTCCGGGATTAGGTTGTAATTTCATCACATTTAGTGGATTCGAGGTTCGGGTGTGGCTCACTTAACAGCAATGGTTTGTCCCGTGAGGGTTTCCACGTAAATATGAAGTGTTGTTTTAATTTCCGCACAATATTACACTTGCTATATTTTATTGACTATTAGGGGCATTTTCGTAATCTTGTCCTTAAACGAAAATTGGGTAAAATTAGTTAAAATCTATTCAACCCCCCCTCTAGATTAATAGTTTAGTTTACACACCGTGAGAACTTTCAATTGGTATTAGAGCGGGTTCCTAGATATAATTAGGTGATCCTTGCTCACTTTGGTGTGTTTTGCATTTTGTGTGATTTTTTGATCATTCATACATTTGCATTCATTTCATTCATTCATAAACACTATGAGTGGAAACGGTGGAAATGGTGGTGGCAATGAGGGTGCTTCTAGCACAAGGCCTCCACTTCTCACCAGATTGAACTATTCCCAATGGAAAGGGAAGATGGAATCCTACATATCTCAAATTCACGACCGTGCGTGGATTGCGGTGGAAGATGGATATGATCTACCCATGATGACTCCTACGGGTGGAGGAGTAGAAGTATTGAAAAGGCGCAATGGAACGCGCAAGAGTTTGAGGCTTTAAAGTGGAATATGAAGGCAATGCATGCCATCCTATGTGCAATGGACGAAAATCAATATAAATTGATTCAAAATACTAGGATAGCTAAGGAGGCATAGGACATCATAAAGATTGCACATGAAGGAACTGAAGTGGTGAAGGACTCTAAGCTTCAAGTCCTCCAAACTCAATTTGAGATGCTTAAGATGGAGGAGAATGAGTGCTTCAACGACTTCGAGATCAAGTTGATGGACATAGTCAACCAAAGTCATCAACTTGGTGACCCATATTCGGATAGGAGGATCAATCAAAAGATTATGAGATCTCTCCCCGATAGGTTTGAGTCTAAAGTGACGGCTTTAGAGGCGAATAGCACATATAAGGATATGAAGCCAAGTGAGGTGATAGGGAGGCTTTTAGCTTATGAGTCTAGGAAGGGTCTGAAATTTCCCTTAAGGGGTAGTGTAAAATATACCTAGAGGGGGGGTGAATAAGTATAGGCCCAAATTCTTCAAATATTAAAAACTATGCGGAATATAACAAAGAAAATGCACACTTGATTAGATTTAACAAATGAATTGATTTAACTAATGCAAGAGTAAATCAATATTCAAGATATACAATTCAATGTAAGATATGGAAGATAAAGCAAAGTAAAATAAAAATAGACACAAGGATTATTATGTGGTAAAACCTCAAAGAGGAAACATCCACGGGTTGATACCACAACCACCGGCAAAGCAATCCACTATATGAAAAGGACTTACACACTCAAGCTATCAACACAAGATATCCGCTCAAGCTATCACCTCCTAATCTACCCTTGGGCAAGTGAACCACCAAGCCTACTTCCTATCCAAGATGTGTCCTACACCTCTAGAAAGCAACTTCCTATCCAAGACGCTCACGTCCCTAGGAAGATTTCTTGCTTGCCTATCCGGATCCTCCCGACCCTAGACAAGTCTCCCTTGCTTGATTATCCGAGTCCTCCCGACTCTAATCAAGACTTCCTTGCTCTATCCACAAAGCTTCACTCACTTTGCTAGAGACTTCAACCTAATGCAAGGCTATGATCTACGTGATGCAAATGATGCAAACACAATCAAATTAAGCTAGATGATCAATCAAGCTAAATGTACATGTTCAATGATAATCTAGAATATGCTGTCAACAAACAATCACAAAAGTATCTAGAAATCAAGACATGCAAATCAATAAGAACAAGGTATGAATATTCAATATATCACACTAAAAAACCTAGTTCTTAGATCATGAAACTAAATCTAGAAAATAATATGAGGCACATCATATATACATTTTCTAAAATCAATTTCAAACAAATTCAAGTTTAGCACATATATGTTCAAAAGAAATCACAAAGCTAAAACTCAATTGAAAAATGATCAAACACCCCTAGCATATGATCTAATATCCTTCTCAACATATTTCATCAATCAAATAGTAAGAATCAAAGAGATGATCAAAGATGAAATGAAAAAGAAGAAGTTGAACAAAACAACCTTGACCACGTACTGAAGATCAGTCTACTGGGAAGAATGGCAAAGTCAGATGCCTCTGGAAATGCTTGGGATTTGTAGCTCTTATCAAGACCAACAATTTTGGCTTTTGGATCAATCAAGTTCGAGTTCGTATGAGAAAGTTATGAACAAAATACTAAAACTAAAACTTGAAGAATTTCTGCAGAATATTTGAAAGTGTTCTTGAAAATCTTCAAAAATGTTTGGAGGGAAGGAGAGAGGATTAAATGGAGGAGAGAGAGGGCAAAAATGAGCCAATCAAGCATGGCCATGTCACCCAGCCCGTGGGGGGCGCGTGGGCCACATGAGGGCAGAGATCCCCTCCGGCCGTGGGGCCCACGGCTCCCACACGGCTTGGGCCACACGTGGCCTTTTGGCCACCTTTGCCTCTTGCGTGCTCCCTCACGTTCTTCAGCCGTATCTTGGGCATACGAACTCCGATTTCGAATATGTTTTCAGATTATGAACCGTGACTCCCTCATGCACAACGATGACTACACAACTTTGAAAAATGGTTGAGAAATCATCTTGGAAAACGACGATGAAGTCAACTCAACGAATGAGAATGAAAAGTAGCGTAGCTACATCGTTTGGACTCAAATCCTTATGAATGAGTAACCGAAACGACTGGAACTCAATAAGGAATCATAATAGAGCATATTCAAGTCCAAATATAAAAAATATGGAAACAAACAAACACTAATTCACACAAGCATGCCATATCAAAGAGATAGTCACAAAGCATGCAATTCTACAATGTTTATCTATTAGAGATCAATGCATGTGCATACTAAGAAATGTGTGAATGTGTTATACCAAATGTTTGAACTACGATGCAGGGACACACATGTATGAATTGTGTGTGTGTGCGCTAATGCCTTGCAAGAGGATCGAGGTGTTAGGATTATGCTCAATAGCAAGAGTGTAATGTTGTAATTAACAATCTTTTTCATATTAATAAAGTGATTTCTGGTTTAACAAATCGTATAGCATTTATAGTTTAATATTATAATTGTCAAAATAAATAATCATAAGGTCTAAAGACTATGAGAAAAGAAGAATTGTTCGTACATCTGGATATGTATGTGGTAGACACAATTCTTTAGTTAGTCTTGAATAATGTTCACAACTTAAGTTAAAGGTTGGGCACCTTTATCTTGTTAAAGTTGTAGAATTCTTTTGCTAGCATTTGAGTGGGATCAAATGAGATATGATGAGTCTAAATCATCGGAGTGTCTTCGAGCAAAAGGATCTAGTGCACTGGGTGCATTGAACAGGATCACAATGAAAAGCTTTATCTAGAACCGTCAATAGATAATAGTCTTTTCATTATCAGGACAATCGGAGAGTCTATCTTAATCCTGAGATAAATGATGGACTTATGGTTGCAAGTGATATCATTTGAGTTATCAATGAGTACGATTATATCGCATAGTCTATCCTCGATAGTTTGGTGATATTCATTTGTTAATCGATAGAGGACTTCATTTATAGATATGGACATCGTGGCTCCATTTAATTAAATGAGAGTATAATATCATCATATGGATGTTTTGAGGTAATTGGATATTAAATCTCAACGTTGAGTTTTCGATAGTGTCTATTGAAAACATGGCTTCTGGACAAGTCAAAATATCCAAGTTCAAAACGTGGTCATATGAGTAAATATGGTAACTTGGAGAGTTATAGGCGGTCTATGAACTCTTGGCGATTATTGATATTAATCACGAGGATACACTATCTCCTATATGATTGTCTAGGGTATGAATGAGGAGCATCTTCCTTTTCTATCTTTATTTAAGAGTTCAATTTTAGCTCTTTAGTGGAATGAGTTAAAATTAATGGATCGGACCTAAGTGAATCATTTGTTGATTGTGATTAGGTTATGTCTATTGAAGCTTAAATTTAGATGGCCCGCCAAGATCCCAATCCACACGGACTTGCATGGATCACTTGATATATTCTACCGGACCAATTTAAGGGTCCATCTAGAATTGCATTTAATATATTAAGAATATAATTTGCACATTATTTAAGTAATGGGCTGCTCAATTATATTTATATATTAATGAAAGACATGTGGGCTTGTTTCTTTTAGTAAGAATGGGTCTGGTTCACATGTGGGCTTTTTATTTAAAGTCCAATGGATTAAATGAAATAAGAAAATAATATTTTGGCCCATTTATTCAAGTGGGGCGGCAAGGTTAAGTTTTAACCTAATATATTATTTTGTTTCATTTGTTTTAATTAAATAAGAATTAATTAATTTATTAATTAATTGTTTAATTAAGAAACAAATCTTTTCTGATTAGGAAATATGATTCCTAGTGTTATACTATTGTTGGTAGTATACTAAAAGTAAAAGACTTATTTGGTAAGAAAATAAATAATTAATTTTATTTATTTAATCAAATAAGAAGTCTTTTATATTTAGTCAAATAAAGGAATAAAAGATTTATGAATTCAATTAGGGTTTAAAGTCTTAAACTAAATAGGAAATAGGGTGCAATACAAACTCTTTTGGGCTTGAGAATTGCGGCAACCCTAGTCCCTTTGAGGTTGTGATTTTCGGCCACCCTAAGTGAAAGAAGAGAAGAAAATTTGGCCACCTATATAAGTGCTCTTATAGATTTCGGCCACCACAAGTAGTTCTGGAGACAATTTTTCTTCTGCTTCTCAATTCATAGAAAGCTTTTATTCTACTAAAACAAATAGGAGTGTTAGATTATTCTTTGATAGTATACTATTTGCTTAATCATCAATAAGCTTGTGTATACAATATCGATCTAGGTTCACGCGAGTTTCGATCATTAGATTGAGAACTCAAAAGTGACCGGAGTAATCTCAGTCATTCTTTTGATTGTTTTTGTGACTAACAAAGAAAAGAAAGTTTGTTTTGTCCATTCACAGGTTTGCAATTCAAAGAAAAAGGGAGACCACGCTCCTAGGTGATCCACGTTCGTGCTAGGATTGAAGATCTTGCGGATTACCATTGACGTAAGTCAATCGGATCACGCGACAAAAGGTATTCTACTTTTTGGTTATTGTATATGCATGTTTAATTAATTAAAGGGTTTAAGGTTCATAAAGGAAAAATTTTAAAAGTCACTAAATCTTATTTTTAGTCTCGCTTCCGCTGCGTGTACTACGGTATTTTTCCCTACAATTGGTATCAGAGCCTGGTTGAACCCTTTTAATTAATTAACGTATATATACGTGGATCTATTTCTTTTTATTGTGATTATGCATGTTTAGAAAGAGATGACACTCTAGGTATTCGCATATATAATTACATGTGAATGTATGGATTTATATATGTTTATGTGGATTGTTTTTGCTCGATTTTGGTCCTAGATTTTCAATGTATTTTTTGTTATGGAATTGTAACAAGAAGGGTGGTCTATCATCGCCATAATTCCTTCTTGGTAGTTGCTAGGTTTTATTTTATTTTTTTTAATATGTGCAGTATTTTTTTTATTATTACTGCAGCAGTTTTTTTATTAAGTTTTAGTGCAGTATTTTATGTGTAAAAGTACTGCAGTGAATAAAAAAAAAAAAAAAATTAATACTGCAGTATTTATTATTTTATACTGCTGTAATATGTTCAAGTATTGAAGATTCGAAGACACGAAGGAAAACGAAGCAACCAGAACCGAGAACGAGCACCGTGCGCACCCTAGGAGTGGATTGGGCTGCGCATGGCAAGCCCAAGCTTGGTGGGCTGCGCACGGCAGCCCTGGGAGTCTTCATGGGCTGCGCACAGCAGCCCCTTTGTGGGGTTGTGGGTTGTGCACGCCTATGGGGTTTGGGCCGAAGGATGAGCCTATGGTTGATGGGCCGCTTGAAGATCTTGTATTCCTAAACAATTGTAATTTACTTGTTTTTTTAGGATGGGCCAAAATTGTTGCTATTTAATTTATGCTTAAATATTACAATATTTGTTATTGTATGATAACATGACATATAGAATAGGAGTGCCACTCATATATCTCTTTGGTATGAACATGCATTGAATGATTTAGGTATCTAAATTGGCATCTAGATAACTTGGTAAATCATTCTATGAGATTTAATCACACGCCTTAAATAATTGAGTGGGAGAAGGTGTTTTTGTAACACCTATGGCCTCCAAGGTTGGTTGAGCTTTATTATTTATGGTAATCCCCCCAAGGGGCGTCCATGAATGGAATTTAGCAACATACTTCCTTACAAGGATAGACTAGACAATGGACTCAAACGAGATCTACTCCCCAAGGAGGGATTTTCGTGAGAGAAAATTGAGGGTCGATATCTTGGTAACACACTCAATGTAATTTTATTGATATCCTCCCAAGAGTTCTTGTCAGTAAAATTGCAAGGCTAAAATTGAAAACGCTGGTTGTTATGTTAACAATTAGGTGGGACCTAGTCTAACTAGTAAATGGTGCGAACTCCCAAAGGAGGCGTAACATTTATGGGTGTTGGATCACCGTTGAATTTTTATGATTGAGTTATTTATTTAATTCAAGATAAATATTTAAAGTGCTTTATCATGATTATTTACTTATATATGTTTTGTTTTATTCAGAAATCATGACCCCATCACTTATGAACATCCTGAAAGATAACACTTTAACTGGAGATAATTATGTCACATGGAAAAGGAAAATTGGGTTGTTGCTGCAAAGTGAAAAACATAAGATTGTTCTAACTACTCCTAAACCACCTGCTCCTAATAATGAATCAAGCATAATGTATAGAGATGAGTATGAGCAGTGGAAGACTTCAGATGATATGGCAAAATGTTACATTATGGCCACTATCTCCGACGTGTTGCAACAGCAGCATGAAGGAATGGAGTCCGCTGCTGATATTATGATGTCTCTAGAGGAGATGTTTGCTATGAAGTCTAGGACGACTAAGAGAGAGGCAGTGACTGCTTTTATGAATCTTAGGATGAAACCTGGACAGGCTGTGAAAGATCACATGATGAAAGTCATAGCACATCTCAACATTGCTGAACTGCATGGCGCTGAGATAGATGGTGAGACAAAGATTGATGTGGTTGTCAATTCATTGTCAGATTCCTTTGATCAGTTCAAATTGGACTACACTTTGAACAAAAAGGAATACACCTTACAAGGCCTGATGCAAGATGTTCAAAGTGCTGAAAAGATCCTTGTGAAAGGCAAAGGTCAAGAGATTCATATGGTTGGTAAATTTGCTACTGTTAAGGCCCGTCAAAAGGTCAAGAAACAACAGAAGAAAAAGCAACTTGGGCCTATCAAGAAGGACACCAAGAAAGTAACCAAGATCAAAGGGAAATGCTTCCTTTGTGGTGAAAAGGGACATTGGAAGAGAAATTGCCCAAAGTCCCAGAATAAGAAGGAAGAAGGTAATGTGAATTATCTTGAAACATGTTTTTTGGCTGATTCTACAGATTCTTGGATCATAGACTCAGGAGCCACTAATCATGTTTGTTATTCCTTGCAGGGGTTCCAAGAAAGGAGAAAGCTGAGTAAGAATGAAATCAATTTGCGCTTGGGCAACGGAACGTTAGTGTCTGCAAGTGCAGTGGGAGATATTAGAGTTTATTTGGATTCTAGAAGGCATTTAGATTTGATAGACGTTTATTATGTACCTCAATTCAAGAGGAATTTAATTTCAGTTTCTTGTTTAAATAAATTTGGATATTCGGTTACTTTTAATAAAGTTTTTATTATTAGTAAGAATGACAAAATTATTTGCCAAGGTACATTGGAAAACGGTCTATACTTTTTGCATAGAAATATCTCTCACTCGTTAGACACAGTAATAACGGAACCTAATCATAAAAGAGTAAAATTATCAACAGATGAAACCTACCTTTGGCACTTACGCTTAGGTCATATTAACCTTAATAGGATTAAAAGATTGGTATGTGACGGACCTTTGAGTGACTTAAAGGTTGATGATCTACCAACTTGTGAATCTTGTTTGGAAGGTAAAATGACCGAAAGGACGTTCTCTGCCAAAGGTGCAAGAGCCACTGAATGTTTAGGATTGATACACACTGATGTATGTGGACCTATGAGCATTCAAGCTAGAGGTGAATATGAGTACTTCATCACCTTCACAGATGATTACTCGAGATTTGGTTATGTGTATCTCATGCGACATAAGTCAAATGCTTTTGACATGTTCAAAGCATTCAAAGCTGAAGTGGAAAATCAGCTTGAGAAACACATAAAAATCTTGAGATCTGATCGTGGTGGAGAATATCTATCTAGTGAGTTTCAGCAATATCTTATTGATAATGGGATTATTTCTCAGTTTTCTGCACCAGGTACACCTCAACAGAATGGGGTAGCAGAAAGGAGAAATAGAACTCTTTTGGATATGGTTAGGTCTATATTGAGTTATTCAACACTTCCTATTTCTTTTTGGGGATATGCTTTACAAACTGCTATATACATTCTAAACGATGTACCATCTAGGTCTGTTCCTAAAACACCGCATGAGTTGTGGACTGGGCGCAAGCCTAGTTTACAACACTTAAGGATATTTGGTTGTCCTGCGCATGTGTTAAAAGGAAAGACAGAAAAGATGGAGTCCCGTTCAGAAACATGTATATTTGTAGGGTATCCAAAAGAAACTAAAGGATATTATTTCTATAGTCCTTCAGATCTTAAAGTATTTGTTTCGACAAATGCTAAATTTCTGGAAAAGGACTATATGAATGATTTTGTGCCTAGAAGTAGAATTGTCCTGAATGAGATGTCAGGAGATACAATTCCACGAGAGGTTACACAACCTAACCCAATTGTAAGTTCCGATCCAACACAAGATCAACAACCTACCATTCCTCGTCGTAGTGGGAGGGTTAGAACACAACCCGAAAGATACATCGGTCTGGGAGAATCAGTGGAGAATCTCCCGGACGACGATGATCCCTACACGTACAAGGAAGCTATGGAGGATGTTGATAGTCGCCATTGGCAAAAGGCAATGCAATCTGAGATTGAATCTATGTTCGATAACAAAGTCTGGTCCCTTGTAGACTTGCCTAAAGGGATAAAACCCATTGGGTGCAAGTGGGTATACAAGAGGAAAAGATGTATGGATGGTAAGGTGGAAACCTTTAAAGCTAGATTGGTAGCTAAAGGGTATACACAGAAAGAAGGTATCGATTACGAGGAAACCTTCTCTCCTGTGGCCATGCTTAAATCCATTAGGATACTCTTATCCATTGCAGCATCTTTAGATCTAGAGATTTGGCAAATGGACGTCAAGACAGCTTTCCTTAATGGAAGTCTTGACGAAAGCATCTACATGATGCAACCAGAGGGATTCATTGAAAAGGGCCAAATGGAAAAGGTATGCAAGTTGCAGAAATCCATATATGGATTGAAGCAAGCATCCAGATCCTGGAACATAAGGTTTGATCAAGCTGTCAAAGGTTTTGGATTTATTCAGAATCCTGACGAACCTTGTGTATACAAAAGGATTAAGGGCGACAAGTTGGTTTTCCTGATTCTTTATGTTGATGATATACTACTCATTGGAAACGATGTAGGTGTATTGACATCAGTAAAAGAATGGTTAGCAAAACAATTTGATATGAAGGACTTAGGAGAAGCAAGTTTTATTCTAGGTATCCAAGTAATAAGGGATAGAAAGAATAGAACGATTGCATTATCCCAAGCTTCATACATAGACAAGATCTTGTCTAGGTTTTCCATGCAGGATTCCAAGAAAGGTATGTTACCTTTCAGACATGGAATCAAGCTTTCTAAGGAACAAGTTCCTAAGAATGAGCATGAAGAGCAATTCATGAGTAGAGTTCCATATGCCTCGGCAGTTGGAAGTCTCATGTATGCAATGCTCTGTACTAGACCAGATATTTGTTTTGCTGTTGGCATAGTTAGCAGGTTTCAATCGAAACCTGGTCCTGATCACTGGACGGCAGTCAAGCATATTTTTAAGTATCTTAAGAGAACGAGAGATAATATGCTTGTATACTCTGGAGGGGATTTGATTCCCGTTGGGTATACAGATTCTGATTTCCAATCAGATTCTGACTCCAGAAAATCCACATCAGGGGCTGTGTTTACTATTGGAGGAGGAGCAGTTATATGGAGGAGTATCAAGCAGTCTTGTATTGCTAATTCCACCATGGAAGCTGAGTATGTTGCTGCATGCGAGGCTGCCAAAGAGGCTGTTTGGCTCCGCCAATTCTTGATTGACTTGGAAGTGGTTCCTAGTGCGAATAAGCAGATCACTATCTACAGTGACAACAGTGGAGCAGTGTCTAATTCGAAAGAACCAAGAAATCACAAGAGAGGTAAACACATTGAAAGAAAGTATCATCTTTTAAGGGAGATTGTTCAAAGAGGTGACGTGACGATTACCAAAATCGCGTCAGCAGAAAATCTAGCGGATCCCTTCACAAAGGCTCTATCCCAGAAGAGTTTCGATGGGCATCTAGAGAACATGGGCATGAGAGATATGACACATTTGCTATAGTGCAAGTGGGAGATTGTTAGGATTATGCTCAATAGCAAGAGTGTAATGTTGTAATTAACAATCTTTTTCATATTAATAAAGTGATTTCTGGTTTAACAAATCGTATAGCATTTATAGTTTAATATTATAATTGTCAAAATAAATAATCATAAGGTCTAAAGACTATGAGAAAAGAAGAATTGTTCGTACATCTGGATATGTATGTGGTAGACACAATTCTTTAGTTAGTCTTGAATAATGTTCACAACTTAAGTTAAAGGTTGGGCACCTTTATCTTGTTAAAGTTGTAGAATTCTTTTGCTAGCATTTGAGTGGGATCAAATGAGATATGATGAGTCTAAATCATCGGAGTGTCTTCGAGCAAAAGAATCTAGTGCACTGGGTGCATTGAACAGGATCACAATGAAAAGCTTTATCTAGAACCGTCAATAGATAATAGTCTTTTCATTATCAGGACAATCGGAGAGTCTATCTTAATCCTGAGATAAATGATGGACTTATGGTTGCAAGTGATATCATTTGAGTTATCAATGAGTACGATTATATCGCATAGTCTATCCTCGATAGTTTGGTGATATTCATTTGTTAATCGATAGAGGACTTCATTTATAGATATGGACATCGTGGCTCCATTTAATTAAATGAGAGTATAATATCATCATATGGATGTTTTGAGGTAATTGGATATTAAATCTCAACGTTGAGTTTTCGATAGTGTCTATTGAAAACATGGCTTCTGGACAAGTCAAAATATCCAAGTTCAAAACGTGGTCATATGAGTAAATATGGTAACTTGGAGAGTTATAGGCGGTCTATGAACTCTTGGCGATTACTGATATTAATCACGAGGATACACTATCTCCTATATGATTGTCTAGGGTATGAATGAGGAGCATCTTCCTTTTCTATCTTTATTTAAGAGTTCAATTTTAGCTCTTTAGTGGAATGAGTTAAAATTAATGGATCGGACCTAAGTGAATCATTTGTTGATTGTGATTAGGTTATGTCTATTGAAGCTTAAATTTAGATGGCCCGCCAAGATCCCAATCCACACGGACTTGCATGGATCACTTGATATATTCTACCGGACCAATTTAAGGGTCCATCTAGAATTGCATTTAATATATTAAGAATATAATTTGCACATTATTTAAGTAATGGGCTGCTCAATTATATTTATATATTAATGAAAGACATGTGGGCTTGTTTCTTTTAGTAAGAATGGGTCTGGTTCACATGTGGGCTTTTTATTTAAAGTCCAATGGATTAAATGAAATAAGAAAATAATATTTTGGCCCATTTATTCAAGTGGGGCGGCAAGGTTAAGTTTTAACCTAATATATTATTTTGTTTCATTTGTTTTAATTAAATAAGAATTAATTAATTTATTAATTAATTGTTTAATTAAGAAACAAATCTTTTCTGATTAGGAAATATGATTCCTAGTGTTATACTATTGTTGGTAGTATACTAAAAGTAAAAGACTTATTTGGTAAGAAAATAAATAATTAATTTTATTTATTTAATCAAATAAGAAGTCTTTTATATTTAGTCAAATAAAGGAATAAAAGATTTATGAATTCAATTAGGGTTTAAAGTCTTAAACTAAATAGGAAATAGGGTGCAATACAAACTCTTTTGGGCTTGAGAATTGCGGCAACCCTAGTCCCTTTGAGGTTGTGATTTTCGGCCACCCTAAGTGAAAGAAGAGAAGAAAATTTGGCCACCTATATAAGTGCTCTTATAGATTTTGGCCACCATAAGTAGTTCTGGAGACAATTTTTCTTCTGCTTCTCAATTCATAGAAAGCTTTTATTCTACTAAAACAAATAGGAGTGTTAGATTATTCTTTGATAGTATACTATTTGCTTAATCATCAATAAGCTTGTGTATACGATATCGATCTAGGTTCACGCGAGTTTCGATCATTAGATTGAGAACTCAAAAGTGACCGGAATAATCTCAGTCATTCTTTTGATTGTTTTTGTGACTAACAAAGAAAAGAAAGTTTGTTTTGTCCATTCACAGGTTTGCAATTCAAAGAAAAAGGGAGACCACGCTCCTAGGTGATCCACGTTCGTGCTAGGATTGAAGATCTTGCGGATTACCATCGACGTAAGTCAATCGGATCACGCGACAAAAGGTATTCTACTTTTTGGTTATTGTATATGCATGTTTAATTAATTAAAGGGTTTAAGGTTCATAAAGGAAAAATTTTAAAAGTCACTAAATCTTATTTTTAGTCTCGCTTCCGCTGCGTGTACTACGGTATTTTTCCCTACACGAGGATCGAAGTCGAAGTATACCTTTGATGCTTTCACCTCTTGAAGACGACTTTTGCACTAGACGTTGTTCTTCACCTTTTAAGCTTCTTTTCCTTCAAGAACATCCTAAGCAACAACTAATACAAATATAGAGCGTTTTACAATGGAATCAAGCCAATACAAATCATGAACCTTACAGGGTCCTACCTCCACACCTCCTAAAAAGCAAAAAGGAATTGCTTTGAAAGCCTCCAAGGATGAAAAAAAGGCAAAGAATGACTCGGACGAAGACCTTGCATTATTTGTGAAGAGATTTAAGAAGGTTATGAAGTTCGAGAAAAAGGACTTTGGTTCCAAAGGTCAAAACTTCAAGAAAAAGGGTTCTTTCAAGAAGTCTGAGCCTAGGCAAGAAAGGACCGAAAGAAAAGGGGTCCGTTGCTTTGAATGTGGTGGGATAGGTCACTTTGCCCCCGAATGTGCAAATCACAATGAAAAGAAAAAGGGAAAAGTGATGGCCGCCACTTTGAGTGAAAGTAGTGATGACTCCAACGAGGGAGATGAGTCTTTGGATGATGAAGAGCTCATAGCTAACCTCCTAGCATTTTCCTCCTCTCATAAAAGCAAAAGTGCTAGTGAAAGAGAGGAAGAGAGTCAAGAGGAAAATGAATCAAGTGAAGAAGAAAGTGATTCCTCTTCTAACTCTATAATTGGATTTGTGGAGAAAAAAGGTGCTTGCTAAATACCATGCCGAGTTCAATGACTTAGCAATCAAGAGCACAAAAAAGATCAAGATGTTGAGAGAAGAAAATCTTAAGCTTTTATCTCATAATGACCACTTAAGTGAACAAGTGGAAAAGTCTAAGAAGATAGAAGATGAGCTAAGAAAGGACTTAGACTTATCTAGGAGGAATGAAGAAGGTCTAAAGAGGGAACTTGAAAAAGTAAAAGAGTCTATGTCTAGGATGACCTCTAGCACTCAAAAACTTGATCATTTGCTTAGTTATGGGAATAATCCGTGTGACAAGAAGGGTCTTGGGTATGAAGATGGTAAGAAGACCTCCACTTTCAAGAAGACCATTTTTGTCAAGAGTTCGGGGATCAAAGAAGCTTCATTGGTGCAAATTCCTAGGAAGAAGTTAGAACTAGGACAATGTTCAAATAGTGCACAAGTGAAAGTGGTGCCAAGAAGGCAACCTCAATCTCAGCTCACTAGGGTCCCTTAAGCCAACATTCCTCAACAATTGGCTCACAAAGGAAAGAGACCAATCATGCAACCTCAAGCTAGGAAGCAAGCTAGACCGGTTCAACAACGAAGATGGATTGAACCCACTCAAACACAAAGACAATGTATGATTCCTTATTTCATTCCTACATGTCATTTTTGTGGATTTGATGGTCATATTAGACCAAATTGCTTTCGATATATTAAAATGTGTAAAACACGAAGCATGATTGAAAAGAGAAAAAATAGAGCCAAGATGCATGCTCATAGGAATGATAATATTGATGTGCATAATCCTAGGACATCTAGAACCCATGTACCAAAGAACACTAAGAAAGCTAAGATTGTTTCTAGGTGGATTAGAAAGAATGAAAATGTTTACCTTGTTGCTCAAATAGCCTTGAAGGCAAATTCTTCTAATTTTTGGTACCTAGATAGTGGGTGCTCTAGGCACATGACGGGAAACAAGAGTTTCTTCAAGACTCTTGTTATGGAGGAAGGAGGATGTGTCACCTTTGGTGATGGATCCAAAAAGAGAGTTGTAGGGAAAGGAACCATTTCCATTCCCGGATTACCCTCCTTATCCAATGCTTTATTTGTTGATGGCTTGAAAGTCAATTTGATAAGCATATCACACCTTAGTGATGAAGGATATTCCGTCTTATTTTGTAAAGACGATTGCTCTATCCTAAAGCTCGATGGACAAACCTTGTTGAAAGGTATGAGATCTAGCGACAATTGCTATTGTCTTAAAGCTAGAATAGTCTCAAACAATGTGTCCATGGATGAGCAAATTGAGTTGTGGCATGAAAGACTTGGCCATATGAACTTTAGGGATTTACGAACCTTTGGAAAGTTCAATTGTGTGAGAGGCCTCCCTAAGCTTGGGAAGAAAGCCAATGGTGTTTGTGGACCTTGCCAACAAGGAAAACAAACCAAAAGCATGCACAAAAAGGGCAAGTATCTCTCCACCAAGGAGCCCCTAGATCTTTTCCACATGGACCTCATAGGTCCTATGCAAACCGAAAGCTTAGGTGGAAAGAGATACATCTTTGTTTGTGTTGATGATTTCTCTAGGTTCATATGGACATATTTTCTTAGAGAAAAATCCAAAACTTTTGATAAGTTTAAAATGCTTTGTAATAAACTTCAAAATGAAATGAACTCTAACATTAAAAGCATTAAACGGATTAGAAGTGACCATGGGAGGGAATTTGAGAATGCCACCTTTGAAACCTATTGTAATGGTTTAGGCATTTCCCACGAGTTTTCGGCTCATAAGACACCTCAACAAAATAGAGTTGTTGATAGGAAGAATAGGGTCCTTCAAAAGATGGCCCGTGTGATGTTGCTTAGCAACAATGTCCCTAAGAACCAATGGGCCGAAGCCGTCAATACGGTTTGTTATATAGGAAATAGAGTTTTCCTAAGGTCTGGAACTAGAAATACCTCCTATGAGCTATGGAAAGGCAAAATGCCAAATGTTAGCTACTTCCGCTCCTTTGGAAGCAAATGCTACATTTTAAATGACCGTGATCAACTTGGCAAATTTGATGCTAAGAGTGATGAGGGTATATTTATTGGCTATGCCTTAAATAGTAGAGTCTATAGAGTTTTTAATTTAAAGACTCTAAGTGTCATGGAATCATCTAACGTTGTGTTTGATGATGAAAGGCTTAAGTCTAGTAACCATGAGGAGGAGGTAGTTTTAGATGATGATTCTCCTTTGGAGAAGGTTGTGGAGACTCCCAATGTTGGGATGCCCAATGGTAATAATGAGGACACACAACCTATCGATAGAGTTCCTCTCTTGAACTCTAAAGAACCCGCTCCATGGGTTAGACAAGTCCATGATAAGAATGACATCATTGGAGAGGTAAATAAGGGTGTTAGAACTAGGCGTCAAATAGCTAATCTAATTAGCTACACATGCTACACCTCTCAAATAGAACCCAAAAAGGTTGATGAAGCCTTAAATGATGAATTTTGGGTTCTTGCCATGCAAGAAGAGCTAAACCAATTAGAAAGGAATGAGGTTTGGACTCTAGTTCCTAGGCCTAAGAACACACATGTTATAGGCACCAAGTGGATCTATAGGAACAAATCTGATGATGATGGCAACATAGTGCGGAACAAGGCTAGACTTGTAGCACAAGGGTACTCTCAAATTGAGGGTATCGACTTTGAGGAGACATTTGCTCCCGTTGCCCGTTTAGAGTCCATTAGGCTTCTCTTGTCTATCTTGTGTATTCATAAGTTCAAATTACATCAAATGGACGTCAAGAGTGCCTTCCTCAATGGCTTCTTGCAAGAGCAAGTGTTTGTTGAACAACCCAAGGGGTTTGTGGATGCATACAACCCTAACCATGTCTATCGCCTTAAAAAGGCTTTATATGGGTTGAAACAAGGACCGAGGGCTTGGTATGAGTGCCTCACTCAATTTCTTATTGACAATGACTACACAAGAGGTAGTGTTGACAAGACCTTGTTCATCAAGAGAAACAAAGATGAGTTATTTATAGCTCAAATCTATGTTGATGACATTGTATTTGGCTCAACCAACAACACCAAAGTCCAACAATTTGTTGATGTCATGTCTCATGAATTTGAGATGAGTCTTGTTATGAGCTTAGTTACTTCCTAGGTTTGCAAATTAGGCAAATGAATGATGGGATTTTTATAACCCAAGCCAAATATGCTAAGAACCTAGTGAAGAAGTTTGGTCTTGAAAATGCCAAACATTATGATACACATATGAGTACCACTTTGAAGCTAAGCAAGGATGCTAGTGGTAAAAGTGTGGAACAAACATTATATCGTGGCATGATAGGAAGCTTTCTATATTTGACCGCAAGTAGGCCCGATATCTCTTTTAGTGTGGGTGTGTGTGCTAGGTACCAAGCGGATCCTAAGAAGTCCCATCTCTCTTCCGTAAAGAGAATCATTCGCTATGTGAATGGGACTTCCAACTATGGGATTTGGTACTCTTTTGACACAAATGCTAGTCTTGTAAGCTTTAGTGATGCGGATTGGGCAGGAAATTGCGATGATAGGAAGAGCACATCGGGCGGTTGCTTCTTTCTAGGCAACAACTTGGTGTCTTGGTTTTGCAAGAAGCAAAAATCGATTTCCTTGTCCACGGCCGAGGCCGAGTACATAGCCGCGGGGAGTGGATGCACACAACTCCTATGGATGAAACAAATGCTAGAAGATTACGGATTCAACCAAGGTACACTCACTCTCTTTTGTGATAATATGAGTGCCATAAATATTTCCAAGAATCCGGTTCAATATTCTAGAACTAAGCATATTGACATACGTCATCATTTCATTAGAGAGCTTGTTGAAAATAAATGCATAGTACTTGAACATGTAGGTACTAATGATCAACTTGTAGACTTATTTACTAAACCCTTAGACGCTACTCGATTTAAAACACTTAGGAGATCTATTGGGATATGTCTTGTGGAGTGATGTGATTTGTGATTGACCCCATATGGGGAACTCAATCAAAGAGAGCTATTTTGCATACTTGTGACATGCAAAAATTTGAAATATCTAATGCTTATTTCTTCAATTGCTTGAGTAAGCTTGGTTGTATATTTATATATATGTTTTCAATTTAATAAGTGTGAACCTTGCTTGTTTACAATCCATGTCATATTTATGTTCAAACATGCATTTTTGGACTAGGAGATTTACATAGGAAGTATGATTTGAATGACCTATAGTTATCTCCATGACATGATGATTCTTTTATAACATGCTAATGACAAATGAAAAAGCATGAAATTCATATAACATGCTCACATGAAAAGCATGAATTGATGATTGCAGTACTTAAATGCAAAACTTGTGTGAAATACTTATGAGACTTAAAATGAATAAAGGATCTTGTATCCGTTCAAAGGATTTTACAATGTCTCTTTCTTTATTGGTTGAACATGGCTACTATCATACGGATATCTTATCCGAAAAAATCAAATAGGGTGCAAAGTTGCTCATGCCATGTTTCGCTTATAAAGTTGGATATAGTTGCTCTTTATATTAAAATCAATGAAATCTCTATATCCTTGCTTTTCTCATGACAATGGTGAAATTGGTTTGAATTCTTATTAGAAACCTTTGTCATTTGCTTTGCCCAATGCCATTGTATTTTGGACTTGAATGCTACATGTCTTGTATGCTAAGCATGTTTGTTTCACACATTTTCTTCAAATAAATCTCCTTGTTTCTCTTCAATTAATTTGGGATGCATAAAGTGACTTATATTATTATGCAAATATCTTGTATGCTACTATCTCTCTTTGCTAAGAGTGACCCGGTTAGGGACTACTCCTTTGCCTATATCATGACAAAAAGGGGGAGTAGATTGTGGTAAGTGGAGTTGCAAATTGTAGTGGCAATTGTTCATATTGGGGAGAATATTCATTGAGGGGGAGTAACCCGTTGAGGGGGAGCATTGCATACACATACATTGCATGATGTTGTACCTAATTTCTTAAATGCAAATGCTTGTTTTATTCTCGCTTGATCATCTCATATACTCTTGCTTTGGAAAGTATAATCTTTTGTTTTGAAGGGTTGATAGTTCTACAGAAGATTGAAGACTTGAAGTTTTCTTTTATATAGAATATCTTTGTTATCCCAAAGATTCAATTGTTTGTGAGGATAAATGTGAGTGGTGGTTTTGTCACGAAATAGCCAAAGGGGGAGATTGTAAGGACTCCCATTCTTTAATTGGCTTATTTCGTGGACAAACCACGTGTTGGGGTTTATTGTGTAAGGGTAGTTTAGGTGATTGAACTTCAAGCTCGAAGGCTCTTCACAAGTCCTCAAGGGACAAGCACGCCAAAGGTATAATCTCTAGTGCTTGGTTTTCTTTGAAGAGATTTAGATTGCACATACTCACTTAGCATTCTTGCATTTGTGTTGAAAGTAATTAAATACTCGAGGCGTGTTCTATATAAAGCTAGAGGGGGGGTGAATAGATTTTAGCTATTATTACCCAATTTTCGCATGCAAGTCAATTTTACGAAAATGCCCCTACTAGTCAAAGATATATACAAGTGTAATATAGTGCGGAATTTAAATAACACTTGATGTATACGTGGAAACCCAACCACTGGGAAAAACCACGGGCTGTATAGTGCGCCACACTCGGAACTCGAAATCACTAATTGAAATGAAGTTTACAACCTATGTAGACCTCGTCTAACACTCCGGTCTGTAACCCCTCACTTCTACCCAGCGGGCCTTTATTAGCAACCCTATTCCAATTTGCTTGAGGCCTAAGCACTCTTAGCCTCAAGACTTACTTCTCAATGAAGAGAAACAACCTATGTGAATATATATATGAATATTCAAATAACAAACAAGGCTAGGTAACCTTAGATGCTTATCTAGGATGATGATATAATCAATTTAATCAACCCTAGATATCAATTGCTAAATGACATGTCAAATAGCTTAGCTAATCAAGATTAATTTAAAACCTAATTAGCTATCACAATCAACACTCAATCATTTTCATCACAAATAATCTCTAACTTGTATCTAGCATATAATCAAAAGCATACAAGTAATTAAAGAGATGTATTAATATGAAAAACACTAAAGTAATATGAAATTAGTGAAGAACATACCAAATAAGATGTGATGATTCAAAACCATGCATGGATCAATTCTATGAAGGCATAGAAGATCAAATATGAAATTTGATGCAAAAGGGATTTGATTTGAGTGTTTAAAGATGGGTTCTTGATTTGATTTTTTCTCAAAAATCTCTCTTGAAAGTTTAGGGTTCTAATTGCTCAAGAAACTTGATCAGAGATTGAGAAAATAAGATATTTATAGACATCAAGAATTGGGCATGTGAAAAGACACTTTTGCCCCTGAAACGCACCGTTCGGCGGTTTCAATCGGCGGCCAGGCCGCCGATGATGATTGCCGAATTGAGCTCGTGAAGAACAGAGCATTAACGGCGGTTTCATTCGGCGGTTTCGCGACCGCCGATCCAACCGCAAAATCAAACCCGAGGGATTAAAATCGATCAGGTATGAACGGCGGTCGTGACTGCCGATCTTGACCGCATAATTGCTTCAGACCAATCTGGACTGAAACGGCGGTTTCATTCGGCGGCCAGGCCACCGATCATAACCGCCGATCACCAACAATGGTGAAAACCAAGGAGAAGCCAAGGGCATTCTCCATAGGCGGTCTTCGCGCGAAACCAAGCACTCATTAGTGCAAGCGTGGACGTTTCCGAACAATGTCGGGAAACGAATTATAAGGCACATATACACACAACAAGATATATCAACCAAAGTGCTAGTGTGTAAAGTGACATGTGAAGAGATGCACATAAAAATAAGCAAGTATGCAATCATAGCAAGAATGCTAAGTGTGTGTGTGCTACTAAATCTCTTCAAAGAAAAACAAGCACAAGAGATTATACCTTTGGCGTGCTTGTATCTTGAGGTCATGGAAGGGCCTTTGATCTTCAACACTAATCACTTAGACTACCCTTACATTCAAAACCCCAACATGTGGTTTGACCACGAAATAAGCCAATCAACAAAACGGGAATCCTTACAGTCTCCCCCTTTTGGCTATTTCGTGACAAAACCATCACTCACATTGATTCCTCACAACAAAAATAAACCTATGGGTTAATGAAGATTTTCTACAATACAAAGAGATATATAAAAATAAAACTTGAAGTCTTCAATCTCTTATAGAACAATCATTCCCTGAAACAAGGTTTCTAAACTTTCCAAAACAAGTAAAAGTGAGATGAATCAAGTGAGGACATAAACAAGCATTTGCATTTCTAAGAAATTAAACACAACATCATGCAATGTATGATGAATGCAATGCTCCCCCTCAATGTATATTCTCCCCAATGTGCACCAATTGCTACAACAATTTGCACCTCCCCTTACCACATTCTACTCCCCCTTTTTGTCATGATATAGACAAAGGAGTAGTCCCCAACCGGGTCACTCAAGGCAAAGAGAGATAGTAGCATTCTAGTATATGCATAATCAATATAAGTCACTTTATGCAATCTCAATTAACCGGAGAGAAACGAGGAGATTTATTAGATAAAATGTGTGAAACAGAATGCTTTGCACACAAGACATATAGCATTCAAGTCCAAAATACCATGGTATTTGGCAAAGCAAATGACAAAGGTTTCTAATAGGAATTCAAACCAATTTCACCATTGTCATGAGAGAAGCAAGGATATAGAAATTTCATTGATTTCAATTTAAGAACAACTATATCCAACTTTATAAGCTAAACATGTCATGAGCAACTTTGCACCCTATTTGATTTTTCCGGGAATGAAACCCGTATGATAGTAGACATGTTCAACCAATAAAGAAAAAGAGACATTTGGATTGTAAAATCCTTGAATGGATACAAGATCCTTTTTCATTTGAGTCTCATAAGCCTTTTTTCACACAAGTTTTTGCATTTAAGAACGCAATATTCAATTCATGTTTTTTCATTTGAGCATGTACATGAATTTCATGCTTTTCATAAGACATTAGCATGTTATTAATGAATCATCATGTCATGGAGATAATCATAGGTCATTCAAATCATACTTCCTACATACATCTCCTAGTCCAAAATGCATGTTTGAACATAAATATGACATGGATTGTAAACAAGCAAGGTTCACACTTATTGAATTGAAAACATATATACATATGTGCAACCAAGCTTACTCAAGCAATCAACCAAGAAGCATAAGATTTTTCAAATTTTTTGCAAGTGACAAGAATACAAAAATAGCTCTCTTTGCTTGAGTTCCCCATATGGGGTTAGTATCATCCTTCATTAATGAAGGGCATGAGGTCCTATGGACCTACCAAGTCCATTGGACTTAGTTGAACCTATTTGAGACTTGTTAGTCTCGTAGCAAGCGGGTTCATTTTTCCTTATCCACATAGATATAACATTTTTCTTTCTAGTGGACAATGGTTGCATGTCATTCACTAACCTAGGATTATTGGCAAAAGATTTCCTAGGCTCATGCAAATGGGCTCTTCTTAGCCTCTTTTTCTTTATCATGCTATTAATCCTACAATGCTTAATGTACTTAAAACACTTAGGCCTAATATGCCCATAAACACCACAATAATGACAAGTTGGTACAAAGTAAGAATTCATACCATGTTCTTGTGAAGTCATTGGAGACTCATCATGCATTTGATGTCTCCTTTGGTGTTGAGTCGGTTCATGTCTTCTATTTGGTTGAACCGGAATGGGTTGCCTCCTTGGATTAGGTAGCATGTTTTGCCTCTTTTCATAGTGAGTCATTTGTTGAGGAGAGTTGACTCGAGAGGCTCTAATCCGTTGAGCTTGGGGTTGTCTTACTTTCACCACCTTCACTTGTGCATTTGTCGAACATTGTCCTAGTTCTAACTTCTTCCTAGGAGTTTGCACTAGTGACGCTTCTATCTTACCCAAACTCTTCACAAAGACGGTCTTCTTAGGAATAGAGCAATCCTTGCTCACTTCGAATCCAAGACCTCTTTTGTCACAAGGGCTTTTTCCTACACCAAGTATGTTGTCAAGTTTCTTGGTGCTTGTGGTCATTCTAGTTAATGACTCTTTGGCTTCAACAAGCTCTCTCTTCAAACCCTCTGTAAGGATTCCCGTTTTGTTGATTGGCTTATTTCGTGGTCAAACCACATGTTGGGGTTTTGAATGTAAGGGTAGTCTAAGTGTTTAGTGTTGAAGATCAAAGGCCCTTCCATGACCTCAAGATACAAGCACGCCAAAGGTATAATCTCTTGTGCTTGTTTTTCTTTGAAGAGATTTAGTAGCACACACACACTTAGCATTCTTGCTATGATTGCATACTTGCTTATTTTTATGTGCATCTCTTCACATGTCACTTTACACACTAGCACTTTGGTTGATATATCTTGTTGTGTGTATATGTGCCTTATAATTCGTTTCCCGACATTGTTCGGAAACGTCCGCGCTTGCACTAATTAGTGCTTGGTTTCACGCGAAGACCGCCTATGGAGAATGCCCTTGGCTTCTCCTTGGTTTTCACCATTGTTGGTGATCGGCGGTTATGATCGGCAGGCTGGCCGCCGAATGAAACCGCCGTTTCAGTCCAGATTGGTCTGAAGCAATTATGCGGTCCAGATCGGCGGTCACGACCGCCGTTAGAAACCGCCGTTCATACCTGATCGATTTTAATCCCTCGGGTTTGATTCGGCGGTTGGATCGGCGGTCACGAAACCGCCGAATGAAACCGCCGTTAATGCTCTGTTCTTCACGAGCTCTATTCGGCGGTCGTCATCGGCGGCCAGGCCGCCGATTGAAACCGCCGAACGGTGCGTTTCAGGGGCAAAATTGTCTTTTCACTTGCCCTGTTCTTGATGTCTATAAATATCACACTTTCTCTTTATCTGAATTAGTTCTTTGACTCTTAAGAACCCTAATCTTCAAAGATAGATTTTGAGAGAAAATCAAATCAAGAACTCAACTTTAACCACTCAAATCAAACCCCTTTTGCATCAAATTTCATATTGCATCTCCTATGTCTATATAGAGTGCATCCATGTATGGGTTTGCATCATCACAACTTGCTTGGTAAGATTTTGATTAATTTCATCTTATTGTAGTATTTTAAATACCAAGCCATCTCTTTTAAATTACTTGTATGTTTTAGATCATATGCTAAATACAAGAAAAGAGATTATTTGTGATGAATTGATTGAGTGTTGTTTTTGATAGATATCTAGGTTTTTATAATCTATGATTATCTATGCTATTTGACATGTCATTTAGCTATTGATATCTAGGGTTGATTTAAATTGAATATATCATCATCCTAGATAAGCATCTAAGGTTACCTAGCCTTGTTTGTTATTTGAATATTCATATATATATTCACATAGGTTGTTTCTCTTCATTGAGAATTAAGTCTTGAGGCTAAGAGTGCTTAGGCCTCAAGCAAATTGGAATAGGGTTGCTAATAAAGGCCCGCTGGGTAGAAGTGAGGGGTTACAGACCGGAGTGTTAGACGAGGTCTACATAGGTTGTAAACTTCATTTCAATTAGTGATTTCGAGTTCCGAGTGTGGCGCACTATACAGCCCGTGGTTTTTCCCAGTGGTTGGGTTTCCACGTATACATCAAGTGTTATTTAAATTCCGCACTATATTACACTTGTATGTATTTTTGACTAGTAGGGGCATTTTCGTAAAATTGACTTGTATGCGAAAATTGGGTAATAATAGCTAAAATCTATTCACCCCCCCCTCTAGCTTTATATTGATAAACACGCCTCGAGTATTTTGAGAACTTTCACCCTCTTCATTCCTCTTAGACAAAGCTAGCTCATCTTTTAGCTTGTCTTCTTCCACCATGGAGCTTACCACTTCATCATTCAAGTGGTCCACTTGTGTTGAAAGCCTAAGTAATTCTTCCTTTAACCTTTGAATCTCTTTTTCATTCTTTAACTTAGAGCTTTCAAAACTTTCAAAGTTGTCCTTAAGATCCATTTTCTCCACTTGCTTCTTTAGGAGGTCATTGTATGTTGTAAGCTCTAGATTTTCTTCCTCTAAAATCCTTAGAAATCTATCTTTCTTCTTCATGGAGCTTTCAACATTGACTATAAAGTTATGCATATCCATATTCTCTACATTTCCATTTGTAGAGTTAGATAAGGAGTCATCTCCACTAGTGTCATCTTCTAGACTCTCCTCCTCTCCTATGGATCCAATATCCTCATCAAGACCTTCACCTTGATCTCTTGAGTCAATAAGTGCCATATCCCAATGTGAAGCAACAACTATCTCCTCTAGAGCTACTTTTTCGACTTTCTCTTCTATGGGATCACTAGCAACGGAATTCTTACCAACAACTTCATTTTCTTCACAAGTGGCACCCAATGCCTTGAAGTTATTGATAAGCTCATCATCACTTGATGACTTATCTCCCTCTTCGGAGTCATCACTTTCACTCCAAATGGCGGCCATCATTTTTCCTCTCTTGTTCTTCAAATTCCCACAATCTAGTGAGATATGACCTATGCCACCACACTCATAGCATTGGATCCCTTTCCTTTCGCTATTCTCTTGCCTATGCTCAACCTTCTTGAAAGGAACCCTTTTCTTCAATTCTTGCCATTTGGATGCATGACCCTTCTTCTCGAATTTTACAAACTTCTTGAATTTTCTCATTAAAAGTGCCATGTCTTCATCCGAGTCATCCTTGTCCTCCTTCTCAACCTTGGAAGCTCTCAAAGCAATCACTTTTTGCTTCTTTGAAGGAGTGGAGCTAGGACCCTTCCTAGACTCGTAGGCGAGAAGTCTACCTATTACCTCGCTCGGCTTCATGTCCATAAAATCACTGTTTTCTTCTAAAGCCGTCACCTTAGACTCAAACCTCTCGGGAAGCGATCTCATTATCTTTTGCTTGATCCTTCTATCCGAGTAAGGGTCACCAAGTTGATGACTTTGGTTGACAATGTCCATCAACCTAATCTCGAAGTCGTTAAAGCACTCATTCTCCTCCATCCTAAGTGTCTCAAATTGAGTTTGGAGGACTTGAAGTTTGGAGTCCTTCACTACTTCGGTTCCCTCGTGTGCAACCTCTAAGATGTCCCATGCCTCCTTGGCTATCTTAGTGTTCTGAATCAGTTTGTACTGATTTTCATCCACTGCACATATAAGGGCGTGCCACGCCTTTTGATTCCACTTGGACAACTCAAACTCAGGTTGTGTCCACTGTGCCTTAGGCTTGAGCACTACTTCTCCTCCACCCGTGGGAGTCATCATAGGAGGCGAATATCCATCTTCAATGGCCATCCATGCCCTATCATGGATTTGACACACATATGCCTCCATCTTCCCTTTCCATTGGGAGTAATTTATGCCGGTGAGGAGGGGTGGCCGTGTGCTTGAAGCACCCTCATGGTTGCCACCGAATCCACTCATTATATCAAATGAATGAATTGAAATGTATGCAAAATGTATGAATGAGCAAAAATCACACAAATGCACAACACACCTAAAATGAGCTAGGATCACCTATGTATGTCTAGGAACCCGCTCTGATACCAATTGAAAGTAATTAAATACTCGAGGCGTGTTCTATATAAAGCTAGAGGGGGGGTGAATAGATTTTAACTATTATTACCCAATTTTCGCATGCAAGTCAATTTTACGAAAATGCCCCTACTAGTCAAAGATACATACAAGTGTAATATAGTGCGGAATTTAAATAACACTTGATGTATACGTGGAAACCCAACCACTGGGAAAAACCACGGGCTGTATAGTGCGCCACACTCGGAACTCGAAATCACTAATTGAAATGAAGTTTACAACCTATGTAGACCTCGTCTAACACTCCGGTTTGTAACCCCTCACTTCTACCCAGCGGGCCTTTATTAGCAACCCTATTCCAATTTGCTTGAGGCCTAAGCACTCTTAGCCTCAAGACTTACTTCTCAATGAAGAGAAACAACCTCTGTGAATATATATATGAATATTCAAATAACAAACAAGGCTAGGTAACCTTAGATGCTTATCTAGGATGATGATATAATCAATTTAATCAACCCTAGATATCAATTGCTAAATGACATGTCAAATAGCTTAGCTAATCAAGATTAATTAAAAACCTAATTAGCTATCACAATCAACACTCAATCATTTTCATCACAAATAATCTCTAACTTGTATCTAGCATATAATCAAAAGCATACAAGTAATTAAAGAGATGTATTAATATGAAAAACACTAAAGTAACATGAAATTAGTGAAGAACATACCAAATAAGATGTGATGATTCAAAACCATGCATGGATCAATTCTATGAAGGCATAGAAGATCAAATATGAAATTTGATGCAAAAGGGATTTGATTTGAGTGTTTAAAGATGGGTTCTTGATTTAATTTTTTCTCAAAAATCTCTCTTGAAAGTTTAGGGTTCTAATTGCTCAAGAAACTTGATCAGAGATTGAGAAAATAAGATATTTATAGACATCAAGAATTGGGCATGTGAAAAGACACTTTTGCCCCTGAAACGCACCATTCGGCGGTTTCAATCGGCGGCCAGGCCGCCGATGATGACCGCCGAATTGAGCTCGTGAAGAACAGAGCATTAACGGCGGTTTCATTCGGCGGTTTCGCGACCGCCGATCCAACCGCCGAATCAAACCCGAGGGATTAAAATCGATCAGGTATGAACGGCGGTTTCGAACGGCGGTCGTGACTGCCGATCTTGACCGCATAATTGCTTCAGACCAATCTGGACTGAAACGGCGGTTTCATTCGGCGGCCAGGCCACCGATCATAACCGCCGATCACCAACAATGGTGAAAACCAAGGAGAAGCCAAGGGCATTCTCCATAGGCGGTCTTCGCGTGAAACCAAGCACTCATTAGTGCAAGCGCGGACGTTTCCGAACAATGTCGGGAAACGAATTATAAGGCACATTTACACACAACAAGATATATCAACCAAAGTGCTAGTGTGTAAAGTGACATGTGAAGAGATGCACATAAAAATAAGCAAGTATGCAATCATAGCAAGAATGCTAAGTGTGTGTGTGCTACTAAATCTCTTCAAAGAAAAACAAGCACAAGAGATTATACCTTTGGCGTGCTTGTATCTTGAGGTCATGGAAGGGCCTTTGATCTTCAACACTAATCACGTAGACTACCCTTACATTCAAAACCCCAACATGTGGTTTGACCACGAAATAAGCCAATCAACAAAACGGGAATCCTTACATGTGTGCTTACTCTTCACATGTCATATTTCACACTTGCACTTATATGTTGTATCTTGTTGTGTGTATTTGTGTCTTGTAATTCATTTCCCGATAGTATTCGGAAACATCCGTACATGCATTAGAATGTGCTTGGATTTGCGCGAAGACCGCCCACGAAGAATGCCCTGGGCTTCTCCTTGGTTTTCACCTCTGTTGGTGATTGGCGGTTATGATCAGTGGCCTGGCCGCCGAATGAAACCGTCATTTGCTTCCAGAAGTGTCTGGAGCAATTCTGCGGTTACGATCGGCGGTCACCATCGCCGTTCGAAACCGTCATTCATACCTGATTGATTTAATCTCTTGGTTTGATTCGGCGGTTGGATCGGCGGTTACGAAACCGCTAAATGAAACCGCCGTTCATACCTGATTGATTTAACCTCTCGGTTTGATTCAACGGTTGGATCGGCGGTTACGAAACCACCGAATAAAACCGCCGTTGTTCCCCTATTCTTCTCGGGTTCAATTCGGTGGTTATAATCGGCGGCCTGGCCACCGATTGAAACAGCCGATCAATGCATTTCAGGGGCAAACTTGTCTTTTCACATGCTCTGACTTTTATGTCTATAAATATCTTACTTTCTCATTCTTTGAATTAGTTCTTTAACTCCCAAGAACCCTAAACTTAAAAGAGAGAATTTTGAGAGAAAATCAAATCAAGAACTCACCTTTGACCACTCAAATCAAATCCCTTTTTCATCAAATTTTATATTGCATCAACTATGCCTTCATAGAATGCATCCATGTATGTTTTTGGATCATCACATCTTCCTTGGTATGTTCTTCACTAATCTCATCTAATTTTAGTGTTTTTCATATTAAGACATCTCTTAGGTTACTTGTATGTTTTTAAATAATATACTAAATACAAGATAGAGATTATTTGTGATATTTTGATTGAGTGTTGTATTGTGATAGATATCTAGGTTTTTATAATCTATGATTATCTAAGCTATTTGACATGTCATTTAGTTTTAATATCTAGGATTGCTCTAATTGCAAATTCATCATCTTAGATAAGCATATAGGGTTTCCCTTGCTCTATGTTGCATTTTGGATATTCACATATTCACTTAGGGATTTAATCTCTTCATTGAGAATCAAAGTCTTGTGTGTAGCATCCGGGATTAGGTTGCTTAGATCGCAAGCATTCGAACTAGGTTCACTCATACCGGGATTAGGTAGGTGTGTGATTACTTCCGGGATTAGGTTGTAATTTCATCACATTTAGTGGATTTGAGGTTCGGGTGTGGCTCACTTAACAGCCCGTGGTTTTTCCCGTGTGGGTTTCCACATAAATATCAAGTGTTGTTTTAATTTCCGCACAATATTACACTTGCTATATTTTATTGACTATTAGGGGCATTTTTGTAATCTTGTCCTTAAACGAAAATTGGGTCAAATTAGTTAAAATCTATTCAACCCCCCCCCCCCTGTAGATTAATAGTTTACACACCGTGAGAACTTTCATCGCTCTACGTACAGTGACCTGTACAGCGCCCAAGGCAATTTTTGTGTCACTTATCAAAACGCACCATTTTGTTTTTGACACCCTATATATATGCCTCTATGACTTTAGGTCACAAAAGAGAGTTCATATTCAGATTTCATACTTAGGATATTTTTCAAAAGCAAAAAAAATTCCAAGAACTCAACTTTGATTACTCAAACACCTTTCCATGATCATCAATCATCATCTAGCATCATCCTTGATCATCTAGATATCATTTTGCATGGATTTTTCATCACACTTTGCTTGGTAAGTTTTTCACTTATAGCTTACATATTTTGTGTCTTTCTTTGCGAGAAATCTCTTTTATCACTTGTATGTTATTCATATATATATCTTAGATACAAGTTTGAGATTAGTGTTTTGAATGTTTGAGAGTTGTATTGTGATAGCTTTCTAGGTTTGCATAATCTATGATTAGCTAAGCTTTTTGATATGTCATCTAGCTTTTAATATCTATGATTGAATTTATTGTAAAATCATCATCCTAGATAAGCATATAGGGTTACCTAGCTCTTTATTGCATTTTGGATATTTCATATATTCACATAGGCTCTTTATCTCTTCATTTACAAGTAAGACTTGTGTAGCTTTCGGGATTAGGTTGTGTAAATCACAAGCAAATTGGACTAGGTCCGCTTATACCGGAATTAAGTAGGTTTGTGATTATATACTGGGATTAGGTTGTAATCGTTATACACATTTAGTGGATTCGAGGTTCGAGTGTGGCTCACTTACTAGCCCGTGGTTTTTCCCGTGAGGATTTCCATGTAAATATCAATTGTTATTTACATTTCGCACCATATTACACTTTCTATACTATATTGACTATTATGGGCATTTTTGTAATCTTGACCATACACAAAAATTTGGTAAAATCGATTAAAATCTATTCACCCCTTCTCTAGATTAATATTTAAACACACCGAGTATTTGTTTCAATTGGTATCAAAGCGGGTTCCTAGATATACTTAGGTGATCATTTGCTCATTTTGGTGTGTTTTGCATTTTGTGTGATTTTTGATCATTCATACCTTTGCATTCATTTCATTCATTCATTCATAAACACTATGAGTGGAGATGGTGGAAATGGTGGTGGCAACGAGGGTGCTTCTAGCACAAGGCCTCCACTTCTTACCGGGTTGAATTTTGCCTCTTGGAAAGGCAAGATGGAGTCGTACATATGTCAAATCCATGACCGGGCTTGGATGGCGGTTGAAGATGACTACACATCACCCATGATGACTCCTACGGGTGGAGAAGAGGATGTGCTCAAGCCGAAGGCGCAATGGAGCGTGCAAGAGTTTGAGGCATCAATGGAATAGGAAGGCGATGCATGCCATCCTATGTGCAATAGACGAAAATCAATATAAATTGATTCAATATACTAGGATAGCTAAGGAGGCATGGGACATCCTACAGATTGCACATGAGGGAACCGAAGTGGTGAAGGACTCCAAGCTTTAAGTCCTCCAAACTCAATTCGAGATGCTTAAGATGGAGGAGAATAAGTGCTTCAACGATTTCGAGATCAAGTTGATGGACATAGTTAACCAAAGTCATCAACTTGGTGACCCATATTCGGATAGGAGAATCAAGCAAAAGATTATGAGATCTCTCCTCGATAGGTTTGAATCCAAGGTGACGGCTTTAGAGGAGAATAGCACATACAAGGATATGAAGCCGAGTGAGGTGATTGGAAGGATTCTAGCTTATGAGTCTAGGAAGGGTCCCACCTCCACACCTCCTAAAAAGCAAAAGGGAATTGCTTTGAAAGCTTCCAAAGTTGAGAAGGAGGAGAATGATGACTCAGACGAAGAAATTGCTTTGTTGATGAGAAGGTTCAAAAAGTTCTACATGTCCAAGAAGAAGGGTTTCAGATCCAAGGGCCAAGACTTCAAGAAAAAAACTCCATTCAAGAAGTTTGAGCCTAAGCAAGAGAAGACCAAAAAGAAAGGGGTCCGATGCTATGAGTGTGGTGGCATAGGACATTTTGCCCCCGAATGTGCTAATCACATTAACAAGAAAAAGGGAAAAGTGATGGCCGCCACATGGAGTGGATGTGATGACTCCAATGAGGGAGATGAGTCTTCGGATGATGAAGAGCTCATGGCTAACTTTATAGCCTTTGCCTCCTTTCACAAAAGCAAAGGTTCTAGTGAAGAAGAGAATGAGAGTCAAGAAGAAATTGACTCAAGTGATGATGGCTATTCATCTCACTCCACTAATGGAAAAGTGGACAAGATGGATCTTAGAGACTACATGGTCAAGTTTGAGAATTCAAGGTTAAAAAACAAGAGAGAAATTATGAGATTGAATGAGGAAAACCTAGAGCTCTCAACACATATAGATCAATTAAGTGAAGAAGTAGTGAGATCCACATTGAATGAAGATAAGCTAAGAGAGGAGTTAGTCTTATATAAGAGGAATGAAAAAGGTTTGAAGAAGGAACTTGATGAAGCTAAAGATTCATTAACTAGGATGGCTTCTAGCACCAAAAAGCTTGACCATATACTTGGTGTTGGAAAGAGTCTGTGTGACAAGAGGGGTCTTGGGTATGAAGATTGCAAGGAGATCTCAATCTCTAACAAGACCGTGTTTGTCAAGAGCTTGGGCTACAAAGAAGCTTTACCGGTGCAAACTCCTAGGAAGAAAATTGATATAGGACAATGTTCAAATAGTGCACAAGTGAAGGTGGCTCCAAGAAGGCAACCTCAAGCTCAACCTACAAGAACTCTTCAAGCTAACTCTTCTCAACCAATGGCTCACAAAGGAAAGGGACCAATCATGCAAGCTATACCTCGGAAGCAAGCTAGATCGATTCAACAACGAAGACGGATTGAACCCACTCAACCACAAAGACATGGGAAAGCTTCTATGTACACATAAGGACAAGGTATGATTCCTTATTTTATTCCTATATGTCATTTTTGTGGTTTTGATGGTCATATTAGACCAAGATGCTTTCGTTATATTAAAATGTATAAACTAGAAGCATTATTGAGAAGAAAAAGAAAAGAGCCATGATGCATGTTCCTAGGAATGATAATATTGATTTGTATGATCCTAGAACATCTAGAGCCCATGTGCCAAAGACCACAAGGAAAGAAAATGTGTTACCTATGTGGATTAGAAAGAATGAAAATGTATGCCATGTTGCTCAAATTGCCTTAAAGGCTAATTCTTCTAATTTTTGGTATTTGGATAGTGTGTGCTCTAGGCATATGACGGGAAACAAGAGTTTCTTCGAGACTCTTGTAATGGAGGAAGGAGGATGTGTCACCTTTGGTGATGGATCCAAAAAGAGAGTCATAGGGAAAGGAACCATTTACATTCCCGGATTACCCTCCTTATCCAATGCTATATTTGTTGATGGCTTGAAAGTCAATTTGATAAGAATTTCACATCTTAATGATGAAGGATATTCCGTCTTGTTTAGTAAAGATGATTGCTCTATCCTTAAGCCCGATGGACAAACCTTATTGAAAGGTATGAGATCTAGCGACAATTGCTATTGTCTTGAAGCTAGAATAGTCTCAAACAATGTGTCCATGGATAAGCAAATTGAGTTGTGGCATGAAAGACTTCGACACATGAACTTTAGGGATCTACGAACCCTTGGAAAGTTCAATTGTGTGCGTGGCCTCCCTAAGCTTTGGAAGAAAGCCAATGGTGTTTGTGGACCTTGCCAACAAGGAAAATAAACTAAGAGCATGCACAAAAAGGGCAAGTATCTCTCCACCAAAGAGCCTCTAGAGCTTCTCCACATGGATCTTATGGGTCTGATGCAAACCAAGAGTTTAGGTGGAAAGAGATACATTTTTGTTTGTGTAGATGATTTCTCTAGGTTCACATGGATATATTTTCTTAGAGAAAAATCCAAAACTTTTGAGAAGTTTAAAATGCTTTATACTAAAATACAAAATGAAATGAATTCTAACATTAAAAGCATTAAACGGATTAGAAATGACCATGGGAGAGAGTTTGAGAATGCCCTTTTTGAAAGCTATTGTAATATCTTAGGGATCTCCCATGAGTTTTCAGCTATTAGGACATTTCAACAAAATGGAGTTGTTGAGATGAAGAATAGGGTTCTTCAAGAGATGGCATGTGTGATGTTGCTTAGCAACAATGTCCCTAGGAATCTATGGGCCGAAGCCGTCAATACGGCTTGCTATTTAGGGAATAGAGTTTTCCTAAGGCCCGGATCTAGGAATACCTCCTTTGAGTTATGGAAAGGTAGGAAGCCAAATGTTAGCTACTTCCACACCTTTGGAAGCAAATGTTACATTTTGAATTTCCGTGATCAACTTGGCAAGTTTGATGCTAAGAGTGATGATGGTATATTTATTGGCTATGCCTTGAATAGTATAGCCTATAGAGTTTTCAACTTGAAGACTCGAACCGTCATGGAATCATCCAATATTGTCATTGATGATACTAGGCTCAAGTCTAATAACCATTAGGAGAAGGTAGTTTAGATGATGACTCTCCTTTGGAGAATGTTGTGGAGACTCCTAATATTGGGACGTCCAATGATAATAATGAGGATGCACAATCTCTTAATAGAGTTCCTCTCTTGGACTCTAATGAACCCGCCCCATGGGTTAAAAGACTCCATAACAAAGATGATGTTATTGGAGACGTGAATGAGGGTGTTAGGACTAGGCATCAAATAGCTAATCTCATTAGCTTTACATGCTACACCTCTCAAATTGAACCAAAAAAGGTTGATGAAGCCTTAAATGATGAATTTTGGGTTCTTGCCATGCAAGAAGAGCTAAGCCAATTCGAAAGGAATGAGGTTTGGACTCTAGTTCCTAGGCCTAAAAGCACACATGTCATAGGCACCAAGTGGATTTTATAGGAACAAATCCTATGAGGATGGTAACATAGTGTGTAACAAGGTAAGACTTGTTGCACAAGGGTACTCTCAAATTGAGGGTATCGACTTTGAGGAAACCTTTGCTCCCGTTGCCCGTTTAGAGTCCATTAGGCTTCTCTTGTCCATATCTTGTATTCACAAGTTCAAATTACACCAAATGGACGTCAAGAGTGCCTTCCCAAATGGCTTCTTGCAAGAGGAAGTGTTTGTTGAACAACCCAATGGGTTTGTGGATGCACATCACCCCAACCATGTCTATCGCCTCAAAAAGGTTTTATATGGGTTGAAACAAGCACCGAGGGCTTGGTATGAGCTCCTCACTCAATTTCTTGTTGACAATAACTACACAAGGGGTAGTGTTGACAAGACTCTATTCATCAAGAAAGACAAGGATGGGCTCTTTATAGCTCAAATCTATGTTGATGATATAGTGTTTGGCTCCACCAACAACACCAAAGTCCAACAATTTGTTGATGTTATGTCTCATGAATTTGAGATGAGTCTTGTTGGTAAGCTAAGTTGCTTCCTAGGTTTGCAACTTAGGCAATTAGATGATGGGATCTTCATTACCCAAGCCAAATATGCCAAAAACCTAGTGAAGAAGTTTGGTCTTGAAAATGCCAAACATTGTGACACACCCATGAGTACCACTTAGAAGCTTAGTAAGGATGCTAGTGGAAAAAGTGTGGAACAAACTCTATATCGGGGGATGATAGGTAGCTTGCTTTATTTGACCGCAAGTAGGCCCGATATATCTTTTAGTACGGGTGTGTGTGCTAGGTACTAAGCGGATTCTAAGGAGTCCCATCTCTCTTCCGTAAAGAGAATCATTCGCTATGTGAATGGGACATCCAACTATGAGATTTGGTACTCTTTTGACACTAATGCTAGTCTTGTAGGCTTTAGTGATGCGGATTGGGCAAGAAATTGCGATGATAGGAAGAGCACATTGGGCGGTTGCTTCTTTCTAGGCAACAACTTGGTGTCTTGATTTTGCAAGAAGCAAAACTCGATTTCCTTGTCCACAGCCGAGGCCGAGTACATAGCCATGGGGAGTGGATGGACACAACTCCTATGGATGAAGCAAATGCTAGTCGAATACGGATTCAATCAAGGTACTCTAATCCTCTTTTGTGATAATATGAGTGCTATTAATATTTCCAAGAATCCGGTACAGCATTCTAGGACTAAGCATTTTGACATCTGCCATCATTTCATTGGAGAGCTTGTTGAAAATAAATGCATAGTACTTGAACATGTAGGTACTAATGATCAACTTGCGGACTTTTTTACTAAACCCTTAGATGCTACTCGTTTTAAAACACTTAGTATATCTATTGGGATATGTTTTATGGAGTGATGTATTTTGTGATTGACCCCATATGGGGAAGTTAAGCAAAGAGAGCTATTTTGCATTCTTGTCACTTGCAAAAAATTTGAAATATATTATTCCTTTTCTTTTAATTGCTTGAGTAAGCTTGGTTGCATATATGTATATATGTTTTCAATCAATAAGTGTGAACCTTGCTTGTTTACAATCCATGTCATTTTTATGTTTAAACATGCATTTTGGATTAGGAGATTTACATAGGAAGTATAATTTGAATGACCTATAGTTATCTCCATGACATGATAATTCTTAATTAACATGCTATTGACTTATGAAAAATCATGAATTGATGATTGCATTTTCTTAAAAGAAAATGCAAAACTTGTGTGAAAATGCTTATGAGACTCAAAATGAATAAAAGATCTTGTATCCGTTCAAAGGAATTTAAATTCTAAATGTCTCTCTTTCTTTATTGGTTGAACATGGCTACTATCATACGGATATTTTATCCGGAAAAATCAAATAAGGTGCAAAGTCGCTCATGCCATGTTTCGCTTATAAAGTTGGATATAGTGCTTTTAATTTGAAATCAATGAAATCTCTACATCCTTACTTTTCTCATGACAATGGTGAAATTTGTTTGAATTCTTATTAGAAACGTTTGTCATTTGCTTTGCCAAATACCATTGTATTTTGGACTTGAATGCTACACGTCTTATATGCAAAGCATTTTTGATTCACACATTTTCTTTTAAATAAATCTCCTTGTTTCTCTCCAATTAATTTAGATGCATAAAGTGACTTATATGATTATGCAAACATCTTGTATGCTACTATCTCTCTATGCTAGAAGTGACCCGGTTGGGGACTACTCCTTTGCCTATATCATGACAAAAAGGGGGAGTAGAATGTGGTAAGGGGAGTTGCAAATTGTAGTGGCAATTGTGCATATTGGGGAGACTATTCTTTGAGGGGGAGTAACCCTTTGAGGGGGAGTAACCCTTTAAGGAGGAGCATTGCATTCACATACATTGCATGATGTTGTACTTTTTTTTCTTAATGCAAATGCTTGTCTTAACTTCACATGATCACCTCACGTACACATGCTTTGAAAGTGTAATTTTGTTTGTTTTGAAGGTTTGATAATTCTACAAGAGATTAAAGACTTGAAGTTTTATTTTCTTATCTCTTTGTAATGTAGAATTTCTTTGCTATCCCGTAGCTTCAATTATGATGTGTGGATCTATGTGAGTGGTGGTTTTGTCACGAAATAGCCAATGGGGGAGATTGTAAGGTCTCATTTATTTGATTGGCTTATTTCGTGGACAAACCACAATTGGGGTTTTTTTGTAAGGGTAGCTTAGGTGTTGGTGTTCAAGTTCAATGCCCTTTGAAGACCTCATCATTGATAAGCACCGAAGGTAAAATTCTAAGTGCTTACTTGCAATTGAAGAGATAGTTGCACACACTCACAAATCATCCACACGCTTAATTCTTGTTTGTTGTGTGTCTAATTTGTATGCATTAATGTTCATTAATCTCTCTTCTTGCTTGTTTATATGATTGCATTTTGTATGTCCAAAGCCATGTCATTTAAAGCCTTAGGATTGCATACATTGTGTAAGGCACAGTACAAAGCGTTGTTCGTATAGCGCCTATCTCAGACCTGATGGAATTGGGTTTGGCGCTGTATAGACCTGATCGATTTTAATTGATCGCTGTTGGGTCGCTGTACAAAGCGCTATACGTACAGCGACTCTCTGTTTTCCCGAGAGAACAGAGTTGTGGCGCTATTCAGGCGTTGTACAAAAGCGTTGTTCGAACAGCGCCAATGAAGAATGTTCTTCATTTTCCCAGATAGGCGTTGTACAAGTCGCTCTACGTACATCGATCTGTACAGCGCCCAAGGCAATTTTTGTGTCACTTATCAAAATGCACCACTTTGTTTTTGACACCCTATATATATGCCTTTATGACTTTGGGTCATAAAAGAGAATTCATACTTAGGATATTTTTCAAAAGCAAGAAAAATTCCAAGAACTCACCTTTAATTACTCAAACACCTTTCCATGATCATCAATCATCATCTAGCATCATCCTTGATCATCTAGATAACATTTTGCATGGATTTTTCATCACACTTTGCTTGGTAAGTCTTTCACTTATATCTTACATATTTTGTGTCTTTCTTTACAAGAAATCTCATTTATCACTTGTATGTCATTCATATATATTTTAGGTACAAGATTGAGATTAGTGTATTGATTGTTTGAGAGTTGTTTTGTGATTGCTTCATAGGATTGCCTAATCTATGTTTAGCTAAGCTTTATGACATGTCATTTAGCTATTGATATCTAGGATTGTTTTAATTGTTATATCGTCATCCTAGATAAGCATATAGGGTTACCTAACTCTTGTTGCATATTGAGTATTTCATATATTCACTTAGGTTGTATTATCTCTCCATTGAGAAGTAAGACTTGTGGCTAAGATTGCTTAGGCCATAAGCAAATTGAACTACGTCTGCTTTTATAGTCCCGCAGGTAGTAGTAGTGGGTTATAGGCTGTGAGAGGTTGAGGTCAACCTATGCTGTAAACGCTATTACAATTAGTGGATTCGAGGTCCGTGTGTGGCGCACATAGCAGCTCGTGGTTTTTCCCTGTTGAGGGTTTCCACGTACATATCAAATGTTATTTAAATTCCGCACATATTATACTTGTTATATTTGAATTGACTAGATAGGGTTATTTTCATAATCTTAACCATACACGAAAATTGGGTAAAATTGATTAAAATCTATTCCCCCCCCCCCCCCACCCCCCCCTTTAGATTAATATTAAACACACTGTAATTAGTTTCAATCGATATCAGAGCGGGTTCTTAGATAAACTTAAGTGATCCTAGCTAATTTTGGTGTGTTTTGTAACGGATGTTTTGAGGTGACGAAAACCTCATGTCATGTACAGGACCGAGGAAAATCGGGGGACTAAGGGGAATGTGAACAATAGGGTAAGAGTACATGGATACAAAATGAAGTGTGTGTTCGCAGATGGAAGTTGTGTGAAAGCATCAACGTAAACGGCTCTGAGGGTTCTTAAAATTCCCCTGTTGAGGTCGATGATGGGTCCACAAAACCCGCCACCCAAGAAAGGAAGAGGAGCCGAACAGGACAGAGTCGAACAACCATGTATTGTGTGTAAGATATATCAAGTGGGGGTAGAGGCAGGGCTAGTTGCATGTGCCGTACTGGTGTTTATAGGGGATTTGAATTGACTAGATAGGGTTATTTTCATAATCTTAACCATACACGAAAATTGGGTAAAATTGATTAAAATCTATTCACCCCCCCCCCCCCCCCCCCCCCCCCCCTTTAGATTAATATTAAACACACTGTAATTAGTTTCAATCGATATCAGAGCGGGTTCTTAGATAAACTTAAGTGATCCTAGCTAATTTTGGTGTGTTTTGTATTTGTGTGTTTTTTTTATCATTTCATATACTTGCATTCATTCATCCATTCATTATACACTATGAGTGGAAACGATGGTGGAAACGGTGGTGGTAATGAAGGTGCTTCAAGCACAAGGCCTCCACTTCTCACCGGTTTGAATTATGCCTCTTGGAAAGGGAAGATGGAGTCGTATATATGCCAAATTCATGGCCGGGCTTGGATGGCGGTTGAAGACAGCTACACTTCACCTATGATGACTCCTACGGGTGGAGGAGAGGATGTACTGACATGCCCAAACCGGTTCTACAAATGTCACTATAATATAACCTATTATACCTCGGTTGTATTAAAGGGGCGTGCGAGTCTGGTGACCCTATTGCAAGTGCACAAGTCGTTAAACTAGTGTAGTGAGCAAGTAAGGGTATCGTTCCCACTGGTCAGCACTAAAAAGCTTTCTATCCTTAGATTAACTCTACAATTTCCTAATTATTCTAACAAGTTTTACTTAAATTAACTAGTGATTAACAAATTAATTATTCTAAGATGAAGTTGTCTAATTAGCAATTACAACTACTTGGATTAAATTCTATATTGCAAATTGTTAAGGAATTATATTCATTCAAGTATATTCTAGCTTCTAATCAATTATTCATTAAGCCTAACCCTCAATTACTAACATACATATATTCATATGAATGTTCTAAGCACCTAATTCTCGACTGAATCACAATGAAATCTAAGATTAGAGTGTGATTAAGTGGAATTAGTCATTTCATAATAGAGAATTACAAGTTAGTAATCTCTACTCATAGGTGCTTCACTATTAATATGCAATAAATGGTACATGCATACAATTTCATCAAGTTATTGCACTATAAAGAGAGATGTGGTTGCAACCACCACACATGCAATCATAAATGTACATAAATATGACTCAAGAGGATTATAACAATATGATTGATTAGATGACAAGGGATTACAAGAATTACATCTAATTCCCTAACAAGAGGGATTAGCTACACATAGTATCAAAATTACAAAGATATACAAGAAAAGGAAACATCACCAATGAACAAACTTGTGTGGTGGAAATGGTCTTCCTTGCAATCCAAGCAATTAACTCTTCTATGGCAACTTGAAGTGATCACTCTAAGTAATCAACATGTGGTGTTTGGCTACCTAGAAATTGGCCAAGAAAATACTATCTTTCTTGATTCCTAAGAACAAAATATCTCTAATTAATATCTTTTACTTTTTCTCTTTTCTCTAACTAACTAACTCTCTCCTCTCTCTCACTAAAAGAACTCCTTTATATCATGAGAGAGGAGGCCTTCCAAGGACAATAGGTGGAGAAAGGGGCAGCCTTCTTTGACTTTTGGGGCGAGCTTCAGTCAATTTGCAGCTTCTCAGAATCTGCGGTGGGCATTCACAGCGGCTTTGTGCCCGCCGAAAGATCCCGCCTTGACGACGGCGGCTTATGGCGGCGTCCATTTGCCCGCCTTCCAGATCGTCTGAACTCTCCACTTTTGATGAGATGCTTCCTCCGACGGCTTCGAGCGGCGGCTTTGTTCCCGCCGGCCTGAATGCACGAACCCGCCTTCTTGCTCTTCTTCTACTTTTCTTCCCAATTTGCCCCTATTTCTTCACTTTAGACAAAAATGCCCTTGAAACACCTATTTTACCTGAAAATACTTATTTACACAATTAAACACATGGAATGCTTAGAAAATGATAACAAAACAAGGTAAAAGGGGCACTAAATATAAATATTTAGAGCACGATCAGACCCTCAAACCTGACTTTTGCTCGTCCTCGAGCAAACCATAAATGTTAAACTAACAGCAATTTTCACTATGTACACAATATAAACAACGCACACTAAAACATTTCCAAGAGCCAAGTTACAAATATACCAAAAAGATGTGATGAAATATGAAATAAACATGCGGAAACCTCTAGATAGGTGCTAGCACGATTACATTCCTCAAAAACACGCTACACGGTGCATCCCACACTCTAAATGTTCAGTTTCAAAAACTAAGCGCTCAAAAGCAAGAACTCAATTCGCCTTGACTCTATCCTTACCGGATTTCAGTCTGATTTTCTCTCAGAACCTTAGTTGCTCTCAAATAACATATGCGAGTAAGAATTTTTATAAGAATCAAATGTAACGCATATGCAACTAAATTAACGCACAACTTGTGGAAACTGTTTCATGAATGAATTGAAATGCCAAAAACGTGGAAAGAACATGCTTAACTCGCATTCCCCAGCTAGACTTCCTAAAAGATCAACTAGGTCTTTCCATGGTTGTAACAGGGCTAAGGGTGATATGGAAGAATCACTAGAATTCTGAAGTATTAGATCGATAATCTTAGATTTCACTTCTTATCTCAAAAATCTCCATGCGTCTAGGCTAAGATTTTATTTTCTTGAGTTCTAATTTGTACATAGATTGAAACACTTATAAATAATTTATTTGCTAAAATCAGTATCATATGATCAGTATTTATATACATAAAGCTTTTTTTATTTATTTATTATTTTTTTTATAACAATATCTATTATCGCCTGAGTACATGCTATCTACCGAGTTTCGAGCTAAATTTCGAGCTAAATTAATGCATCTATATCATGCATATTCTTGATCAAAATACAACATCATTCCAAGTGATTAAAAGAAATTTTTGGTGTATGATGGAAAGAAAGGATTGTGTTTGGCCTCAAAGTGGTAGTTGGAGCACACATCACAATATGGACAGTGTTTGGACATTTGGTAGTTAAGCACACATGCCTAAAATCATTTCTAGAAGTCCGTCTAACTAGGGAATACAAATCTAGCAAGCAGTCCACAATTTTATGTTCATGGCATCCAATTATGCAATATGAGTTTATGTATGATTTGGAAGGTATTTACTCTCATAAGGTGAAATTTTAGGCTCTGTTCCTTACAGGTAGTCTCCACTATTGGTTCATGCAATCTTGCGCTCAATTCTATTCACTATGCACAAGAGAAAGGGACTATTGCACCGTGTGCAATGTCATTTCGAAATGACATTGTGATAGTTACAATTAGTGATCAATGCATGCACATTTACTTAATCAACACATACATTTTAGCATCTTTATTAAACACATGTTCCCTTGGCTCAATCGGATTCAAAAGATAAATTTTTTTACAAGATAACAAAATATTTTACACAATTTAAACTAAGGCAACAATATATACATATTTACAATCATGTGAAGGATTGACAAAGTGTTATTGTGCCCACACCCCCAAACCTAAACTTGACATTGTCCCCAATGTCTGCACACGGAAGACAATAAAAAAGTTCGTTGGTTTGGTTGTTTGGTCAACAAACAACTTATCAATCGCATGCAAAAAGGAATCCATATGTGCAACACATGATATTCTATCCATCATGCACACTATTTTCAATAATCCTAAGCACTAATCAATCAATCATACAAGTGTCCACACTTAGATCTAAACATGTTACTAACTAAAAACATATATGCAAGTAAGCAATATAGATATATAATAATAAAAAGGCTATAACCATACTCCCAAAAAGTAAAGTAAAGGGTATACAAAAATGCGGAATAATGCTCCGCCCATAAAAAGTCATGCGGCGTACCAATCCGCCTACATGAAAAAGTCATCGTCACTGAAGTCTAAGGGTGTAAACTGAACTCCTCCAACGAAGTAGAGAAAAATGGGCTCAGGAGGAGGTGGTTCAACATAAGGGATGATGTGCGTCGGGGACTCGGGCTCCTCCACAATGTATTCCACCGGATCAGTAGTGGTCCCTTCGTATCCATCCGGAAGAAGCTCAATGCCCACCACGTACGACTCCAAGTATGCCACATGCTCCACCTGCTCAGGTATCTGCTCCTGGAATGGTTTCCAATCCTTCATCTCCTCCGGAAACAGGCCTCGCATCTCCTCCGTGTAAATCCCTCTCAATTGGTCCGGTAGACCCCTCTCTACCTCCGGTCTCCCTATCACCTGTTCTAGAATCTGTTGTTGCTCACAAAGTAAGTCCATGAAGTTGTAATTCTGCTGACCTAGGTCTGGCGGAGCCATAGGACTGAAAAATAGATCATCAATATCAACAAAAGTAAAGGGGTTAGGTATACCTGTCTCGGGTAAGGGTGGAATAGCTGATGTCTCTGGTGCTGTGGGTGCCTCATCGTGTCTGCACTTCTGACGGCGCTCTTCATCTCGATCACTAGAGTGATCACTGGGCTCTCTCACCTGGTAGCCCACACATCGTGCCACTGCTCCCGTCAATGCTCTCACTTGCCTAGCGAGGCGGCGAATAGTCCATGATAGAACATTATTGGACTCTATCAATTTCTTGTGGGACTCCATCATGTCGCTCACCCAAGCTGGTGCCTCAACCTCCCTCTCAGACTCTATCTCCTCAGACTCCTCCTCGGACTCCTCCTATCCCTGTGCTTCTATTCTTTCCAATTCTCTCCTCTTGATGGACCTCCGCTGAGCTAATCTATGCTCTCTCTGCTCGCGCAAACTGAGAAGCCTCTCTATTTTCGGCTTTCCCTCAGCCGCCTCATTGTAGGCCCTTCTGCCTACATAACCTCTAGGTGTCAAAATCCCATCTGTTGGCAAATCCACTTGAAGGCCAGCCCTCCGAGCAAAGTGAGTGATCCAACACGGAAAGAAGAGGCTCAGATTGCTTTGTCTCCCTGACTCTGCTATTCTCTTCACTATCGTGCGCCCGACATCGAACTCCAAGTGGTTCTTCATTTGGTAGATCATGATGGCAATTTGCTTCTTCAAGTCTGTTCTGTGTGAACTGGGCATGAGTGAGTAACTAAAGTAAATACTTCAAAAATGCTCCTCAAAGCCTAGCTGTCTCTGATAAATCTTGCCATCCCAATCCATGTCTTCGTCCCCTGTGATAGCAATTCCGAACTGCTTGTCATACTGATCGAACAGGGCATTTGGCTCGTATCCCTCCTCCCACTGAGGGTAACTCTGTGTGTGGAGGAATTCGTTGATTTGCTCGGCGGTCATGGAGATGGCTTTCCTTTGGACTATGACCGGGGCTCCCCTCTCAAACTCATCAGGGTCTATGGCAGCATAAAACTCCTGGACGATCCTTCGGCTGGCTCTCTTTGGGAAGGACACATACGCCTCCCACCTTCTCCGACGAATCTCGTTAAAAATCACCGTCTCCCCCAATTCCTCAAAGCTCACGTCTCTCTCAATGAGGATGGGTCTCTTAGTGGTGCTCTGGAGCCGTTCTTCATAGATCTCCTCAGCTGTCCTCTCCGGTTGTGAGGGTCTTTCCTTCTCCTTTCCTTTTCGGGATGGACTTCCCCTCTCAATTGTGGATGCCTTCCGTTTTGGTCCCATCTGTGGTTAGTGCAAGGAGAAACACAACAAATACTCCAAATAGATTAGACTTCGGGTTAGTGACAATAATCTCAAACTAAACTTAGCTAAAACACTATAATTATGTGTACTACTAATATTATGTGCATGTGTGTGTGTTTTTCACCCTACCATTAAGCTAGGAGAATCAATAGAGTCATATTGGAACAGAATTTGGTGCCAAATTTCTACATAAGAGATGCCACATATATGCATTATTGTACAACATTTTATCCATGCAAATGTAGATACCATTTTCATCAATTAAAATCACACACAAGTGTGTCACATTGTACTCGAGTTGTCCAACACAACTTAGATCACATTGACAATTAATTGGTCTTTAACATATGCACACAATTGCACATACCTCACTTGATCTAAATTTGGCACACAATTTGCTTCCCTGAACATGAACAATCAACATCTATCCTAAAATCAAGTCTTTTATCACATTTTACACAAAATAGATTGTTATTGTACATGCACAAGAATTGCCATTTCCACATTTCCATATCACATTTCTTAATTCCCTTAACCAAACCAATTCAACAATTCCAATACCAATACATCCGAAATTTTCTTTCAATGAATCACAATCAAGCACAATTAATCAAAAAGCATGCCCGCAATCAATCATTCCATTTATCATGCATGATTCCATGTCAATTTCGAGCAATAATCACATCACAAGAATCATTAACATAGATAATAATTTTGAAACCCCCCAAATTCGGCCAAGTAATAAACCCTAACATGAACAATCACGAAATGGAATCAAACTAGGGGAAGTTGGTTCGAAATGAGTTCTATCATGTGTATCCAACATCAATTGCATCAACAAATGCCCAATGACTCAATCAAAAATTATCATATCATAGAGCATTTCAAGATGAAGTATGACATGAATTTGTGTTCAAAAGAGTTTAAAGTTAAAGTACTTACCTTTTCCTTGAAGTTTCGGATGACTTCGAACAAGATTAGGGGAGGATTGGAGAAGAAGTTTTGTTGATTCACGCGGGAGAGGTGGAAAGGATTTGAAATTGGGAAAGCTTTTTGTCGTGACACTGACAGGTCCTATTTATAGGACTTGGATTTGGGCGGCTTCTTGCCCGCCTAACAAACCCGCCGTCCCTCCAATTTGCATCAAAACGACAGCGTTTTGGTCATTCGGAGATGTGGCGACTTTGTTTAAGGCAGCTTGTTGCCAGCCTCAAGAGCTCGCCGTGTCTGAGTGATGTTGGCGAGCTTGTACGTTCTGTAAGGCGGCCTTATTTCTGCCTTATGAGCTCGCCGTGGACTTCTTCCCTTCAGGATTGGCGGGTTTATACGTTCTGGAAGGCGGGCTCATTCCCGCCGAGATGGAACCCGCCGAGATTTCTCATGTGTGGCCGCGGGTTCGTCTCTTCTGGAAGGCTGCCAATGTCCCACCTAGATGAACTCGCCCATGTTTCTGACTTCAGTTGTGGCGAGCTTATATGTTCTGGAAGGCTGGCAATGTCCCGCCTATATGAGCTCGCCAACTTTGTTTGTTCTTCTGAATAATTTCCATGGTCTTGAACATTCTAGAAGGCTGGACATATCTTGCCTTCCAGAACCCGCCGAAATGATTTTGCCCTCCTTTTACTCCCTTCAATTTCTCTCTTGATTTCCTATTACCTACATGTAGGGAAAAATACCGTAGTACACGCAGCGGAAGCGAGACTAAAAATATATTTAGTAACTTTTAAAATTTTTCCTTTTTATGAACCTTAACCCTTTAATCAATTAAACATGTATATAATCTAACAAAAGAAGAATACCTTTTGTCGCGTGATCCGATTGACTTACGTCGATGGTAATCCGCAAGATCTTCAATCCTAGCACGAACGTGAATCACCTAGGAGCGTGGTCTCCCTTTTCTTTGAATTGCAAACCTGAGAATGGACAAACAAACTTTTCTTTTTCTTTTGTTAGTCACAAAACAATCAAAAGAAGACTAAGATTATTCCGGTCACTTTTGAGTTCTCAATCTAATGATCGAAACTCGCGTGAACCTCAATTGATGTTGTACACACAAGCTTATTGATGAACAAGCAATTAGTGTACCATCAAAGAATAATATATTCACTCTTTTATGTCTTGGTCGAAATCAACACACACTAATTACTAGAGTTGGATTCTATTTTTAAAGCAAAAGAAAAACTCTCAAGCCTTGCAAGTAGGGTTAGCCGAATTCAACCTATATATAATATCTATATATATTAAAATATATATAGTGCACCGAATACTGCACTTTGCATAACTAATATATAAGTGCATCAATTCTGCACACCTCACCAAACAATAATATATATCTGCACGCCTAAACCAACATATAATATATATTTGCACGCCTAAACCAACATATATCTTTTTTGTGGAATTACTACTGCATGCATTATATACATATATCTTTACGGCCTAATACTGCATGCATTATATACCTCTATATTTTCGGCCTTATATATTTAATATATATTTATATATTGTGGCCAAAATCATCTACCATGTAGGATTTGTCTTTTGACTTAAATCCTAACCCTAGGTAGATTTCCTTAGAATTCTAAACCCTAATCCAACTCTTTAGTGTATTTGTGACTATCTCAAAGACTTCCTTATTTGATTAAATAAATAAACCTTATTATTTATTTTCTTACCAAATAAGTCTTTTACTTTTAGTATACTACTACCAATAGTATAAACCTAGGAAACATATTTCCTGATCAGAAAAAGATTTTGTTTCTTAATTAAATAATTAATTAATTCTCATTTAATCAAACAATAAAATAAAATAATATATTAGACTAATAAATTAGCCTTGCTGCCCACATCATATATATATGGGCTCAATATTATTTTCTTATTTTATTTAATCCATTGGACTTTAAATAAAAAGCCCACATGTGAACCAGATCCATTCTTACTAAAAGAAACAAGCCCACATGCCTTTCATTAATATATTAATATAATTGAGCAGCCCATTACATAAATAATGTGCAAATTATATTCTTAATATATTAAATGCAATTCTAGATGGACCCTTAAATTGGTCCGGTAGAATATATCAAGTGATCCATGCAAGTCCGTGTGGATTGGGGATCTTGGCGGGCCATCTAAATTTAAGCTTCAATAGACATAACCTAATCACAATCAACAAATGATTCACTTAGGTTCGATCCATTAATTTTAACTCATTCCACTAAAGAGCTAAAATTGAACTCTTAAATAAAGATGGAATAGGAAGACGTTCCTCATTCATACCCTAGACAATCATGTTGGAGATAATGTATCCTCGTGATTAATATCAGTAATCGCCAAGAGTTCATAGACCGCCTATAACTCTCCAAGTTACCATATTTACTCATATGACCACGTTTTGAACTTGGATATTTTGACTTGTCCAGAAGCCATGTTTTCAATAGACACTATCGAAAACTCAACGTTGAGATTTAATATCCAATTACCTCAAAACATCCATATGATGATATTATACTCTCATTTAATAAATGGAGCTATGATGTCCATATCTATAAATGAAGTCCTCTATCGATTAACAAATGAATATCACCAAACTATCGAAGATAGACTATGCGATATAATCGTACTCATTGATAACTCAAATGATATCACTTGCAACCATAAGTCCATCATTTATCTCAGGATTAAGATAGACTCTCCGATTGTCCTAATAATGAAAAGACTATTATCTATTGACGGTTCTAGATAAAGCTTTTCATTGTGATCCAGTTCAATGCACCCAGTGCACTAGATTCTTTTGCTCGAAGACACTCCGATGATTTTAGACTCATCATATCTCATTTGATCCCACTCAAATGCTAGTAAAAGAATTCTACAACTTTAACAAGATAAAGGTGCCCAACCTTTAACTTAAGTTGTGAACAATATTCAAGACTAACTAAAGAATTGTGTCTACCACATACATATCCAGATGTACGAACAATTCTTCTTTTCTCATAGTCTTTAGACCTTATGATTATTTACTTTGACAATTATAATATTAAACTATAAATGCTATAAGATTTGTTAAACCAGAAATCACATTATGAATATGAATAGATTGTCAAAAACACTATTACACTCTTGCTATTGAGCATAATCCTAACAATCTCCCACTTGCGCTATAGCAAATGTGTCATATCTCTCATTCCCATGTTCTCACCCTTATATACAATTTCCTTTAAAAGATGATACTTTCTTTCAATGTGTTTTCCTCTCTTATGACTTCTTGGTTCTTTCGAATTAGCCACTGCTCCACTGTTGTCACAGTAGATAGTGATCTGCTTATTCGCACTAGGAACCACTTTCAAGTCAATCAAGAATTGGCGGAGCCAAACAGCCTCTTTGGCAGCCTCGCATGCAGCAACATACTCAGCTTCCATGGTGGAATCAGCAATACAAGATTGCTTGATACTCCTCCATATAACTGCTCCTCTTCCAATAGTAAACACAACCCCTGATGTGGATTTTCTAGAGTCAGAATCTGATTGGAAATCAGAATCTGTATACCCAACGGGAATTAAATCCCCTCCAGAGTATACAAGCATATTATCTCTCGTTCTCTTAAGATACTTGAAAATATGCTTGACTGCCGTCCAGTGATCAGGACCAGGTTTCGATTGAAACCTGCTAACTATGCCAACAGCAAAACAAATATCTGGTCTAGTACAGAGCATTGCATACATGAGACTTCCAACTGCCGAGGCATATGGAACTCTACTCATGAATTGCTCTTCATGCTCATTCTTAGGAACTTGTTCCTTAGAAAGCTTGATTCCAAGTCTGAAAGGTAACATACCTTTCTTGGAATCCTGCATGGAAAACCTAGACAAGATCTTGTCTATGTATAAAGCTTGGGATAATGCAATCGTTCTATTCTTTCTATCCCTTATTACTTGGATACCTAGAATAAAACTTGCTTCTCCTAAGTCCTTCATATCAAATTGTTTTGCTAACCATTCTTTTACTAATGTCAATACACCTACATCGTTTCCAATGAGTAGTATATCATCAACATAAAGAATCAGGAAAACCAACTTGTCGCCCTTAATCCTTTTGTATACACAAGGTTCGTCAGGATTCTGAATAAATCCAAAACCTTTGACAGCTTGATCAAACCTTATGTTCCAGGATCTGGATGCTTGCTTTAATCCATATATGGATTTCTGCAACTTGCATACCTTTTCCATTTGGCCCTTTTCAATGAATCCCTCTGGTTGCATCATGTAGATGCTTTCGTCAAGACTTCTATTAAGGAAAGCTGTCTTGACGTCCATTTGCCAAATCTCTAGATCTAAAGATGCTGCAATGGACAAGAGTATCCTAATGGATTTAAGCATGGCCACAGGAGAGAAGGTTTCCTCGTAATCGATACCTTCTTTCTGTGTATACCCTTTAGCTACCAATCTAGCTTTAAAGGTTTCCACATTTCCATCCATACCTTTTTTCCTCTTGTATACCCACTTGCACCCAATGGGTTTTATCCCTTTAGACAAGTCTACAAGGGACCAGACTTTGTTAACAAACATGGATTCAATCTCAGATTGCATTGCCTTTTGCCAATGGCGACTATCAACATCCTCCATATCTTCCTTGTACGTGTAGGGATCATCGTCGTCCGGGAGATTCTCCACTGATTCTCCCAGACCGATGTATCTTTCGGGTTGTGTTCTAACCCTCCCACTACGACGAGGAATGGTAGGTTGTTGATCTTGTGTTGGATCGGAACTTACAATTGGGTTAGGTTGTGTAACCTCTCGTGGAATTGTATCTCCTGACATCTCATTCAGGACAATTCTACTTCTAGGCACAAAATCATTCATATAGTCCTTTTCCAGAAATTTAGCATTTGTCGAAACAAATACTTTAAGATCTGAAGGACTATAGAAATAATATCCTTTAGTTTCTTTTGGATACCCTACAAATATACATGTTTCCGAACGGGACTCCATCTTTTCTGTCTTTCCTTTTAACACATGCGCAGGACAACCAAATATCCTTAAGTGTTGTAAACTAGGCTTGCGCCCAGTCCACAACTCATGCGGTGTTTTAGGAACAGACTTAGATGGTACATCGTTTAGAATGTATATAGCAGTTTGTAAAGCATATCCCCAAAAAGAAATAGGAAGTGTTGAATAACTCAACATAGACCTAACCATATCCAAAAGAGTTATATTTCTCCTTTCTGCCACCCCATTCTGTTGAGGTGTTCCTGGTGCAGAAAACTGAGAAACTATCCCATTATCAATAAGATATTGCTGAAACTCACCAGATAGATATTCTCCACCACGATCAGATCTCAAGATTTTTATGTGTTTCTCAAGCTGATTTTCTACTTCAGCTTTGAATGCTTTGAACATGTCAAAAGCATCCGACTTATGTCGCATGAGATACACATAACCAAATCTTGAGTAATCATCTGTGAAGGTGATGAAGTACTCATATCCACCTCTAGCTTGAATGCTCATAGGTCCACATACATCAGTGTGTATCAATCCTAAACATTCAGTGGCTCCTGCACCTTTGGCAGAGAACGACCTTTTGGTCATTTTACCTTCCAAACAAGATTCACAAGTTGGTAGATCATCAACCTTTAAGTCACTTAAAGGTCCGTCACATACCAATCTTTTAATCCTATTAAGGTTAATATGACCTAGGCGTAAATGCCAAAGGTAGGTTTCATCTATTGATAATTTTACTCTTTTATGATTAGGTTCCGTTAATTTTGTGTCTAACGAGTGAGAGATATTTTTATGCAAAAAGAATAAGCCGTTTTCCAATGTACCTTTGCAAATAAATTTGTTATTCTTACTAATAATAAAATCTTTATTAAAAGTAACTGAATATCCAAATTTATTCAAACAAGAAACTGAAATTAAATTTCTCTTGAATTGAGGTACATAATAAACGTCTATCAAATCTAAATGCCTAAAAGAATCTAGATTAACTCTAATATCTCCCACTGCACTTGCAGACACTAACGTTCCGTTGCCCAAACGCAAGTTGATTTCATTCTTATTCAACTTTCTCCTTTCTTGGAACCCCTGTATAGCAAACATGATTTGTGGCTCCAGATTCTACAGATTCTTGGATCATAGACTCTGATCTGCCAGAAAACATGTTTCAAGATAATTAATATTACCTTGTTCCTTCTTGTTCTGGGACTTTGGGCAATTTCTTTTCCAATGTCCCTTTTCACCACAAAGGAAGCATTTCCCTTTAATCTTGGTTACTTTCTTGGTCTCCTTCTTGGTAGGCCCAAGTTGCTTTTTCTTCTGTTGTTCCTTAACCTTTTGACGGGTCTTAACAGTAGCAACTTTACCAACCATATGAATCTGAGATTCATAAGTAGGAGCAGGTGGTTTAGGAGTAGACATAATAAACTTATGTTTTTCAGCTTGCAGCAACAACCCAATTTTCCTTTTCCATGTGACATAATTATCTCCAGTTAAAGTGTTATCTTTCAGGATGTTCATAAGTGATGAGGTCATGATTTCTGAATAAAACAAAACATATATAAGTAAATAATCATGATAAAGCACTTTTAAATATTTATCTTGAATTAAATAAATAACTCAATCATAAAAATTCAACGGTGATCCAACACCCATAAATGTTACGCCTCCTTTGGGAGTTCGCACCATTTACTAGTTAGACTAGGTCCCACCTAATTGTTAACATAACAACCAGCGTTTTCAATTTTAGCCTTGTAATTTTACTGACAAGAACTCTTGGGAGGATATCAATAAAATTACATTGAGTGTGTTACTAAGATATCGACCCTCAATTTTCTCTCACGAAAATCCCTCCTTGGGGAGTAGATCTCGTTTGAGTCCATTGTTTAGTCTATCCTTGTAAGGAAGTATGTTGCTAAATTCCATTCATGGACGCCCCTTGGGGGGATTACCAATAAATAATAAAGCTCAACTAACCTTGGAGGCCATAGGTGTTACAAAAACACCTTCTCCCACTCAATTATTTAAGGCGTGTGATTAAATCCCATAGAATGATTTACCAAGTTATCTAGATGCCAATTTAGATACCTAAATCATTCAATGCATGTTCATACCAAAAGAGATATATGAGTGGCACTCCTATTCTATATGTCATGTTATCATACAATAACAAATATTGTAATATTTAAGCATAAATTAAATAGCAACAATTTTGGCCCATCCTAGAAAAACAAGTAAATTACAATTGTTTAGGAATACAAGATCTTCAAGTGGCCCATCAACCATACGCTCATCCTTCGGCCTTCTCCCATGGGCGTGCACAGCCCACAACCCCACAAAGGGGCTGCCATGCGCAGCCCATAAGGCCACACAAGGCTGCCGTGCGCAGCCCACATTGTAATGGGCTTGCCATGCGCAGCCCAATCAACTCCTAAGGTGCGCACGGTGCTCGTTCTCGGTTCCGGTTGCTTCGTTTTTCTTCGTGTCTTCGAATCTTCAACACCCAAATACATTACAGCAGTATAAAATAATAAATACTGCAATATAAAATATTTTTTTTTTTATTCACTGCAGTACTTTTACACATAAAAACTGCACTAAAAATTAAATAAAAAAAAACTGCAGCAGTAATCTTTAAAAAAAAAAACTGCACCTTTTAAAAAAAAATAAAATAAAACTTATCAACTACCAAGAAGGAATTATGGTGATAATAGACCACCCTTCTTGTTACAATTCCATAACAAAAATACATTGAAAATCTAGGACCAAAATCGAGCAATAACAATCCACATAAACATATATAAATCCATACATCCACATGTAATTATATATGCGAATACCTAGAGTGCCATCTCTTTCTAAACATGCATAATCACAATAAAAAGAAATAGATCCACGTATATATACGTTAATTAATTAAAAGGGTTCAACCTAGGCTCTGATACCAATTGTAGGGAAAAAATACCGTAGTACACGCAGCGGAAGCGAGACTAAAAAATAGATTTAGTAACTTTTAAAATTTTTCCTTTTTATGAACCTTAAACCCTTTAATCAATTAAACATATATATTATCTAACAAAAGAAGAATACCTTTTGTCGCGTGATCCGATTGACTTACGTCGATGGTAATCCGCAAGATCTTCAATCCTAGCATGAACGTGGATCACCTAGGAGCGTGGTCTCCCTTTTCTTTGAATTGCAAACCTGAGAATGGACAAACAAACTTTTCTTTTCTTTGTTAGTCACAAAAACAATCAAAAGAAGACTAAGATTATTCCGGTCACTTTTGAGTTCTCAATCTTATGATCGAAACTCGCGTGAACCTCAATCGATGTTGTACACACAAGCTTATTGATGAACAAGCAATTAGTGTACCATCAAAGAATAATCTATTCACTCTTTTATGTTTTAGTAGAATAAAAACCTTTCTATGAATTGAGAAGAAGAAGAAAATTGTCTCTCTAGCACAATACATGTAGTGGCCGAATTCTATAAGTACACATATATAGGTGGCAAATTTTTCTTTCCTTCTTTTTCTTAGGGTTGCAGAAAATACTACACCAAAAGGGACTAGGGTTGCCGCAATACTCAAGCCAAAAAGAGTTTGTATTGCACCCTAATTCCTATTTAGTTTAAGACTTCAAACCCTAATCCAATTCGTAGATCTTTTATTCTTTTATTTGACTAAATAAAAAGACTTCTTATTTGATTAAATAAATAAAGTTAATTATTTATTTTCTTATCAAACAAGTCTTTTAATTTTAGTATACTACTACCAATGGTATAACTCTAGGAATCATATTTCCTAATCAGAAAAGATTTGTTTCTTAATTAAACAATTAATTAATAAATTAATTAATTCTTATTTAATTAAAACAATGAAACAAAATAATATATTAGGTTAAAATATTAACCCTTGCCGCCCCACTTGTCTAAAATAGGGCCTTATATTATTTTCTCATTTCATTTAATCCATTGGACTTTAAATAAAAAGCCCACATGTGAACTAGACCCATTCTTACTAAAAGAAACAAGCCCACATGTCTTTCATTAATATATTAATACAATTGTGCAGCCCATTAAATAAATAATGTGCAAATTATATTCTTAATATATTAAATGCAATTCTAAATGGACCCATAAATTGGTCCGGTAGAATATATCAAGTGATCCATGCAAGTCCATGTGGATTGGGGATCTTGGCGGGCTATCTAAATTTAAGCTTCAATAGACATAACCTAATGACAATCAACAAATGATTCACTTAGGTCCGATCCATTAATTTTAACTCATTCCACTAAAAAGCTAAAATTGAACTCTTAAATAAAGATAGAATAAGAAGATATTCCTCATTCATACCCTAGACAATCAAGTTGGAGATAGTGTATCCTCGTGATTAATATCAGTAATCGCCAAGAGTTCATAGATCGCCTATAACTCTCCAAGTTACCATATTTACTCATATGACCACGTTTTGAACTTGGATATTTTGACTTGTCCAGAAGCCATGTTTTCAATAGACACTATCGAAAACTCAACGTTGAGATTTAATATCCAATTACCTCAAAACATCCATATGATGATATTATACTCTCATTTAATAAATGGAGCCACGATGTCCATATCTATAAAAGAAGTCCTCTATCGATTAACAAATGAATATCACCAAACTATCGAGGATAGACTATGCAATATAATCGTACTCATTGATAACTCAAATGATATCACTTGCAACCATAAGTCCATCATTTATCTCAGGATTAAGATAGACTCTCCGATTGTCCTGATAATGAAACGACTTTTATCTACTGACGGTTATAGATAAAGTATTTCATTGTGATCCAGTTCGATGCACCCAGTGCACTAGATTCTTTTGCTCGAAGACACTCCGATGATTTTAGACTCATCATATCTCATTTGATCCCACTCAAATGCTAGCAAAAGAATTCTACAACTTTAACAAGATAAAGGTGCCCAACCTTTAACTTAAGTTGTGAACAATATTCAAGACTAACTAAAGAATTGTGTCTACCACATACATATCTAGATGTACGAACAATTCTTCTTTTCTCATAGTCTTTAGACCTTATGATTATTTACTTTGACAATTATAATATTAAACTATAAATGCTATAAGATTTGTTAAACCAGAAATCACTTTATTAATATGAAAAAGATTGTTAATTACAACATTACACTCTTGCTATTGAGCATAATCCTAACAGATGCATGTTCCTAGGAATAACAATAATGATTTGCATGATCCTAGGAATAGTAGAGCACATGTACCAAAGACCACTAAGAAAGCTAAAATTGTTGCTAAGTGGTTTGGAAAGAATAAAAATGTTTGCCATGTTGCACAAATAGCCTTGAAGGCAAATTCTTCTAATTTTTGGTATTTGGATAGTGGGTGCTTTAGGCACATGACGGGAAACAAGAGTTTCTTCGAGACTCTTGTTATGGAGGAAGGTGGAAATGTCACTTTTGGTGATGGATCCAAAAGAAATGTTGTAGGGAAAGGAACCATTTCCGTTCCCGGATTACCCTCCTTATCCAATGCTTTATTTGTTGATGGCTTGAAAGCCAATTTAATAAGCATTTCACATTTTAGTGATGAAGGATATTCTGTCTTGTTTTCCAAAGATTATTGCTCTATCCTAAAACCCGATGGACAAACCTTGTTGAAGGGCATGAGATCTAGCGACAATTGTTATTGTCTTGAAGCTAGTATTGTATCTAATCATGTGTCCATGGATGAGCAAATTGAGTTGTGGCATGAAAGACTTGGCCACATGAACTTTAGGGATCTACGGACCCTTGGAAAGTTCAATTGTGTGCGTGGCCTCCCTAAGCTTGGGAAGAAAGCCAATGGTGTTTGTGGACCTTGCCAACAAGGAAAGCAAACTAAAAGCATGCACAAAAAGGGTAGGTATCTCACCACCAAGGAGCCTCTTGAGCTTCTCCACATGGACCTTATGGGTCCCACGCAAACCGAAAGTTTGGGTGGAAAGAGATACATTTTTGTTTGTGTTGATGATTTCTCTAGGTTCACATGGACATATTTTCTTAGAGAAAAATCCGAAACTTTTGATAAGTTTAAAATGCTTTGTAATAAAATACAAAATGAGATGAATTCTAATATTAAAAGCATAAAACGGATTAGAAGTGACCATGGGAGGGAATTTGAGAATGCCTCATTTGAAAGCTATTGCAATAGCTTAGGGATCTCCCATGAGTTCTCGGCTCCTAGGACACCTCAACAAAATGGAGTTGTTGAGAGGAAGAATAGGGTCCTTCAAGAGATGGCCCGTGTGATGTTGCTTAGCAACAATGTCCCTAGGAACCTATGGGCCGAAACCGTCAATACGGCTTGCTATATAGGGAATCGTGTTTTCCTAAGGCCCGGTACTAGAAATACCTCCTATGAGTTATGGAAAGGCAAGAGGCCAAATGTTAGCTACTTCCACACTTTTGGAAGCAAATGCTACATTTTGAATGACCGTGATCAACTTGGCAAATTCGATGCTAAGAGTGATGAGGGTATTTTTATTGGCTATGCCTTGAATAGTAGAACCTATAGAGTTTTCAATTTAAAAACTCTAAGTGTTATGGAATCATCCAATGTCGTATTTGATGATACTAGGCTCAAGTCAAATGATCATGAGGAGGAGGTTATTTTTAGTGATGTTTCTCCTTTGGAGAGGGTTGTGGTGACTCCCAATGTTCGGACATCTAATGAAAATGATGAAGTCACACAACCCACTACTAGAGTCCCTCTCTTGGACTCTAATGAACCCGCTCCATGGGTTAGAAGACTCCATAACAAAGAGGATGTTATTGGAGATGTTAATGAGGGTGTTAGGACTAGACGTCAACTTGCTAATCTTATTAGCTACACATGCTACACCTCTCAAATTGAACCCAAAAAGGTTGAAGAAGCCTTAAATGATGAATTTTGGGTTCTTGCCATGCAAAAAGAGCTAAACCAATTCGAAAGAAATGAGGTTTGGACTCTAGTTCCTAGGCTTAAGACCACTAATGTCATAGGCACTAAATGGATATTTAGGAACAAATCCGATGAGGATGGCAACATAGTGCGGAACAAGGCTAGACTTGTAGCACAAGGGTACTCTCGAATTGAGGGTATCGACTTTGAGGAGACATTTGCTCCCGTTGCCCGTTTAGAGTCCATTAGGCTACTCTTGTCCATTTCTTGTGTGCACAAGTTCAAATTGCAAAAAATGGATGTCAAGAGTGCCTTCCTCAATCGCTTCTTGCAAGAGGAAGTGTTTGTTGAACAACCCAAGGGGTTTGTGGATGCACACCACCCCAACCATGTCTATCGCCTCAAGAAGGCACTATATGGGTTGAAACAACCACCGAGGGCTTGGTATGAGCGCGTCACTCAATTTCTTGTTGACAATGACTACACAAGAGGTAGTGTTAACAAGACCTTGTTCATTAAGAGAAACAAATATGAGTTATTTATAGCTCAAATCTATGTTGATGACATTGTATTTGGCTCCACCCACAACACTAAGGTCCAACAATTTGTTGATGTCATGTCTCATGAATTTGAGATGAGTCTTGTTGGTGAGCTTAGTTACTTCCTAGGTTTGCAAATTAGGCAATTAGATGATGGGATTTTTATAACCCAAGCCAAATATGCTAAAACCTAGTGAAGAAGTTTGGTTTAGAGAATGCCAAACATTGTAATACACCCATGAGTACCACTTTGAAGCTAAGCAAGGATGCTAGTGGTAAAAGTGTGGAACAAACGTTATACCGTGGCATGATAGGTAGCTTGCTCTATTTGACCACAAGTTGGCCCGATATCTCCTTTAGTGTGGGTGTGTGTGCTAGGTACCAAGCGGATCCTAAGGAGTCCCATCTCTCTTCCGTAAAGAGAATCATTCGCTATGTGAATGGGACATCCAACTATGGGATTTGGTACTCTTTTGACACTAATGCTAGTCTTGTAGGCTTTAGTGATGCGGATTGGGCAGGAAATTGTGATGATAGAAAGAGCACATCGGGCGGTTGCTTCTTTCTAGGCAACAACTTGGTGTCTTGGTTTTGCAAGAAGCAAAACTCGATTTCCTTGTCCACGGCCGAGGCCGAATACATAGTCGCGGGGAGTGGATGCACACAACTCCTATGGATGAAGCAAATGCTAGTAGACTACGGATTCAACCAAGGTACTCTCACTCTCTTTTGTGATAACATGAGTGCTATTAATATTTCCAAGAATCCGGTACAACATTCTAGAACTAAGCATATTGACATCCGCCATCACTTCATTAGAGAGCTTGTTGAAAATAAATGCATAGTACTTGAACATGTAGGTACTAATGATCAACTTGCGGACTTATTTACTAAACCCTTAGATGCTACTCGATTAAAAACTCTTAGTAGATCTATTGGGATATGTCTTGTGGAGTGATGTTCTATGATTGACCCCATATGGGGAACTCAAGCAAAGAGAGCTATTTTGCATTCTTGTTTCTTGCAAATAATTCTAAATAACTTATGCCTCTTCTTTTAATTGTTTGAGTAAGCTTGGTTGCACATATGTATATATATTTTCAATTCAATAAGTGTGAACCTTGCTTGTTTACAATCCATGTCATATTTATGTTCAAACATGCATTTTTGGACTAGGAGATGTATGTAGGAAGTATGATTTGAATGACCTATGATTATCTCCAAGACATGATGATTCTTTAATAACATGCTAATGTCAAATGAAAAAGCATGAAATTCATATCACATGCTCACATGAAAAGCATGAATTGATGATTTCATATTCTTAAAATGCAAAACCTTGTGTGAAAGCTTATGAGACTCAAAATGAATAAAGGATCTTGTATCCGTTCAAAGGAATTTACATTCCAAATGTCTCTCTTTCTTTATTGGTTGAACATGGCTACTATCATACGGATATCTTATCTGGAAAAATCAAAAAGGGTGCAAAGTCGCTCATGCCATGTTTCGCTTATAAAGTTGGATATATTTGTTCTTAAATTGAAATCAATATATTCTATATCCTTGCTTTACTCATGACATTGGTGAAATTGGTTTGAATTCTTATTAGAAACCTTTGTCATTTGCTTTGCCAAATACCATTGTATTTTGGACTTGAATGCTACATGTCTTGTATGCAAAGCATGTTTGATTCACACATTTTCTTTCAAATAAATCTCCTTGTTTCTCTTCAATTAATTGAGGTGCATAAAGTGACTTATATATATATGCAAATATCTTGCATGCTTCTATCTCTCGTTGCTATGAGTGACCCAGTTGGGGACTACTCCTTTGCATATATCATGACAAAAAGGGGGAGTAGGATATGGTAAGGGGAGTTGCAAAATAGAGGCAATTGTGCATATTGGGGAGAACATTCGTTGAGGGGGAGCATTGCATACACATACATTTCATAATGTTGTGCCTAAACTTTTAAAATGCAAATGCTTGTTTTTGTTCTCACTTGATTCATCTCACTTTTTACTTGTATTGGAAATGTTAGAAACTTTCTTTTCAGGGCTTGATTATTCTACAAGAGATTGAAGACTTGAAGTTTATTTTCTTATCTCTTTGTATTGTAGAATATCTATATTATCCCGTTGTTTCTAGTTTAATGTGAGGAATCAATGTGAGTGGTGGTTTTGTCACGAAATAGCCAAAGGTGGAGATTGTAAGGTTCCCATTTGTTGATTGGCTTATTTCGTGGACAAACCACATATTGGGGTTCTTTGTAAGGGTAGCCTAGGTATCGGGTTTATTGTTCGAAGCCCTTTGAAGACCTCGTGTTGATAAGCACCGAAGGTATATTTCTTTGTGCTTACTTGTCTTGAAGAGATAGTTGCACACACTCACAACTCATGCATATGTTTAATACTTGTATGTTGTGTGTCTTATTTTTGTGCATTAATGTTCATTAACATCTCTTCTTGCATGTTAGTTTGATTGCATCTTGCATATCCAATTGCATTGTCATGCTTAGACTTAGGATTGCATTTTTGCATTGGGCGCTCCCAAAAGCGCTCTTCAGAAGCGCTGTACGAACATCGCCCATTGAGCGCTGTTCAGACCTGATCGATTTAATTCGGTCGCTGTTGGGTCGCTGCGCTGTACAAAGCGCTCTACGTACAGCGCCACTCTATTTTCCCGTGAGAACAGAGTAGGGGCGCTGTACAAGCGCTGTACAAGAGGCGCTCTACGTACAGCGCCCAAGGCAATATTGAGGCAAACTTATCAAAACGACCACACCTTGTTTTGGCCCCCTATATATATGCCTCTTTGACTTTAGGTCAATCACAAGAGTTCATATTCAGATTCCATACTTAGGATATTTTTCAAAGAGAAGAAAAATTCCAAAGAACTCATTTTTAGTTTACTCAAACACTATTTCATGATCATCAATCATCATCTAGCATCATCCTTGATCATCTAGATGACATCTTGCATGGATTCTTCATCATACTTTGCTTGGTAAGCTTTTCACTAATATCTTACATATTTTGTGTTTCTCTTAACAAGCAATCTCAATTAATTACTTGTATGTTATTTTATATACTTTGAATACAATTTTGAGATTAGTATGATGTATGTTTGAGAAGTTGTATTGTGATAGCTAATTAGGTTTTGTGCTTAATCTTGATTAGCTAAACTATTTGATTTGACATGTCATTTAGTTTTGATATCTAGGATTGCTCTAATTGCATATTAATCATCTTGGATAAGCATATAGGGTTTCCCTTGCTCTATGTTGCATTTTGAATATTCATATATTCACCTAGGGTTGTTATTCTCTTCATAGAGAAAGTAAGTCTTGTGTGTAGCATTCGGGATTAGGTTGCTTAGATCGCAAGCAAATTGGACTAGGTTCACTCATACCGGGATTAGGTAGGTGTGTGATTACTTTCGGGATTAGGTTGTAATCGTTTTACACATTTAGTGAATTCGAGGTTCGAGTGTGGCTTACTTACTAGCCCGTGGTTTTTCCCGTGAGGGTTTCCACGTAAAAATCAAGTCTTATTTAATTTCCGCATTTTATACTTGATTTATTGCTTTATCTATTTAGGGGTAAATTTGTAATTTTGACTTATACGAAAAATTGGGTAAAAAGCTTAAAATCTATTCACCCCCCCTCTAGATAGTTTTATACACACCGTGCTATTATTTGTTTCATATAGTTATCTCCATGACATGATGATTCTTTTATAATATGTTAATGTCAAATGAAAAAGCCTGAGTTAATGATTGCAATATAAATGCAAAACTTGTGTGAAAAAGACTTATGAGACTCAAAATGAATAAAGGATCTTGTATCCGTTCAAAGGACCTAAAAAATCCAAATGTCTCTCTTTCTTTATTGGTTGAACATGGCTACTATCATACGGATATCTTATCCAGAAAAATCAAATAGGGTGCAAAGTCGCTCATGCCATGTTTCGCTTATAAAGTTTGATATAGTTGCTCTTAAATTAAAATCAATGAAATCTCTATAGCCTTGCTTCTCTCATGACAATGGTGAAATTGGTTTGAATTCTTATTAGAAACCTTTGTCATTTGCTTTGCCAAATACCATTGTATTTTGGACTTGAATGCTACATGTCTTATATGCAAAGCATGTTTGTCTCACACATTTTCTTACAAATAAATCTCCTTGTTTCTCTTCAATTATTTGGGATGCATAAAGTGACTTATATTATTATGCAAATATCTTGCATGCTACTATCTCTCTTTGCTAAGAGTGACCCGGTTGGGGACTACTCCTTTGCCTATATCATGACAAAAAGGGGGAGTAGATTGTGGTAAGGGGAGTTGCAAATTGTAGTGGCAATTGTGCATGTTGGGGAGAATATTCATTGAGGGGGAGTAACCCGTTGAGGGGGAGCATTGCATACACATACATTGCATGATGTTGTACCTAATTTCTTAAATGCAAATGCTTGTTTTATTCTCACTTGATCATCTCACATACTCTTGCTTTGGAAAGTTTAATCTTTTGTTTTGAAGGGTTGATAATTCTACAAGAGATTGAAGACTTGAAGTTTTCTTTTATATACTCTTATATCTCTTTGTAATGTAGAATATCTTTATTATCCCGTAGTTTCTATTATGCTTGTGAGGATCAATGTGAGTGGTGGTTTTGTCACGAAATAGCCAAAGGGGGAGATTGTAAGGATTCCCATTCTCTAATTGGCTTATTTCATGGACAAACCACATGTTGGGGTTTATTATATAAGGGTAGTTTAGGAGTTTGAGAATCATGCTCAATGGCCCTTTCAAGACCTCAAGGGACAAGCACATCAAAGGTATAATCTCTAGTGCTTAGTTCTTTCTTTGAAGAGAATTAGATTGCACACACACACTTAGCATTCTTGCATTTGTGTTCATACTCTTCACTTATCACATTTCACTTGCACTTTGATGTTGTATTTTGTTGTGTGTATTTGTGTCTTGTAATTCATTTCCCGATAGTATTCGGAAACGTCCGTGCATGCACTAGAATGTGCTTGGTTTTGCGCGAAGACCGCATATGGAGAATGCCCTTGGCTTCTCCTTGGTTTTCACCTCTGTTGGTGATCGGCGGTTATGATCGATGGCCTGGCCGCCGAATGAAACCGCCGTTTGCATCCAAAAGTGTCTGGAGCAATTCTACAGTTACAATCTGTGGCCACGACCGTCGTTCGAAACCGCCGTTCATACCCGATCGATTTAATCTCTCGGGTTTGATTCAGCAGTTGGATCGGTGGTTACGAAACCACCGAATGAAACCGCCGTTGTTCCCCTGTTCTTCTCGGGTTCAATTCAGCGGTTATGATCGGTGGCCTGGCCGTCGATTGAAACCGCCGATCGGTGCGTTTCAGGGGTAAACTAGTCCTTTCACATGCTCTGTTTTTGATGTCTATAAATATCTTACTTTCTCATTCTCTGAATCAGTTCTTTAACTCCCAAGAACCCTAAACTTAAAAGAGAGAATTTTGAGAGAAAATAAAATCAAGAACTCACCTTTGACCACTCAAATCAAATCCCTTTTTCATCAAATTTCATATTGCATCAACTATGCCTTCATAGAAAGCATCCATGTATGTTTTTGGATCATCACATCTTCCTTGGTATGTTCTTCACTAATCTCATCTAATTTTAGTGTTTTTCATATTAAGACATCTCTTAGATTACTTGTACGTTTTTAGATAATATGCTAAATACAAGAAAGAGATTATTTGTGATATTTTGATTGAGTGTTGTATTGTGATAGATATCTAGGTTTTTATAATCTATGATTATCTAAGCTATTTGACATGTCATTTAGTTTTAATATCTAGGATTATTCTAATTGCAAATTCATCATCTTAGATAAGCATATAGGGTTTCCCTTGCTCTATGTTGCATTTGGATATTCATATATTCACTTAGGGTGTTAATCTCTTCTTAGAGAATTAAGTCTTGTGTTGTCACCGGGATTAGGTTGCTTAATTCGTAAGTAATCGGACTAGATTCACTCATACCGGGATTAGGTAGGTGTGAGATTACTTCCGGGATTAGGTTGTAATTTTATCACATTTAGTGGATTCGAGGTTCATGTGTGGCTCACAAAACAGCCCGTGAGGGTTTCCACGTAAACATCAAGTGTGCTTTACATTCCGCACCATATTACACATGTATGTCTTTTTGACTAGTTAGGGGCATTTTCGTAAAATTGACTTGTATGCGAAAATTGGGTAATAACGATTAAAATATATTCACCCCCCCCCCCCCTCTAGATTAATATATTAAACACACCGAGCGTAATTTGTTCTTTTAGAATTCACAATCCTTAGATCGAAATTCACATGAACCTTATTCGAAATTGTGCACAAAGCCTTTTGATGAAAAAGCTACTAGTGTACTATCGAAATAAGAACGATCTCTTCTCACTTTTCCTCTTAGCCGAATTCTCACACTATTGTCTAGAGTTGGAATTTATTTTTCAAGCAAAAGAAAAATAACTCTTAAGTAAAGCAACTAGGGTGGCCGAATTCTATCTTTTCCCATATATAGGGTGGCCGAATTCCTTACTCTAAAATAACTAGGGTTGCCGCATTCTATGGTGAGGAGCCTTGTAGGTGGCCGAAATCCTCACTATAAGAGGATTTGTGTTTCACCCATACTCCTATCTTTCTTTAGAATCCAAACCCTAATCCAACTCTTTAGTGTATTATTCAATTATAACTATATAAAAAACTTCCTTATTTGACTAGATAAATAAATCACTTATTTATTTACTTACCAAATAAAGTCTTTTATATTTATTATACTACTACCAATAGTATAACACTAAGAAACATATTTCCTTGTCAGAAAAAGATTTTGATTCTTAATTAAATAATTAATCAATCAATTAATTAATTTCCATTTAATCAAATAATAAAATAAAATAATATATTAGGCTATTTTTTAAGCTTTGCCGCCCATACACAAAGATAGCCCCAAATATTATTTTTTTTCATTTTATTAAATCTATTGAACCTTTAATTAAAATGCTCACATGTGAACTAGACCCATTCTTACTAAAAGAAACAAGCCCACATGCCTTAATACAATTCTAGATGGACCCATAATTAGTCCGGTAGAATATATGAAGTGATCCATGCAAGTCCGTATAGATTGAGGATCTTGACAGGCTTATCTAAATTTAAGCTTCAATAGACATAACCCAATCTCAATCAACAAATGATTCACTTAGATTCAATCTATTAATTTTAGTTCATTCTACTAAAGAACTAAAATTGCACTCTTAAATAAATATAGAATAAGTAAATGATTCTCATTCATACCCTAGACAATCTTATAGGAGATAGTGAATCCTCGTGAAGAATATTAGTAATCGCCAAGAGCTCATAGACCACCTATAGCTCTCCAAGTTACCATTTTTATTCATATGACAACATTTTGAACTTGTATTTATATTATGACTTGTCCAGAAGTCATCTTTCAATAGTCACTATTGAAAACTCAACGTTAAGATTTAATATCCAATACCTCAAAACATCCATATGATGATATTATACTCACATTTAATAAATGGAGCCACGATATCCATATCTATAAATGAAGTCCTCTATCGATTAGCAAATGAATACCACTAAACTATCGATGATAGACTATGCTATATAATCGTACTCATTGATAGCTCAAATGATAACACTTGTAACCATAAATCCATCATTTATCTCAGGATTAAGATAAACTCTCATATTGTCCTAATAATGAAAACACTTCTATCTACTGACGGTTCTAGATAAAATATTTCATTGTGATCCTGTTCAATGTACCCAATGCACTAGATTCTTTTACTCAAAGACCCTCCGATGATTTTAGACTTATCATAACACATTTGATCCCACTCAAATGCTAGCAAAAGAATTCTACAACTTTAACAAGATAAAGGTGCCCAACCTTTAACTTAAATTGTAAACATTATTCAAGACTAACTAAAGAATTGTGTCTACCTCATACATATCTAAATGTACGAACAATTCTTCTTTTCTCATAGTCTTTTGACCTTATGATTATTTACTTTGACAATTATAATTATAAATGCTATAAGATTTTGTTAAAACAAAAATCACTTTATTAATATGATAAGATTGTCAATTACAATATTACACTCTTGCTATTGAGCATAATCCTACCAGAATGCTGCACTGGATTCTTAGAAATGTTAATGGCACTCATGCTATCGCAAAAAAGAGTTAGAGTACCTTGATTAAATCTGTATTCAACAAGCATTTGCTTCATCCATAGGAGTTGTGTGCATCTACTCCCCGCGGCTATGTACTTGGCCTCGGCTGTGGACAAGGAAATCAAGTTTTGCTTCTTGCAAAACCAAGAGACCAAGTTGTTTCCAGGGAAGAAGCAACCGCCCGATGTGCCTTTCCTATCATCGTAATTTCCTGATCAATTCACATCACTAAAGCCAATTAAACTTGCATTAGTGTCAAAAGAGTACCAAATCTCATAATTGGATATCTCATTCACATAACGAATGATTCTCTTAATGGAAGAGAGATTAGACTCCTTAAGATCCTCTTGGTGCCTAGCACACACACCCACACTAAAAGATATATCGGGTCTACTTGCAGTCAAATAAAGCAAGCTACCAATCATGTCTCGATATAGAGTTTGTTCCACACTTTTTCCAATAGCATCCTTACTTAGCTTCAAAGTGGTACTCATGGGTGTATCACAACGTTTGGCATTTTCAAGACCAAACTTCTTTGTAAGGTTCCCACATTTTGATTGGCTTATTACGTGGACAAACCACATATTAGGGTTTGAATGTAAAGGTAGCTTAGGTGATTGGTGATCAAGCTCAAAGGCTCTTTCAAGACCTCAAGGTGACAAGCACTCCAAAGGTATATCTCTAGTGCTTAGTTTTATTTGAAGAGATTTAGTTACACACACACACTTGCCATGCTTGCATATATGCTCATTACTTTTGTGTGCATTCTCTTCACATGTCACATTTCACACTTGCACTTTGTTATTGCATCTTGTTGTGTGTTTTTGTGTCTTGTAATTTGTTTACCGATTATGTTCGGAAACGTCTGTGCATGCACGATGGTGTGCTTGGTTTAGCACTTGGATTGCCCTTGGAGAATGCCATTGGCTTCTCCCTTGGTTTCACCACATTCGGTGAAACGGCGGTTGTGATCGGCGGCTTGGCCGCCGAATGGAACCACCGTTTGTGTCCAGAAGGTTCTGGAGCAATTCTATGGTTATGATCGGCGGCCACGACCGCCGTTTGAAACCGCCGTTCATACTAGATTGATTTTTTTCTCGGTTTTGATTATGCGGTTGAATCGGCGGTTGGTGACCGCCGAATGAAACCGTCGATGTTCCCCTGTTCCTCTTCGGTTCAATTCATCGGTATCAGCGGCCTTGTCGCCGATTGAAACCGCTAATCGGTGTGTTTCAGGGGCAAACTTGACTTTTCACATGCCCTGTTCTTGATGTCTATAAATATACCACTTTCTTATTCTTTAATGACAAGTTCTCTGACTAAGAAACCTAAACTTCAAAGAGAGATATTTGAGAGAAAATCAAATCAAGAACTCATTTTTAACACTCAAAAACCATTCTCATATACATCTAAACATCATCTAAGCATTTTCTAGCACAGTTAGGATGCTTGCTTGCATGGGTTTTGCTCAACACACATCCCTTGGTAAGTTCTTCACTATTATCTTACATAATTAGTGTTTTACTTAACAAGATATCTCTTAAATTACTTGTATGTTATTAGATTATACTATGGTATAAGATAGAGATTGTTGTGTTGATATGATTAAGGTTGTATTGTGATAGCTTTATAGGATTGCTTAATCTGTGTTTAGCTAAGCTTTATGACATGTCATTTAGCTCTTGATATCTAGGATTGAATTAATTGACATATTATCATCCTAGATAAGCATATAGGGTTTCCTTGCACTATTTGCTCTTTGAATATTATTATATATTCACATAGGCATATTATCTCTTCATTGAGAACTAAGTCTTGTGACTAAGGTTGCTTAGGCCGCAAGCAATTGGACTAGGTCCACTTTTATAGGCCTGTGGGTAGTGGTAGTGGGTTATTGACCGTTAGAGGTTGAGGTCAACCGAAGTTGTAAACGTTATCACAATTAATGGATTCGAGGTTCGTGTGTGGTGCACATAATAGCCCGTGGTTTTTCCTTCTTGAAGGTTTCCATGTAAAAATCTATTGTCATTTATAATTCCGTACTTATTACACTTGATTTATTGCTTTGACTATATTGGGGTATTTTCGTAATTTGACTAAAAACAAAAATTGGTAAAAAGGGTTAAAATCTATTCACACTAGATAGTTTTATACACACCGTGCATTATTAGTTCATTCTTCACTAGGTTTTTTTTGCATATTTAGCTTGGGTTATGAAAATTCCATCATTCAATTACTTAATTTGCAAGCCTAAGAAGTAACTTAGCTCACCAACAAGACTCATCTCAAATTCATGAGACATGACCTCAACAAATTGTTGGACTTTGGTGCTGTTGGTAGAGCTAAACATAATATCATTAACATATATTTGAGCTATGAAAAGCTCATCATTGTTTTTCTTGATGAATAAAGTCTTGTCAACAGATGTAGTCATTGTTAACAAGAAATTGAGTGAGGTGCTCATACCAAGCCCTCGGTGCTTGTTTCAACCCATATAAAGCCTTCTTGAGACGATAGACACGGTTAGGGTGGTGTGCATCCACAAACCCCTTGGGTTGTTCAACAAACACTTTCTCTTGCAATAAGCTATTGAGAAAGGCACTCTTCATATCCATTTGGTGCAATTTGAACTTGTGCACACAAGAAATGGACAAGAGAATCCTAATGGACTCTAGGCAGGCAATAGAAGCAAAAGTCTCCTCAAAGTTAATACCCTCAATTTGAGAGTACCCTTGAGCAACAAGTCTTGCCTTGTTACGCACTATGTTGCCATCCCCATCGAATTTGTTCCTATACACCCTTTTGGTGCCTATGACATTTGTACTTTTAGGCTTAAAACTAGAGTCCAAACCTCATTCCTTTCGAATTGGTTTAGCTCTTCTTGCATGACAAGAACCCAAAATTCATCATTTAAGGCCCCATCAACCTTTTTGGGTTCAATTTGAGAGGTGTAGCATGTGTAACTAATAAGATTAGTTATTTGACGCCTAGTCTTAACACCCTCATTCACTTCTCCAATGATGACATTTTGATCATGGAGTTTCCTAACACATGGAGCGGGTTCATTAGAGTCCAAGAGAGGAACTCTATCAAGAGGTTGTGTGTCCTTTTCATTAAGGTTAAACCTCTCATCAATAGGAGTCTCCACAACCTTCTCCAAGGGAGAATCATCAACTACAACAACCTCCTCCTCATGGTTGGTAGTCTTGAGCCTACAATCATTTATGACAACATTAGATGATTCCATGACGTTTCGAGTCTTCAAGTTGAAAACTCTATAGGCTCTACTATTCAAGGCATCGCCAATAAAGATACCCCCATCACTCTTAGCATTAAACGTGCCAAGTTGATCACGGTCATTTAAAATGTAGCATTTGCTTCCAAAAGAGTGGAAGTAGCTAACATTTGGCTTTTTACCTCACCACAACTCATAAGATTTTTGCCTAGTTCCGGGCCTATTTTTCCTCTCAACAACTCCATTTTGTTAAGGTGTCCTAGGAGCCGAAAACTCATGGGAAATGCCTAAGCTATTGCTGTAGCTTTCAAAGTAGGCTTTCTCAAACTCCCTCCCATGGTCACTTCTAATCCATTTAATGCTTTTAATGTTCGAGTCTTTTTCATTTTGAATTTTAGTACAAAGCAATTTAAACTTATCAAAAGTTTCAGATTTTTCTCTAAGGAAATATGTCCATGTGTACCTAAAGAGTTTCAAAACAATTATGGCTCCCCACAAAAGTCTTTTCTTTGTTTGTTTCTCTAAACCTTATTGAAACAAATTATAGCACGGTGTGTATAAAGCTATCTAGAGGGGGGTGAATAGATTTTACGCTTTTTACCCAATTTTTCGTGTTAGTCAAAATTACGAAAATGCCCTCAAGATAATATAACCAAGCAAATGTAATATGGTGCGGAAATTAAAACAACACTTGGTTTTTACGTGGAAACCCTCACGGGAAAAACCACGGGCTATGTAAGTAAGCCACACTCGAACCTCGAATCCACTTGTAAGGATTCCCGTTTTGTTGATTGGCTTATTTCGTGGTCAAACCACATGTTGGGGTTTTGAATGTAAGGGTAGTCTAAGTGTTTAGTGTTGAAGATCAAAGGCCCTTCCATGACCTCAAGAAACAAGCACGCCAAAGGTATAATCTCTTGTGCTTGTTTTTCTTTGAAGAGATCTAGTAGCACACACTCACTTAGCATTCTTGCTATGATTGCATACTTGCTTATTTTTATGTGCATCTCTTCACATGTCACTTTACACACTAGCACTTTGGTTGATATATCTTGTTGTGTGTATATGTGCCTTATAATTCGTTTCCCGACATTGTTCGGAAACGTCCGCGCTTGCACTAATGAGTGCTTGGTTTCGCGCGAAGACCGCCTATGGAGAATGCCCTTGGCTTCTCCTTGGTTTTCACCATTGTTGGTGATCGGCGGTTATTATCGGCGGCCTGGCCGCCGAATGAAACCACCGTTTCAGTCTAGATTGGTCTGAAGCAATTATGCGGTCAAGATCGGCGGTTACGACCGCCGTTCGAAACCGCCGTTCATACCTGATCGATTTTAATCCCTCGGGTTTGATTCGGCGGTTGGATCGGCGGTCGCGAAACCGCCGAATGAAACCGCCGTTAATGCTCTGTTCTTCACGAGCTCAATTCGGCGGTCGTCATCTGCGGCCTGGCCGCCGATTGAAACCGCCGAATGGTGCGTTTCAGTGGCAAAAGTGTCTTTTCACATGCCCAATTCTTGATGTCTATAAATATCTTGTTTTCTCAATCTCTGAACAAGCTTCTTGAGCAATTAGAACCCTAAACTTTCAAGAGAGATTTTTGAGAAAAAATCAAATCAAGAACCTATCTTTAAACACTCAAATCAAACCCCTTTTGCATCAAATTTCATATTTGATCTTCTATGCCTTCATAGAATTGATCCATGCATGGTTTTGAATCATCACATCTTATTTGGTATGTTCTTCACTAATTTCATATTACTTTAGTGTTTTTCATATTAATGCATCTCTTTAATTACTTGTATGCTTTTGATTATATGCTAGATACAAGTTAGAGATTATTTGTGATGAAAATGATTGAGTGTTGATTGTGATAGCTAATTAGGTTTTTAATTAATCTTGATTAGCTAAGCTATTTGACATGTCATTTAGCAATTGATATCTAGGGTTGATTAAATTGATTATATCATCATCCTAGATAAGCATCTAAGGTTACCTAGCCTTGTTTGTTATTTGAATATTCATATATATATTCACATAGGTTGTTTCTCTTCATAGAGAAGTAAGTCTTGAGGCTAAGAGTGCTTAGGCCTCAAGCAAATTGGAATAGGGTTGCTAATAAAGGCCCGCTGGGTAGAAGTGAGGGGTTACAGACCGGAATGTTAGACGAGGTCTACATAGGTTGTAAACTTCATTTCAATTAGTGATTTCGAGTTCCGAGTGTGGCGCACTATACAGCCCGTGGTTTTTCCCAGTGGTTGGGTTTCCACGTATACATCAAGTGTTATTTAAATTCCGCACTATATTACACTTGTATGTATTTTTGACTAGTAGGGGCATTTTCGTAAAATTGACTTGCATGCGAAAATTGGGTAATAATAGCTAAAATCTATTAACCCCCCCCTCTAGCTTTATATTGAACACGCCTCGAGTATTTTAATAACTTTCACCACTAAATGTGCAAACGATTACAACCTAATCCCGGAAGTAATCACACACCTACCTAATCCCGGTATGAGTGAACCTAGTCCAATTTGCTTGCGATCTAAGCAACCTAATCCCGGTTGCTACACACAAGACTTACTTTCTCTAGAAGAGAATACAACCCTAAGTGAATATATGTAAATATCAAAAATGCAACATAGAGCAAGGGAAACCCTATATGCTTATCTAAGATGATTAATATGCAATTAAGAACAATCCTAGATATCAAAACTAAATGACATGTCAATTAGTTTAGCTAATCAATATTAAGCACAAAACCTAATATGCTAGCACAGTACAACTTCTCAAACATACATCATACTCATCTCAATATTGTATCCAAAGCATACAAAATAATCAACAAGTAATTAATTGAGATTGCTAGATAAGAGAAACACAAAACATGTAAGATATTAGTGAAAAACTTACCAAGCAAAGTATGATGAAGATTCCATGCAAGATGACATCTAGATGATCCAAGATGATGCTAGATGATGATTGATGATCATGAAAAAGTGTTTGAGAGATTAAAAATGAGTTCTTTGTGTATTTTTCTTCTCTTGAAAAATATCCTAAGTATAGAATATGAATATGAACTCTCTTGGCTGACCTAAAGTCAAAGTGTTATATATATAGGGGCCATAAGTGAAGTGTGGTCGTTTTGAAAAACGCACCAAAAATTGCTCTGTGCGTTGGTGGACTTGCGCTGGACGACAAGCGCAAGACCAGCGCACACGCACATTTTTGCATTGGCGCTGGACGACATGCGCTCACACAGGCGCCATACCAGCGGAGCCACACTGGGCGATCAGCGCTGGTGACCTTGCGCTGGTGTAGACCAGCGCACGACCGGCGACAGAGAACTGGACGATCTGCGCTGGTGGGCTGCGCTGGTGTGGACCAGCGCACGACCAGTGGCACGCCACTGGGCGTTTTGCGCCGGACAGCGGCGCTGGACGTCAGGCGCAGGTGGACCAGCGCACAGCCCACAACTTTGAACCCCACAAGCAATCATGCAAGGGGAACAAAGGTAAACTAAGATGCATCCTAAAAGCCTAAATGCTATGATGTTATAAACACAAGATGCAATCATTATACCAAGCAAGAAGAGATGTAAATAGGCATTGATGCACAACAAAAAGAAACACAACATACAAAGATTAAACATATGCATGAGTTGTGAGTGTGTGCAACTATCTCTTCAAGACAAGTAAGCACTTAGAGTATTACCTTTGGTGCTTGTCAATTATGAGGTCTTCAAAGGGCCTAAGCAATAACAACAACATCTAAACTACCCTTACAAAGAATCCCCACATATGGTTTGATCACGAAATAAGCCAATTAAAAACAACGGGAATCCTTACAATCTCCCCCTTTGGCTATTTCGTGACAAAACCATCACTCACATTGATTCCTCACAAAAAAAATTGAAACTACGGGACTACAATGATATTCTACATTACAAAGAGATAAGAGAATGCAACTTGAAGTCTTCAATCCTCTTGTAGAATAATCAATCCCTGAAAAGAGTTTCTAACATTTCTAATACAAGAAAAGTGTGAGATTAATCATGTGAGAACAATACCAAGCATTTGCATTTTTAGAATTTAGGCACAACATTACCAAGTGTATGCAATGTATGATAAATGCAATGCTCCCCCTCAACGGGTTACTCCCCCTCAATGTATGTTCTCCCCAAAGTGCACAATAGCTTCTATATTTTGCACCTCCCCTTACCATATCCTACTCCCCCTTTTTGTCATGATATAGGCAAAGGAGTAGTCCCCAACCGGGTCACTCATAGCAACGAGAGATAGAAGCATGCACGATTTGCATATACATATAAGTCACTTTATGCGCTTCAATTAATTTGAGAGAAACAAGGAGATTTATTTTTAGAAAATGTGTGAATCCAACATGCTTTGCATACAAGACATATAGCATTCAAGTCCAAAATACAATGGTATTTGGCAAAGCAAATGACAAAGGTTTCTAATAAGAATTCAAACCAATTTCACCAATGTAATGGGAAAAGCAAGGATATAGAGATTATTGATTTCAATTTAAGAGCAACTATATCCAACTTTATAAGCGAAACATGGCATGAGCGACTTTGCACCCTATTTGATTTTTCCGGATAAAATTATCCGTATGATAGTAACCATGTTCAACTAATAAAGAAAGAGAGACATTTGGAATGTAAATTCCTTTGAATGGATACAAGATCCTTTATTCATTTTGAGTCTCATAAGTTTTCACACAAGTTTTGCATTTTTAAGAATATGCAATCATCAATTCATGCTATTCATGTGAGCATGTTTTATGAATTTCATGCTTATTCATTTGTCATTAGCATGTTATTAAAGAATCATCATGTCATGGAGATAATCATAGGTCATTCAAATCATACTTCCAATGTAAATCTCCTAGTCCAAAAATGCATGTTTGAACATAAATATGACATGGATTGTAGACAAGCAAGGTTCACACTTATGGAATTTTAAAACATATATACATATGTACAACCAAGCTTACTCAAGCAATTAAAAGAAGAGGCATAAGATATTTCAAATTTTTTGCAAGATACAAGAATGCAAAATAGCTCTCTTTGCTTGAGTTCCCCATATGGGGTCAATCATAGAACATCACTCCACAAGACATACCCCAATAGATCTACTAAGAGTTTTAAATCGAGTAGCATCTAAGGGTTTAGTAAATAGGTCCGCAAGTTGATCATTAGTACCTACATGTTCAAGTACTATGCATTTATTTTCAACAAGCTCTCTAATGAAGTGATGGCGGATGTCAATATGCTTAGTTCTAGAATGTTGCACCGGATTCTTGGAAATATTAATGGCACTCATGTTATCACAAAAGAGAGTGAGAGTACCTTGGTTGAATCCGTAATCCACTAGCATTTGCTTCATCCACATAAGTTGAGTGCATCCACTCCCCGCGGCTATGTACTCGGCTTCCGCCGTGGACAAGGAAATCGAGTTTTGCTTCTTGCAAAACCAAGACACCAAGTTGTTGCCTAGAAAGAAGCAACCGCCCGATGTGCTCTTCCTATCATCACAATTTCCTGCCCAATCCGCATCACTATATCCTACAAGACTAGGATTAGTGTCAAATGAGTACCAAATCCCATAGTTGGAAGTCCCATTCACAAAGCGAATGACTCTCTTAACCGAAGAGAGATGGGACTCCTTGGGATCGGATTGGTACCTAGCACAAACTCCTACACTAAAAGATATATCGGGCCTACTTGCGGTCAAATAGAGCAAGCTCCCTATCATGCCACGATATAAGGTTTGGTCCACACTTTTACCGCTAGCATCCTTGCTTAGCTTCAAAGTGGTGCTCATAGGAGTGTCACAATGTTTGGCTTTTTCAAGACCAAACTTCTTCACAAGGTTTTTGGCATATTTGGCTTGGGTTATGAAGATCCCATTATCTAGTTGCCTAATTTGCAAACCTAGGAAGTAATTAAGCTCACCAACAAGACTCATCTCAAATTCATGAGACATAACATCAACAAATTGTTGGACCTTGGTGTTGTTGGTGGAGCCAAACACTATGTCATCGACATATATTTGAGCTATGAAAAGCTCATCATTGTCTCTCTTGATGAATAGTGTCTTGTCAACACTACCTCTTGTGTAGTTATTGTCAACAAGAAATTGAGTGAGGCGCTCATACCAAGCCCTCGGTGCTTGTTTCAACCCATATAGTGCCTTCTTGAGGCGATAGACATGGTTGGGGTGGTGTGCATCCACAAACCCCTTGGGTTGTTCAACAAACACTTCCTCTTGCAAGAAGCCATTGAGGAAGGCACTCTTGACGTCCATTTGGTGCAATTTGAACTTGTGCACACAAGAGATGGACAAGAGAAGCCTAATGGACTCTAAGCGGGCAACGGGAGCAAATGTCTCCTCAAAGTCGATACCCTCAATTTGAGAGTACCCTTGTGCTACAAGTCTAGCCTTGTTCCGCACTATGTTGCCATCCTCATCGGATTTGTTCCTAAATATCCATTTAGTGCCTATGACATTAGTGGTCTTAGGCCTAGGAACTAGAGTCCAAACCTCATTCCTTTCGAATTGGTTTAGCTCTTCTTGCATGGCAAGAACCCAAAATTCATCATGTAAGGCTTCTTCAACCTTTTTGGGTTCAATTTGAGAGGTGTAGCAAGTATAGCTAATAAGATTAGCAAGTTGACGTCTAGTCCTAACACCCTCATTAACATCTCCAATAACATCCTCTTTGTTATGGAGTCTTCTAACCCATGGAGCGGGTTCATTAGAGTTGAGCCTAGTATCATCAATGACCACATTTGATGATTCCATGACGGTTCGAGTCTTCAAGTTGAAAACTCTATAGGCTTTACTATTCAAGGCGTAGCCAATAAAGATACCCTCATCACTCTTAGCATCAAACTTGCCAAGTTGATCACGGTCATTTAAAATGTAGCATTTGCTTCCAAATATGTGGAAGTAGCTAACATTTGGCTTCCTACCCTTCCATAGCTCATAGGAGGTGTTTCTAGAACCGGGCCTTAGGAACACACGATTTCCTATATAGCAAGCCGTATTAATGGCTTTGGCCCATAGGTTCCTAGGAACATTGTTGCTAAGCAACATCACTCGGGCCATCTCTTGGAGGACCCTATTCTTCCTCTCAACAACTCCATTTTGTTGAGGTGTCCTAGGAGCCGAAAACTCATGGGAGATGCCTAAGCTATCACAAAAGCTTTCAAAAGAGGCATTCTCAAACTCTCTCCCATGGTCACTTCTAATCCGTTTAATGCTTCTAATGTTAGATTTCATTTCATTTTGTAATTTAGTACAAAGCATTTTAAACTTATCAAAAGTTTCGGATTTTTCTCTAAGAAAGTATGTCCATGTAAATCTAGAGAAATCATCAACACATACAAAAATGTATCTCTTTCCACCCAAACTTTCGGTTTGCATGGGACCCATGAGGTCCATGTGGAGAAGCTCAAGAGGCTCCTGGTGGTGAGATACTTACCCTTTTTGTGCATGCTTTTAGTTTGCTTTCCTTGTTGGCAAGGTCCACAAACACCATTGGCTTTCTTCCCAAGCTTAGGGAGGCCACGCACACACTCGAACTTTCCAAGGGTCCGTAGATCCCTAAAGTTCATGTGGCCAAGTCTTTCATGCCACAACTCAATTTGCTCATCCATGGACACATTGTTTGAGACTATTCTAGCTTCAAGACAATAGCAATTGTCGCTAGATCTCATACCTTTCAATAAGGTTTGTCCATCGGGCTTTAGGATTGAGCAATCATCTTTACAAAACAAGACGGAATATCCTTCATCACTTAGATGTGAAATGCTTATTAAATTGGCTTTCAAGCCATCAACAAATAAAGCATCGGATAAGGAGGGTAATCCGGGAACGAAAATGGTTCCTTTCCCTACTACTTTCTTTTTGGATCCATCACCAAAAGTGACATATCCACCTTCCTCCATAACAAGAGTCTCGAAGAAACTCTTGTTTCCCGTCATGTGCCTAGAGCACCCACTATCTAGATACCAAAAATTAGAAGAATTTGCCTTCAAGGCTATTTGAGCAACATGGCAAACAATGTCATTCTTTCTAATCCACCTAGAAACAATCTTAGCTTTCTTAGTGGTCTTTGGTATATGGGCTCTAGATGTCCTAGGATCATGCATAATAATATTATCATTCCTAGGAACATGCATCATGGCTCTTTTCTTTTTCTTCTCAATCATGCTTTGTTTTCTACACATTTTAATATATTGAAAGCAATTTGGTCTAATATGACCATCACAACCACAAAAGTGACAAATAGGGATGAAATAAGAAATCATACCTTGCCTTTGTGCACGTATGGGAGCTTGTCCATGTCTTTGTGGATAAGTGGGTTCAATCCATCTTCGTTGTTGAACCGGTCTAGGTTGCTTTCAAGCTTGAGGTTGCATGATTGGTCTCTTTCCTTTGTGAGCCAATTTTGGAGGAGTGTTGGCTTGAGGGACCCTAGGGGGTTGAGCTTGAGATTTCCTTCTTGGTCCCATTTTCACTTGAGCATTAGAACATTGTCCTACTTCTAACTTCTTCCTAGGAGGTTGCACAAATGAAGTTTCTTCGTTCTTCAAGCTCTTGACAAACACGGTCTTGTTAGAGGTTGAGATTTTCTTGCCATCATCATACCCAAGACCTCTCTTGTCACTTGGACTCTTTCCAACACCAAGTAAATGATCAAGCTTCTTGGTGCTAGAATCTATCCTAGCCAAGGACCCTTTAACTTCTACAAGTTCCCTCTTCAAGCCTTCTTCACTTCTCTTGGATAACTCTAACTCCTCAATTAACTTATCCTCTCTCCTCTTCAATCTTTCCACTTGTTCACTTAAGTGGTCATTGTGAGCCGAAAGTTCAAGGTTTTCTTCTCTCAACCTCTCAATCTTTCTTGTGCTTTTAAGTGCTAAATCATTGAACTCGGCATGGTATTTAGCAAGCACCTTTTGCTCCACAAATTTCTTTTTGGAACTAGAAGAGGAGTCACTTTCTATTTCACTTGAGTCATTTTCCTCTTGACTCATTTCCTCTTTCTCACTACCACTTTTGCTCTTATGTGAGGAGGCAAAAGCTAGGAGGTTAGCCATGAGCTCTTCTTCACTTGAAGACTCATCTTCCTCATTGGAGTCATCACTACTCCCACTCCAAGTGGCGGCCATCACTTTGCTTTTCTTCTTTTCATTGTGATTAGCACATTCGGGGGCAAAGTGACCAATCCCACCACATTCAAAGCATCGGACACCTTTCCTTTCGGTCCTCTCTTGTCTAGGCTCAAACTTCTTGAAGGAACTCTTTTTCTTCAAATCTTGTCCTCTTGACCCAAATCCCTTCTTCTTCTTGAACCCCATAACCTTGTTGAACCTTTTCACAAATAAGGCAAGGTCTTCATCCGATTCATGCTTTGCCTCCTTTGCATCCTTAGATGCTTTCAAAGCTATTCCTTTAGACTTCTTAGGAGGAGTAGTGGTGCTAGGAGCCTTCCTAGACTCATATGCAAGGAGACGCCCAATCACCTCACTTGGCTTCATATCCATGTAGCCACTATTTTCTTCTATGGCCGTCACCTTGGATTCAAACCTATCGGGGAGAGATCTCATAATTTTTTGCTTGACTCTCCTATCCGAATACGGGTCTCCGAGTTGATGGCTTTGATTTATAATGTCCATCAATTTGATTTTGAAGTCATTGAAGCATTCATCCTCTCCCATCCTTAGAAGCTCAAACTGAGTTTGGAGGACTTGAAGCTTGGACTCCTTCACCACCTCGGTTCCCTCATGTGCAACTAGAAGGATGTCCCATGCCACTTTGGCAATCTGAGTATTCTGAATAAGCTTGTACTGATTCTCATCCATAGCACACATAATGGCATGCATAGCCTTCCTATTCCACTTAGAAGCCTCAAACTCTTGCGCGTTCCATTGCGCCTTAGGCTTCAAAACATCTTGTCCTCCACCCTCGGGAGTCATCATAGGGAGATCATATCCGTCTTCCACCGCCATCCAAGCACGGTCATGAATTTGGCATATGTAGGATTCCATCTTCCCTTTCCATTAGGAATAGTTCAATCCAGTAAGAAGTGGAGGCCTTGTGCTAGAAGCTCCTTCGTGGCCACCACCATTTCCACCGTTTCCACTCATAGTGTTTATGAATGAATGAAATGAATGCAAATGTATGAATGATCAAAAATCACACAAAATGCAAAACACACCAAAATAAGTAAGGATCACCTATGTATGTCTAGGAACCCGCTCTGATACCAATTGAAACAAATTATAGCACGGTGTGTATAAAGCTATCTAGAGGGGGGGTGAATAGATTTTACGCTTTTTACCCAATTTTTCGTGTTAGTCAAAATTACGAAAATGCCCTCAAGATAATATAACCAAGCAATTGTAATATGGTGCGGAAATTAAAACAACACTTGGTTTTTACGTGGAAACCCTCACGGGAAAAACCACGGGCTATGTAAGTAAGCCACACTCGAACCTCGAATCCACTAAATGTGCAAACGATTACAACCTAATCCCGGAAGTAATCACACACCTACCTAATCCCGGTATGAGTGAACCTAGTCCAATTTGCTTGCGATCTAAGCAACCTAATCCCGGTTGCTACACACAAGACTTACTTTCTCTAGAAGAGAATACAACCCTAAGTGAATATATGTAAATATCCAAAATGCAACATAGAGCAAGGGAAACCCTATATGCTTATCTAAGATGATTAATATGCAATTAAGAACAATCCTAGATATCAAAACTAAATGACATGTCAATTAGTTTAGCTAATCAATATTAAGCACAAAACCTAATATGCTAGCACAATACAACTTCTCAAACATACATCATACTCATCTCAATATTGTATCCAAAGCATACAAAATAATCAACAAGTAATTAATTGAGATTGCTAGATAAGAGAAACACAAAACATGTAAGATATTAGTGAAAAACTTACCAAGCAAAGTATGATGAAGATTCCATGCAAGATGACATCTAGATGATCCAAGATGATGCTAGATGATGATTGATGATCATGAAAAAGTGTTTGAGAGATTAAAAATGAGTTCTTTGTGTATTTTTCTTCTCTTGAAAAATATCCTAAGTATAGAATATGAATATGAACTCTCTTGGCTGACCTAAAGTCAAAGTGTTATATATATAGGGGCCATAAGTGAAGTGTGGTCGTTTTGAAAAACGCACCAAAAATTGCTCTGTGCGCTGGTGGACTTGCGCTGGACGACATGCGCTCACACAGGTGCCATACCAGCGGAGCCACACTGGGCGATCAGCGCTGGTGACCTTGCGCTGGTGTAGACCAGCGCACGACCGGCGACAGAGAACTGGACGATCTGCGCTGGTGGGCTGCGCTGGTGTGGACCAGCGCACGACCAGCGGCACACCACTGGGCGTTTTACGCCGGAGAGCGGCGCTGGACGTCAGGCGCAGGTGGACTAGCGCACAGCCCACAACTTTGAACCCCACAAGCAATCATGCAAGGGGAACAAAGGTAAACTAAGATGCATCCTAAAAGCCTAAATGCTATGATGTTATAAACACAAGATGCAATCATTATACCAAGCAAGAAGAGATGTAAATAGGCATTGATGCACAACAAAAAGAAACACAACATACAAAGATTAAACATATGCATGAGTTGTGAGTGTGTGCAACTATCTCTTCAAGACAAGTAAGCACTTAGAGTATTACCTTTGGTGCTTGTCAATTATGAGGTCTTCAAAGGGCCTAAGCAATAACAACAACATCTAAACTACCCTTACAAAGAATCCCCACATATGGTTTGATCACGAAATAAGCCAATTAAAAACAATGGGAATCCTTACACTTATGGGCTTGTTTGGTACCTTGTATTGTATAGTTTTAAGAGTTTAAAATGTAATAAGATAATACAATATAATGTTTAACTAGTTTTTTACTATACTGAAACAAATATGACGGTGTGTCTAAATATATCTAGAGAGGGGGGGGGGGGGGGGGGGGGGGGGGGGTGAATAGATTTTAATCAAGTTAATTACCAATTTTTCTTGATTAGGAAATATTCAATAAAAACCCCAATTTAGTCAAAAACCAATCAACCTAATTCTAAGTACGGAAAATAATAAATTGCTCGTTGATTGATTTACGTGAGAAACCCTCAACATGGAAAAACTCACGGCTACTATGCGAGCCACACACGGTCCTCAAATCCATTACTTGAATGAAAGTTTAACACCAAGGTTGACCTCGTCAAACCAACCACGGTTACTAACCCTTCCACTCTACCCAACAGGCCTTTAATAGAGATTCTAGACCTACTTGCTTGCGCACTAAGTAACTTAGTCACAAGACTTAATTCTCATAGAAGAGATCAACAACCTAAGTGAATATCATGATATTTGATCGCGCTACAAATGTTCACATTTAGCGCTCCCTATTCCTATCTTTTATGTTCATTTCCGAGCACTTTTGTGTATATAATGTGTGTTTTAGCTATGTGCAGGTAAATATCCCACATAGAAGGTGTTTGTGCCGAAAGTGGGCAAAATAGGGCAATTATGTGTGAAGAAGAGTTCCAGCGGGTTTGGACCGGCGAGAATGAACCCGCGGAACAGAAGAGTGGAAGCCGCGGGAAGGAATTGAGAAGACTCCGCAGGTTTCCACCGCGGGAAAGAAGCCGCGGAGCAGGGGAGCATGAACCCGTGGAGCACCATGGCTAGTTCAGACCTTCTGGCTGGCTAGATATGTCCCGCGGAATCGAACCCGTTAGGATTCCCTCTAGTTCAGACCTGTAAATGCCTCACTTTTTGATTGGCTTATTTCGTTGATAAAACCACAATAGGGTTCAATTTGTAAGGGTAGCTTAGGATTGAAGAAATCATCATCAAATGTCAAAGGACCTCATTGTGTGATCAAGAACTTCAAGGAAGGTAGATCTCTTGACTTAACTCTTTATTGAAGAGATTTAGAGTGCATACACACACAACTCATGCATTTCAGTATTTGTGTTTGTTTTGGTATAGTTGGTAAAATCTCATTGTGTTTCAAAGAAATATATTTTTGAGATTTTTCATATTTTTATGAGTCCAACTGTGTGTAGATTTGTCCATAGATTAGTTCCGAGTGATTTGGAGACTTATCAATGTGTTTCGGATGATTTTCGAGACATTTGGGACATTCCAAGTTTTTATCGGAAACCAAAATTCAATTATGAGCTTAAATTGGAAAGTTATTTGATTTTCTATTTTTATGATTGAGTCCGGCTCAATATTCCGAAGACGAAATTGAATTCCAAGTTTCGAGGTTAAAACTGGACTGAAGATCGCTCGGAATGGAAGTCGGTGTGGTGTGGCATGAAAGCCACACCAAGTGAGAGGGGAATTTGCTACAATGCAATGAAAAAAAATCGCTGCATCACGCAGTGATTTTTTTGGTAAAATTTGAGCCATCAGATGAAATAAAATTTGATCCAACGGTTTATGTAAAAAATTTAATAAGATTAATCATTTAAAAATAAATATAAATAAAAATGGGAAACCTATTTGACTGGTAATATCCAACTATTCTTCCCAAAGCCTCTCTTTCACTCACTCACTATTCTTCCCAAAGCCTTTCTCTCTCTCTCTCTCTCTCTCTCTCTCTCTCTTGCTCCTCCCCACCCAAAAAACCCTAGCGGCCTCAAATCCAGCAAGCCTCTCTTTCGGCAACGATCTCGGGCGAAGCCTTCGTTTCTCTCTCTATATCTGCGACTACCTTCCCGTTCCTCTCTCGGTCCTCCTCCAATCTCTTAACTTTCATTTCCAAAGACCTGCAATAACAACAACAACAAAAACAACAAAAAAATGCAGCGTCGTTTTAATAGATCTCAACAGAACAAAAAAAGAAAAATGGAATCCTCCGATTCTTAGATCTCAGCCTTACACGATCGAGACGTCGCATCGCTGGACCTCGTCACGGAGCTCCTGTACGCGAATCCGTCTGAGCTGGTCAACCAAGAAGCCGGTGCCTAATTCGGCGTCGTTTTGCAACGTCGCCGTGAATCCGAATCGTCAGGAGAGGTCGTGAAACTTGTCCTTGCAGGTCTGCGGAGTGAGAGACGACGCACTTCTTGACAGTATACTGATGAGCTTGTCAAGCTCTCCCTGCACGTGCTCGCACTTGCTTCGGATCTCCCTCTCTCTTGCCAGATCAAGCACTGAAACCTCGCAAGGTACCTCCACTGTTGCTAGTCCTTTTGTTTTTGTATTCCATGGAGTTCATTTTCTGTTTAGGTTTTTAATTTTTTGATCCGATTTGTATCCTATCAATTTTCTAGAAATACCTTCTTTTTTTTCTTCAGATCTTATCGTATTCCTTCTTCAAGTTTATGCTTTCACTCTTTTTTTTAGAGTTCCACTTAAATGGCTTTCTATCATTTATTGATGATTGAATCTTTTATATCGTTATAATTAGCAAGTCATGCTCTTCTGTTGGTTGTGGCTGCTGGATCCCTTCTCGTGTCCTCTTGGGTTCTCTGCTTGCTATTTGTTTTTCCTTTTTTTGGTTCTTCCGTGTTTCTGGGCTGTGTGAAATTCCCTTAAGCAATATAGTGTAAAATATACCTAGAGGGGGGGGGGGGGGGGGGGGGGGGTGAATAGGTATTTACTCAAATTCTTCCAATATTAAAAATGATGCGGAATATAACAAAGAAAATGCACACTTGATTAGATTTAGCAAATGAATTGATTTAACCAACACATGTGAAAATCAATATACAAGTAATGCAATCAATGTAAGATATGAAAGATAAAGAAAAGTAAAAACAAAAATGAACACAAGTGTTTTTACGTGGTAAAACCTCAAAGAGGAAACATCCACGGGTTGATACCACAACCACCGGCAAAGCAATCCACTATATGAAAAAGGACTTACACACTCAAGCTATCAACACATGATATCCGCTCAAGCTATCAACTCCTAATCTACCCTCGGGCTAGTAAATCACAAAGCCTACTTCCTATCCGAGATGTGTCCTACACCTCTAGAAAGCAACTTCCTATCCAAGACGCTCACGTCTCTAGGAAGATTTCTTGCTTGCCTATCCGGATCCTCCCGACCCTAGACAAGTCTTCCTTGCTTGATTATCCGAGTCCTCCCGACTCTAATCAAGACTTCCTTGCTCTATCCACAAAGCTTCACTCACTTTGCTAGAGACTTCAACCTAATGCAAGGCTATGATCTAAAGTGATGCAAGTGATGCAAACACAAACAAATTAAGCTAGATGATCAATCAAGCAAAATGTACATGTTCAATGACAATCTAGAATATGCTTCCAACACATAATCACAAGATTATCTAGAAATCAAGACATGTAAATCAATAAGAACAAAGGTATGAATATTCAATATATCACACTAAAAACCTAGTTCTTAGATCACGAAATAAAACCTAGAAAATAATATGAGACACATCATATATTCATTTTCTAGAATCAATTTCACACAAAATCAAGTTTAGCACATATATGTTCAAAACAAATCACAAAGCTAAATCTCAATTAACAAATGATCAAACACCCCTAGCATATGATCTAACATGCTTCTCAACAAATTTCATCAATCAAATAGTAAGAATCAAAAGAAGATCAAAGATGAAAATGAAAAAAAAAAGAAGTTGAACAAACAACCTTGACCACGGACTGAAAAACGATCAACTGGGAAAAATGGCGAAGTCAGCTGCCTCTGTAAATGCTTGGGGTTTGTAGCTCTTTTCAAGACCAACAATTTTGGCTTTTGAATCGATTGATTTTGAGTTCGTATGAGAAAGTTATGATCAATATAAGAAAACGAAAATTGAAGAAATTCTGCAGAAATTTCATGAAATGTTCTTGGAAATCTTCTACAAGTGTAGAGGGATGGAGATGAGTTTAAAAGGAGGAGAGAGAGAGATTTTTCGAGCAAATCAGAGCGTGCCACGTCACCTCCCCATGGGGGGCACGTGGGGCCCACGGGAGCAGAGGGCTCCCTTGGCCATGGGGCCCACGGCCTCCCTCACGGCCAGGCCTTGTGGCCTCACGCGCTCCAGACCACTCTCACGCGCTCCTTCGGTTCTTCAGCCCCGTATCTTGGGCATCCGAACTCCGATTTCGAATCCGTTTTCGGATTACGAACCATGACTCCCTCAAACACAATGAAGATGACTACACAACTTTGAAAAATGGTTGAGAAATCATCTCGGAAAATGACGATGAATACAACTCAACGAATGAGAACGAAAAGTAGCGTAGTTACATCGTTTGGACTCGAAACCTTATGAATGAGTAATCGAAACGACCGGAACTCAATAAGGCATCATAATAGAACATATTCAAGTCCAAATACAAAAATACAGAAACAAACAAACACAAATTCACACAAGCATGCCATATCAAAGAGATAGTCACAACGCATGCAATTCTACAATGTTTATCAATACAAGATCAATGCATGAGCATACTATGAGATGTGTGAATGTGTTATACCAAATGTTTGAACCATGATGCAGGGACACACATGTATGAATTGTGTGTGTGTGTGCGCTAACGCCTTGCAAGAGGATAAAAATCAAGATATACCTTTGACGCTTTTCACCTCTTGAAGACGACTTTTGCACTAGACGTTGCTCTCCACCTTTTAAGCTTCCTTTCTTCCAAGAATATCCTAAGCAACAACTAATACAAATATAGATTGTTTTGCAATGGAATCAAGCCAATACAAATCATGAACCTTACAATCTCCCTCTTTGGCTATTCCATGGCAAAACCTCAACCTCACCATACAATGTTTCACTCAAATAAACTCAAGTTGATAGCATACTCTCAATCTCACATTACAAAGAGATTCCTAGACTAAAAGTCTTCAAGTCTTCAAGAATTCCTCTTTGATCTTCAAGGTACCTATGAGAGAAAAAGCAAACCAAACAAGAGATCTTCTCTAAAGAAGGATAGTGTGATATCATCACATAAACAAATAACAAGACTTCCCTTATCTCATACAAAAGCATTATTTCAAGTGTATGAATGTTTTCACATTAAAGCTCTTCCTAAGATCCTTAACATAATTAGGCAAGAATTCTTTTCTCCCCCTTAAGACAAAGTCTCCATAAAAGCACAAAGAGGAATTTCCCACACATGGTGAGAGGTATACATTTTTCTCCTCTATATTAAACATGGATTCCCCCATATCAAACATGGTGAGGTATACAATTTCTCCCCCTTTTTGTCAAGGAATAGACAAAGGACATAAGAGATAAAGAATGAGATATTAAGCAAACAAATCGTATAGAAAGCTAAGTTGAATAAACTAAAGCTCCCCCTTAACATATGCTCCACATATTATCACCAAGTAGATTTGTTCACAAGGGACTCACACATTCACACATTCAAGCAATAAGTGGAAAATATTTCATAACCTGTCAAAGTCCAAGAGAGAATCATAGATTTTCATTAATCTCTCAAAAATATTCTAACATTGCTAATGAATCAAGCACATAAGCAAGATGTGTGTGTGTGAATGCTTCTCAAATATATAGAAGGAGTAATTGTGATATCAACATGCAAACTCTATCCACACCTATCCATCTAAAGCCTTTCCAAAAATAGGTCAAACCGATATTCATCCGGTTTTTTGCTTTTAAAATGAATAGATATCAACATATGAGCGTGTGTGTGCATGTGGCTCGTTTTCCCGTTTCTATTTGTCAACCCGAGCTTTTTCACAATTCTCAACTATACACCATACGCCTTTTTGTTTTGTTTTAGGCTTGAATCAAAGAATTTTTTTTTTTTAATGATTCCTTTCAATGCTTCTTTGATTTTACTTACATAAACATATACACCTCATGGCGGCTTTCACTCATCACAATGGCGTAGCCCTTTCCTACATTGGGTGGCTGCACAACCAAGGTGTGTAGCCCTTTCCATGAGGGTGCTAGTTGATTACTATGTAGTGCCAAAGCAAAATGGATACATACCATAGGTCATCTATCATGTACTTAGCAATAAACTTCTAGATGCATCCATTATCTACACATTTTCAACCACATATACTCAAAACTAAAACATACAAGAGAAGCATTAGTGCACTTTTCAAAAAATAAATTTTCAATCTCAAGTGCATGATCTAGAAACAATAAGAGTTATTTATTTAAGATCATTACTTCTCAAGTGAGTAGCTCTCAAAGATATTGATATTCAAATAAAGTTTTGCTCATCAAGCCGCTCACAATCACACATAGACAATAATCAACACAAATCATGCCAATGGACATTCTAAGAGTTTTACACCTCTCTTTGTCTAAGGGCTTGGTGAACAAGTCCGCAAGTTGATTTTTAGTAGGCATATGCTCTAGAGAAACAATAGAATGTTCAACATGTTCTCTAATGAAATGATGCCTAATATCTATGTGCAATGATATCATTCAAACATAAAGTTGAAAAGATGAAATAAAAAGCAAGCTTTTAGAGTAGAAAAATACCTTAGCAAGCTTTTTCACCAATGAAAGGTCTCCGCTCTTTTTATGAGCTTTCTTGGCTTGTTTGTCCTCATGACAACAAGTTGTTGGTGTGTTATCCCAAGAAAATAAAGACCAAACACTTTCAACTCAAACAAACACATGAAAATGACTTTCTCTAAAAGTCTTAACAAAAATTTTCACCAAATAGATTTCAAAATTCAACTTCTCTAAAGTTAATCAACAAATTTTGACTATCATCGTGATTATGAGAATATTAAGTTCATGAATTGATTAGAGACACCAAGTTTGAATACTAGACCTAGCACATTACAAATAGCTTAGTCAAGCATCAAACTTAGAACTCTTATCAAACAAGAACAAAAATATTCTCATATGTGCTACTCAATCAAGTATGAGAGCACTCACCTTTGACCATATTAGTCTTAGGTGAACCAACACAAACAACATCATGATCATTAAGCATGGCAATATGAAATCTAGAAGATAAATCATCAACTATCTTCTTCATAAAAACATCACTCATATTAAAGTCATCATTTTTGCCACGCACAAATATTTCATCAAGACTCTTCAAATGATCATGGTTAACACTCTTCTTAACCAATTTCTTCTCAACATATTTCTTAACATGATTATTATTAACATGCATGTCATTCTTTTCAATCCAAATTTTCTTGGTAGGTTTCTTCACATGAATATGATCAATATGCACATTTCTTAAAGCATCAAAGCTATTGTCATGTTTAGAAACTTTCAAAGAAGATTTATCCATTTCACAAGTATGCACATTATTTTTCTTAACCCAAACTTTCCTTGTTGATTTCTTTTCATTAACATGTTCATCATGCATGGTCTATAATGCCCTAACATGTTTAGAAACAACCAAAGGAAGTCTTTTCATCTCACTAGCATGCATCTCATTCCCTAGTTCGCATTGTCTAATATACTTATAGCATTTAGGTTTGATATGCCCAACAACATTGCAAAAATGACAAACTTGGATAAACTTAGAGATGTTATGTTTAGCTCTAGACTTAAACTCATGCTTAGGAGAATGATTAGGTAACTTTTTCACATTTTTATCATGTTCCACATTTCCTAGTTTGCATTGCCTAGCATATTCATAACACTTAGGCCTAATGTGACCAACCACATTACAATAATGACAAACCGGAATGAATTTAGAAAAGTTACCTTTTGGGTGTGCATGCTTTGGTTGAGAAGTCGGTTGAGAAGTTCTATAGCTCTTCTTGTCTTTGTCTTTGATGTTGGAAGGAATAGTAATTGAGTCTTTCTTCTTCTTGGACTTTCTTGACTTGTTCTTGGTTGTAGGAGTCTTCTTAACTTCTTCTACATAACCCAAGCCACTTTTATCTCCATGATGCTTTCCAAGTTTTATCACTTCATCAAGCTTAATGGCTCCAATTTTCATGCCATTAATAGACTCTTTGAGAGCTTTGACTTCATCTATAAGCTCACACTCATTTATCTTCATGATAGACAAAGAGTTTTCTTTTTGCTTAATCTCTCCTTCCATGGCAAACAACTTCATAGTAAAGCCTTCTTTTAAATCATCTAACTCTTGAGCACTTTCCTCCACCTTTGAGACACACTTTTCAATGGTCTTTTCATGCTCTTTGATGACTTCACTTTGCTTGCTCATCTTCTCCAAAGACATCTTCTTTTCATTGACAAGAGCTTTAAAGATCACCACTAAATTGGCATTGATCAACTTCAACTTGTTGTTCTCTTCATTCTTTTGTTGAAGGATCTTGTCATTGAAGCTTATATAATCTTGATTTGAGGAGGCTTCTAACTCTTCATCAAAGGAGGAGACTTCACTATCTTCACTACTTGAAGAGTTTTCACTTTCCTCAATACTTGAGGAGTCTTCACTACTATCCTCAAATTTTCCTTTATATATAGCCACGTGAGCAATGTGATTGCTAGTAGATTCGCAATCATCCAAGGACTCCTCTTCCTCTACTACATCACTCACACTCATCCATGATTTATCATTGAATGCTCTAATGTAGGCTTTCATTGTATTTCTCCAAAAGGTGTAGTTACCACTATCCAAGAGTGGAGGTCTAGCACTAGAAGCACCTTTCAGAATTGAATCACCCATAGCTACAAAAATGAACAAATACAAAAAAACACAACAAAACAAAACACAAACACTATAATATGGATCTATCTAATTACTTCTAGACACCCGCTCTGATACCAATTGAAATTCCCTTAAGCAATATAGTGTAAAATATACCTAAAGGGGGGGGGGGGGGTGAATAGGTATTTACTCAAATTCTTCCAATATTAAAAATGATGCGGAATATAACAAAGAAAATGCACACTTGATTAGATTTAGCAAATGAATTGATTTAACCAACACATGTGAAAATCAATATACAAGTAATGCAATCAATGTAAGATACGAAAGATAAAGAAAAGTAAAAACAAAAATGAACACAAGTGTTTTTACGTGGTAAAACCTCAAAGAGGAAACATCCACGGGTTGATACCACAACCACCGGCAAAGCAATCCACTATATGAAAAAGGACTTACACACTCAAGCTATCAACACATGATATCCGCTCAAGCTATCAACTCCTAATCTACCCTCGGGCTAGTGAATGACCAAGCCTACTTCCTATCCGAGATGTGCCCTACACCTCTAGAAAGCAACTTCCTATCCAAGACGCTCACGTCTCTAGGAAGATTTCTTGCTTGCCTATCCGGATCCTCCTGACCCTAGACAAGTCTTCCTTGCTTGATTATCCGAGTCCTCCCGACTCTAATCAAGACTTCCTTGCTCTATCCACAAAGCTTCACTCACTTTGCTAGAGACTTTAACCTAATGCAAAGCTATGATCTAAAGTGATGCAAGTGATGCAAACACAAACAAATTAAGCTAGATGATCAATCAAGCAAAATGTACATGTTCAATGACAATCTAGAATATGCTTCCAACACACAATCACAAGATTGTCTAGAAATCAAGACATGTAAATCAATAAGAACAAAGGTATGAATATTCAATATATCACACTAAAAACCTAGTTCTTAGATCATGAAATAAAACCTAGAAAATAATATGAGACACATCATATATTCATTTTCTAGAATCAATTTCACACAAAATCAAGTTTAGCACAAATATGTTCAAAACAAATCACAAAGCTAAATCTCAATTAACAAATGATCAAACACCCCTAGCATATGATCTAACATGCTTCTCAACAAATTTTATCAATCAAATAGTAAGAATCAAAAGAAGATCAAAGATGAAATTGAAAAAAAAAGAAGTTGAACAAACAACCTTGACCTCGGACTGAAAAAACGATCAACTGGGAAAAATGGCGAAGTCAGATGCCTCTGTAAATGCATGGAGTTTGTATTTCTCTCCAAGACCAACAATTTTGGCTTTTGAATCGATTGATTTCGAGTTCGTATGAGAAAGTTATGATCAAAATAAGAAAACGAAAATTGAAGAAATTCTGCAGAAATTTCGTGAAATGTTCTTGGAAATCTTCAACAAGTGTGGAGGGAAGGAGATGAGTTTAAAAGGAGGAGAGAGAGAGATTTTTCAAGCAAATCAGAGCGTGCCATGTCACCTCCCTGTGGGGGGCGCATGGGGCCCACGGAAGCAGAGGGCTCCCTTGGCCGTGGGGCCCACGGCCTCCCTCACGGCCAGGCCTTGTGGCCTCACGCGCTCCAGACCACTCTCACACGCTCCTTCGGTTCTTCAGCCCGTATCTTGGGCATCCGAACTCCGATTTCGAATCTATATTTGGATTACGAACCGTGACTCCCTCACGCACGACGATGACTACACAACTTTGAAAATTGGTTGAGAAATCATCTCGGAAAATGACGATGAAATCAACTCAACGAATGAGAACGAAAAGTAGCATAGTTACATCGTTTGGACTCGAAACCTTATGAATGAGTAACCGAAATGACCAGAACTCAATAAGGCATCATAATAGAACATATTCAAGTCCAAATACAAAAATACAGAAACAAACAAACACAAATTCACACAAGCATGCCATATCAAAGAGATAATCACAACGCATGCAATTCTACAATGTTTATCAATACAAGATCAATGCATGAGCATACTATGAGATGTGTGAATGTGTTATACCAAATATTTGAACCATGATGTAGGGACACACATGTATGAATTGTGTGTGTGTGCGCTAACGCCTTGCAAGAGGATAAAAATCAAGATATACCTTTGACGCTTTTCACCTCTTGAAGACGACTTTTGCACTAGATGTTGCTCTCCACCTTTTAAGCTTCCTTTCTTCCAAGAATATCCTAAGCAACAACTAATACAAATATAGAGTGTTTTACAATGGAATCATGCCAATACAAATCATGAACCTTACACTGTGGTTGTTTTTCGTTCTCCCCTGTTTCTTGGCTTTATCTATGATAATCTCTTTTAATGTTAAAAATAAATAAAATTAATTACTCTTTACTATGCTTGATATCCTTTTTTTTTTTTGAAATTGTGGTTCAAAATGATGTATCAATTCTGGGTTTGAAGTTCTTATCTACATTTCCTTGGTATTGAAGGATTTGATCGCTTATGGGTTTATTTATACGGAGTCGTATTGTGGGAAACTTGATTTTTTTTTTCTTACAGCTGCAAGATCTCTTTAGGCAAGATGGCGATGATTGACGAGCCACTATACCCATTGCCGTTCTAATTGATGAGCTCAAGAATGAAGACATTCAGCTTTGTTTGAACTCAATTCGGAGACTCCATAGCAGCAAAAGCAACCAATTTTCTATCTTTTGTGGGTGTGCTTGTAATATGCTTTTGTCTTCAATTCCGTGAAGGCTGCTAAGTGGGTGTGTATCCCCACCTTTATTCTCTTCTCTTGCATTCTGTCCCCGTCATTCATATGTTTGATCCTGATACAAATTCAAGAGTCCATTTAACTCGTGTTAATTCATGGGTTGCCTGGTGTCAAAGTATAAAATATGGCCTCTCTTATGCTTCAAGAGGAATATAATGTCAAATAGAAACGAATAGGGTGGTATAGCCACACCAGAGGACGGGGACGGGGAAGAAATGGCTCTACAAAAAGGAGACACTTAGCCACACTAGAGAGCTTAGAAATTTCCCATAGGTCAAACACTCACCGTACACCCACCCCCACACAGACCTTTTATAACAACTAATATTGAACAACTGAAAATAATTAATGGGCTAAATGGTTCTCATATATGACTCCTTTCTTGCTCTAATCCTTTGGCTAAAGCTTTGAATTTATTAACTTATTTTTCCTCATTTCCAGGATGTCATTGCAACTGGAGGGGTTGATACAAATGCTGTACTTTTTGATCGACCATCAGGAGAAATCGTATCTACACTTAGTGGTCACTCGAAGAAGGTAGTTTTTTCTTTATTTTATTTCTTGATTCCATCATTGTTTTTTGGTTTTCCATTTAATATATTGGCTGATCGTTATGTGCAATTTTTTTAGGTTACTAGTGTCAAATTTGTCACTCAGGGTGATCTATTGGTAACAGGCTCAGCAAATAAGGTAATCCAAGTCCTAATGTATAAGCTACAAATTTTGTTTTTATGATATATTTTTGGTGGTCTTGATTTACTCTTATTCTAGAAAGGTGTTATACTTGATCAATCTTTTTTAATTATTTTATTTTTTATAAATTTCTAGTTGGTACCAAAATCTTAGACCATAATTCATTTAAGGAGATGTGACAGGCTAGGTGAAGTTCTCATGCCTGAATTTATTCTAATTGCACTAATTGGTGCAAACTCTGGAGGAATTTGGTTCTTATTGTTCTGTTTACTTTCTTTCTTCTTCTTTTTCCTTGCTTTTATTGGAATACGATTATTGGAGACCTTTACCTAACTTATACCTTTTATTATTGCAAATTTGCAATATGCAGAGTACCTGCCACCCTAATATAAATGAACTTCAAATCTACTTAGTTTGGAAGAAAATAAATTTCTTGAAATTTTAGAACTGGGAACGATATCCCCTTCAAAAAGATATTGAGAAACCACCTAATTTTTAATTTTATGATATTGATTTTGGTTTCATTGTATTACATCTGGAAAATAAGAGTAGGCCAGATGGGGGTTGGGGACTATATCTATGCCATGGAAAGATCATTCTTTGCTTTAACCCATCCAACTTTGAAGGAGTGTTTTCATATATTAGGCAAGCCTTTGTCATACAAGGGGGCTGTGTATGAGCTTTAACACTATTTGACTATATATTAGTGGTAAGAGATTTTGAGCTGCTGATAATATGAGGTTCAAGTGGTGTTCAGTAGTGAAAAATAGACACGGAAGCTGAATTTGGAATTTCTGTGCATTTTTCTTTAGGAGTCATATCTAAAGTAATTTTTAAGAAGCAACTGTGCTGATTTCATTGATCAATGTTAGTCTCATGATGATACTATATCTTCTAATTTGTTCATTAGAGATCTTCTGCCTGATTGAAGGAAAATTCTTTGCTTTAACCCATCCAACTTTGAAGGAGTGTTTTCATTTATTAGGCAAGCCTTTTTTATACAAAGGGGCTGTGTAAGAGCTTTAACACTATTTGACTATGTATTACTGGTAAGAGATTTTGAGCTGCTGAGAATTGAGGTTCAAGTGCTGTTCAATAGTGAAAAATAGACATGGAAGTTGAATTTGGAATTTCTGTGCATTTTTCTTTTGGAGTCATATCTAAAGTAATTTTTAAGAAGCAACTGTGCTGATTTCATTGATCAATGTTAGTCTCATGATGATACTGTATCTACTAATTTGTTCATTAGAGATCTTCTGCCTGATTGGTCTATGCAATTTGTGGCGGCTGTACAGTGTATGTGGATTTTTGAGGTTCACTATTGGAGTTTTCAATTGTATACAGCTTTATTTCCTCATCTTGCTTGATTATTTTGGATAGATTTTAGATATTCCAGCACCCTACCACTACACTAGGCAGGCACAAAGCTCGATGTGGTATATGAATTTATTTTTCTTATCATTAAAGAAAATAAGTAATAGGGTTTCTCTTTCACACCTTCATGAGCAAACCATGATGCTCTGTTATAATGTAAGACCACTCAAATCAACTCAACTAAGCCTCAATTCCAAACTAGTTGTGATTAGCCACAAGATTCCTCTTCCTACACTTTATCCTATGTTAAGCCTTTTGTTAGGATGTAAACATGGGCAAGAAGGTTTATTGTCTAGTGTTGGTATTTCACTATGTGAAAATTTTTGATGCTGTATAGTGTTACTTACTCCATAGCCTTTTAGTTGATGTTAATTCTTATGTATGTAGTGCTCAATCCCTTTTTTCATTTGTTCTTTCCCATTAATATTGCAGACTGTTCGACTGTGGCAAGGCTTTGAAGATGGAAACTATGATTGTAGGCACATCTTGAAGGATCATACTGCAGAGGTAAATATGTTCCTTTAATCATGTTCAACAACGTTTTGTAACCAGTGATTTCTGTAATATCCACATATGTTTCATCAATATCCTGGAATTTTCTTGCTTTTTGTTAGAGCTGTGAAATTGATTTCAGAACTCAATTATGTTTCAAGAAACTTAAGCATATATTGCCAATGGATATATTTGCCTCCAATTGGTTGTTTTTCTGATTGTTTTTGACAAGTTTAGGTTATCACTAAATGATGTCTCTTGAGTGACAGCTGTTTTAGATGGATTTTGTAACCTATATGTTGAGGTTGATTCATTGACCAGTATTTTCAGTAAGCTATTACACTTCAGAGTTCTCTAAGGGCATGTTTGGTATGCTGTACCGTATTGCACTGGATTGTATAGGATTGTATTGTATTGTATTGGATAGTATTGGATTAAATACGGTACGGCATTTGGTATTGGATAGTATAGTATAGGCCTCAAACTCTTCTAAATTTCAGATTGACTCAACCTATAAGCCCCATATTATTGTTTGTAACTGTCCCAAACATCCCAACAGCAATATGGAGCTCTCTTCTCCGGTCTCCTCAACCGACGAAGGCCATAGATTGTTCAGAGAATCACTGGTATGATGGAGGCATTGTTGGCCTTCTTAATGAAGGCGGGCGTGCCTCCTTGTTTCTTCAAGGAGGAGGCCATGCCACCTCCACGATGGAGGAGGTGTGACCTCGTCATTTGCAGCATAGGAGGCCAAGCTCCTCCGAAACTGATCGCCAGCGGCATCCTTGATGAAGGGTGTTGCTGGCGTCATCAAAGAAAGAGGTGCTGCCTCTTGGGCCCTTTTTTAGGGAGGCTGCCAGCCTCCATTTGTGGAGGAGACCGGCCAGCGACACCAACGCCCCGCCGGTCTCCTCCATGAATAGATTTGGGATGTGAAAAGTCAGGTATTAGGATTATCCGATGCAACCAGCCTGTGTTAAATGTTATTGACTTCACTTTCATTAATTACTTATATTGATTTGCAGGCAAATGTGGTGAAATTCGATGGACATGTTGGCCCAGTGACTGCTATATCTTTCTCTGAAAATGGTTATTTCCTTGCGGTAGGTGTTACACTTATAAAATGTACGGTGAATGTAGGATCTAACATTCTTGATCTGACTAATATGTTTGACTGGACAGACTGCAGCTAGTGATGGTGTGAAGCTTTGGGATCTGCGCAAATTGAAGAACTTTCGGTCATTCGAATTTAATGATACGGATACACCAACAAACTCAGGTATTTGATATTTTAATACTTGATACTCTATATTCCTTTGAATGGTCTATTGTTTTCATCTATTCATTGTTGTCAAACAATTTCTTTACGTTTTCTTTGGGTAAATTACACAATCTTTTAGTACTTCTGTGTATGAACTAATTGGAAAGTGATGAACCTTGCTTTTGGGAAGGGTGATTTTTACTTGCTGCTCTATGAACAGCAGGGTAAAATAAATTCTTTCCATGTCTTTAAATTGGTAATTTTCCCTTTTGAAGACAATCATGTCCTCATAATATTGAAGATTTTACTTTTTTTTTTCCTTGAGCTCTAACTTCATGATTACTGCAACAAAATGTACTGCTCCCAAATCCCACCCCACATATATATTGTTATTTCTTACTTTTCTTCCCTCCCCATTGATTTGTCTTCCTTCTCTAACTAATTTTTCAATATCTGTTTTCATACTTTGATTTGTGGTTAAGAAATGTGATTTTAGCTATATATTTAATGTACTATAACTCTTTTGTGCTTTACATCTCTAATGGTTTGGGAGATATATGAGATTGTTTCTATTCAATTGATTATTGTTATTGTATTTCGTACAGGCTGATACAATGATGTGGAACACAATGCATGATTGATTCAAGTACCCGGAACAGAGAGATGAAGTTATTTAGTTTTTTTTTTTTTTTTGGTCATGGAAATAACAATGACAGGCTAGGCTACAACCTTCTATAAATATCACTTTTGTATATTACATGCAAATATCACAGCTATATATTTAAAACCTTCTAACTATGTACTCTACTATCATACTCTTCTATAATTTGAGTATCTTAGACTTATAGTTTACCAAGATTGTTAATTAGTTTGATTTATGTTGAATTCTATTGATAACAAAATAGTTATGAGAATTTTAATTTGCAATTTGTTATTCAAAATAGGTTGAAATAAAATGATTGAATATGAATAAATAGAAAACAATATTATTTTTAACCAGCTACAACCGTCGAGAAAGAAATATATTTATCAAGATGATATTTCGATGGGAAATCGTTATTTTCGACCGCATTTGGCCTTCGGTGATAAACGTTTTTTTTGTAGTGGTAGTTTATTCTCTAGGGGATTGGATTGCACAGGTTATTCCTTGTTGGGAAATAGACATTATCTAAAATTTGTGTTAAGGGTTGGAAGGGATTGTTTCATCTTCTTTAGCACAAGGAAGATTGTGGCAACATGTTTTTTTTATGACCATATCAGGGATGTTTGAGTCATGCAATTATTAACATCATTATATCCTCGTCTTTCTCTTTTCATGTTCACAGTTTGCAAAATCATATATTTTATAAATAAATAAAAAGAGTTGGGACTTGATTTATATTGAGTATTATTATAATTATCTTTTAAAAAAAAACATACGATTCAATATTATCTTTAAAAAAAAATGCTTTTGCACTGCAACTCAACTCTCTTATTTATCAAAATTCTGTTTATCTACATTATTATGGTAGTTGTTTCTATCTCAAAGCTTATTTTCATATCATGCTTTTTTTGTAGGGTTTGAATGTCTAAGTACCAAAGCCGTAAATGTAGTCACCAAATCTATAAACGTAGTTAATAAAGCCGTAAGTGTAGATAAATTGGACGATTGATGCTTCTCTAATCATATTGCTTTCCACAGCATCTTTACATGAAGAACTCGGTATTTCGAATTAATTAGGTGGTCCTTCTCTTTGACGCGTCCATTGTACACTACATCATTTAGATTAATATCGATATATCCCAGTGATTCCTACATAAATCACAAAAAACGCAAAAAGTAGTTACATGCTAATTTTTGGTAAAAAAAACCCTTCAATAGTTACCATAGCTGTGAAATTAGTTACAAGCACAATTTGTGGAAGAAGCCCTTAAGTAGTTACTAGACCCATAAATGTAGTTACCGCAGCCGAAAAAGTGGTTACATGCCGTAAAAGTAGTTACAAGCTAATTTTTAGAAAAACCCTTAAGTAGTTACCAAACCCGTAAAAGTAGTTACCGATACCGTAAAAGTAGTTACCGATGCCATTAAAGTAGTTACCAAAGCGAGCCCAAGGTGACCTTAACAAGGCCATCCCAAGCTCGCCTTGACACAGTTGGACATCATTGAAACCCAAGACCATAGCGAGCCCAAGGTGACCTCAACAAGGCCATCCCAAGCTTGCCTTGACACAGTTGGACATCATTGAAACCCGAGACCATAGCAAGCCCAAGGTGACCTCAACAAGGCCATCCCAAGCACGCCTTGACAAACCGTTAAGTAGTTACAAGGTAATTTTTTTGATAAACTGTAAAAGTAGTTGCAAGGTAATTTTTGTTGGAAAAACCCTTAAGTAGTTACCAACCCCTGAAAGAAGCTACCATTTCCCTAAAGGTAGTTACCACCACCGTAAAAGTAGTTACAAGGTAATTTTTGTTCGAAAAACCGTTAAGTAGTTACCAACCCCTGAAAGTAGTTACCATTTCCCTAAAAGTAGTTACCACCACCGTAAAAGTAGTTACAAGGTAATTTTTGTTGGAAAAACCCTTAAATAGTTACCAACCCCTGAAAGTAGTTACAAGAACCATGAAAGTAGTTACCGCTACCGTGAAAGTAGTTACAAGGTAATTTTGATGGCAAAAACCGTTAAGTAATTACCAAGCCGTGAAAGTAGTTACCATTTCCCTAAAAGTAGTTACAAGGTAATTTTTATTGGAAAAACCCTTAAGTAGTTACCAACCCCTGAAAGTAGTTACCAGAACCGTGAAAGTAGTTACCGCTACCGTAAAAGTAGTTACAAGGTAATTTTGATGGCAAAAACCGTTAAGTAGTTAACAAGCCGTGAAAGTAGTTACCATTTCCCTAAAAGTAGTTACCACCACCGTAAAAGTAGTTACAAGGTAATTTTGATGGCAAAAACCGTTAAGTAGTTACCAAGCCGTGAAAGTAGTTACCATTTCCCTAAAAGTAGTTACTACCACCGTAAAAGTAGTTACAAGGTCATTTTTGTTGGAAAAACCGTTAAGTAGTTACCAACCCGTGAAAGTAGTTACCATTTCCCTAAAAGTAGTTACCACCACCGTAAAAGTAGTTACAAGGTAATTTTTATTGGAAAAACCCTTAAGTAGTTACCAACCCCTGAAAGTAGTTATGAGAACCGTGAAAGTAGTTACCGCTACCGTAAAAGTAGTTACAAGGTAATTTTGATTGCAAAAACCGTTAAGTAGTTACCAAGCCGTGAAAGTAGTTACCATTTCCCTAAAAGTAGTTACCACCACCGTAAAAGTAGTTACAAGGTAATTTTTGTTGGATAAACCCTTAAGTAGTTACCAACCCCTGAAAGAAGTTACCATTTCCCTAAAAGTAGTTACCGCTACCGTAAAAGTAGTTACAAGGTAATTTTGATGGCAAAAACCGTTAAGTAGTTACCAAGCCGTGAAAGTAGTTACCGTTTCCCTAAAAGTAGTTACCACCACCGTAAAAGTAGTTACAAGGTAATTTTGATGGCAAAAACCGTTAAGTAGTTACCAAGCCGTGAAAGTAGTTACCATTTCCCTAAAAGTAGTTACCACCATCGTAAAAGTAGTTACAAGGTAATTTTTGTTGGAAAAACCCTTAAGTAGTTACCAACCCCTGAAAGTAGTTACCAGAACCGTGAAAGTAGTTACCGCTACCGTAAAAGTAGTTACAAGGTAATTTTGATGGCAAAAACCGTTAAGTAGTTACCAAGCCGTGAAAGTAGTTACCACCACTGTAAAAGTAGTTACAAGTGTAAGGTTCCCATTTGTTGATTGGCTTATTTCGTGGACAAACCACATGTTGGGGTTCTTTGTAAGGGTAGCCTAGGTATCGTGTTTATTGTTCGAAGCCCTTTGAAGACCTCGTATTGATAAGCACCGAAGGTATATTTTTTTGTGCTTACTTGTCTTGAAGAGATAGTTGCACACACTCACAACTCATGCATATGTTTAATACTTGTATGTTGTGTGTCTTATTTTTGTGCATTAATGTTCATTAACATCTCTTCTTGCATGTTTGTTTGATTGCATCTTGCATATCCAATTGCCTTGTCATGCTTAGAGTTAGGATTGCATTTTTGCATTGGGCGCTCCCAAAAGCGCTCTACAGAAGCGCTGTACGAACAGCGCCCATTGAGTGCTATTCAGACCTGATCGATTTAATTCGGTCGCTGTTGGGTCGCTGTACATGCGCTGTACAAAGCGCTCTATGTACAGCGCCACTCTGTTTTCCGTGAGAACAGAGTTGGGGCGCTATACAAGCGCTGTACAAGAGGCGCTCTACGTACAGCGCCCAAGGCAAATATGAGGCCAACTTATCAAAATGACCACACCTTGTTTTGGCCCCCTATATATATGCCACTTTGACTTTAGGTCAATTAAGAGAGTTCATATTCAGATTCTATACTTAGGATATTTTTCAAAGGGAAGAAAAATTCCAAAGAACTCATTTTTAGTTTACTCAAACACTTGTTCATGATCATCAATCATCATCTAGCATCATCCTTGATCTTCTAGATGTCTCTTTGCATGGATTCCTCATCATACTTTGCTTGGTAAACTTTTCACTAATATCTTACATATTTTGTGTATTTCTTAACAAGCAATCTCAATTTATTACTTGTATGATTTTCATATATCTTTTGATACAAGATTGAGATTAGTGTGATGTATGTTTGAGAAGTTGTATTGTGATAGCTAATTAGGTTTTGTGCTTAATCTTGATTAGCTAAACTATTTGATTGAACATGTCATTTAGTTTTTAATATCTAGGATTGTTCTAATTGCATATTAATCATCTTAGATAAGCATATAGGGTTTCCCTTGCTCTATGTTGCATTTGAATATTCATATATTCACTTAGGGTTTTATTCTCTTCATTGAGAAAGTAAGTCTTGTGTGTAGCTTCCGGGATTAGGTTGCTTAGATCGCAAGCAAATTGGACTAGGTTCACTCATACCGGGATTAGGTAGGTGTGTGATTACTTCTGGGATTAGGTTGTAATCGTTTTACACATTTAGTGGATTCGAGGTTCGAGTGTGGCTTACTTACTAGCCCGTGGTTTTTCCCGTGAGGGTTTCCACGTAAAAATCAAGTGTAATTTAATTTCCGCATTTTATACTTGATTTATTGCTTTATATATTTAGGGGTAATTTCATAATTTTGTAATTTTGACTAACACGAAAAATTGGGTAAAAAGCTTAAAATCTATTCACCCCCCTCTAGATAGTTTTATACACACCGTGCTATAATTTGTTTCAATTGGTATCAGAGCGGGTTCCTAGACATACATAGCTGATCCTTGCTTATTTTGGTGTGTTTTGCATTTTGTGTGATTTTTGATCATTCATACATTTGCATTCATTTCATTCATTCATAAACACTATGAGTGGAAACGGTGGAAATGGTGGTGGCCACGAAGGTGCTTCTAGCACAAGGCCTCCACTTCTTACCGGTTTGAACTATTCCCAATGGAAAGGGAAGATGGAATCCTACATATGACAAATTCATGACCGTGCATGGATGGAGGTGGAAGACGGATATGATCTACCAAAAATGACTCCCGGTGGTGGAGGAGAAGAAGTTTTGAAGTCTAAGGCGCAATGGAACGCGCAAGAGTTTGAGGCTTCAAAGTGGAATATGAAGGCTATGCATGCCATCATGTGTGCAATGGATGAGAATCAGTACAAGCTTATTCAGAACACTCAGATTGCAAAAGTGGCATGGGACATCCTTCAAGTTGCACATGAGGGAACCGAGGTGGTGAAGGAGTCCAAGCTTCAAGTCCTCCAAACTCAATTTGAGCTACTTAGGATGGGAGAGGATGAATGCTTCAATGACTTCGAAATCAAATTGATAGACATTGTAAATCAAAGCCATCAACTCGGAGACCCGTATTCGGATAGGAGAGTCAAGCAAAAAATTATGAGATCTCTCCCTGATAGGTTTGAATCAAAGGTGACGGCCATAGAAGAAAATAGTGGCTACATGGATATGAAGCTAAGTGAGGTGATTGGACGTCTCCTTGCATATGAGTCTAGGAAGGCTCCTAGCACCACTACTCCTCCTAAGAAGTCTAAAGGAATAGCTTTGAAAGCATCTAAGGATGCAAATGAGGCAAAGCATGAATCGGATGAAGACCTTGCCTTATTCGTGAAAAGGTTTAATAAGGTTATGGGGTTCAAGAAGAAGAAGGGATTTGGGTTAAGAGGACAAGACTTGAAGAAAAAAGGTTCCTTTAAGAAGTTTGAGCCTAGACAAGAGAGGACCGAAAGGAAAGGGGTCCGATGCTTTGAATGTGGTGGGATTGGTCACTTTGCCCCCGAATGTGCTAATCACAATGAAAAGAAGAAGGACAAAGTGATGGCCGCCACTTGGAGTGGGAGTAGTGATGACTCCAATGAGGAAGATGAGTCTTCAAGTGAAGAAGAGCTCATGGCTGACTTCCTAGCTTTTGCCTCATCTCACAAAAGCAAAAGTGCTAGTGAGAGAGAGGAAATGAGTCAAGAGGAAATTGACTCTAGTGAAGAAGAAAGTGACTCCTCTTCTAATTCCATTAAGAAATTTGTGGAGCAAAAGGTGCTTGCTAAATACCATGCCGAGTTCAATGATTTAGCAATTAAAAGCACAAGAAAGATTGAGAGGTTGAGAGAAGAGAACCTTGAACTTTCGGCTCACAATGACCACTTAAGTGAACAAGTGGAAAGATTGAAGAGGAGAGAGGATAAGTTAATTGAGGAGTTAGACTTATCCAAGAGAAGTGAAGAAGGCTTGAAGAGGGAACTTGTAGAAGTTAAAGGGTCCTTAGCTAAGATGGATTCTAGCACCAAGAAGCTTGACCATATGCTTGGTGTTGGAAAGAGTCCATGTGACAAGAGGGGTCTTGGGTATGAAGATGGCAAGAAGATCTCAACCTCTAACAAGACCGTGTTTGTCAAGTCCTTGAGGAACGAAGAAACTTCATTTGTGCAAATTCCTAGGAAGAAATTAGAAGTAGGACAATGCTCAAATGCACAAGTGAAGATGGGGCAAAGAAGGCAACCTCAAGCTCAACCCCCTAGGGTCCCTCAAGCCAACACTCCTCAACAATTGGCTCACAAAGGAAAGAGACCAATCATGCAACCTTAAGCTTGGAAGCAACCTAGACCGGTTCAACAACGAAGATGGATGGAACCCACTTATCCACAAAGACATGGACGAGCTCCCATACGTGCACAAAGACAAGGTATGATTCCTTTTTTCATCCCTATTTGTCACTTTTGTGGTTGTGATGGTCATATTAGACCAAATTGCTTTCAATATATTAAAATGTGTAGAACACGAAGCATGATTGAAAAGAGAAATAATAGAGCCAAGATGCATGTTCCTAGGAATGATAATATTGATTTGCATGATCCTAGGAATAGTAGAGCACATGTACCAAAGATCACTAAGAAAGCTAAAATTGTTGCTAAGTGGATCAGAAAGAATGAAAATGTGTGCCAAGTTGCACAAATAGCCTTGAAGGCAAATTCTTCTAATTTTTGGTATTTGGATAGTGGGTGCTCTAGACACATGACGGGAAACAAGTGTTTCTTCGAGACTCTTGTTATGGAGGAAGGTGGAAATGTCACTTTTGGTGATGGATCCAAAAGAAATGTTGTAGGGAAAGGAACCATTTCCGTTCCCGAATTACCCTCCTTATCCAATGCTTTATTTGTTGATGGCTTGAAAGCCAATTTAATAAGCATTTCACATCTTAGTGATGAAGGATATTCCGTCTTGTTTTCTAAAGATTATTGCTCTATCCTAAAACCCGATGGACAAACCTTGTTGAAGGGCATGAGATCTAGCGACAATTGTTATTGTCTTGAAGCTAGTATTGTATCTAATCATGTGTCCATGGATGAGCAAATTGAGTTGTGGCATGAAAGACTTGGCCACATGAACTTTAGGGATCTACGGACCCTTGGAAAGTTCAATTGTGTGCGTGGCCTCCCTAAGCTTGGGAAGAAAGCCAATGGTGTTTGTGGACCTTGCCAACAAGGAAAGCAAACTAAAAGCATGCACAAAAAGGGTAAGTATCTCACCACCAAGGAGCCTCTTGAGCTTCTCCACATGGACCTTATGGGTCCCATGCAAATCGAAAGTTTGGGTGGAAAGAGATACATTTTTGTTTGTGTTGATGATTTCTCTAGGTTCACATGGACATATTTTATTAGAGAAAAATCTGAAACTTTTGATAAGTTTAAAATGCTTTGTAATAAAATACAAAATGAGATGAACTCTAATATTAAAAGCATAAAACGGATTAGAAGTTACCATGGGAGGGAATTTGAGAATGCTACCTTTGAAACCTTTTGTAATGGTTTAGGCATCTCCCATGAGTTTTCGGCTCCTAGGACACCTCAACAAAATAGAGTTGTTGAGAGGAAAAATAGGGTCCTTCAAGAGATGGCCCGTGTGATGTTGCTTAGCAACAATGTCCCTAGGAACCTATGGGCCGAAGCCATCAATACGGCTTGCTATATAGGAAATAGAGTTTTCCTAAGGCCCGGTACTAGAAACACCTCCTATGAGTTATGGAAAGGCAAGAGGCCAAATGTTAGCTACTTCCACACTTTTGGAAGCAAATGCTACATTTTGAATGACCGTGATCAACTTGGCAAATTTGATGCTAAGAGTGATGAGGGTATTTTTATTGGCTATGCCTTGAACAGTAGAGCCTATAGAGTTTTCAATTTAAAGACTATAAGTGTTATGGAATCATCCAATGTCGTATTTGATGATACTAGGCTCAAGTCCAATGATCATGAGAAGGAGGTTATTTTTAGTGATGTTTCTCCTTTGGAGAATGTTGTGGTGTCTCCTAATGTTGGGACATCTAATGTCAACAATGATGACACACAACCTATTGATAGAGTTCCTCTCTTGGAATCTAAAGAACCCGCTCCATGGGTTAGGAAACTCCATGATAAAGAAGATATCATTGGAGAGGTTAATGAGGGTGTTAGGACTAGACGTCAACTCGCTAATCTTATTAGCTACACATGCTACACCTGTCAAATTGAACCTAAAAAGGTTGAAAAGGCCTTAAATGATGAATTTTGGGTTCTTGCCATGCAAGAAGAGCTAAACCAATTCGAAAGGAATGAGGTTTGGACTCTAGTTCCTAGGCCTAAGACCACTAATGTCATAGGCACTAAATGGATATTTAGGAACAAATCCGATGAGGATGGCAACATAGTGCGGAACAAGGCTAGACTTGTAGCACAAGGGTACTCTCAAATTGAGGATATCGACTTTGAGGAGACATTTGCTCCCGTTGCCCGTTTAGAGTTAATTAGGCTTCTCTTGTCCATTTCTTGTGTGCACAAGTTCAAATTGCACCAAATGGATGTCAAGAGTGCCTTCCTCAATGTCTTCTTGCAAGAGGAAGTGTTTGTTGAACAACCCAAGAGGTTTGTGGATGCTCACCACCCCAACCATGTCTATTGCCTCAAGAAGGCTCTATATGGGTTGAAACAAGCACCGAGGGCTTGGTATGAGCGCCTCACTCAATTTCTTGTTGACAATGACTACACATGTGGTAGTGTTGATAAGACACTATTCATCAAAAGAAACAATGATGAGCTTTTCATAGCTCAAATATATGTTGATGATATAGTGTTTGGCTCTACCAACAACACCAAGGTCCTACAATTTGTTGATGTTATGTCTCATGAATTTGAGATGAGTCTTGTTGGTGAGCTTAGTTACTTCCTAGGTTTGCAAATTAGGCAACTAGATGATGGGATTTTCATAACCCAAGCCAAATATGCCAAAAACCTAGTGAAGAAGTTTGGTCTTGAAAAAGCCAAACATTGTGACACTCCTATGAGCACCACTTTGAAGCTAAGCAAGGATGCTAGCGGTAAAAGTGTGGACCAAACCTTATATCATGGCATGATAGGGAGCTTGCTCTATTTGACCGCAAGTGGGCTCGATATATCATTTAGTGTAGGAGTTTGTGCTAGGTACCAATCCGATCCCAAGGAGTCCCATCTCTCTTCGATTAAGAGAGTCATTCGCTTTGTGAATGGGACTTCTAATTATGGAATTTGGTACTCATTTGACACTAATCCTAGTCTTGTAGGATATAGTGATGCGGATTGGGCAGGAAATTGCGATGATAGGAAGAGCACATCGGGCGGTTGCTTCTTTCTAGGCAACAACTTGGTGTCTTGGTTTTGCAAGAAGCAAAACTCAATTTCCTTGTCCACGGCCGAGGCCGAGTACATAGCCGCGGGGAGTGGATGCACACAACTCCTATGGATGAAGCAAATGCTAGTAGACTACGGATTCAACCAAGGTACACTCACTCTCTTTTGTGATAATATGAGTGCTATAAATATTTCCAAGAATCCGGTACAACACTCTAGAGCTAAGCATATTGACATCTGCCATCATTTCATTAGAGAGCTTGTTGAAAATAAATACATAGTACTTGAACATGTAGGTACTAATGATCAACTTGCGGACTTATTTACTAAACCCTTAGATGCTACTCGATTTAAAACACTTAGTAGATCTATTGGGATATGTCTTGTGGAGTGATGTGATTTGTGATTGATCCCATATGGGGAACTGAAGCAAAGAGAGCTATTTTGCATTCTTGTCACTTGCAAAAATTTGAAATATCTTATGCCTCTTCTTTTAATTGCTTGAGCAAACTTGGTTGCATATATGTATATATGTTTTCAATTCAATAAGTGTGAACCTTGCTTGTTTACAATCCATGTCATATTTATGTTCAAACATGCATTTTTGGATTAGGAGATATATGTAGGATAAAAAAATACCGTAGTACACGCAGCGGAAGTGATCGGTTCATTTCTATACATGTTTTAGGCCCCGATTTCCTATTATTTATGCTTTGTTCTCGAGTGAATTAGCTAGTTTAATGTGTTTGTTGAGCTTGTGTAGGTAACATTCCATAAAATTGGTGTTGAATCATATTTTGGAAGAAAAGAAGTCAAAAGATGGAGAAAAGGAGCAAATTGGAAGAAACAATGAAAAGATGATTTTCGGCCAGTGCAGAACCTCTATGTTGCGGGGCCTATATCTCTCAGATCCGATTGAATTGTGTGTCCTACCACCTATGGATTGAAAGCCCCGGAAGTCTAGTTTCCAGCGCACTTTTCGGATCGCAATACCGATATTTCTAGAAGAAGTTATGACCGATTTAGTAACCGAAGGTCAGGGCTGAAATGTTTACCGCGGACCAGACCGCCCCCCGTGCAACTTGCCTGGGCAGCGACCTAGGCAGCGACCCGGAGCAGAACATTTCCGCTTGACGTGCAGCTGCCAAGGCAACATGCCTCCGGAGCGACCCAATGAGCGGTATTACGTATTTTTGGCGGATTTCAACTCCAAATTGGTTCAGAACTGTTCCAAAACTTCCCAAATCAAATCCTAATAACTTTAGAAGATCAAAACATGTTTGGGAAACTTCCTAAACTCAAATTAGGAGTCAATCATCAAGATAGGAAATCCAAGTTAGGAAAGGATTCTCATTCCTTGTTTCATTCTACTTTCCCACTTAGTGTATTTTCTAAACCTAAGAAGAATTGGGGATTCACAAGGAAAAGTCACCTATAAATATTTCATATTCTTTTCAATTCAACCAGACAGCCAAGGGAGGTTCCAAGCCACAGAAGGGGGCCATCCCCCATCACTCCGACCACCATACATCGGGTTTTCTCTACATCTCTTCTATGTTTTTGTTCTCTCCATTGATGTGTAACTAAACCTCTAACTAGGGGATTGATGTAACTGATTTTGGATAACTCTATGTGAACAATTAGTCTATCTTTTGTTACTCAATTGGGTTTTAGTTTTGTTTATTGAATTAATTGCTTTATTCTACTCTCTCTGATTATGTTGTGACCGCAAGTGATTTGAGTTTGTGGCTTAGTTTATCCATGAGATTAAGTTTTAGATGTGGATGACCGTTCCATTTAAATCTGAATCAAAAGCTTAATAAACAAGAAAATTGATGTATGCATGACCGTGCTATGTTAATTTGGCTTAGAGTTTTGTGTAAAATATGGGTTTTGACAATTGCTCATTACATGACCGTGTGTGAGTAATAGGAAGAACCCTAGATCATTATTCCGTATTCGTTGCATGACCGTGTGCGAGTATTGGAAAGGATCTTTGAACCTAATTGAATTATCTTGAAAACAAGCCCGTAAACTAGATTGAAGTGTTTAACGAGACTAAGTGTGAGCATTGAGTGTCTAAGAAAGGTGCATCGATTCCTTAGTACTTCTCTCCATATATTCTTCCCTTGTGTGATTTGATTTAATTTTAGTTTAGATTCTCTTAATTTAGGTTAAGTTTAGATTAAACAAACTTCCAAAGCAAAGCATTATGCAATTTAGTTTTCTGCACTTAGAGTAATCCTTGCTAGATTAATTGGCTTTGACCGATAGAATCGCCGATCCCAGTGAATGAACTTTCTTAGTAAATTGAACACAGATTTTACTGCATCAGGAAGCGAGACTAAAAATAGATTTAGTATGTTTTAAAATTTTTCCTTTTTATGAACCTTAATCCTTTAAATTAATTAACCATATATAAAGTAACAAAAGTTGAATACCTTTTGTCGCGTGATCCGATTGACTTACGTCGATGGTAATCCGCAAGATCTTCAATCCTAGCACGAACGTGAATCACCTAGGAGCGTGGTCTCCCCTTTTCTTTGAATTGCAAACCTGAGAATGGACAAACAAACTTTTCTTTTTCTTTTGTTAGTCACAAAACAATCAAAAGAATACAAAGATTATTCCAGTCACTTTTGAGTTCTTAATCTAATGATCGAAACTCGCGTGAATCTAATTCGATATTGTATACACAAGCTTATTGATGAACAAGCAATTAGTGTACCATCAAAAGAATAATCTTTTTCTTTTCTTTTATGTCTTAGTAGAATAATCAAATACTTGTCTATCAGTTTAGAAGAAGAAGAAAATTGAATCAATCAACAAGTAGGGTGGCCGAATTCTATAACAAGTGTTATATAGGGTGGCCGAAATTTTTCTCCTCTTCCGTTTAGGGTTGGCTGAAATCTTCATGTGGTCCAATTAGGGTTGCCAAATTTCCTCTACAAAAAAGGATTTGTGTTGTACCCTAATTCACATGTTAATTAGACTCCTAACCCTAATTCAACTCATAAGTATTTTTATTCTTTTATTGACTTAATAAAAGATTTTCCTATTTGATTAAATAAATAAAACTTATTATTTATTTTCTTACCAAATAAGTCTTTTACTTTTAATATACTTCTACCAATAGTATATCTCTAGGAAATATATTTCCTGATCAGAAAAAGATTTGTTTCTTATTTAAACAATTAATTAATAAATTAATTAATTCTTATTTAATTAAACAATGAAACAAAATAATATATTAGGCTAATCTATTAACCTTGCCGCCCCACATGTATAAAAATGGGCCATATATTATTTTCTTATTTCATTTAATCCATTGGACTTTAAATAAAAAGCCCACATGTGAACCAGACCCATTCTTACTAAAATAAACAAGCCCACATGCCATTCATTAATATATAAATATAATTGAGCAGCCCATTAAATAATTAATGTGCAAATTATATTCTTAATATATTAAATGCAATTCTAGATGGACCCTTAAATTGGTCCGGTAGAATATATCAAGTGATCCATGCAAGTCCGTGTGGATTGGGGATCTTGGCTGGCTATCTAAATTTAAGCTTCAATAGACACAACCTAATCACAATCAACAAATGATTCACTTAGGTCCGATCCATTAATTTTAACTCATTCCACTAAAGAGCTAAAATTGAACTCTTAAATAAAGATAGAAAAGGAAGACGTTCCTCTTTCATAACCCTAGACAATCATATTGGAGATAGTGTATCCTCGTGATTAATATCAGTAATCGCCAAGAGTTCATAGACCGCCTATAACTCTCCAAGTTACCATATTTACTCATATTACCACGTTTTGAACTTGGATATTTTGACTTATCCAGAAGCCATGTTTTCAATAGTCACTATCGAAAACTCAACGTTGAGATTTAATATCCAATTACCTCAAAACATCCATATGATGATATTATACTCTCATTTAATAAATGGAGCCACGATGTCCATATCTATAAATGAAGTCCTCTATCGATTAACAAATGAATATCACCAAACTATCGAGGATAGACTATGCTATATAATCGTACTCATTGATAACTCAAATGATATCACTTGCAACCATAAGTCCATCATTTATCTCAGGATTAAGATAGACTCTCCGATTGTCCTGATAATGAAAAGACTATTATCTATTGACGGTTCTAGATAAAGCTTTTCATTGTAATCAAGTTCAATGCACCCAGTGCACTAGATTCTTTTGCTCGAAGACACTCCGATGATTTTAGACTCATCATATCTCATTTGATCCCACTCAAATGCTAGCAAAAGAATTCTACAACTTTAACAAGATAAAGGTGCCCAACCTTTAACTTAAGTTGTGAACAATATTCAAGACTAACTAAAGAATTGTGTCTACCACATACATATCCAGATGTACGAACAATTCTTCTTTTCTCATAGTCTTTAGACCTTATGATTATTTACTTTGACAATTATAATATTAAACTATAAATGCTATAAGATTTGTTAAATCAGAAATCACTTTATTAATATGAAAAAAGATTGTTAATTACAATATTATACTCTTGCTATTGAGCATAATCCTAACCATATACATAGGGAGTATGATTTTGAATGACCTATAGTTATCTCCATGACATGATGATTCTTATATAACATGCTAATGAAAATTGAAAAGCATGAAATTCATATGACATGCTCAAATGAAAAGCATGAACTAATGATTGCGTTATTAAATGCAAAACTTGTGTGAAAAAGCTTATAAGACTCAAAATGATTAAAGGATCTTGTATCCGTTCAAAGGAATTTAAATTCCAAGTGTCTCTATTTCTTTATTAGTTGAACATGGTTACTATCATATGGATATCTTATCCGGAAAAATCAAATAGGGTGCAAAGTCGCTCATGCCATGTTTTGCTTATAAAGTTGGATATAGTTGCTCTTATTAAAATCAATGAAATCTCTATATCCTTGCTTTTCTTATGACAATGGTGAAATTGGTTTGAATTCTTATTAGAAACCTTTGTCATTTGCTTTGCCAAATACCATTGTATTTTGGACTTGAATGCTACATGTCTTGTATGCAAAGCATGTTTGATTCACACATTTTCGTAAAATAAATCTTCTTGTTTCTCTTCAATTAATTGGGATGCATAATGTGACTAATATGATTATGCAAATTTCTTGCATGCTATTATCTCTCCTTGCTAAGAGTGACCCGGTTGGTGACTACTCCTTTGCCTATTGATCGGACCAAATATAGTACGATTTTGTACCCTTATTTCATATTCTTTATGCTTGATTCTCGGGTATTTCCCCGTGTTTTAATGTTGTTAATTAAGTATTTTTAGGAATTTACAAAGATTAGGGGCACTGGAGTAATATTGTTGAAGTAGGGGTAAAAGTGAAATTATTGAAAGAGGATTGAAGATATTGTGATATTGGAAGAATGAAGGGACTTAATTGCAATTCGCCACACAAACAGCCCACGCCAGCAGTTAGTAAAATGGGGCGTTTCAAGCATGGGCACAAATCAGGCGTGGCCCAACGCCAAGCCCAAACACCGGCCTACCTACCTTTAAACGCACCCCAGCCAACATCTAATTGCACCCAAAGAAGCAAGGCTAGACATTCCTATACACACCCCTGTTTACTTCTAAATGCGCCGCATTAGAGGCAGAAGAGCAAAGGCCAAACGCACCCTAACGACCAACTGAGTACACCCCATCTTCACCATCTTCATCTTCTTCTATGAGCTTAGCACGAACCAGCCATGGCAACTAAACCCTAGTGCAGTCGCAGCCGCCTGAAGTCACTCCTCGCCAACCTACTGTCGACCAATTCTTCTCCAAACGAACGGCAAGGTCAACGACAACCTTGACGTCCACTTTTTTGCCCTCAAACCACCGGGAATCGTGCCACATCCTCCTCCTTTTGCTCGCCAAGGTTGCCTTTTTGTCGCCATTTAGCCGTTCAACGTCGCCATGGCGACAGGAGCTTGTTCTGGACCTGATTTCTTCACCCCAGTGTCGCCCTTTGTGCGTCGCCATTGAGGCCTCAGAGCGACCATCACTGTGTCCAACTCTAATTGGTTGGAAAATTACAAGAAGGCCCCCTAAAGGGGCTAAAATGGAAATCTGACAAGAACAGGGGTATTTGGTAACTATCCACTCGTGACCTATTTTGAAAATACTATAAATTCATCCTATTTTCTCCTTTGAAAGACAACTTGTGAAGCAAGAAATTCCTCCTTCCACCATTCCTAATCCACTCATTTCTCCTCTTCAATCTCATCAACAAACAACTAGACTACCTCACCTAAATCCTTCCTCTCTTCCCATCTTCTCCACCCATTTCCTTTGTCACTCTCCATATGATTTCACTTATCTAGACACATCCTCTTCTCTCACTCTTTGCACTAGGAACATCAAAGGAAAGCAAGGATTGAGCATTAAAGAAGGACGCCTACGGGTGATTTCCTTATGTATTACTTTCTTTTATTTGATTGTAACTTGTGTAATTAAATCCCTAATATCTATCATTAATTGTTAGGACCATTCTCTTATCTAGTATTGTTGATGTTGGACTTCTATCTATTCAATTTCTCTTTATATTATTGTTATTTACTTTTCTAGTTATTAAATTATCTATTATATCTTAACTTATTAAAATCCCCAAAATATGATTTATGTTTTATGCACCTAGATTAGACTAACTTAGAATAAATCACAAATTGATTAATCTAACCTAATCCCTGTGGAACGAATCCTTACTTACCGTTTTACTAATCTTTATTTCCTAAAAGGATTTTCTAGTGGTAAAATTGGTTTTCTAAATGAACACATAAAAACATCATTTTGTTGAGTACCAAAATGACCTAATCACCTATATCATGACAAAAAGGGGGAGTACGATATGGTAAGGGGAGTTGCAAGTTGTAATAGCAAATGCATGATTGGGGAGAACATACATTGTGGGGGAGTAACCCGTTGAGGGGAAGCATTGCATACACATACATTGCATAATGTTGTGCCTAAAATTTTAAAATGCAAATGCTTGTTTTTTTTTTTTGTTCTCACTTGATTAATCTCACATTTCACTTGTATTGGAAAATATAGAAATCTTATTTTCAAGGTTTGATTATTATACAAGAGGTTGAAGACTTGAAGTTTTATTTTCTTATCTCTTTGTAATGTAGAAAATCATTGTTGTCCCGTAGGTTCTATATTTTGTGAAGAATCGATGTGAGTGGTGGTTTTGTCATGAAATAGCCAAAGGGAGAGATTGTAAGGTTCCCATTTGTTGATTGGCTTATTTCGTGGACAAACTCCATGTTGGGGTTCTTTGTAAGGGTAGTGAAACAAATTATAGCACGGTGTGTATATAACTATCTAGAGGGGGGGGTGAATAGATTTTAAACTTATTACCCAATTTTTCGTGTGAAGTCAATATTATGAAATTACCCCTAACTAGATAAAGCAATAAATCAAGTATAAAATGCGGAAATTAAATAACACTTGATTTTTACGCGGAAACCCTCACGGGAAAAACCACGGGCTAGTAAGTAAGCCACACTCGAACCTCGAATCCACTAAATGTGTAAAACGATTACAACCTAATCCCGGAAGTAATCACACACCTACCTAATCCCGGTATGAGTGAACCTAGTCCAATTTGCTTGCGATCTAAGCAACCTAATCCTGGAAGCTACACACAAGACTTACTTTCTCAATGAAGAGAATAACACCCTAAGTGAATATATGAATATCCAGATGCAACATAGAGCAAGGGAAACCCTATATGCTTATCTAAGATGATGAATATGCAATTAGAACAATCCTAGATATTAAAACTAAATGACATGTCAAATAGTTTAGCTAATCAAGATTAAGCACAAAACCTAATTAGCTATCACAATACAACTTCTCAAACATACAACACACTAATCTCAATCTTGTATCCAAAATATATATAAAGATCATACAAGTAATAAATTGAGATTGCTTGTTAAGAAAAACACAAAATATGTAAGATATTAGTGAAAAGCTTACCAAGCAAAGTATGATGAAGAATCCATGCAAAGAGACATCTAGATGATCAAAGATGATGCTAGATGATGATTGATGATCATGAAAAGGTGTTTGAATAATTAAAAATGAGTTCTTGGAATTTTTCTTCTCTTTGAAAAATATCCTAAGTATGAAATCTGAATATGAACTCTCTTAATTGACCTAAAGTCAAAGTGGCATATATATAAGGTGTCAAGATGAAGTGTGGTCGTTTTGATAAGTGACACCACAATTTTGCCTTGGGCACTGTACGTAGAGCGCTTCTGTACAGCGCCTGTACAGCGCCCGTACAGCGCCCCAACTCTGTTCTCTCGGGAAAACGGAGTGGCGCTGTACGTACATCACTTTGTACAACGCCTTGTACAGCGCCTGTACAACGACCTAACAGCGACCGAATTAAATTGATCAGGTCTGAACAGCGCTCAATGGGGGTTGTTCGTACAGCGCTTCAGTAGAGCGCTTTTGAGAGCGCCCATTGCAAAAATGCACTCCTAAGTCTAAGCATGACAAGGCAATTGGATATGCAAGATGCAATCAAAATAGCATGCAAGAAGAGATGTTAATGAACATTAATGCACAAAAATAAGACACACAACATATAAGGATTAAACATATGCATGAGTTGTGAGTGTGTGCAACTATCTCTTCAAGACAAGTAAGCACATAGAAATTTACCTTCGGTGCTTATCAAGACAAGGTCTTCAAAGGATTTTGAGAAATAACACCAACACTTAAGCTACCCTTACAAAGAACCCTAACATGTGGTTTGTCAACGAAATGAGCCAATCAACAAATGGGAACCTTACAGGTAGCTTAGGTGTTGGTGTTATTGTTCAAAGCCCTTTGAAGACCTCATCTTGATAAGCACCAAAGGCAATATTCTAAGGGCTTACTTACCTTGAAGAGTTAGTTGCACACACACACATTCTATGCATTTCCATACTTTGTGTATATGTGTGTCTTTTTATGTGTGCTTTCATGATTATATAATATCTCTTCTTGCATTTGTTATTGATTGCATCTAGCAGTTCAAATGCCATGACATGATTAGAACTAGGTTGCATTGTGTAAAAGTATGGGCGCTGTTCACCCGCCCTACAGGCGCTCTACGAACAGCGCCCATATGGGGCTTTGAGCAAATTCCACTGGTGATGTTTTCACACCTGATGGTCCGCCCAAAAACCACTCTACGAACAACGGGTGAAGGGCAGCTCTTTAGGCCCGAGAGCAACCTCCCCTAGATCGCTTGGAATCCGCCCTACATAGGGCGGTCACGAAGAACATGTTCTTCACAATCCCAGGTGAACCGCTGTACACCCGCCCTACGTACAGCGGGTGAACAGCGGACAAGGCATTTTTTGTGTCAACTTTTCAAAACGACCACAGTTCAACTTGACACCCTATATATATGCCACTTTGACTTTAGGTCATATAAGTGAGTTGATTTTCAGATTTCATACTTAGGATATTTTTCAAAGCAAGAAAAATACACAAGAACTCACCTTTAATTACTCAAACACTATTTCCATGATCATCAATCATCATCTAGCATCATCTTTGATCATCTAGATATCATCTTGCATGGATTCTTCATCACACTTTGCTTGGTAAGTTTTTCACTAATATCTTACATATTTTGTGTTTTTCTTTGCAAGCAATCTCATTTTATTACTTGTATGTTATTCATTTATATAAGGATTCCCATATCTTGATTGGCTTATTTCGTGGACAAACCACATGTTAGGGTTTATTGTGTAAGGGTAGTTTAGGTGATTGAACTTCAAGCTCGAAGGCCCTTCCAAGACCTCAAGGGACAAACACTCCAAAGGTATGCTTCTAGTGTTTAGTTTCCTTTGAAGAGATTTAGAATGCACACACACACTTAGCATACTTGCATTTGTGTGCATACTCTTCACATGTCACTTTACATACTAGCACTTTAATTGATATATATCTTGTTGTGTGTATATGTGCCTAGTAATTCGTTTCCCGATATTATTCGGAAACGTCCGCGCATGCACTAGAATATGCTTGGTTTTACGCAAAGACCGCCTATGGAGAATGCCCTTGGCTTCTCTTTGGTTTTCACCTCTGTTGGTGATCGACGGTTATGATCGACGGCCTGGCCGTCGAATTAAACTGACGTTTATGTCCATAAGTGTCTACAGCAATTCTGATGTTAAGATCGGCGGTCATGACCGCCGTTCGAAACCACCGTTCATACCTGATCGATTTATTCTCTCGGGTTTGATTCTACGGTTGAATCGGTGGTTTCGAAACCGCCGAATGAAACCGCCGTTAATGCTCTGTTCTTCTCGGGCTCAATTCGGCGGGTGTAATCGGCGGGCTGGCCGCCGATCGGTGCTTTTCAAGGGCAAACTTGTATTTTCACATGCTCTGTTTTTCATGCTGAAAGGAACGAATAAACGCTCGGTGTGTAGGATAAATATATCTAGAAGGGGGGTGAATAAATTTTAAGCTTTATTACCCAATTTTTGCATGCAAGTCAATTTTACGAAAATGCCCTTACTAGTCAAAAAGACAAACAAGTGTAATATAGTGCGGAATTTAAATAACACTTGATGTATACGTGGAAACCCAACCACTGGGAAAAACCACGGGCTGTATAGTGCGCCACACTCGAACCTCAAAATCCAGTAATTGAAATGGAGTTTACAACCTATGTAGACCTCGTCTAACACTTCGGTCAATAACCCCCAACTTCTACCACGCGGGCCTTTAAAAGTGGCTCCAATCTAATTGCTTGAGGCCTAAGCAATATTAGCCTCAAGACTTAATTCTCAATGAAGAGATTATGCAACCTATGTGAATATGTACGAATATTCAAATGACAAACAAGGCTAGGGAACCTTAGATGCTTATCTAGGATGATGATATAATCAATTAAATCAATCCTAGATATCAAGAGCTAAATGACATGTCAAATAGCTTAGCTAATCAAGATTAAGCAAAAACCTAATTAGCTATCATAATACAACACTCAATCAATTCATCACAATTAATTCTCTATTCTTGTATTTATCATATGATCAAAAACATACAAGTAAATTAAAAGAGAATAGCTTGATAGTAAAATACTAAAATAAGATAAAGTTAATCAAAATCTTACCAAGCAAATTGTGATGATGCGAACCCATGCATGGATGCATTCTATACAGTCATAGAAGATGCAATATGAAATTTGATGCAAAAAGGATTTGATTTGAGTGTTTAAAGGTGAGTTCTTGATTTGATTTTCTCTCAAATATCTCTCTTTGAAATTTAGGGTTCTAAGGAGTAAAAGAACTTGTTCAGATAATGAGAAAGTGAGATATTTATAGACATCAAGAGCAGGGCATGTGAAAAGACAATTTTGCCCCTCAAACGCACCGATCAGCGGTTTCAATAGTGGCCAGGCTGCCGATCATAACCGTCGAATTAAGCCCGTGAAGAACAGAGCATCAACGGCGGTTTCGCAACCGTCGATCCAACCGCCGAATCAAACCCGAGAGATTAAATCAATCAGGTATGAATGGCGGTTTCGAACGGTGGTCGTGACCCTCGATCATGGCAGCAGAATTGCTCCAGACACCTCTGGACACAAACAGCGGTTTCATTCGGCGGCCAGGCCGCCGATCATAACCGCCGATCACCAACAGAGGTGAAAACCAAGGAGAAGCCAAGGGCATTCTCCGTGGGCGGTCTTCGCGTAAAACCAAGAACATTCTAGTGCATGTGCAGACGTTTCCAAACACTATCGGGAAACGAATTACTAAGCACATATACACACAACAAGATATCAATTAAAGTGCTAGTGTGTAAAGTGACATGTGAAGAGTATACACACAAATGCAAGTATGCTAAGTGTGTGTGTGCATTCTAAGTCTCTTCAAAGGAAACTAAACACTAGATGAATACCGTTGGAGTGCTTGTCCCTTAAGGTCTTGGAAGGGCCTTTGAGCTTGAAGTTTAATCATCTAAACTTCCCTTACACAATCCCCAACACGTGGTTTGTCCACGAAATAAGCCAATCAAGATATGGGAATCCTTACACATGCCTATAAATACATCTCTTTCTCTTGTTTTGAATAATGACTCTTTGATCATCAAGAACCCTATATTTTAAAGAGAGATTTTGAGAGAAAAAGCAACCAAGTTTACTTATTTAAACACTCAAATACATACCTTTATGCATCAAAGTTCATCTTGCATTCATCCATGAATGGGTTTGCATCATCATAACTTGCTTGGTAATATTTTGATTAACTTCATCTTATTTTAGTATTTTTACTATCAAGCCATCTCTTTAAATTACTTGTATGTTTTAGATCATATGCTAAATACAAGAATAGAGAATTGATTGTGATGAATTGATTGAGTGTTGTATTGTGATAGCTAATTATATTTTTGATTAATCTTGATTAGCTAAGCTATTTGACATGTCATCTAGTTTTTAATATCTAGGATTGAATTAATTGCATATCATTATCCTAGGTAAGCATTTAGAGTAACCTAGCTCTAAATTGCATTTTGAGTATTTTACATATTCACATAGGTTACATTAACTCTTAATTGAGATCTAAGACTTGGGGCTAAGATTGTTTAGGCCTCAAGCAATTAGGACTAGAGCCACTTTTAAAGGCCCGCGTAGTAGAAGTGGGGGGTTATTGACCGAAGTGTTAGACGAGGTCTACATAGGTTGTTGTAAGGTTCATGATTTGTATTGGCTTGATTCCATTGCAAAACACTCTATGTATGAATTAGTTGTTACTTAGGACATTCTTTGAAGAAAGGAAGCATAAAAAATGAAGAGCAACTTCTAGTGCAAAAGTCATCTTCAAGAGGTGAAAAACGTCAAAGGTAAATCTTGACTTCTATCCTCTTGCAAGGCGTTAGAGCACACACGCACAATTCATACATGTGTGTCCCTGCATCGTGGTTCAAACATTTGGTATAACACATTCACACACTCCATAGTATGCTCATGCATTGATCTTGTATAGACAAACATTGTGGAATTGCATGCTTTGTGACTATCTCTTTGATAGGACTTGAACATGTTCTTATTTAATGCCTTATTGAGTTCCGGTCGTTTCGGTTACTCATTCATAAGGTTTCGAGTCCAAACAATGTGACTATGCTACTTTTCATTCTCATTCGTTGAGTTGACTTCATCATCATTTTCTGAGATGATTTCTCAACCATTTTCAAAGTTTTGTAGTTTCAGTCGTGCGTGAGGGAGTTATGATTTGTAATCTGAAAACAGATTCGAAATCGGAGTTCGGATGCCCAAGATATGGCTGAAGAACCGGAGAGTGCGCGAGAGAGGTGAGGGAGGCCGTGAGCCATGTTGCCCACGCCGTGAGGGAGGCCGTGAGGCTCACGGCCAGAGGGGCTCTCTGCCCCCGTGAGCCTCACGCGCCCCCCATGGGAGGGTGACATGGCTCATGCCAATTGGCCCCTGAAAACCTTCTCTTTCCTCCTTTTAAACACTTCTCCTTCCCTCCAAACATTTCAAGAATTCTAAGAACACATCTCGGATTTTATGTAGAATTCTCTCAATTTTCGTTTTCTTATTTTGATCATATCTCTCTCATACGAACTCGAAATCAATCGATTCAAAAACCAAAATTGTTGGTCTTGAAGAGAGCTACAAACTCCAAGCATTTATAGAGGCATCTGACTTCGCCAAATTGCCCAGTGGATCGATTTTCAGTCCGAGGTCAAGGTTGTTTGTTCAACTTCTTCTTTTTCAATTTCATCTTTGATCTTCTTTTGATTCTTACTATTTGATTGATGAAATTTGTTGAGAAGCATGTTAGATCATATGCTAGGGGTGTTTGATCATTTGTTAATTGAGATTTAGCTTTGTGATTTGTTTTGAACATATATGTGCTAAACTTGATTTTGTGTGAAATTGATTCTAGAAAATGAATATATGATGTGTCTCATATTATTTTCTAGGTTTTATTTCATGATCTAAGAACTAGGTTTTTAGTATGATATATTGAATAATCATACCTTGTTCTTATTGATTTGCATGTCTTGATTTCTAGATATTCTAGTGATTGTGTATTGAAAGCTTATTCTAGTTTATCATTGAACATGTACATTTAGCTTGATTGATCATCTAGCTTAATTTGATTATGTTTACATCATTTGCATCACTTTAGATCATAGCCTTGCATTAGGTTGAAGTCTCTAGCAAAGTGAGTGAAGCTTTGTGGATAGAGCAAGGAAGTCTTGATTAGAGTCGGGAGGACTCGGATAATCAAGCAAGGGAGTCTTGTCTAGGGTCAGGAGGATCCGGATAGGCAAGCAAGAAATCTTTCTAGAGACGTGAGCGTCTTGGATAGGAAGTTGCTTTCTAGAGGTGTGGGATACATCTCTGATAGGAAGTAGGCTTTGTGATTCACTAGCCCGAGGGTAGATTAGGAGTTGATAGCTTGAGCAGATATCATGAGTGATAGCTTGAGTGTGTAAGTCCTTTTTCACTTAGTGGATTGCTTTGCCGGTGGTTGTGGTATCAACCCGTGGATGTTTCCTCTTTGAGGTTTTATCACGTAAAAATACTTGTATTCATTTTTGTTTTTACTTTTCTTTATCTTCCATTGTAGGGAAAAATACCGTAGTACACGCAGCGGAAGCGAGACTAAAAATAGTTTTAGTATAGTTTTAAAATTTTTCCTTTTTATGAACCTTAACCCTTTAATTAATTAAACATACATATAATCAACAAAAGAAGAATACCTTTTGTCGCGTGATCCGATTGACTTACGTCGATGGTAATCCGCAAGATCTTCAATCCTAGCACGAACGTGAATCACCTAGGAGCGTGGTCTCCCTTTTCTTTGAATTGCAAACCTGAGAATGGACAAACAAATTTATCTTTTTCTTTTGTTAGTCACAAAACAATCAAAAGAAGACTAAGATTATTCCGGTCACTTTTGAGTTCTCAATCTAATGATCGAAACTCACGTGAACCTAAATCGATGTTGTACACACAAGCTTATTGATGAACAAGCAATTAGTGTACCATCAAAGAATAATCTATTCACTCTTTTATGTTTTTAGTCGAAATCAACACACACTAATCACTAGAGTTGGATTCTATTTTTTAAGCAAAAGAAAAACTCTCAAGCCTTGCAAGTAGGGTTAGCCAAATTCAACCTATATATAATATCTATATATATTAAAATATATATAGTGCACCGAATACTGCACTTTGCATAACTAATATATAAGTGCATCAATTCTGCACACCTCACCAAACAATAATATATATTTGCACTCCTAAACCAACATATATCTTTTTTTGTGGAATTAATACTGCATGCATTATATACATATATCTTTACGGCCTAATACTGCATGCATTATATACCTCTATATTTTCGGCCTTATATATTTAATATATATTTATACATTGTGGCCAAAATCATCTACCATGTAGGATTTGTCTTTTGACTTAAATCCTAACCCTAGGTAGATTTCCTTAGAATTCCAAACCCTAATCCAACTCTTTAGTGTATTTGTGACTATCTCAAAGACTTCCTTATTTGATTAAATAAATAAACCTTATTATTTATTTTCTTACCAAATAAGTCTTTTACTTTTAGTATACTACTACCAATAGTATAAACCTAGGAAACATATTTCCTGATCAGAAAAAGATTTTGTTTCTTAATTAAATAATTAATTAATAAATTAATTAATTCTCATTTAATCAAACAATAAAATAAAATAATATATTAGACTAATAAATTAGCCTTGCTGCCCACATCATATATATATGGGCTCAATATTATTTTCTTATTTTATTTAATCCATTGGACTTTAAATAAAAAGCCCACATGTGAACCAGACCCATTCTTACTAAAAGAAACAAGCCCACATGCCTTTCATTAACATATTAATATAATTGAGCAGCCCATTACATAAATAATGTGCAAATTATATTCTTAATATATTAAATGCAATTCTAGATGGACCCTTAAATTGGTCCGGTAGAATATATCAAGTGATCCATGCAAGTCCGTGTGGATTGGGGATCTTGGCGGGCCATCTAAATTTAAGCTTCAATAGACATAACCTAATCACAATCAACAAATGATTCACTTAGGTCCGATCCATTAATTTTAACTCATTCCACTAAAGAGCTAAAATTGAACTCTTAAATAAAGATAGAAAAGGAAGACGTTCCTCATTCATACCCTAGACAATCATGTTGGAGATGATGTATCCTCGTGATTAATATCAGTAATCGCCAAGAGTTCATAGACCGCCTATAACTCTCCAAGTTACCATATTTACTCATATGACCACGTTTTGAACTTGGATATTTTGACTTGTCCAGAAGCCATGTTTTCAATAGACACTATCGAAAACTCAACGTTGAGATTTAATATCCAATTACCTCAAAACATCCATATGATGATATTATACTCTCATTTATTAAATGGAGCCACGATGTCCATATCTATAAATGAAGTCCTCTATCGATTAACAAATGAATATCACCAAACTATCGAGGATAGACTATGCGATATAATCGTACTCATTGATAACTCAAATGATATCACTTGCAACCATAAGTCCATCATTTATCTCAGGATTAAGATAGACCCTCCGATTGTCCTGATAATGAAAAGACTTTTATCTACTGACGGTTATAGATAAAGTATTTCATTGTGATCCGGTTCAATGCACCCAGTGCACTAGATTCTTTTGCTCGAAGACACTCCGATGATTTTAGACTCATCATATCTCATTTGATCCCACTCAAATGCTAGTAAAAGAATTCTACAACTTTAACAAGATAAAGGTGCCCAACCTTTAACTTAAGTTGTGAACAATATTCAAGACTAACTAAAGAATTGTGTCTACCACATACATATCCAGATGTACGAACAATTCTTCTTTTCTCATAGTCTTTAGACCTTATGATTATTTACTTTGACAATTATAATATTAAACTATAAATGCTATAAGATTTGTTAAACCAGAAATCACATTATGAATATGAATAGATTGTCAAAAATACTATTACACTCTTGCTATTGAGCATAATCCTAACAATCTCCCACTTGCGCTATAGCAAATGTGTCATATCTCTCATTCCCATGTTCTCACCCTTACATACAATTTCCTTTAAAAGATGATACTTTCTTTCAATGTGTTTTCCTCTCTTATGACTTCTTGGTTCTTTCGAATTAGCCACTGCTCCACTGTTGTCACAGTAGATAGTGATCTGCTTATTCGCACTAGGAACCACTTCCAAGTCAATCAAGAATTGGCAGAGCCAAACAGCCTCTTTGGCAGCCTCGCATGCAGCAACATACTCAGCTTCCATGGTGGAATCAGCAATACAATATTGCTTGATACTCCTCCATATAACTGCTCCTCTTCCAATAGTAAACACAACCCCTGATGTGGATTTTCTAGAGTCAGAATCTGATTGGAAATCAGAATCTGTATACCCAACGGGAATTAAATCCCCTCCAGAGTATACAAGCATATTATCTCTCGTTCTCTTAAGATACTTGAAAATATGCTTGACTGCCGTCCAGTGATCAGGACCAGGTTTCGATTGAAACCTGCTAACTATGCCAACAGCAAAACAAATATCTGGTCTAGTACAGAGCATTGCATACATGAGACTTCCAACTGCCGAGGCATATGGAACTCTACTCATGAATTGCTCTTCATGCTCATTCTTAGGAACTTGTTCCTTAGAAAGCTTGATTCCATGTCTGAAAGGTAACATACCTTTCTTGGAATCCTGCATGGAAAACCTAGACAAGATCTTGTCTATGTATAAAGCTTGGGATAATGCAATCGTTCTATTCTTTCTATCCCTTATTACTTGGATACCTAGAATAAAACTTGCTTCTCCTAAGTCCTTCATATCAAATTGTTTTGCTAACCATTCTTTTACTGATGTCAATACACCTACATCGTTTCCAATGAGTAGTATATCATCAACATAAAGAATCAGGAAAACCAACTTGTCGCCCTTAATCCTTTTGTATACACAAGGTTCGTCAGGATTCTGAATAAATCCAAAACCTTTGACAGCTTGATCGAACCTTATGTTCCAGGATCTGGATGCTTGCTTTAATCCATATATGGATTTCTGCAACTTGCATACCTTTTCCATTTGGCCCTTTTCAATGAATCCCTCTGGTTGCATCATGTAGATGCTTTCGTCAAGACTTCCATTAAGGAAATCTGTCTTGACGTCCATTTGCCAAATCTCTAGATCTAAAGATGCTGCAATGGATAAGAGTATCCTAATGGATTTAAGCATGGCCACAGGAGAGAAGGTTTCCTCGTAATCGATACCTTCTTTCTGTGTATACCCTTTAGCTACCAATCTAGCTTTAAAGGTTTCCACCTTTCCATCCATACCTCTTTTCCTCTTGTATACCCACTTGCACCAAATGGGTTTTATCCCTTTAGGCAAGTCTACAAGGGGCCAGACTTTGTTATCGAACATAGATTCAATTTCAGATTGCATTGCCTTTTGCCAATGGCGACTATCAACATCCTCCATAGCTTCCTTGTGCGTGTAGGGATCATCGTAGTCCGGGAGATTCTCCACTGATTCTCCCAGACCGATGTATCTTTCGGGTTGTGTTCTAACCCTCCCACTACGACGAGGAATGGTAGGTTGTTGATCTTGTGTTGGATCGGAACTTACAATTGGGTTTGGTTGTGTAACCTCTTGTGGAATTGTATCTCCTGACATCTCATTCAGGACAATTCTACTTCTAGGCACAAAATCATTCATATAGTCCTTTTCCAGAAAACATTGCTCAATTTTTTAAGTGAAAAGCCCATGCTCTAAACATTCTAGCATCCAGGACACATCATCAGAAGGCCATAGATAAAATTCGCCTCGACTCTAATCCTCACAGGATTTCTCTCATTAGTTCTCTCAGAACCTAGGTTAAAATCACTCATCAAGCATATGCAATGGAATTTATGCACAAGAAATTCAAATTATTCGCATAAGATTATATCACTGAAAGAACCCTTGATTTGTATGCAAAAGATCTCATGAAAAGAATCAAACATTATGAACAAGATAAACAAACATTGCAAATCTACTATCATAGCAAGGATAACCAGCAGATCAAATAGACTTCATTCAGGTTGTAATGGGGCCATTGGGTGAGGGCTAAGAAAGAACGGAAAATTGGAATTCAAAGAACCTAGGATCATACCATGAGAGCCTTCTATTACCTTTGCGGCTTTGCACAAGTCTCTTGGTCTCCTTTTCAAGTGGAATTTGACCACTTATTAACTAATTCCTCAGAATTTTCCTAACTCCCTCTGCCAACTCCTTTTGAGTAGATTCACACATGCAATCTTTATTTGACTTATCACACCCCTTTACACTTATTCACTGATTTTTATTTTTGTTTTTGTTTTATTTTATTTATTTATTTATTTATTTTAATCGAATGTAAATACAACCATTGGATTACCTTCAGCTTCACAACTTTTGGATTGAATGCAGCTCTTTGCTTCCTTGACTTTAGCAATAATTCATGCACACAGTTACGTGCAAAAATTCGTACCTCCACTTCACCTTCTCAAAGTATGATCCCAAGATATAAGGTATGGCTAATCATTGGCTTATTTGGGTTGCAGTTAATGTGGTGAAGAAAGAAAAAGGCTATCAGTGTTTGGCTTCAAATAGGGCTATGGAGCACACACATAAGGTAGGAAATATTTAAGGCCTTTTAAGTAGTTTAACACACATAGTTATATCACTTCCACTGGTTCAACTTACTCAAGAACAAAATGCAACATGTGAAATCTTTTAAGATCATTCTATAATGCTCAATGTATAACCTATAGAGATCAAATCTAATGCTAAGAACCTACTGAGTGTTTAAAGAGTATAAACAACAGGACCCTCATAGTATGTCATTTATGTAAGCTTTTTGGCTTAGTGAACTCACAAGGGTAGTCTCGACTATTAATCATGACAATTCAACTCAGCATTCTATCAACCATCACATCAAGAGCATGTCATAAGTTTTGAAAAACATGCAATGCATTACCCTAAATGGCAAGATGTTAGTGTAAACCCATTGATTAATGTACATCATCTCTAAGGCACACACCGAAGTGTCTCGTCTCGAAAGACGTAGGAACGACAGACTCTCAAAACAAAACAAAAAAATGACTCAAAAACATAAAACAAATAACACACCCCCAAACCTAAATCCTACATTGTCCTCAATGTATAACATCAAAGCACAAAACAACACGGAAAAAAACACGGAGGAGTAATCATGTCAGAAAATAAAGCAAAAGAAACAAAAGTCATAATAAACTAAATCCACAAAAGTAAACCTGAAATCCAAAATTCTAAAGGAAAAAGAAAAATAAAGAAAATAAAAGAAAAATAAAAGAAAACATATCCTTCTGTAGACTTAGGACCGTCTACAGTGCCTCTGCCGCCCTCCTCTCACTGCTGGCTTGGGCCAGGCCCAGTTCTGTCATCTCCTTGCTGTGGCTGGCCGGGGTGGACTGTGGCTACACGGATCTCATCAATTGAAATCTCCAATGTGTCCAGATGGGAGTATATATCATTCCTCAAACCTGCTATCCCTGTATCGACATAGCCCCTCATCATGGAAAGCATGTAATCTACCCACTCAGGCCTCTACTGTGACGATCCAGCCCTAGGATCTCCCTTAGTGTGCTGCTCCAAAATCTGCTGGTCTACAGCATCCATATGCTCATCTTTATCATCGGCCTGACCAGCCCGATGCCTTTTCCGCCCAGGAAACTCACCAATCAGGGGAAGCCCACACATGCTAGCCTGAGTGTTCCATATGGCAAGTGATAGTGGCTTGTCCGGTTCTGTTGTCTCATCCCTGGCGGCATCATCCACTACTAACCCGGCGGCGGAGCACATGGTCGTGATCAAGCACGGGAATATCATAGTCGCTCATGTCAGGCGCCCAACACCCCGGATCTCCTTCTTAATGAAGGTGGCCACATCAAAGTATCTACCTGTCCTGATAGCATACAACACCTGAGATACCTGCTTGAAAATCTCCCCAGTATGACTAGACGGCTTAAGAGAAGCCGAGATAAATAAGTTCCAAAAAGCAATATCCAAATGCAAGTCACCCCTCTTAAGCTCCTGCCCATCCCATCCTGCTCCGCCCTCTCTGCAAAGCGCACAGCATAACGCGTACCTGCCTAGGTACGCCTCCTGAACAGTCTCATATGGCAGTAGACCATAATATTCTCTAATTGCTTCTACAAAAATCACCACATGCACTCCTCAGACCACAACTACACTTTGTGACCCGTATTGCGCATCCACCATATTGGCATAGAACTCCTTGACTAGGGTAATATTAGCATTATAGGGCCTACGCATATAACCTTCCTATCCCCTAGCTTCAACAGTAGCTGGTATGGGTGTCTCTCCTAACTCTTCCACGGCTATCCCCCTTTCCAGAATAAAGTTCCGGGTTTTCTTCATTCTCTCATTGTATTCAGGATGTCCTTTGAAATGATGCTTAACCGGTCTCTTATCTCTTCTTCTGCTAGGATCCGAAGGAACATGGCCTCCTCGGATAGCTGTCCTTGCCATAACTGCATAGAAAAATAATAAAGCACGAAATCAAACAGAAATGGACAGTGACTGATCAACAAAAAATTCAGCAGCATTCCGGCAGTAAAATCAATAAACCCAGGTGCCTGCACCGATATCATCACTCTTCATTCAGCACATCACAACACAGTAAAAATATAGAATAATAATTTTTTTTTGACAATATCTGTAAGGATTCCCGTTGTTTTTAATTGGCTTATTTCGTGATCAAACCATATGTGGGGATTCTTTGTAAGGGTAGTTTAGATGTTGTTGTTATTGCTTAGGCCCTTTGAAGAACTCATGATTGACAAGCACCAAAGGTAATACTCTAAGTGCTTACTTGTCTTGAAGAGATAGTTGCACACACTCACAACTCATGCATATGTTTAATCTTTGTATGTTGTGTTTCTTTTTGTTGTGCATCAATGCCTATTTACATCTCTTCTTGCTTGGTATAATGATTGCATCTTGTGTTTATAACATCATAGCATTTAGGCTTTTAGGATGCATCTTAGTTTACCTTTGTTCCCCTTGCATGATTGCTTGTGGGGTTCAAAGTTGTGGGCTGTGCGCTGGTCCACCTGCGCCTGACGTCCAGCGCCGCTCACCGGCGCAAAACGCCCAGTGGCGTGCCGCTGGTCGTGCGCTGGTCCACACCAGCGCAGATCGTCCAGTTCTCTGTCGCCGGTCGTGCGCTGGTCTACACCAGCGCAAGGTCACCAGCGCTGATCGCCCAGTGTGGCTCCGCTAGTCTGGCGCCTGTGTGAGCGCATGTTGTCCAGCGCCAATGCAAAAATGTGCGTGTGCGCTGGTCTTGCGCCTGTCGTCCAGCGCAAGGCCACCAGCGCACAGAGCAATTTTTGGTGCGTTTTTCAAAACGACCACACTTCACTTATGGCCCCTATATATATAACACTTTGACTTTAGGTCAGCCAAGAGAGTTCATATTCATATTCTATACTTAGGATATTTTTCAAGAGAAGAAAAATACACAAAGAACTCATTTTTAATCACTCAAACACTTTTTCATGATCATCAATCATCATCTAGCATCATCTTGGATCATCTAGATGTCATCTTGCATGGAATCTTCATCATACTTTGCTTGGTAAGTTTTTCACTAATATCTTACATGTTTTGTGTTTCTCTTGTCTAGCAATCTCAATTAATTACTTGTTGATTATTTTGTATGCTTTGGATACAATATTGAGATGAGTATGATGTATGTTTGAGAAGTTGTATTGTGCTAGCATATTAGGTTTTGTGCTTAATATTGATTAGCTAAACTAATTGACATGTCATTTAGTTTTGATATCTAGGATTGTTCTTAATTGCATATTAATCATCTTAGATAAGCATATAGGGTTTCCCTTGCTCTATGTTGCATTTTGGATATTTACATATATTCACTTAGGGTTGTATTCTCTCATAGAGAAAGTAAGTCTTGTGTGTAGCAACCGGGATTAGGTTGCTTAGATCGCAAGCAAATTGGACTAGGTTCACTCATACCGGGATTAGGTAGGTGTGTGATTACTTCCGGGATTAGGTTGTAATCGTTTGCACATTTAGTGGATTCGAGGTTCGAGTGTGGCTTACTTACATAGCCCGTGGTTTTTCCCGTGAGGGTTTCCACGTAAAAACCAAGTGTTGTTTTAATTTCCGCACCATATTACAATTGCTTGGTTATATTATCTTGAGGGCATTTTCGTAATTTTGACTAACACGAAAAATTGGGTAAAAAGCGTAAAATCTATTCACCTCCCCTCTAGATAGCTTTATACACACCGTGCTATAATTTGTTTCAATTGGTATCAGAGCGGGTTCCTTGACATACATAGGTGATCCTTGCTTATTTTGGTGTGTTTTGCATTTTGTGTGATTTTTGATCATTCATACATTTGCATTCATTTCATTCATTCATAAACACTATGAGTGGAAACGGTGGAAATGGTGGTGGCCACGAAGGAGCTTCTAGCACAAGGCCTCCACTTCTTACCGGATTGAACTATTCCCAATGGAAAGGGAAGATGGAATCCTACATATGCCAAATTCATGACCGTGCATGGATGGCGGTGGAAGACGGATATGATCTCCCTATGATGACTCCCGAGGGTGGAGGACAAGATGTTTTGAAGCCTAAGGTGCAATGGAACGCGCAAGAGTTTGAGGCTTCTAAGTGGAATAGGAAGGCTATGCATGCCATTATGTGTGCTATGGATGAGAATCAGTACAAACTTATTCAGAATACTCAGATTGCCAAAGTGGCATGGGACATCCTTCTAGTTGCACATGAGGGAACCGAGGTGGTGAAGGAGTCCAAGCTTCAAGTCCTCCAAACTCAGTTTGAGCTACTAAGGATGGGAGAGGATGAATGCTTCAATGACTTCGAAATCAAATTGATGGACATTGTAAATCAAAGCCATCAACTCGGAGACCCGTATTCGGATAGGAGAGTCAAGCAAAAAATTATGAGATCTCTCCCCGATAGGTTTGAATCCAAGGTGACGGCCATAGAAGAAAATAGTGGCTACATGGATATGAAGCCAAGTGAGGTGATTGGGCGTCTCCTAGCATATGAGTCTAGGTAGGCTCCTAGCACCACTACTCCTCCTAAGAAGTCTAAAGGAATAGCTTTGAAAGCATCTAAGGATGCAAAGGAGGCAAAGCATGAATCGGATGAAGACCTTGCCTTATTTGTGAAAAGGTTCAACAAGGTTATGGGGTTCAAGAAGAAGAAGGGATTTGGGTCAAGAGGACAAGATTTGAAGAAAAAGAGTTCCTTCAAGAAGTTTGAGCCTAGACAAGAGAGGACCGAAAGGAAAGGTGTCCGATGCTTTGAATGTGGTGGGATTGGTCACTTTGCCCCCGAATGTGCTAATCACAATGAAAAGAAGAAGAGCAAAGTGATGGCCGCCACTTGGAGTGGGAGTAGTGATGACTCCAATGAGGAAGATGAGTCTTCAAGTGAAGAAGAGCTCATGGCTAACCTCCTAGCTTTTGCCTCCTCACATAAGAGCAAAAGTGGTAATGAGAAAGAGGAAATGAGTCAAGAGGAAAATGACTCAAGTGAAATAGAAAATGACTCCTCTTCTAGTTCCAAAAAGAAATTTGTGGAGCAAAAGGTGCTTGCTAAATACCATGCCGAGTTCAATGATTTAGCACTTAAAAGCACAAGAAAGATTGAGAGGTTGAGAGAAGAAAACCTTGAACTTTCGGCTCACAATGACCACTTAAGTGAACAAGTGGAAAGATTGAAGAGGAGAGAGGATAAGTTAATTGAGGAGTTAGACTTATCCAAGAGAAGTGAAGAAGGCTTGAAGAGGGAACTTGTAGAAGTTAAAAGGTCCTTGGCTAGGATAGATTCTAGCACCAAGAAGTTTGATCATTTACTTGGTGTTGGAAAGAGTCCAAGTGACAAGAGAGGTCTTGGGTATGATGATGGCAAGAAAATCTCAACCTCTAACAAGACCGTGTTTGTCAAGAGCTTGAAGAACGAAGAAACTTCATTTGTGCAACCTCCTAGGAAGAAGTTAGAAGTAGGACAATGTTCTAATGCTCAAGTGAAAATGGGACCAAGAAGGAAATCTCAAGCTCAACCCCCTAGGGTCCCTCAAGCCAACACTCCTCCAAAATTGGCTCACAAAGGAAAGAGACCAATCATGCAACCTCAAGCTTGGAAGCAACCTAGACCGGTTCAACAACGAAGATGGATTGAACCCACTTATCCACAAAGACATGGACAAGCTCCCATACGTGCACAAAGGCAAGGTATGATTTCTTATTTCATCCCTATTTGTCACTTTTGTGGTTGTGATGGTCATATTAGACCAAATTGCTTTCAATATATTAAAATGTGTAGAAAACAAAGCATGATTGAGAAGAAAAAGAAAAGAGCCATGATGCATGTTCCTAGGAATGATAATATTATTATGCATGATCCTAGGACATCTAGAGCCCATATACCAAAGACCACTAAGAAAGCTAAGATTGTTTCTAGGTGGATTAGAAAGTATGACATTGTTTGCCATGTTGCTCAAATAGCCTTGAAGGCAAATTCTTCTAATTTTTGGTATCTAGATAGTGGGTGCTCTAGGCACATGACGGGAAACAAGAGTTTCTTCGAGACTCTTGTTATGGAGGAAGGTGGATATGTCACTTTTGGTGATGGATCCAAAAAGAAAGTAGTAGGGAAAGGAACCATTTCCGTTCCCGGATTACCCTCCTTATCCGATGCTTTATTTGTTGATGGCTTGAAAGCCAATTTAATAAGCATTTCACATCTAAGTGATGAAGGATATTCCGTCTTGTTTTGTAAAGATGATTGCTCGATCCTAAAGCCCGATGGACAAACCTTATTGAAAGGTATGAGATCTAGCGACAATTGCTATTGTCTTGAAGCTAGAATAGTCTCAAACAATGTGTCCATGGATGAGCAAATTGAGTTGTGGCATGAAAGACTTGGCCACATGAACTTTAGGGATCTACGGACCCTTGGAAAGTTCGAGTGTGTGCGTGGCCTCCCTAAGCTTGGGAAGAAAGCCAATGGTGTTTGTGGACCTTGCCAACAAGGAAAGCAAACTAAAAGCATGCACAAAAATGGTAAGTATCTCACCACCAAGGAGCCTCTTGAGCTTCTCCACATGGACCTCATGGGTCCCATGCAAACCGAAAGTTTGGGTGGAAAGAGATACATTTTTGTATGTGTTGATGATTTCTCTAGGTTCACATGGACATATTTTCTTAGAGAAAAATCCGAAACTTTTGATAAGTTTAAAATGCTTTGTAATAAACTTCAAAATGAAATGAACTCTAATATTAAAAGCATAAAACGGATTAGAAGTGACCATGGGAGGGAATTTGAGAATGCTACCTTTGAAACCTTTTGTAATGGTTTAGGTATCTCCCATGAGTTTTCGGCTCCTAGGACACCTCAACAAAATGGAGTTGTTGAGAGGAAAAATAGGGTCCTTCAAGAGATGGCCCGTGTGATGTTGCTTAGCAACAATGTCCCTAGGAACCTATGGGCCGAAGCCGTCAATACGGCTTGCTATATAGGGAATCGTGTTTTCCTAAGGCCCGGTACTAGAAATACCTCCTATGAGTTATGGAAAGGCAAGAGGCCAAATGTTAGCTACTTCCACACTTTTGGAAGCAAATGCTACATTTTGAATGACCGTGATCAACTTGGCAAATTCGATGCTAAGAGTGATGAGGGTATCTTTATTGGCTATGCCTTGAATAGTAGAGCCTATAGAGTTTTCAATTTAAAGACTCTAAGTGTTATGGAATCATCCAATGTCGTATTTGATGATACTAGGCTCAAGTCTAATGATCATGAGGAGGAGGTTATTTTTAGTGATGGTTCTCCTTTGGAGAAGGTTGTGGTGCCTCCTAATGTTGGGACATCTAATGTCAACAATGATGACACACAACCTATTGCTAGAGTTCCTCTCTTGGACTCTAAAGAACCCGCTCCATGGGTTAGGAAACTCCATGATAAAGAAGATATCATTGGAGAGGTAAATGAGGGTGTTAGGACTAGACGTCAACTTGCTAATCTTATTAGCTATACTTGCTACACCTCTCAAATTGAACCCAAAAAGGTTGAAGAAGCCTTACATGATGAATTTTGGGTTCTTGCCATGCAAGAAGAGCTAAACCAATTCGAAAGGAATGAGGTTTGGACTCTAGTTCCTAGGCCTAAGACCACTAATGTCATAGGCACTAAATGGATATTTAGGAACAAATTCGATGAGGATGGCAACATAGTGCGGAACAAGGCTAGACTTGTAGCACAAGGGTACTCTCAAATTGAGGGTATCGACTTTGAGGAGACATTTGCTCCCATTGCCCGTTTAGAGTCTATTAGGCTTCTCTTGTCCATTTCTTGTGTGCACAAGTTCAAATTGCACCAAATGGATGTCAAGAGTGCCTTCCTCAATGGCTTCTTGCAAGAGGAAGTGTTTGTTGAACAACCCAAGGGGTTTGTGGATGCTCACCACCCCAACCATGTCTATCGCCTCAAGAAGGCACTATATGGGTTGAAACAAGCACCGAGGGCTTGGTATGAGCGCCTCACTCAATTTCTTGTTGACAATAACTACACAAGAGGTAGTGTTGACAAGACACTATTCATCAAGAGAGACAATGATGAGCTTTTCATAGCTCAAATATATGTCGATGACATAGTGTTTGGCTCCACCAACAACACCAAGGTCCAACAATTTGTTGATGTTATGTCTCATGAATTTGAGATGAGTCTTGTTGGTGAGCTTAATTACTTCCTAGGTTTGCAAATTAGGCAACTTGATAATGGGATCTTCATAACCCAAGCCAAATATGCCAAAAACCTTGTGAAGAAGTTTGGTCTTGAAAAAGCCAAACATTGTGACACTCCTATGAGCACCACATTGAAGCTAAGCAAGGATGCTAGCGGTAAAAGTGTGGACCAAACCTTATATCGTGGCATGATAGGGAGCTTGCTCTATTTGACCGCAAGTAGGCCCGATATATCATTTAGTGTAGGAGTTTGTGCTAGGTACCAATCCGATCCCAAGGAGTCCCATCTCTCTTCGGTTAAGAGAGTCATTCGTTTTGTGAATGGGACTTCCAACTATGGGATTTGGTACTCATTTGACACTAATCCTAGTCTTGTAGGATATAGTGATGCGGATTGGGCAGGAAATTGTGATGATAGGAAGAGCACATCGGGCGGTTGCTTCTTTCTAGGCAACAACTTGGTGTCTTGGTTTTGCAAGAAGCAAAACTCGATTTCCTTGTCCACGGCGGAAGCCGAGTACATAGCCGCGGGGAGTGGATGCACTCAACTTATATGGATGAAGCAAATGCTAGTAGATTACGGATTCAACCAAGGTACTCTCACTCTCTTTTGTGATAACATGAGTGCCATTAATATTTCCAAGAATCCGGTGCAACATTCTAGAACTAAGCATATTGACATCCGCCATCACTTCATTAGAGAGCTTGTTGAAAATAAATGCATAGTACTTGAACATGTAGGTACTAATGATCAACTTGCGGATCTATTTACTAAACCCTTAGATGCTACTCGATTTAAAACTCTTAGTAGATCTATTGGGGTATGTCTTGTGGAGTGATGTTCTATGATTAACCCCATATGGGGAACTCAAGCAAAGAGAGCTATTTTGCATTCTTGTATCTTGCAAAAAATTTGAAATATCTTATGCCTCTTCTTTTAATTGCTTGAGTAAGCTTGATTGTACATATGTATATATGTTTTCAAATTCTATAAGTGTGAACCTTGCTTGTCTACAATCCATGTCATATTTATGTTCAAACATGCATTTTTGGACTAGGAGATGTATATAGGAAGTATGATTTGAATGACCTATGATTATCTCCATGACATGATGATTCTTTAATAACATGCTAATGACAAATGAAAAAGCATGAAATTCATAAAACATGCTCACATGAATAGCATGAATTGATGATTGCATATTCTTAAAAATGCAAAACTTGTGTGAAAACTTATGAGACTCAAAATGAATAAAGGATCTTGTATCCATTCAAAGGAATTTACATTCCAAATGTCTCTCTTTCTTTATTAGTTGAACATGGTTACTATCATACGGATAATTTTATCCGGAAAAATCAAATAGGGTGCAAAGTCGCTCATGCCATGTTTCGCTTATAAAGTTGGATATAGTTGCTCTTAAATTGAAATCAATAATCTCTATATCCTTGCTTTTCCCATGACATTGGTGAAATTGGTTTGAATTCTTATTAGAAACCTTTGTCATTTGCTTTGCCAAATACCATTGTATTTTGGACTTGAATGCTATATGTCTTGTATGCAAAGCATGTTGGATTCACACATTTTCTAAAAATAAATCTCCTTGTTTCTCTCAAATTAATTGAAGCGCATAAAGTGACTTATATGTATATGCAAATCGTGCATGCTTCTATCTCTCGTTGCTATGAGTGACCCGGTTGGGGACTACTCCTTTGCCTATATCATGACAAAAAGGGGGAGTAGGATATGGTAAGGGGAGGTGCAAAATATAGAAGCTATTGTGCACTTTGGTAGAAGCTATTGTGCACTTTGGGGAGAACATACATTGAGGGGGAGTAACCCGTTGAGGGGGAGCATTGCATTTATCATACATTGCATACATTTGGTAATGTTGTGCCTAAATTCTAAAAATGCAAATGCTTGGTATTGTTCTCACATGATTAATCTCACACTTTTCTTGTATTAGAAATGTTAGAAACTCTTTTCAGGGATTGATTATTCTACAAGAGGATTGAAGACTTCAAGTTGCATTCTCTTATCTCTTTGTAATATAGAATATCATTGTAGTCCCGTAGTTTCTATTTTTTTTGTGAGGAATCAATGTGAGTGATGGTTTTGTCACGAAATAGCCAAAGGGGGAGATTGTAAGGATTCCCATTGTTTTTAATTGGCTTATTTCATGATCAAACCATATGTGGGGATTCTTTGTAAGGGTAGTTTAGATGTTGTTGTTATTGCTTAGGCCCTTTGAAGACCTCATGATTGACAAGCACCAAAGGTAATACTCTAAGTGCTTACTTGTCTTGAAGAGATAGTTGCACACACTCACAACTCATGCATATGTTTAATCTTTGTATGTTGTGTTTCTTTTTGTTGTGCATCAATGCCTATTTACATCTCTTCTTGCTTGGTATAATGATTGCATCTTGTGTTTATAACATCATAGCATTTAGGCTTTTAGGATGCATCTTAGTTTACCTTTGTTCCCCTTGCATGATTGCTTGTGGGGTTCAAAGTTGTGGGCTGTGCGCTGGTCCACCTGCGCCTGACGTCCAGCGCCGCTCACCGGCGTAAAACGCCCAGTGGCGTGCCACTGGTCGTGCGCTGGTCCACACCAGCGCAGATCGTCCAGTTCTCTGTCACTGGTCGTGCGCTGGTCTACACCAGCGCAAGGTCACCAGCGCTGGGTCACCAGCGCTGATCGCCCAGTGTGGCTCCGCTGGTCTGGCGCCTGTGTGAGCGCATGTCGTCCAGCGCCAATGCAAAAATGTGCGTGTGCGCTGGTCTTGCGCCTGTCGTCCAGCGCAAGGCCACCAGCGCACAGAGCAATTTTTGGTGCGTTTTTCAAAACGACCACACTTCACTTATGGCCCCTATATATATAACACTTTGACTTTAGGTCAGCCAAGAGAGTTCATATTCATATTCTATACTTAGGATATTTTTCAAGAGAAGAAAAATACACAAAGAACTCATTTTTAATCACTCAAACACTTTTTCATGATCATCAATCATCATCTAGCATCATCTTGGATCATCTAGATGTCATCTTGCATGGAATCTTCATCATACTTTGCTTGGTAAGTTTTTCACTAATATCTTACATGTTTTGTGTTTCTCTTATCTAGCAATCTCAATTAATTACTTGTTGATTATTTTGTATGCTTTGGATACAATATTGAGATGAGTATGATGTATGTTTGAGAAGTTGTATTGTGCTAGCATATTAGGTTTTGTGCTTAATATTGATTAGCTAAACTAATTGACATGTCATTTAGTTTTGATATCTAGGATTGTTCTTAATTGCATATTAATCATCTTAGAGAAGCATACAGGGTTTCCCTTGCTCTATGTTGCATTTTGGATATTTACATATATTCACTTAGGGTTGTATTCTCTTATAGAGAAAGTAAGTCTTGTGTGTAGCAACCGGGATTAGGTTGCTTAGATCGCAAGCAAATTGGACTAGGTTCACTCATACCGGGATTAGGTAGGTGTGTGATTACTTCCGGGATTAGGTTGTAATCGTTTGCACATTTAGTGGATTCGAGGTTCGAGTGTGGCTTACTTACATAGCCCGTGGTTTTTCCCGTGAGGGTTTCCACGTAAAAACCAAGTGTTGTTTTAATTTCCGCACCATATTACAATTGCTTGGTTATATTATCTTGAGGGCATTTTCGTAATTTTGACTAACACGAAAAATTGGGTAAAAAGCGTAAAATCTATTCACCCCCCCTCTAGATAGCTTTATACACACCGTGCTATAATTTGTTTCAATATCAAACACAATTTCGTATGCAATTATTACACTATTCCATTGAAAATTATCAAAACACACTTCCACCTATTGCCTAATCCCTATGCATTCATCAAACAATACATGCAATGGACAAAAATCGTCCCAAATCCAACAATCCCCAAATTTCGGTCCTATAACTCTAAATAATTCAATTGAAAGCAAATATGGGGGAAAGGAGAGGAAACACACAATTAAAGGCAAAATACAAATCATAATCAAAGTACAATAGGTTAGAAGCACATACCTGGAAGTTGTGTATGACCGGAATGAAGAAGAGGAGAAGAGGGAAAAGAGAAATTTTGAGAGGAATTGACTGATACAGACTCATCAAAACAGTGCCTTTATAATTAGGGCACGACCGCTGCCAATACCGCTGCCGTAGGCGCAGCGGTTGGGCAGCGGTCCACTTCTATTGGCCATCCAAGCGGCTGAGTGGAACGCACCGTTTCATTTATAAGTACCGCTGCCATAGGCACAGCGGTTGGGCAACGGTTTGCCCAGTAATGACCGCTCCCAATTGTTAGTTAGCGGTTAGGCAGCGGTACAAAAACAGTAGGTACCGCTGCCATACCGCTCCTCCTATTTTCCAGCGGTTGGGCAGCGTTTTGCCCAGGAATAACCGCTCCCAATTGTTTGGCAGTGATCAGGCAGCGTTTTGAGGACAGAATGCAATGCTGCGCATACCGCTCCTAGTGCACTGTGCATCTGGCAGCGGTCGACCTAACAAAATTTTTTATTTTTATTTATTTATTATTATTTTTTTAACAATGAACAACAACACCCCGAAACCTTCTTGAAAGCAAGGGGGAACACTAATTAAAGACACGACAAAAGCAAAATGGAAAGAACATACCTGGGTGGGTTGCCTCCCACCGAGCGCTTTATTTAACGTCTGGGCAAGACGCACGAGAGCCTTACGGCTCAAAGAACGAGGAGAAGCCAGCGCTTCTTATCTCGGACACACTCACATATGGCTTGAGTCTATGGCCATTTACTTTGAATCTCTCAGCGTCACGAATGTTTTCAACCTCCACAGCTCCATGCGGAAAGACTTGGGTTACTTTATAAGGTCCAGTCCACCTAGATTTCAGCTTTCCTGGGAACAGTCTCAATCTTTATTGATACAACAAAACCAGCATTCCCGGATGAAACTCCTTACAAAAGATCTTACTATCATGTAATTTCTTGGTCCTTTCTTTGTAGATCTTTGCATTCTCATATGCATTGTTCCAGAGCTCCTCAAGTTCACTCATTTGCAAACTTATTTCCTCCCCTGCCTTGTCCAAGTTGAAGTTCAGCTTCTTTAGGGCCCAATAGGCGTTGTGTTCCAACTCTACTAGGAGATGGCATGCCTTGCCATAGACTATCCTATACGGGCTCATACCTATGGGAGTTTTGTAGGCTGTTCTGTACGCCCACAATGCATCATTCAGCTTGAGTGACCAATCCTTCCGATTTGGCTGCACTGTCTTCTCTAATATCTACTTAATCTGCCTGTTGCTCACTTCAACCTGTCCTGAAGTCTGAGGATGGTATGGGGTTGCCACTTTGTGTTTGACACTATATTTCTTCATTAACGAGGCAAAGACCTTGTTACAAAAATGGCTTCCACCATCACTTATGATTGCTCTAGGCGTACTGAATCTGGTGAATATGTTCTCCTTGACAAACTTCACTACCACCTGACTATCGTTTGTCTTCGTTGTGATTGCTTCGATCCATTTTGAGACATAATCTACAGCAACCAAGATGTACACAAACCCATGTGAGGATAGGAAGGGTCCCATGAAATCAATCCCCCACACGTCAAATATCTCTACTACCAACTGGCTTGAAAGCGGCATCTCATCTCTTTTGCCAATATTCCCTGTTCTCTGGCACCGGTCACAAGAAGTACAGAATGTGTAAGCATCTTTAAACAAAAAAGTCCAGAAGAAACCTGATTGGAGAACTTTCAGAGCAGTCTTCTTGACACTAAAGTGCCTTCCACAACTGAGGCTATGGCAGAATTTCAAGACATCTTACTGCTCTTCTTCAGGGACACATCTTCTAATGATCTTATCAGCGCCATATTTAAACAGGTATGGCTCGTCCTAAAAGTATTGCCTAGTGATGGAGATGAATCTTCTCTTTGCTTGCGAGTTCAGGTCAGCTGGTATGATGCCATTTGCAAGGTAATTCACGATGTCTGCATACCAAGGATCATTGACTCCTAAAGCCATCAGCTGTTCATCTGGGAAATTCTCATTGATTGGCACCAGTTTAGTGCTTTCCTCCATATTCTCATCCTCCACTAATCGAGAAAGGTGATCAGCGACCACATTCTCCTGCCTTTCTTATCCCTGATTTCCAAATCAAACTCTTGCAACAAAAGGATCCACCGGAGTAATCTCGATTTTGCTTCCTTCTTTGTTAGTAAATATTTCAAAGCAGCATGATCAGAATAAACAATGACCTTAGATCCAATTAAATATTGACAAAATTTTTCTAAGGCACTGACAACAGCAAGCAATTCTTTTTCAGTAGTGGAGTAATTTAACTGTGCATCATTCAAAGTGCGACTAGTGTAGCAAATAACATGTGGAACTTTATCTACTTGCTGTCCTAAAACAGCACCTACAGCATAGTCTGATGCATCACACATTAATTCAAATGGCAGAGACCAATCAGGAGGTATAATAACAGGAGTAGATGTCAATTTATCTTTCAGAGATTCAAAAGCATGCAAACATTCATCATTGAAAACAAATGTAGAATCCTTGGTCAAGAGGTTATATAGGGGACGACTAATTTTTGAAAAATCTTTTTATAAAACGCCTATAAAAACCTGCATGACCAAGAAAACTCCTTACACCCTTCACCGAGGTGGGTGGTGGAAGTTTAGCAATTACTTCAATTTTAGCTCTATCTACTTCTATGCCTTTATCAGATATCACATGTCCTAGCACTATTCCAGATTTCACCATAAAGTGACTTTTTTCCCAACTAAGAGTTAAATTAGTCTCAGTACATCTTTTCAAAACACTAGTTAAGTTATCAAGGTAGTGGTCAAAAGAATTACCAAAAACAGAAAAATCATCCATAAATACCTCAATATACTTCTCTAGCATGTCAGAGAAGATTGACATCATGCATCTTTGGAAGGTGGCAGGGGCGTTGCACAGCCCAAAAGGCATTCTTCGTTAAGCAAAAGTTCCGAAGGGGCATGTGAACGTCGTCTTCTCTTGGTCTTCTGGAGCTATGGCAATTTGATTGTATCCTGAAAATCCATCCATGAAGCAATAATAAGCATGTCCCGCCAATCGCTCGAGCATCTGATCAATGAACGGCAAAGGAAAGTGATCCTTTTTAGTTGCCATGTTGAGCTTGCGGTAATCTATACACACTCTCCATCTCGTTGTCTTCCTTGTAGGAATCAACTCATTGTTCTCATTAGCTATCACCGTTATCCCAGACTTCTTTAGCATAACATGGACCGGACTCACCCATTTACTGTCAGATATAGGATATATAATACCCACCTTAAGTAGCTTTAGGACCTATTCCTTCACGACCTCTTTCAAATTCGGGTTAAGTCTTCGTTGAGCCTCTCTAGACGGCTTCATACTTTCTTCTAAAAGAATGTGATGCATACAGGTGGTAGGGCTAATTCCCTTAATGTCTGCTATTCTTTTTCCGACTCTAAGTCAGAGGCTATGATCACTGGCAGAGTATCATTCGCCCCTAAGATGGCATATTTGAGGTTAGAAGGAAGTTGTTTAAGTTCTTATACAGGGGGAGAACTCACAAATGGGATTAATGACTTGTTAATCTCATCTTCTACTTCAGCACTTACTTCCTCAATGTCAGAATCTTCTTCTGAAACCTCACCCTGTTGAATTTGTTCATTATCTTCTATTGCATAACAAATCCAATCTAGTAGTTCTTCAGATATTTCTCTAGTCAACTCATCTTGTACTGCTGAATTCACCACTTCAATTGAATTACATTCAACTGAGTAACAATCATTTGCTGCTTCAGGGAACTTAAGAGACACAAAGACTTTAAACTCTACTGTTTCATCTAACACAGTCATCGTTAGCTTTCCATTCTGGACATCTATAAAAGTCTTTGCAGTTGCCATAAAAGGTCTCCCCAAAAGGATAAGTTTGTAGTTCCTATCTTTGGCTCCTTCATCCATGTCTAGGACAACAAAATCAGTAGGAATGATGAGATTATCTACCTGCACTAATACATCTTCAACATAACCCCTAGGGTATCTAACAGAACCATCAGCCAACACAAGTGACATAGATATCTTCTTCAGGTCATTCAATCCCAGTTGCTCATAGATATAGTAGGGCATCAAATTAATATTAGCTCCTAAATCTAACATGGCTCTCTCCAAAGTGGTACCTCCTATAGTGATGTTGATGCAAAAACTACCTGGATCTTGTAATTTCGGCGGCAATGACTTTTGAAGGACTGCATTAGCACTTCTAGTCATGAATTCTTGATGATTCTCCTCAAATCTTGTCTTGTATGTATGAAGGCTCCTGAAGAACTTGGCATATGCAGGCATCTTCTGAATCATCTCCAATAAGGGCAAATTGACATTGACTTTCGAAAGAATGTCATATATGTCTTTGTATGATTTCTCCAACTTGCTCTTTTGCAACCTCCCTGGGAATGGAATTGGAGGAATGTATGGATCGGCTGACTTGTGGAGGAGCGGTGAAACCTTGGATTTTTCCACCATTATTTCTTCCTCCTGAGGCATGTTGTTATCTTTTGAAGGCCCTGAAACAGTAGCAAATTTATCAAAAAGTTCAACAGGTCTTTTATCAGTTAGAACCTTACCATTTCGAAGGACTGTCATAGCCTTTGCTTGCTCAGTGAAACGTGGAAATTTCCCCTGTTCCATCGTTTGTTGTGCTTCAGCTAATTGCCCAACTTGAGTTTCTATCTTCCTTAGTGAAGCATGAATGTTCTAAAATTGTACCTCATTCTTTTGATTCATTTGCTGGATTTGTTGCGTTTGTTGCTGCATTTGTTGCTGCATATGTACAAGCATGTCTTCTATTGATGGCTTCTTAGGTTGGGATTCGGTATTTTGTTGGGCACAGACGTTAAATTGCCTTTGATTTCCATTGTTGTTGCCCCATTGGTTCCCAGTGCCTTGAGTATTATTGCCCCATTGGTTCCCAAAACTCTGATTGTTGTTGGACCATGAAAAATTTGGGTGATTTCTCCAACCTGGATTGTAAGTGTTGGAATATGGGTCATTCCGTGGCCTAGGATTAAATTTGTTCATGGCTTGAACTTCTTCTTCCTCTTCTCTAGATCCAGAACATCCTGCTTGGTGTTCTCCCATAAACACTTTTTGTTACCAACTCTTCATTTGCCCCATATCAGTAGCTAAAGCATCCATCTTCTTTATTATTTGTGTCATTTGAATGGAGTTTTCTGTATTGGCATCCACTGTATAGATTCCCTTCTTCCTCCTGGAATTCTTATGACGGGAATTCTGAGCTAATTTCTCAAAGATAGAATATACCTCCTCAAGTTGTTTGTCATACATGGAACCTCCATAGGCATTATTCACTAGAAGACCTGATACTTCCATTAGACCATTATAAAACCACTGATAGAGTTGATTTGTAAGAAATCCGTGCTGAGGACAATCTCTGGTGTACTTCTTGAAGCGTTCCCATGCCTCATAAAAAGACTCGTTGTCCTGTTGGTAGAAACTTGAAATCTTTGCTTGGATTTCACTGGTCTTCTGAGGTGTATAATACTGGTCAGTGATTTTCTCCCTTATTTCATCCCATGTTCTCAAAGATGCTGGAGGCAGTGTCAACAACCATGTTTTCGCCTCATCCTTTAATACATATGGAATGCATCTCATGCGCAGCTGATCTTCTGTTATCCTATGGTTGGGCAAGGACTGTATTGCTGTATAAAACTCTCTAAAGAATAGAAGTACATCTTCATCTGGTAAACCTCGAAACACAGGCAGCTGATTGTAATGGCTACTTCTCAGTTCATAGTTCCTAGCTGCAGGTTCCAGCACAATGCACAAGGGATAATTGCTTACCACCGGCCTACTGTAATCCTTCATAGTTCTGATAGGCTCTGGTTCATAAACTGAATTCGAGACAAGGTTTGGCATCGGATCAGGCCCCTGGTTGAGCCTTTCTTGGTTCTTAATCTCCTCGTCTTCCATTGTTTGATTTCTGATGCGATTGATGTTATCGTTCAAAGGTAACAATTCTCTCTGTTGAGATCTTCTACCTTGCATCTACTGTCAGCACCTGAAACAAGAAAAGACAAGTAATAAGTCAACTGTAAAAAGAAAGAAAGAAAGAAAAATCTAAAAAACTAAAAATTAATGACTCGACTACCTAAACTTAAAGTAAACCTATTAACTAAAACTAAAACTAGAAATAACTAATAATCCACTAAGTTCCCCAGCAGCGGCGCCAAAAACTTGATGTGTAAAATCGTGTTATAAAAACCTAACTCGCAAGTGCACGAATCGTGAGATAAGTACAGCGACAAGTAGGGATCGTTCCCACGAGGAAAAGGGATCTGCTAGTTATAACTAATTCTAATTAAAGCTAAGCAATTAACAGTATCCAAGAGATTTGAGATTGATTGATTGATTGATTGATTACAAAATTATCTAAGAAAGCAAGTAACAAGAATATGCGATTGTGAACAAGAGGTGAGAGGACTAGGTCATCAATGCTCCCCAATTATGTCTACTCAATGCTTCGAATTGACTTTGATAAAAGATGTTAATCCAGTTAAGGGTTCGTTCTTATCTTATTTATGATTGTTACCATATGATCCTGGGATGAATCAAGTGTTCTCAACTGTAATTCAATTTAACTCAAAAACTTGAGATATGAATCACAACCAAAAACCCATTAAGCTTAAGAACAAGTGAACCAAAATTGCGTCCCAAACACTTGGGGTTGCTAATTTTATTCATTCAATTAAATATTGGTTCTCAATTATAATTTAATTTAACTCAAACACTTGAGATATAAATCACAATTAAAAACCCTAAATTCCTACCTAGCATAAAACTATGCATCAACAAGAATAAAGATTTAAGTTATAGGATGAATCAAATTAATCAAAACTTGAATTAAGAAAATATAATCAATTCTAACAAAGAGTATTCATAGTGGTTCACATTGACTCCCTAGTATGGAGTTAGTTACACATATTAGAAACAAAGAAACAAGAGGGAGAAAAGATAAAACCCATTGAATAGCTTCAACAATTTCTTCAAATCCTCAATGAACTCCTTCGTCTTCGAATCTTCTATGAGTAAGATGAATGATGAATTTGTATGATTAGCAAAAGTGTGGAATGTCTGAATGGGAGAGTCCAACCTCTCGAGCCCTAAAGACCACTCAATATATATATATGCCTCCTCAATCTGAATACGAAAAGACTCCTTAATCGGGCCAAAATCACCAAACCGCTGCCATGACCGCTGCCAGTGTGGCAGCGGCGTGGCAGCGCTCTAGACGAGAAACGGGGAACTGCAGCGGCAATGTCAGCGGCGTGGCAGCGCCCTGGCAGCTGTAGCTTCTGTTTTCAGAATGCTGCTGCATCGCTGCTGATAAATTGGGAGCAATTTTAACTGCACTATTGAATATTTGCACGAAAGTCCCTGAAGTCTTCAAAATAGCACTTTTTGCCTGATATTCTTCAATTTATTCATCTGGATCCAAAATCCTGAAAATGCTCACACAAACACATTAAATCCCAAAAAGACTCGAGAAACAAGCAACTGATTGGAGGAATGGGGATCAAAAACATATACAATAAATGATAGATCAATGATCGGCGGCCAGGCCGCCGAATTAAACCGCCGTTTGTGTCCAGAAGTGTCTAGAGCAATTCTACGATTAAGATCGGCGGTTATGACCGCTGTTCGAAACCGCCGTTCATACCTGATCGATTTATTCTCTCGGGTTTGATTCTGCGGTTGAATCGGCGGTTTCAAAACCGCCGTTGATGCTCTGTTCTTCTCGAGCTAAATTCGGCGGTTGTAATCGGCGGCCGTAATTGGTAGCCTGGCCACCGATCGAAACCTCCGATCGGTGCATTTCAAGGGCAAACTTGTATTTTCACATGCTCTGTTTTTCATGCCTATAAATACATCTCTTTCTCTTGTTCTGTATAATGACTCTTTGATCATCAAGAACCCTATATTTTAAAGAGAGATTTTGATAGAAAAAGCAACCAAGTTTGCTCATTTAAACACTCAAATACATACCTTTGTGCATCAAAGTTCATCTTACATTCATCCATGAATGGGTTTGGATCATCACAACTTGCTTGGTAAGATTTTGATTAAGTTTATCTTATTTTAGTATTTTTACTATCAAGCCATCTCTTTAAATTACTTGTATGTTTTAGATCGTATGCTAAATACAAGAATAGAGAATTGATTGTGATGAATTGATTGAGTGTTGTATTATGATAGCTAATTAGGTTTTTGATTAATCTTGATTAGCTAAGCTATTTGACATGTCATCTAGTTTTTAATATCTTGGATTGAATTAATTGCATATCATTATCCTAGGTAAGCATTTAGAGTAACCTAGCTCTAAATTGCATTTTGAGTATTTTACATATTCACATAGGTTGCATTAACTTTTAATTGAGATTTAAGACTTGGGGCTAAGATTGCTTAGGCCTCAAGCAATTAGGACTAGAGCCATTTTTAAAGGCCCGCGTGGTAGAATTGGGGGGTTGTTGACCGGAGTGTTAGACGAGGTCTACATAGGTTGTAAACTCCATTTCAATTAGTGGATTTCGAGGTTCGAGTGTGGCGCACTAAACATCCCGTGGTTTTTCCCAGTGGTTGGGTTTCCACGTATACATCAAGTGTTATTTGAATTCCGCACTATATTACACTTGTTTGTCTTTTTGACTAGAAGGGGCATTTTCGTAAAATTGACTTGCATGCGAAAATTGGGTAATAAAGCTTAAAATCTATTCACCCCCCCTCTAGATATATTTATCATACACACCGAGCGTTTATTTGTTCTTTCAATATATATCTTAGATACAAGTTTGAAATTAGTGTTTTTGAATGTTTGAGAGTTGTATTGTGATAGCTTTCTAGGTTTGCATAATCTACGATTTGCTAAGCTAATTGACATGTCATTTAGTTTTTAATATCTAGGATTACTTTTATTGCAAAATCATCATCTTAGATAAGCATATAGGGTTCCCTTGCTCTATGTTGCATTTTGGATATTCACATATTCACTTAGGGTGATAATCTCTTCATTGAGAAATAAGTCTTGTGTGTAGCTTCCAGGATTAGGTTGCTTAGATCACAAGCAATTGGACTAGATCCACTTATACCGAGATTAGGTAGGTGTGTGATTACTTCCGGGATTAGGTTGTAATCGTTTTACACATTTCGTGGATTCGAGGTTCTAGTGTGGCTCGCTTATTAGCTAGTGGTTTTTCCCGTGAGGGTTTCCACGTAAAAAATCAAGTGTTGTTTATATTTCCGCATCTTATTACACTTGCTTTATTTTATTGACTATTAGGGGTATTTTTGTAATCTTGACCATACACAAAAAATTGGGTAAAATCTTTAAAATCTATTCACCCCCCTGTAGATTAATATTTAACACACCGTGAGAACTTTCAGTGTACTTGTGTGATCTTGTGTTCATATGTTTGTGTTTTATTGTATTTGGACTTGAACATGATCTCATTTGATTCCTTATTGAGTCTCAGTCTTTTCGGTTACTCATTCATTAGGTTTCGAGTCGAAACGATATAGCTACGCTACTTTGAGTTCTCATTCGTTGAGTTGTCTTCGTCGTCATTTTCTGAGATGAATTCTCAACATTTTGTCAAAGTTTCATAGTCATCGTTGTGTGTGAGGGAGTCAGAGTTCGGAGGCCTGGATACGGCCGAAGAACACGAGAGGAGCAAGCTTGGCCAACGGCCAAGCAAAGGAGGCCACGTGTGGCACACAGCCAAAGACCTCATCTGCCCACGTGTGTCATAGGCACACCACACGGGATGTGTTACATGACACCTCTTGATTGGTCTTGAAATCCCTCTCTTGAATTCTTTTAAATAGTCTCATTTCCCTCCCATTTTATTCCAAGAAGAAAATTTGAATTTCATAGAGCTAAAATTTTCTCTCCGACTTTCCCAACTTCCAAGCACCATAACTTTCTCATTCGGACTCCGAATTTAGTGATTCTAGTTGGAGAATCTTTGTATTCAAGTTCCCTACCTTCTCCAAAAAGGTTTGTAGCTGTTTGATCATGTTTTGAGGTGGTTCTTTACTCAAAATCAAAACTGCACGGGATTCTTAGGTATTGAACTAAACTTTATGATTTCATCTTTTTTGATCTTCAATTACCTAGGGTTTTCTTCTTCTATATGTATGTATATGTATGATGAATGATATTTGAAAAGATAGCTTCATAATCAAAGCTAATCAAGTCTAATTAGAGACAAGTGTGAACTAGTTTTCTATTATTCTAGTTTTTCACATGATTGAGAGTTGTATTGTGCTTAGCTTGATATCTAGGGTTATTTGTGACTTGATTGATTCATTTTATGATTAATAACCTTAGCATGTGCTTGAATCCTTTAATTGAACATATTTAGGATTAGCACATTTGATTTTGTGTTTAGAGCTTTCTAGGATTTAATTGATCATTTAATTATATCCTTGTTCTAAATACTTGCTAGAATATTCATTGATCATATCTTGTGATTCTAGCATTTTTGTTGTTTGTGTTCTAAAGTCTTGAATATATGCTTAATGAACATGCTTTGTTTTCAAGCTTTAGTAACATGAATAGAATCTAGGATTTGGCATGTTTTAGGTGTTTTGCATGCTCTAGATTTTTGTTCATGTTTAAGATCTAGACAACTTTGTTTTGTGAACTTTGTTGCCAATGTCTAGATCTTCATGGAGTGTACCTTATCCATACATTTCATATGCTCATGCATCATTTTGTATGGTGTCATGTTTTGGATCATAAACTAGAAAAATATACATTGTGTGCTCAATGATTATTTCTAGTTTCCATAGGATGTATTTATCATATATTCTATGTTGCATGTGTTTGCATCATTTGCATCACTTAGATCATTTTCCTTGCGAAAGGTGGAAGTCTCATCTTAGAGTGAGTGAAGCTTCAACTTGAAAATTAAGTCTTAGCTAGGAGTGTGATACTCCGGATGGTTGAGCTAGGGAAGCTTAACTAGGATCTTTGTGATCCGGATGGCTAAGCAAGAAGTCTTGACTAGAGTCGGGAGGACTCAGATGGTTAAGCTAGGGGGGCTTAACTAGGGTCTTTGTGATCCGGATAGTCAAGCAAGAAATCTTCCTAGAGACATGAGCGTCATGGATAGGAAGTTGCTTCCTAGAGGTGTAAGACACATCTAGGATATGAAGTAGGCTAGGTGATTCACTAGGCCCAAGGGTAGACTAGGAGTTGATAGCTTATGGTGGATATCATGTGTTGATAGCCTTAAGTGTGTAAGTCCTTTTTCATCATAGTGAATTGCTTTGCTGGTGATTGTGGATTCAACCCGTGGATGTTTCCTTTTCGGAGGTTTACCATGTAAAAATCAATGATTCAAATGTCTCTATCTCTATCTCTTTATATTTGTATTTATGATCAATATAACTTGTTTAAGCTCTTCATTTCCTCACATCCGTATAAACAAGTTATTGGTAAAGAAAGAGTTGCACACATTGTTTGTTGAATCAACATTTGTTTCTTATATCTTGTAAGTGTTTGAACATTGTATCTTGTGATTCTATATCAAGTTGTAAAGTTCTACTTATTGAATTTACATTGTAATATTCAAAGTACAACTTATGGAATTTTCTCTTCATTGAATATACTTGTATATGAGATACATTGTTTCTTGGTATATGTTTTGTAGACTAAGGGTGGTGAATCAAGCATACGTGTGTTAATTGTTTTCTCATAACAATCTGTTAACCAAAAATTGTGATTGGGGTGATTTTTCCAATTAACAATTTAATATGACTAAAATCAAAATAGATCTCAGTCGGAGAGGTATCAAGTAGTTCGATACCTTTGACTTCCTAGTAGAACCTGTAAAGGACAATGCTAATGGTAGGCAAAAATTAAATAACTGATGATATCACGTTCAACTCTTTTTTATTGACGATCAAGGTATCATAACAATACAACAAAGTGTTAGGATTATGCTCAATAGCAAGAGTGTAATGTTGTAATTAACAATCTTTTTCATATTAATAAAGTGATTTCTAGTTTAACAAATCGTATAGCATTTATAGTTTAATATTATAATTGTCAAAGTAAATAATCATAAGGTCTAAAGACTATGAGAAAAGAAGAATTGTTCGTACATCTGGATATGTATGTGGTAGACACAATTCTTTAGTTAGTCTTGAATAATGTTCACAACTTAAGTTAAAGGTTGGGCACCTTTATCTTGTTAAAGTTGTAGAATTCTTTTGCTAGCATTTGAGTGGGATCAAATGAGATATGATGAGTCTAAATCATCGGAGTGTCTTCGAGCAAAAGGATCTAGTGCACTGGGTGCATTGAACAGGATCACAATGAAAAGCTTTATCTAGAACCGTCAATAGATAATAGTCTTTTCATTATCAGGACAATCGGAGAGTCTATCTTAATCCTGAGATAAATGATGGACTTATGGTTGCAAGTGATATCATTTGAGTTATCAATGAGTATGATTATATCGCATAGTCTATCCTCGATAGTTTGGTGATATTCATTTGTTAATCGATAGAGGACTTCATTTATAGATATGGACATCGTGGCTCCATTTAATTAAATGAGAGTATAATATCATCATATGGATGTTTTGAGGTAATTGGATATTAAATCTCAACGTTGAGTTTTCGATAGTGTCTATTGAAAACATGGCTTCTGGACAAGTCAAAATATCCAAGTTCAAAACGTGGTCATAAGAGTAAATATGGTAACTTGGAGAGTTATAGGCGGTCTATGAACTCTTGGCGATTACTGATATTAATCACGAGGATACACTATCTCCAATATGATTGTCTAGGGTATGAATGAGGAGCATCTTCCTTTTCTATCTTTATTTAAGAGTTCAGTTTTAGCTCTTTAGTGGAATGAGTTAAAATTAATGGATCGGACCTAAGTGAATCATTTGTTGATTGTGATTAGGTTATGTCTATTGAAGCTTAAATTTAGATGGCCCGCCAAGATCCCCAATCCACACGGACTTGCATGGATCACTTGATATATTCTACCGGACCAATTTAAGGGTCCATCTAGAATTGCATTTAATATATTAAGAATATAATTTGCACATTATTTATGTAATGGGCTGCTCAATTATATTAATATATTAATGAATGACATGTGGGCTTGTTTCTTTTAGTAAGAATGGGTCTGGTTCACATGTGGGCTTTTTATTTAAAGTCCAATGGATTAAATGAAATAAAGAAGATAATATATAGCCCATTTGTTTAAGTGGGGCGGCAAGAAGGTTTTATAACCTAATATATTATTTTGTTTCATTGTTTTAATTAAATAAGAATTAATTAATTTATTAATTAATTGTTTAATTAAGAAACAAATCTTTTCTGAATAGGAAATATATTTCCTAGAGTAATACTATTGTAGTAGTTTACTAAAATTAAAAGACTTGTTTGATAAGAAAATAAATAATTAATTTTATTTATTTAATCAAATAAGAAGTCTTTTTATTTAGTCAAAATAAAAAAGGAATAAAATATCTATGAGTTGGATTAGGGTTTGAAGTCTTAAACTAGATGGAAATTAGGGTGCAACACAAGCCTATTTTGGCTAGTGATTTGCGGCAACCCTAGTTGTTTTTAGGTAAGGATTTCGGCAACCCTAATAGAAAGAAGGAAAGAAAAATTGGCCACCTATATATATGTACTTATAGAATTCGGCCAACCTAATGCTTGGGGCTTGAGATTCTATTTTCTTCTTCTTCTCAATTCATAGAGAGATTAATTTATTTCTTCTAAAACATAAAAGAGTGTTAGATTATTCCTTGATGGTATACTATTTGCTTAATCATCAATAAGCTTGTGTATACAACATCGATCTAGGTTCACGCGAGTTTCGATCATTAGATTGAGAACTCAAAAGTGACCGGAATAATCTTGGTATTTCTTTTGATTGTTTTTGAGATTAACAAAGAAAAGAAAAGTTTGTTTGTCCATTCACAGGTTTGCAATTCAAAGAAAAGGGAGACCACGCTCCTAGGTGATCCACGTTCGTGCTAGGATTGAAGATCTTGCGGATTACCATCGACGTAAGTCAATCGGATCACGCGACAAAAGGTATTCTACTTTTTGGTTATTGTATATGCATGTTTAATTAATTAAAGGGTTTAAGGTTCATAAAGGAAAAATTTTAAAAGTCACTAAATCTTATTTTTAGTCTCGCTTCCGCTGCGTGTTGAACCCTCTTAATTAATTAACGTATATATACGTGGATCTATTTCTTTTTATTGTGATTATGCATGTTTAGAAAGAGATGGCACTCTAGGTATTCCCATATATTATTACATGTGATGTATGGATCTATTTCTTTGTGTAGGGAAAAATACCGTAGTACACGCAGCGGAAGCGAGACTAAAAATAACATTTAGTGACTTCTAAAATTTTTCCTTTATGAACCTTAAACCCTTTAATTAATTAAACATGCATATACAATAACCAAAAAGTAGAATACCTTTTGTCGCGTGATCCGATTGACTTACGTCGATGGTAATCCGCAAGATCTTCAATCCTAGCACGAACGTGGATCACCTAGGAGCGTGGTCTCCCTTTTCTTTGAATTGCAAACCTGTGAATGGACAAACAAACTTTTCTTTTCTTTGTTAGTCTCAAAAACAATCAAAAGAAATATCAAGATTATTCCGGTCACTTTTGAGTTCTCAATCTAATGATCGAAACTCGCGTGAACCTAGATCGATGTTGTATACACAAGCTTATTGATGATTAAGGCAAATAGTATACCATCAAGGAATAATCTAACACTCTTTTATGTTTTAGAAGAAATAAATTAATCTCTCTATGAATTGAGAAGAAGAAGAAAATAGAATCTCAAGCTCCAAGCATTAGGTTGGCCGAATTCTATAAGTACATATATATAGGTGGCCAATTTTTCTTTCCTTCTTTCTATTAGGGTTGCCGAAATCCTTACCTAAAAACAACTAGGGTTGCCGCAAATCACTAGCCAAAATAGGCTTGTGTTGCACCCTAATTTCCATCTAGTTTAAGACTTCAAACCCTAATCCAACTCATAGATATTTTATTCCTTTTTTATTTTGACTAAATAAAAAGACTTCTTATTTGATTAAATAAATAAAATTAATTATTTATTTTCTTATCAAACAAGTCTTTTAATTTTAGTAAACTACTACAATAGTATTACTCTAGGAAATATATTTCCTATTCAGAAAAGATTTGTTTCTTAATTAAACAATTAATTAATAAATTAATTAATTCTTATTTAATTAAAACAATGAAACAAAATAATATATTAGGTTATAAAACCTTCTTGCTGCCCCACTTAAACAAATGGGCTATATATTATTTTCTTTATTTCATTTAATCCATTGGACTTTAAATAAAAAGCCCACATGTGAACCAGACCCATTCTTACTAAAAGAAACAAGCCAACATGTCATTCATTAATATATTAATATAATTGAGCAGCCCATTACATAAATAATGTGCAAATTATATTCTTAATATATTAAATGCAATTCTAGATGGACCCTTAAATTGGTCCGGTAGAACATATCAAGTGATCCATGCAAGTCCGTGTGGATTGGGGATCTTGGCGGGCCATCTAAATTTAAGCTTCAATAGACATAACCTAATCACAATCAACAAATGATTCACTTAGGTCCGATCCATTAATTTTAACTCATTCCACTAAAGAGCTAAAACTGAACTCTTAAATAAAGATAGAAAAGGAAGATGCTCCTCATTCATACCCTAGACAATCATATTGGAGATAGTATATCCTCGTGATTAATATCAGTAATCGCCAAGAGTTCATAGACCGCCTATAACTCTCCAAGTTACCATATTTACTCATATGACCACGTTTTGAACTTGGATATTTTGACTTGTCCAGAAGCCATGTTTTCAATAGACACTATCGAAAACTCAACGTTGAGATTTAATATCCAATTACCTCAAAACATCCATATGATGATATTATACTCTCATTTAATTAAATGGAGCCACGATGTCCATATCTATAAATGAAGTCCTCTATCGATTAACAAATGAATATCACCAAACTATCGAGGATAGACTATGCGATATAATCGTACTCATTGATAACTCAAATGATATCACTTGCAACCATAAGTCCATCATTTATCTCAGGAATAAGATAGACTCTCCGATTGTCCTGATAATGAAAAGACTATTATCTATTGACGGTTCTAGATAAAGCTTTTCATTGTGATCCTGTTCAATGCACCCAGTGCACTAGATCCTTTTGCTCGAAGACACTCCGATGATTTAGACTCATCATATCTCATTTGATCCCACTCAAATGCTAGCAAAAGAATTCTACAACTTTAACAAGATAAAGGTGCCCAACCTTTAACTTAAGTTGTGAACATTATTCAAGACTAACTAAAGAATTGTGTCTACCACATACATATCCAGATGTACGAACAATTATAATATTAAACTATAAATGCTATACGATTTGTTAAACCAGAAATCACTTTATTAATATGAAAAAGATTGTTAATTACAACATTACACTCTTGCTATTGAGCATAATCCTAACAATCTCCCACTTGCACTATAGCAAATGTGTCATATCTCTCAAGCCCATGTTCTCTAGATGCCCATCGAAACTCTTCTGAGGTAGAGCCTTTGTGAAGGGATCCGCTAGATTTTCTGCTGACGCGATTTTGGTAATCGTCACATCACCTCTTTGAACAATCTCCCTTAAAAGATGATACTTTCTTTCAATGTGTTTACCTCTCTTGTGACTTCTTGGTTCTTTCGAATTAGCCACTGCTCCACTGTTGTCACAGTAGATAGTGATCTGCTTATTCACACTAGGAAACACTTCCAAGTCAATCAAGAATTGGCGGAGCCAAACAGCCTCTTTGGCAACCTCGCATGCAGCAACATACTCAGCTTCCATGGTGGAATCAGCAATACAAGATTGCTTGATACTCCTCCATATAACTGCTCCTCCTCCAATAGTAAACACAGCCCCTGATGTGGATTTTCTGGAGTCAGAATCTGATTGGAAATCAGAATCTGTATACCCAACGGGAATCAAATCCCCTCCAGAGTATACAAGCATATTATCTCTCGTTCTCTTAAGATACTTGAAAATATGCTTGACTGCCGTCCAGTGATCAGGACCAGGTTTCGATTGAAACCTGCTAACTATGCCAACAGCAAAACAAATATCTGGTCTAGTACAGAGCATTGCATACATGAGACTTCCAACTGCCGAGGCATATGGAACTCTACTCATGAATTGCTCTTCATGCTCATTCTTAGGAACTTGTTCCTTAGAAAGCTTGATTCCATGTCTGAAAGGTAACATACCTTTCTTGGAATCCTGCATGGAAAACCTAGACAAGATCTTGTCTATGTATGAAGCTTGGGATAATGCAATCGTTCTATTCTTTCTATCCCTTATTACTTGGATACCTAGAATAAAACTTGCTTCTCCTAAGTCCTTCATATCAAATTGTTTTGCTAACCATTCTTTTACTGATGTCAATACACCTACATCGTTTCCAATGAGTAGTATATCATCAACATAAAGAATCAGGAAAACCAACTTGTCGCCCTTAATCCTTTTGTATACACAAGGTTCGTCAGGATTCTGAATAAATCCAAAACCTTTGACAGCTTGATCAAACCTTATGTTCCAGGATCTGGATGCTTGCTTCAATCCATATATGGATTTCTGCAACTTGCATACCTTTTCCATTTGGCCCTTTTCAATGAATCCCTCTGGTTGCATCATGTAGATGCTTTCGTCAAGACTTCCATTAAGGAAAGCTGTCTTGACGTCCATTTGCCAAATCTCTAGATCTAAAGATGCTGCAATGGATAAGAGTATCCTAATGGATTTAAGCATGGCCACAGGAGAGAAGGTTTCCTCGTAATCGATACCTTCTTTCTGTGTATACCCTTTAGCTACCAATCTAGCTTTAAAGGTTTCCACCTTACCATCCATACCTCTTTTCCTCTTGTATACCCACTTGCACCCAATGGGTTTTATCCCTTTAGGCAAGTCTACAAGGGACCAGACTTTGTTATCGAACATAGATTCAATCTCAGATTGCATTGCCTTTTGCCAATGGCGACTATCAACATCCTCCATAGCTTCCTTGTACGTGTAGGGATCATCGTCGTCCGGGAGATTCTCCACTGATTCTCCCAGACCGATGTATCTTTCGGGTTGTGTTCTAACCCTCCCACTACGACGAGGAATGGTAGGTTGTTGATCTTGTGTTGGATCGAAACTTACAATTGGGTTAGGTTGTGTAACCTCTCGTGGAATTGTATCTCCTGACATCTCATTCAGGACAATTCTACTTCTAGGCACAAAATCATTCATATAGTCCTTTTCCAGAAATTTAGCATTTGTCGAAACAAATACTTTAAGATCTGAAGGACTATAGAAAAAATATCCTTTAGTTTCTTTTGGATACCCTACAAATATACATGTTTCTGAACGGGACTCCATCTTTTCTGTCTTTCCTTTTAACACATGCGCAGGACAACCAAATATCCTTAAGTGTTGTAAACTAGGCTTGCGCCCAGTCCACAACTCATGCGGTGTTTTAGGAACAGACCTAGATGGTACATCGTTTAGAATGTATATAGCAGTTTGTAAAGCATATCCCCAAAAAGAAATAGGAAGTGTTGAATAACTCAACATAGACCTAACCATATCCAAAAGAGTTCTATTTCTCCTTTCTGCTACCCCATTCTGTTGAGGTGTACCTGGTGCAGAAAACTGAGAAACAATCCCATTATCAATAAGATATTGCTGAAACTCACCAGATAGATATTCTCCACCACGATCAGATCTCAAGATTTTTATGTGTTTCTCAAGCTGATTTTCCACTTCAGCTTTGAACATGTCAAAAGCATCCGACTTATGTCGCATGAGATACACATAACCAAATCTCGAGTAATCATCTGTGAAGGTGATGAAGTACTCATATCCACCTCTAGCTTGAATGCTCATAGGTCCACATACATCAGTGTGTATCAATCCTAAACATTCAGTGGCTCTTGCACCTTTGGCAGAGAACGTCCTTTTGGTCATTTTACCTTCCAAACAAGATTCACAAGTTGGTAGATCATCAACCTTTAAGTCACTCAAAGGTCCATCACATACCAATCTTTTAATCCTATTAAGGTTAATATGACCTAAGCGTAAGTGCCAAAGGTAGGTTTCATCTGTTGATAATTTTACTCTTTTATGATTAGGTTCCGTTATTTCTGTGTCTAACGAGTGAGAGATATTTCTATGCAAAAAGTATAGACCGTTTTCCAATGTACCTTGGCAAATAATTTTGTCATTCTTACTAATAATAAAAACTTTATTAAAAGTAACCGAATATCCAAATTTATTTAAACAAGAAACTGAAATTAAATTCCTCTTGAATTGAGGTACATAATAAACGTCTATCAAATCTAAATGCCTTCTAGAATCCAAATAAACTCTAATATCTCCCACTGCACTTGCAGACACTAACGTTCCGTTGCCCAAGCGCAAATTGATTTCATTCTTACTCAGCTTTCTCCTTTCTTAGAACCCCTGCAAGGAATAACAAACATAATTAGTGGCTCCTGAGTCTATGATCCAAGAATCTGTAGAATCAGCCAAAAAACATGTTTCAAGATAATTCACATTACCTTTTTCCTTCTTATTCTGGGACTTTGGGCAATTTTTTTTCCAATGTCCCTTTTCACCACAAAGGAAGCATTTCCCTTTGATCTTGGTTACTTTCTTGGTGTCCTTCTTGATAGGCCCAAGTTGCTTTTTCTTCTGTTGTTTCTTGACCTTTTGACGGGCCTTAACAGTAGCAACTTTACCAACCATATGAATCTCTTGACCTTTGCCTTTCACAAGGATCTTTTCAGCACTATGAACATCTTGCATCAGGCCTTGTAAGGTGTATTCCTTTTTGTTCAAAGTGTAGTCCAATTTGAACTGATCAAAGGAATCTGACAATGAATTGACAACCATATCAATCTTTGTCTCACCATCTATCTCAGCGCCATGCAGTTCAGCAATGTTGAGATGTGCTATGACTTTCATCATGTGATCTTTCACAGCCTGTCCAGGTTTCATCCTAAGATTCATAAAAGCAGTCACTGCCTCTCTCTTAGTCGTCCTAGACTTCATAGCAAACATCTCCTCTAGAGACATCATAATATCAGCAGCGGACTCCATTCCTTCATGCTGCTGTTGCAACACGTCGGAGATAGTGGCCATAATGTAACATTTTGCCATATCATCTGAAGTCTTCCACTGCTCATACTCATCTCTATACATTATGCTTGATTCATTATTAGGAGCAGGTGGTTTAGGAGTAGTTAGAACAAACTTATGTTTTTCATTTTGCAGCAACAACCCAATTTTCCTTTTCCATGTGACATAATTATCTCCAGTTAAAGTGTTATCTTTCAGGATGTTCATAAGTGATGGGGTCATGATTTCTGAATAAAACAAAACATATATAAGTAAATAATCATGATAAAGCACTTTTAAATATTTATCTTGAATTAAATAAATAACTCAATCATAAAAATTCAACGGTGATCCAACACCCATAAATGTTACGCCTCCTTTGGGAGTTCGCACCATTTACTAGTTAGACTAGGTCCCACCTAATTGTTAACATAACAACCAGCGTTTTCAATTTTAGCCTTGCAATTTTACTGACAAGAACTCTTGGGAGGATATCAATAAAATTACATTGAGTGTGTTACCAAGATATCGACCCTCAATTTTCTCTCACGAAAATCCCTCCTTGGGGAGTAGATCTCGTTTGAGTCCATTGTCTAGTCTATCCTTATAAGGAAGTATGTTGCTAAATTCCATTCATGGACGCCCCTTGGGGGGATTACCAATAAATAATTAAGCTCAACTAACCTTGGAGGCCATAGGTGTTACAAAAACACCTTCTCCCACTCAATTATTTAAGGCGTGTGATTAAATCCCATAGAATGATTTACCAAGTTATCTAGATGCCAATTTAGATACCTAAATCATTCAATGCATGTTCATACCAAAAGAGATATATGAGTGGCACTCCTATTCTATATGTCATGTTATCATACAATAACAAATATTGTAATATTTAAGCATAAATTAAATAGCAACAATTTTGGCCCATCCTAGAAAAACAAGTAAATTACAATTGTCAGGAATACAAGATCTGCAGGTGGCCCATCAACCATACGCTCATCCTTCGGCCCAAACCCCATGGGCGTGCACAACCCACAACCCCACAAAGGGGCTGCCATGCGCAGCCCATAAGGCCTCCAAGGCTGCCGTGCGCAGCCCACCTTGTTTTGGGCTTGCCGTGCGCAGCCCAATCCACTCCTAGGGTGCGCACGGTGCTCGTTCTCAGTTCCGGTTGCTTCGTTTTTCTTCGTGTCTTCGAATCTTCAAGACCTAAATATATTACGGCAGTATAAATAATAAAATACTGCAGTATTAATTTTTTATTTTTTTTTTTTATTACTGCAGTACTTTTTACAAAAAAAAAAACTGCACAAAAATAATAAAAAAAAATAAAACCTAGCAATCTACCAAGAAGGAATTATGGCGATAATAGACCACCCTTCTTGTTACAATTCCGAAACAAAAATTACATTGAAAATCTAGGACCAAAATCGAGCAATAACAATCCACATAAACATATATAAATCCATACATCCACATGTAATTATATATTCGAATACCTAGAGTGCCATCTCTTTCTAAACATGCATAATCACAATAAAAAGAAATAGATCCATGTATATATACGTTAATTAATTAAAAAGGGTTTAACCTAGGCTCTGATACCAATTGTAGGGAAAAATACCGTAGTACACGCAGCGGAAGCGAGACTAAAAATAAGATTTAGTGACTTTTAAAATTTTTCCTTTATGAACCTTAAACCCTTTAATTAATTAAACATGCATATACAATAACCAAAAGGTAGAATACCTTTTGTCGCGTGATCCGATTGACTTACGTCGATGGTAATCCGCAAGATCTTCAATCCTAGCACGAACGTGGATCACCTAGGAGCGTGGTCTCCCTTTTCTTTGAATTGCAAACCTGTGAATGGACAAACAAACTTTTCTTTTCTTTGTTAGTCTCAAAAACAATCAAAAGAAATACCAAGATTATTCCGGTCACTTTTGAGTTCTCAATCTAATGATCGAAACTCGCGTGAACCTAGATCGATGTTGTATACACAAGCTTATTGATGATTAAGCAAATAGTATACCATCAAGGAATAATCTAACACTCTTTTATGTTTTAGAAGATATAAATTAATCTCTCTATGAATTGAGAAGAAGAAGAAAATAGAATCTCAAGCTCCAAGCATTAGGTTGGCCGAATTCTATAAGTACATATATATAGGTGGCCAATTTTTCTTTCCTTCTTTCTATTAGGGTTGCCGAAATCCTTACCTAAAAACAACTAGGGTTGCCGCAAATCACTAGCCAAAATAGGCTTGTGTTGCACCCTAATTTCCATCTAGTTTAAGACTTCAAACCCTAATCCAACTCATAGATATTTTATTCCTTTTTTATTTTGACTAAAGAAAAAGACTTCTTATTTGATTAAATAAATAAAATTAATTATTTATTTTCTTATCAAACAAGTCTTTTAATTTTAGTAAACTACTACAATAGTATTACTCTAGGAAATATATTTCCTATTCAGAAAAGATTTGTTTCTTAATTAAACAATTAATTAATAAATTAATTAATTCTTATTTAATTAAAACAATGAAACAAAATAATATATTAGGTTATAAAACCTTCTTGCCGCCCCACTTAAACAAATGGGCTATATATTATTTTCTTTATTTCATTTAATCTATTGGACTTTAAATAAAAAGCCCACATGTGAACCAGACCCATTCTTACTAAAAGAAACAAGCCCACATGTCATTCATTAATATATTAATATAATTGAGCAGCCCATTACATAAATAATGTGCAAATTATATTCTTAATATATTAAATGCAATTCTAGATGGACCCTTAAATTGGTCCGGTAGAATATATCAAGTGATCCATGCAAGTCCGTGTGGATTGGGGATCTTGGCGGGCCATCTAAATTTAAGCTTCAATAGACATAACCTAATCACAATCAACAAATGATTCACTTAGGTCCGATCCATTAATTTTAACTCATTCCACTAAAGAGCTAAAACTGAACTCTTAAATAAAGATAGAAAAGGAAGATGCTCCTCATTCATACCCTAGGCAATCATATTGGAGATAGTGTATCCTCGTGATTAATATCAGTAATCGCCAAGAGTTCATAGACCGCCTATAACTCTCCAAGTTACCATATTTACTCATATGACCACGTTTTGAACTTGGATATTTTGACTTGTCCAGAAGCCATGTTTTCAATAGACACTATCGAAAACTCAACGTTGAGATTTAATATCCAATTACCTCAAAACATCCATATGATGATATTATACTCTCATTTAATTAAATGGAGCCACGATGTCCATATCTATAAATGAAGTCCTCTATCGATTAACAAATGAATATCACCAAACTATCGAGGATAGACTATGCGATATAATCGTACTCATTGATAACTCAAATGATATCACTTGCAACCATAAGTCCATCATTTATCTTAGGATTAAGATAGACTCTCCGATTGTCCTGATAATGAAAAGACTATTATCTATTGACGGTTCTAGATAAAGCTTTTCATTGTGATCCTGTTCAATGCACCCAGTGCACTAGATCCTTTTGCTCGAAGACACTCCGATGATTTAGACTCATCATATCTCATTTGATCCCACTCAAATGCTAGCAAAAGAATTCTACAACTTTAACAAGATAAAGGTGCCCAACCTTTAACTTAAGTTGTGAACATTATTCAAGACTAACTAAAGAATTGTGTCTACCACATACATATCCAGATGTACGAACAATTCTTCTTTTCTCATAGTCTTTAGACCTTATGATTATTTACTTTGACAATTATAATATTAAACTATAAATGCTATACGATTTGTTAAACCAGAAATCACTTTATTAATATGAAAAAGATTGTTAATTACAACATTACACTCTTGCTATTGAGCATAATCCTAACACAAAGATTTTTATAAATAGCTATGATGAAATCAAACACTCAATTGATCATGGCGATGAAACTCTCATACATGTCGATAAGTGGAAAAAATCTCTAATAGGGTTAGGCACTCAAGTTCCCATCTTCTTTTTTGTATGACAAAACGGAGTATATATATGTCTTGTTTCTTGCCTTGCACTCCTATAACTTCGGTTTAGGGTTTTAGCAATTGCAAGTCTTTCCTTCACGATCAACGAGATTGTCATGGAATTTATTCCCTAGAATCAAGTGATTCCTTCTCTGGCCGATTGTGTAGGAGTTGACTCCTAATTCAAATATAACTTGTCAGTGGCAGGAATGAGCATAACTCTTTGAACGGTATCATTTTATAGTTGCTCCAAGCTATCTTTTGAGCATGTTCTCCCTAGTGCTTTTACCTATCTAGCTAGTTGGTTTTTAAGGATGGATCGAGGTAGTTCACCTCTTCATGGAATCGAGGTATTGGGGCACCGGTTGATGTGAAGTGAGAAATCAAAATAGTAGAGTATTGGGATATTGGGTTTGCGTGGTAGCGGGATACTCGGACCGGTGGTAGCGGGATACTTGGTCCAATCTAGGTTGTAGCGGGATACTTGGTTTATGTAGTGGCGGGGTACTTCTGGACCCTGTATACTGTGTTGCCCGCTACTTGGGAATCCCAGCGTCCTTGATCTCAATTTAGATAATCTGGAGGTGTGTTAAAGTACTTTGGTATGGACTTTTTATAGGAGGTAGCTAGATTCTGCCTTGGTAGCTCTCTCAAACTTGAATCTGGATGGAAAATTCTTCTTTGATCATCCGCCAATTTTGGCGGTTAATGGAATCTTATTAAAGGTTAATTTGAATGCTCACCAAGGTTTTGACATAAGTCACGAAAGAATTTTTAAAACTAGTGTGCAACCTATTCACCCCCCTCTAGGTTGTTTAGTATAACCTTGTAGGTATTTTCAAATACGCTATCATGTTCTCACCTTTCGCTTGGTACAAACCGGACACTTGGTTGATTACTAGCTGCGAATCACTCCTAACTAATAGGAAGTCTGCCCCCAATTCACCCCCCCTCTAGGTTGTTTAGTATAACCTTGTAGGTATTTTCAAATACGCTATCATGTTCTCACCTTTCGCTTGGTACAAACCGGACACTTGGTTGATTACTAGCTGTGAATCACTCCTAACTAATAGGAAGTCCGCCCCCAATTCTTCAGCAACTTTCATCCCTCCTAACAAGGCTTCATACTCCACCTCATTATTGGTGGCTTTGAACTCAAACCTGAAACAGTGGCTACATTCAATCCCTTCTGGATCGGTAAGGACGATCCCTACTCTGTAGCCTGCTTGATTAGACTCTCCATCCATGTATAGTATCCAGGCCTTGTAATTAGTGGGCCATTCCGGGAATTCTAGATCTTGGCTCAGGACCACGGTGGTATCCGGATTGGAAGTCATGCTGAATTCTGCTACGAAGTCGGCCAAGGCCTGAGCCTTGATTGTTGTTCGTACCTTATATTTTATATCATACTAAGTGAGCTCTAGGGCCCATAGGACCAGCCTGTCTGATACGTCCGGCCTCTGGAGGAACTGTCTCAGTGGTTGATCTATCATTACTGCAACTGTGTGAGCTTGAAAATAAGGCCAGAGCTTTCTGGCTGTAGTCACAAGTGCATAGGCGTGCTTTTCTAGGAGGGTATAATTTTTTTCAGACTTGGTCAGAGCACGGCTCATATAGTAGATTGGTCTCTGGACCTCGTCACTACATTCTTTCACCAAGGCCCTACTGGTTGTGGATTCTGATACTGCTAAGTAAAGTTGTAGCTCTTCTCTTGAAAGAGGTTTCACTAGCAAAGACGGGCTAGCTAGGTATTTCTTCAATGACTGGAAAGCTTGCTCACTTTCTTGATCCCACTTCATCTTCTTACCCTGCTTAATGATTTTGATAAAAGGCAGACACATTTTTGTAGATCAGGATATGAAGCGGTTTAATGCTGCTATCCTAACAGTCAATCCCTATGCCTGTTGGAGGGTAGTGGAGGATTCAAGATCCATGATGGCCTTGATTTCTCGGGGTTGGCCTCGATTCCTCTGTCATGTACAATGACCCCAAGAAACTTTCCTGTTGCTACCCAGAAAGCACACTTAGTCGGATTCAATCTCATTTGGTTCTCCCTTATTACCTGGAAGGTCTAGTGTAAATCCTCTGGATGCTGGTCGGTCATCTGAGACTTGGTGATCATGTCATCTATATATACCTCTATATACCTTCCTATCTGTTGCTTGAACATCTTGTTCACCAAACACTGGTAGGTGGCTCCAGCATTTTTAAGAACAAAGGGCATTACCTTGTAGCAATAAAGGCCCTGCTCGGTGATGAAACTAGTCTTCTCTTGATCGGCGGGGTGCATCATGATCTGGTTGTAACCTGAAAAATCATCCATGAAGCTTAGAAGCTTGTTACCTGCAGTAGAATCAATCAATTGATCTATTTTAGGTAGAGGGAAGCTGTCCTTCGGGCAAGCCCGATTGAGGTCGATGTAGTCCACACACATACGCCACTTTCCATTGGATTTGGTTACCATGACCACATTGGCGATCCATTCGAGGTAACGGGATTCTCTGATGAATATGGCTTTCAGAAGCTTATCTACCTCTTTCTGTACCGCGGTATTCCGCTCGATGTTGAAGTGCCTTCACTTCTGTTTGACTGGCTTGAAGGTCGCATCTACTGCCAGCCAGTGAGCGACTAAGCTGAAAGGTAACATGGCATTTCATCATGACTCCAGGCAAAAATGTCATTGTATTCTTCATAAAGCTTTACTAGGTTCTTCCTGACCTCACAATCTAGCACGCCTCCTATCTTCACTATTTTAGTTAGATCTTCGTTTCTGATAGGTATTTCTTTTGACTGTTCCGCGGGGTGCCCACTAGTCCACCCCTGCTCTTCCTCTTCTATTTCTTCTACAATCATATTTGGTACCTCCCTTTCTTCTAGGACGTAGTGATCCTGTACTAGTACCTCTCAGCTTAGTTCACTGGTTACATGTGCGCACTGCTTGGCTAGCGCGGTAGGGTTGGTGGATACTGCATAACAACTGTAGGGAAAAATACCGTAGTACACGCAGCGGAAGCGAGACTAAAAATAGATTTAGTAACTTTTAAAAATTTTTCCTTTTATGAACCTTAAACCCTTTAATCAATTAAACATATATATTATCTAACAAAAGAATAATACCTTTTGTCGCGTGATCCGATTGACTTACGTCGATGGTAATCCGCAAGATCTTCAATCCTAGCACGAACGTGGATCACCTAGGAGCGTGGTCTCCCTTTTCCTTTGAATTGCAAACCTGTGAATGGATAAACAAACTTTTCTTTTCTTTGTTAGTCACAAAAACAATCAAAAGAATACTAAGAATATTCCGGTCACTTTTGAGTTCTCAATCTAATGATCGAAACTCGCCTGAACCTAGATCGATGTTGTACACACAAGCTTATTGATGAATAAGCAAAAAGTATACCATCAAAGAATAATCTATCACTCTTTTATGTTTTTAGTAGAAATAAAATAATATGTCTTATGAATTGAGAAGAAGAAGAAATTTGTATCTCTAGCACAATGCTTGCTTGTGGTGGCCGAATTCTATAATTACACATATATAGGTGGCCAATTTTTCTTTCCTTCTTTCTATTAGGGTTGCCGAAAATACTAAACTAAAAGGGACTAGGGTTGCCGCAATACTCAAGCCTAAAAGAGTTTGTATTGCACCCTAATTCCTATTTAATTTAAGACTTCAAACCCTAATCCAACTCATAGATATTTTATTCTTTTATTTGACTAAATAAAAAGACTTCTTATTTGATTAAATAAATAAAATTAATTATTTATTTTCTTACCAAATAAGTCTTTTAATTTTAGTATACTACTACCAATAGTATAACTCTAGGAATCATATTTCCTAATCAGAAAAGATTTGTTTCTTAATTAAACAATTAATTAATAAATTAATTAATTCTTATTAAATTAAACATTGAAACAAAATAATATATAGGCTAATATATTAACCCTTGCCGCCCCACTTGTTTAAAATAGGGCCTTATATTATTTTCTCATTTCATTTAATCCATTGGACTTTAAATAAAAAGCCCACATGTGAACCAGACCCATTCTTACTAAAAGAAACAAGCCCACATGCCATTCATTAATATATAAATATAATTGAGCAACCCATTACATAAATAATGTGCAAATTATATTCTTAATATATTAAATGCAATTCTAGATGGACCCTTAAATTGGTCCGGTAGAATATATCAAGTGATCCATGCAAGTCCGTGTGGATTGGGGATCTTGGCGGGCTATCTAAATTTAAGCTTCAATAGACATAACCTAATCACAATCAACAAATGATTCACTTAGGTCCGATCCATTAATTTTAACTCATTCCACTAAAGAGCTAAAATTGAACTCTTAAATAAAGATATAAAAGGAAGATGTTCCTAATTCATACCCTAGACAATCAAGTTGGAGATAGTGTATCCTCGTGATTAATATCAGTAATCATCAAGAGTTCATAGACCGCCTATAACTCTCAAAGTTACCATATTTACTCATATGACCACGTTTTGAACTTGGATATTTTGACTTGTCCAGAAGCCATGTTTTCAATAGACACTATCAAAAACTCAACGTTGAGATTTAATATCCAATTACCTCAAAACATCCATATGATGATATTATACTCTCATTTAATAAATGGAGCCACGATGTCCATATCTATAAATGAAGTCCTCTATCGATTAACAAATGAATATCACCAAACTATCGAGGATAGACTATGCGTTATAATCGTACTCATTGATAACTCAAATGATATCATTTGCAACCATAAGTCCATCATTTCTCTCAGGATTAAGATAGACTCTCCGATTGTCCTGATAATGAAAAGACTTTTATCTATTGACGGTTATAGATAAAGTATTTCATTGTGATCCAGTTCAATGCACCCAGTGCACTAGATTCTTTTGCTCGAAGACACTCCGATGATTTTAGACTCATCATATCTCATTTGATCCCACTCAAATGCTAGCAAAAGAATTCTACAACTTTAACAAGATAAAGGTGCCCAAACTTTAACTTAAGTTGTGAACAATATTCAAGACTAACTAAAGAATTGTGTCTACCACATACATATCCAGATGTACGAACAATTCTTCTTTTCTCATAGTCTTTAGACCTTATGATTATTTACTTTGACAATTATAATATTAAACTATAAATGCTATAAGATTTGTTAAACCAGAAATCACTTTATTAATATGAAAAAGATTGTTAATTACAACATTACACTCTTGCTATTAAGCATAATCCTAACAATCTCCCACTTGCACTATAGCAAATGTGTCATATCTCTTAAGCCCATATTCTCTAGATGCCCATCGAAACTCTTCTGAGGTAGAGCCTTTGTAATGGGATCCGCTAGATTTTCTGCTGACGCGATTTTGGTAATTGTTACGTCACCTCTTTGAACAATCTCCCTTAAAAGATGATACTTTCTTTCAATGTGTTTACCTCTCTTGTGACTTCTTGGTTCTTTCAAATTAGCCACTGCTCCACTGTTGTCACAGTAGATAGTGATCTGCTTATTCGCACTAGGAACCACTTCCAAGTCAATCAAGAATTGGCGGAGCCAAACAGCCTCTTTGGCAGCCTCGCATGCAGCAACATACTCAGCTTCCATGGTGGAATCAGCAATACAAGATTGCTTGATACTCCTCCATATGACTGCTCCTCCTCCAATAGTAAACACGGCCCCCGATGTGGATTTTCTAGAGTCAGAATCTGATTGGAAATCAGAATCTGTATACCCAACAGGAATCAAATCCCCTCCAGAGTATACAAGCATATTATCTCTCGTTCTCTTGAGATACTTGAAAATATGCTTGACTGCCGTCCAGTGATCAGGACCAGGTTTCGATTGAAACCTACTAACTATGCCAACAGCAAAACAAATATCTGGTCTAGTACAGAGCATTGCATACATGAGACTTCCAACCGCCGAGGCATATGGAACTCTACTCATGAATTGCTCTTCATGCTCATTCTTAGGAACTTATTCCTTAGAAAGCTTGATTCCATGTCTGAAAGGTAACATACCTTTCTTGGAATCCTGCATGGAAAACCTAGACAAGATCTTGTCTATGTATGAAGCTTGGGATAATGCAATCGTTTTATTCTTTCTATCCCTTATCACTTGGATACCTAGAATAAAACTTGCTTCTCCTAAGTCCTTCATATCAATTTGTTTTGCTAACCATTCTTTTATTGATGTCAATACACCTACATCGTTTCCAATGAGTAGTATATCATCAACATAAAGAATCAGGAAAACCAACTTGTCGCCTTTAACCCTTTTGTATACACAAGGTTCGTCAGGATTCTGAATAAATCCAAAACCTTTGACAGCTTGATCGAACCTTATGTTCCAGGATCTGGATGCTTGCTTTAATCCATATATGGATTTCTGCAACTTGCATACGTTTTCCATTTGGCCCTTCTCAATGAATCCTTCTGGTTGCATCATGTAGATGCTTTCGTCAAGACTTCCATTAAGGAAAGCTATCTTGACGTCCATTTGCCAAATCTCTAGATCTAAAGATGCTGCAATGGATAAGAGTATCCTAATGGATTTAAGCATGGCCACAGGAGAGAAGGTTTCCTCGTAATCGATACCTTCTTTCTGTGTATACCCTTTAGCTACCAATCTAGCTTTAAAGGTTTCCACCTTACCATCCATACCTCTTTTCCTCTTGTATACCCACTTGTACCCAATGGGTTTTATCCATTTAGGCAAGTCTACAAGGGACCAGACTTTGTTATCGAACATAGATTCAATCTCAGATTGCATTGCCTTTTGCCAATGGCGACTATCAACATCCTCCATAGCTTCCTTGTACGTGTAGGGATCATCGTCGTCCAGGAGATTCTCCACTGATTCACCCAGACCGATGTATCTTTCGGGTTGTGTTCTAACCCTCCCACTACGACGAGGAATGGTAGGTTGTTGATCTTGTGTTGGATCGGAACTTACAATTGGGTTAGGTTGTGTAACCTCTCGTGGAATTGTATCTCCTGACATCTCATTCAGGACAATTCTACTTCTAGGTACAAAATCATTCATATAGTCCTTTTCAAAAAATTTAGCATTTGTCGAAACAAATACTTTAAGATCTGAAGGACTATAGAAATAATGTCCTTTAGTTTCTTTTAGATACCCTACAAATATACACGTTTCTGAACAGGACTCCATCTTATCTGTCTTTCCTTTTAACACATGCGCAGGACAACCAAATATCCTTAAGTGTTGTAAACTAGGCTTGCGCCCAGTCCACAACTCATGCGGTGTTTTAGGAACAGATTTAGACGGTACATCGTTTAGAATGTATATAGCAGTTTGTAAAGCATATCCCCAAAAAGAAATAGGAAGTGTTGAATAACTCAACATAGACCTAACCATATCCAAAAGAGTTCTATTTCTCCTTTCTGCTACCCCATTCTGTTGAGGTGTACCTTGTGCAGAAAACTGAGAAACTATCCCATTATCAATAAGATATTGCTGAAACTCACCAGATAGATATTCTCCACCACGATCAGATCTCAAGATTTTTATGTGTTTCTCAAGCTGATTTTCTACTTCAGCTTTGAATGCTTTGAACATGTCAAAAGCATCCGACTTATGTCGCATGAGATACACATAGCCAAATCTCGAGTAATCTTCTATGAAGGTGATGAAGTACTCATATCCACCTCTAGCTTGAATGCTCATAGGTCCACATACATCAGTGTGTATCAATCCTAAACATTCAGTGGCTCTTGCACCTTTGGCAGAGAACGACCTTTTGGTCATTTTACCTTCCAAACAAGATTCACAAGTTGGTAGATCATCGACCTTTAAGTCCGTCACATACCAATCTTTTAATCCTATTAAGGTTAATATGACCTAGGCGTAAATGCCATAGGTAGGTTTCATCTATTGATAATTTTACTCTTTTATGATTAGGTTCCGTTAATTCTGTGTCTAACGAGTGAGAGATATTTCTATGCAAAAAGAATAAGCCGTTTTCCAATGTACCTTTGCAAATAAATTTGTTATTCTTACTAATAATAAAATCTTTATTAAAAGTAACCGAATATCCAAATTTATTCAAACAAGAAACTGAAATTAAATTTCTCTTGAATTGAGGTACATAATAAACGTCTATCAAATCTAAATGCCTGAAAGAATCTAGATTAACTCTAATATCTCCCACTGCACTTGCAGACACTAACGATCCGTTGCCCAAACGCAAGTTGATTTCATTCTTATTCAGCTTTCTCCTTTCTTGGAACCCCTGTAAGGAATAACAAACATGATTTTTGGCTCCAGAGTCTATGATCCAAGAATCTGTAGAATCTGCCAGAAAACATGTTTCAAGATAATTAATATTACCTTGTTCCTTCTTGTTCTGGGACTTTGGGCAATTTCTTTTCCAATGTCCCTTTTCACCACAAAAGGAGCACTTCCTTTTGATCTTGGTTACTTTCAGGATCTCCTTCTTGGTAGGCCCAAGTTGCTTTTTCTTCTGTTGTTCCTTGACCTTTTGACGGGCCATAACAGTAGCAACTTTACCAACCATATGAATCTGAGATTCATAATTAGGAGCAGACAGAATAAACTTATGTTTTTCAGCTTGCAGCAACAACCCAATTTTCCTTTTCCATGTGACATAATTATTTCCGGTTAAAATATTATCTTTTAAGATGTTCATTAGGGATGGGGTCATGATTTCTGAATATAACAAAAATATATATGAGTAAATAATCATGATAAAGCACTTTCGAATATTTATCTTGATTTAAATAAATAACTCAATCATAAAAATTCAACGGTGATCTAACACCCATAAATGTTACGCCTCCTTTGGGAGTTCACACCATTTACTAGTTAGACTAGGTCCCACCTAATTGTTAACATAACAACTAGCGTTTTCAATTTTAGCCTTGCAATTTTACTGACAAGAACTCTTGGGAGGATATCAATAAAATTACGTTAAGTGTGTTACCAAGATATCGACCCTCAATTTTCTCTCATGAAAATCCCTCCTTGGGGAGTAGATCTCGTTTGAGTCCATTGTCTAGTCTATCCTTGTAAGGATGTATGTTGCTAAATTCCATTCATGGACGCCCCTTGGGGGGATTACCATTAATTAATTAAGCTCAACTAACCTTGGAGGTCATAGGTGTTACAAAAAACACCTTCTCCCACTCAATTATTTAAGACGTGTGATTAAATCCCATAGAATGATTTACCAAGTTATCTAGATGCCAATTTAGATACCTAAATCATTCAATGCATGTTTATACCAAAAGAGATATATGAGTGGCACTCCTATTCTATATGTCATGTTATCATACAATAACAAATATTGTAATATTTAAGCAAAAATTAAATAGCAACAATTTTGGCCCATCCTAGAAAAACAAGTAAATTACAATTGTTTAGGAATACAAGATCTTCAAGTGGCCCATCAACCATACGCTCATCCGTCGGCCTCCACCCATGGGCGTGCACAGCCCACAACCCCACAAAGGGGCTGCCGTGCGCAGCCCACCAAGCTTGGGCTTGCCATGCGCAGCCCAATCCACTCCTAGGGTGCGCACGGTGCTCGTTCTCGGTTCCGGTTGCTTCGTTTTTCTTCGTGTCTTCAACACCTAAATATATTACGGCAGTATTTAAACAAATAAAATACTGCAGTAATTTTTTATTTTTTTTTAATCACTGCAGTACTTTTTACAAATAAAATACTGCACTAAAACTTAATAAAAAAAAACTGCTGCAGTAATAATAAAAAAAAATACTGCACATATTAAAAAAAATAAAATAAAACCTAGCAACTACCAAGAAGGAATTATGGCGATGATAGACCACCCTTCTTGTTACAATTCCATAACAAAAATACATTGAAAATCTAGGACCAAAATCGAGCAAAAACAATCCACATAAAACATATATAAATCCATACATCACATGTAATTATATATGCGAATACCTAGAGTGCCATCTCTTTATAAACATGCATAATCACAATAAAAAGAAATAGATCCACGTATATATATGTTAATTAATTAAAAGGGTTCAACCTAGGCTCTGATACCAATTGTAGGGAAAAATACCGTAGTACACGCAGCGGAAGCGAGACTAAAAATAGATTTAGTAACTTTTAATCATTTTTCCTTTTATGAACCTTAAACCCTTTAATCAATTAAACATATATATTATCTAACAAAAGAATAATACCTTTTGTCGCGTGATCCGATTGACTTACGTCGATGGTAATCCGCAAGATCTTCAATCCTAGCACGAACGTGGATCACCTATGAGCGTGGTCTCCCTTTTCCTTTGAATTGCAAACCTGTGAATGGAGAAACAAACTTTTCTTTTCTTTGTTATTCACAAAAACAATCAAAAGAATACTAAGATTATTCCGGTCACTTTTGAGTTCTCAATCTAATGATCGAAACTCGCGTGAACCTAGATCGATGTTGTACACACAAGCTTATTGATGAATAAGCAAAAAGTATACCATCAAAGAATAATCTATCACTCTTTTATGTTTTTAGTAGAAATAAAATAATCTGTCTTATGAATTGAGAAGAAGAAGAAGAAATTTGTATCTCTAGCACAATGCTTGCTTGTGGTGGCCGAATTCTATAATTACACATATATAGGTGGCCAATTTTTCTTTCCTTCTTTCTATTAGGGTTGCCGAAAATACTACACTAAAAGGGACTAGGGTTGCCGCAATACTCAAGCCTAAAAGAGTTTGTATTGCACCCTAATTCCTATTTAGTTTAAGACTTCAAACCCTAATCCAACTCATAGATCTTTCATTCTTTTATTTGACTAAATAAAAAGACTTCTTATTTGATTAAATAAATAAAATTAATTATTTATTTTCTTACCAAACAAGTCTTTTAATTTTAGTATACTACTACCAATAGTATAACTCTAGGAATCATATTTCCTAATCAGAAAAGATTTGTTTCTTAATGAAACAATTAATTAATAAATTAATTAATTCTTATTTAATTAAACAATGAAACAAAATAATATATAGGCTAATATATTAACCCTTGCCGCCCCACTTGTTTAAAATAGGGCCTTATATTATTTTCTCATTTCATTTAATCCATTGGACTTTAAATAAAAAGCCCACATGTGAACCAGACCCATTCTTACTAAAAGAAACAAGCCCACATGCCATTCATTAATATATAAATATAATTGAGCAACCCATTACATAAATAATGTGCAAATTATATTCTTAATATATTAAATGCAATTCTAGATGGACCCTTAAATTGGTCCGGTAGAATATATCAAGTGATCCATGCAAGTCCGTATGGATTGGGGATCTTGGCGGGCTATCTAAATTTAAGCTTCAATAGACATAACCTAATCACAATCAACAAATGATTCACTTAGGTCCGATCCATTAATTTTAACTCATTCCACTAAAGAGCTAAAATTGAACTCTTAAATAAAGATAGAAAAGGAAGATGTTCCTCATTCATACCCTAGACAATCAAGTTGGAGATAGTGTATCCTCGTGATTAATATCAGTAATCGCCAAGAGTTCATAGACCGCCTATAACTCTCCAAGTTACCATATTTACTCATATGACCATGTTTTGAACTTGGATATTTTGACTTGTCCAGAAGCCATGTTTTCAATAGACACTATCGAAAACTCAACGTTGAGATTTAATATCCAATTACCTCAAAACATCCATATGATGATATTATACTCTCATTTAATAAATGGAGCCACGATGTCCATATCTATAAATGAAGTCCTCTATCGATTAACAAATGAATATCACCAAACTATCGAGGATAGACTATGCGATATAATCGTACTCATTGATAACTCAAATGATATCACTTGCAACCATAAGTCCATCATTTATCTCAGGATTAAGATAGACTCTCCGATTGTCCTGATAATGAAAAGACTTTTATCTACTGACGGTTATAGATAAAGTATTTCATTGTGATCCAGTTCAATGCACCCAGTGCACTAGATTCTTTTGCTCGAAGACACTCCGATGATTTTAGACTCATCATATCTCATTTGATCCCACTCAAATGCTAGCAAAAGAATTCTACAACTTTAACAAGATAAAGGTGCCCAAACTTTAACTTAAGTTGTGAACAATATTCAAGACTAACTAAAGAATTGTGTCTACCACATACATATCCAGATGTACGAACAATTCTTCTTTTCTCATAGTCTTTAGACCTTATGATTATTTACTTTGACAATTATAATATTAAACTATAAATGCTATAAGATTTGTTAAACCAGAAATCACTTTATTAATATGAAAAAGATTGTTAATTACAACATTACACTCTTGCTATTAAGCATAATCCTAACAACAACTACAGGCTGCTTGTTGATCCCCCCGGACTTCTCCTACCTCAGTTCCTATCGAGAAATTTAGGACATTGTGATAAATGGATAGCACACCCCTAATTCTCGACAAGGGCCTTCCCAGGATTATGTTGTAAACAGACGGGGTGTCGACCACCACGAAGTCTATCATGACGTTTAGCTGGAGAGGTGCTTCCCCGATTATCACTGGTTGGATCTTGGATCCAGTCGGCATAAGGGAGTCCCTAGTGAACCCATACAAAGGAATTGTACAACTGTTATAGAATGAATTCTTCAGGTTGAGCTTTTCTAATGCTCTTTTGAACAGAATATCAACGTTGCTTCCGGTGTCTATCAGGATGCGTTGAACCCTGCAATTAGCTATCAGTACCGTGATCAACATCGGATCATCATGTGGTTGAACTGTGTTGTAGACATCCTCCTCCATGAAAATGATCTAGGCAGAGTGAGGATAGTCTTGGGATCCCCTAGAAAACCGGAGTATATCATGACTGTAAGGTTCTTATTTGTTGATTGGCTTATTTCGTGGTCAAACCACATGTTGGGGATTCTTTGTAAGGGTAACTTAGTATTGCGATTCAAGTTCAATGTCCTTTGAAGACCTCATCATTGAAAAGCACCAAAGGTAATTTCTAAGTGCTTACTTGCTTTGAAGAGACAGTTGCACACACTCACAACTCATGCATATGTTTAATCCTTGTATGTTGTATGTCTTATTGTTGTGCATTTATGTTCATTAACATCTCTTCTTGCATGTTTACATGATTGCATTTTGTATTTCCAAAGCCTTGTCAAGCATTAGGCCTAGGAGTGCATTGTTTGTAAGGGCACTGTTCAAAGCGCTGTTTGAACAGCGCCCACTTGACCTGGTGGAAAAATGCCCTTTTTAATGCATCAGGTCTGATGCATTTTGAAGAGGCACTGTATGGACGTTATACAAAAGCGCTGTACATACATCGCCTATCTTAGACCCGACAAGAACAGAGATCAGGCGCTGTACAGAAGCGCTGTTCGAATAGCGCCAATGAAGAACAATCTTCATTTTCCCAAGTAGGCGCTGTACAAGGCGCTCTACGTACAGCGCCCAAGGAAAATTTGGTGTCACTTTTCAAAATGACCACACTTCATCTTGACACCCTATATATATGCCTCTTTGACTTTAGGTCAATTAAGAGAGTTCATTTTTAGATTCCATACTTAGGATATTTTTCAAAAGAAAGAAAAATACCAAGAACTCACCTTTGATTACTCAAACACCTTTTCATGATCATCAATCATCATCTAGCATCAACCTTGATCATCTAGATGTTATTTTGCATGGATTCTTCATCACACTTTGCTTGGTAAGCTTTTCACTAATATCTTACATATTTTGTGTCTTTCTTAATAAGCAATCTCATTTATTACTTATATGTTATTCATATATATTTTGGATACAAGATTGAGATTAGTGTATTGAATGTTTGAGAGTTGTATTGTGATAGCTAATTAGGTTTTTGCTTAATCTTGATTAGCTAAGCTATTTGACATGTCATTTAGTTTTTAATATCTAGGATTACTTTAATTGCAAAATCATCATCTTAGATAAGCATATAGGGTTCCCTTGCTCTATGTTGCATTTTGGATATTCATATTGTTAACCACCTTTTTTGGCAAGGGTCCAAAGAAGAATTTTCCATCCATGTCAAAGTCATTTGATTGATGAAAGAATGAACCCAGGTCATAGTCATTTGATTGATGAGGATCCCGCTACCACACTATCTCGGTACCCTACTACTGCATGATCTATGATACACAGTATCTTGATGCCGCGCCACATTGGTATCCTGGTACCCAGTACCCCGCACTTGGTACCCCGCACCCCGTACTTAGTACCCGGTACCCCGCACCTAGTACTCGGTACCCCGCACCTGGTATCCGGTATCCCGCACCTGGTACTCAGTACCCCGCACCTGGTACCCGGTATCCCGCACCTGGTACTTGGTGCCCCACACTCGATACCTCATATCATGTTTCCTACCCAAACCGATCCTCCAAGCACCTCCCAACTACCTAACATAGAAGGCGTCAACAAGGGAGGTCTTAACACACCGTCTGTCATATTACCAAGGAAGACCAGAACCATGCTACAAGAAGGACAGTATATGCCAGCATTCGAATACAAGGAAGGTTGACCTCTCCGGCCATTCACCACGCCATTAATGGAGATAGTCAACCCTATTAATGGAGATAATCAATCGTATTAATGAAGATAGTCAACTCTTTAACGACCATTCACAACACCATTAATGAGAGAATATTCAACTCAATCAATGCCAAATCAGTGTTCCTATACTTGTGGATTGATTGACTAAATTGATGGAGTGGGCAACAAGAAATAAAACCTATATATATGACATGATATTCGACAAAAAAGTGATCCTCTGCTTCTCCCAAAAAAGACCGGCGGCTTCTTCCCCAACAAGGCTTCCTTTTTCTTCTTCTTTTCTACTGATTAGAGAAAGGGCCTACGCCCGCCTATTATTGTAAGCTCTCTGGAGCACTTATATTGTATTATTCTCCTACTTTCGTAAGCTCCCCGGAGCACGCCTTATTGATAAATATATAAAGGATCTCTCTCCACCGGATACTACCTAGGGGTTTTTTAGCATATGATCATACGTGATACTTTTTCCCCTTAGGCTAGTCCACCTTCTACCATATATCAGAATACTTCTTATCTTACTACTTACACTCGCTATACCTAGTAGATTTGCAAGAATCAGCGAGATATTGGGCTACTAAGTATCCAGCTAACCCCGATCTATCCAGATCCGGGTCCTTCATAAATTATCGGGCTACTAGGTACCCTGCTTGCCCAAATTTACCCAGATCCGGGTCCCTCATAAACCGTTAATTAAAGATTTCACCCCGGTGACAATTTTTGGTTAACACATATATTCACTTAGGGTGTTAATCTCTTCATTGAGAATCAAAGTCTTGTGTGTAGCTTCCGGGATTAGGTTGCTTAGATCTCAAGCATTAGAACTAGGTTTACTCATACCGGGATTAGGTAGGTGTGTGATTACTTCCGGGATTAGGTTGTAATTTTATCACATTTAGTGGATTCGAGGTTCGAGTGTGGCTCACTCAACAGCCCGTGGTTTTTCCCGTGAGGGTTTCCACGTAAATATCAAGTGTTATTTATATTTCCGCACCGTATTACACTTGCTATATTTTATTGACTATTAGGGGCATTTTCGTAATCTTGACCATACACGAAAATTGGGTAAAATTGTTAAAATCTATAACCCCCCTCTAGATAGTTTTATACACACCGTGCAATATTTGTTTCAATTGGTATCAGAGCGGGTTTCTAGACATACTTAGGTGATCCATGCTTATTTTGGTGTGTTTTGCATTTTGTGTGATTTTTGAGCATTCATACATTTGCATTCATTTCATTCATTCATAAACACTATGAGTGGAAACGGTGGAAATGGTCGTGGCAATGAGGGTGCTTCTAGCACAAGGCCTCCGCTTCTTACCGGGTTGAATTATGCCTCTTGGAAAGGCAAGCTGGACACGTACATATGTCAAATCCATGACCAAGCTTGGATAGCGGTTGAAGACAGCTACATATCACCCATGATGACTCCTACGGGTGGAGGAGAGGATGTGCTTAAGCCTAAGGCACAATGGAACGCGCAAGAGTTTGAGGCATCAAAATGTAATAAGAAGGCGATGCATGCCATCCTATGTGCAATGGACGAAAATCAATATAAATTGATTCAAAATACAAGGATAGCTAAGGAGGCATGGGACATCCTAGAGATTGCACATGAGGGAACCGAAGTGGTGAAGGACTATAAGCTTCAAGTCCTCCAAACTCAATTCGAGATGCTTAAGATAGAGGAGAATGAGTGCTTTAACGACTTTGAGATCAAGTTGATGGACATAGTCAACCAAAGTCATCAACTTGGTGACCCTTACTCAGATAGGAGAATCAAGCAAAAGATTATGAGATTTCTCCCCGATAGGTTTGAATCAAAGGTGACGGCTTTAGAAGAAAATAGCACATATAAGGATATGAAGCCGAGTGAGGTGATAGGGAGGCTTCTAGCTTATTAGTCTAGGAAGGGTCCTACCTCCACACCTCCTAAAAAGCAAAAGGGAATTGCTTTGAAAGCCTCCAAAGTAGAGAAGGAGGAGAATGATGACTCGGACGAAGAAATGGCTCTCTTGATGAGAAGGTTCAAGAAATTCTATAAGTCCGAGAAGAAAGGTTTTGGATCCAATGGTCAAGACTTCAAGAAAAAGACTCCATTCAAGAAGTTTAAGCCTAGGCAAGAGAAGACCTAAAGGAAAGGGGTCCGTTGCTATGAGTGTGGTGGCATAGGCCACTTTGCCCCCGAATGTCCTAATCACATTAACAAGAAAAAAGGGAAAGTGATGGCCGCTACATGGAGTGGAAGTGATGACTCCAATGAGGGAGATGAGTCTTCAGATGATGAAGAGCTCATGGCATGGCTAACTTCATAGCCTTTGCCTCCTCTCACAAGATCAAAGGTTCTAGTGAAGAAGAGAATGAGAGTCAAGAGGAAAATGACTCAAGTGATGATGGCTATTCATCTCACTCCATTAATGGAAAAGTGGATAGGATGGATCTTAGAGACTACATGGTTAATTTTGAGAATTCTAGGTTGAAGAACAAGAGAGAGATCATGAGATTGAAGGAAGAAAACCTAGAGCTCTCATCTCATATAGACCAATTAAGTGAAGAAGCAGTGAGATCCACAAAGAATAAAGATAAGCTAAGAGAGGAGTTAGTCTTATCTAAGAGGAATGAAGAAGGTTTGAAGAGGGAGCTTGACGAAGCTTTAGAATCATTAACTAGGATGGATTCTAGTACCAAGAAGCTTGACCATATACTTGGTGTTGGAAAGAGTCCGTGTGACAAGAGGGGTCTTGGGTATGAAGATGGCAAGAAGATCTCAACCTATAACTAGACCGTGTTTGTCAAGAGTTTGGGGAACGAAGAAGCTTCATTGGTGCAAACTCCTAGAAAGAAGTTAGAACTAGGACAATGTTCAAAGAATGCACAAGTGAAGTTGGTTCCAAGAAGGCAATCTCAAGCTCAACCCTCTAGGGTCCCTCAAGCCAACATTCCTCAACAATTGGCTCACAAAGGAAAGAGAGCAATCATGCAACCTCAAGCTAGGAAGCAAGCTAGACCGGTTTGAAAGAAACAAATAAACGCTCGGTGTGTATGATAAATATATCTAGAGGGGGGTGAATAGATTTTAAGCTTTATTACCCAATTTTCGCATGCAAGTCAATTTTACAAAAATACCCTACTAGTCAAAAAGACAAACAAGTGTAATATAGTGCGGAATTTAAATAACACTTGATGTATACGTGGAAACCCAACCACTGGGAAAAACCACGGGCTGTTTAGTGCGTCACACTCGAACCTTGAAATCCACTAATTGAAATAGAGTTTACAACCTATGTAGACCTCGTCTAACACTCCGGTTAATAACCCCCCACTTCTACCACGCGGGCCTTTAAAAGTGGCTCTAGTCCAATTGCTTGAGGTCTAAGCAATCTTAGCCCCAAGACTTAATTCTCATTGAAGAGATTATGCAACCTATATGAATATGTATGAATATTCAAATAACAAACAAGGCTAGGGAACCTTAGATGCTTATCTAGGATGATAATATAATCAATTAAATCAATCCTAGATATCAAGAGATAAATGACATGTCAAATAGCTTAGCTAATCAAGATTAAGCAAAAACCTAATTAGCTATCACAATACAACACTTAATCAATTCATCACAATCAATTCTCTATTCATGTATTTATCATATGATCAAAAACATACAAGTAAATTAAAAGAGAATGGCTTGATAGTAAAATACTAAAATAAGATGAACTTAATCAAAATCTTACCAAGCAAGTTGTGATTATGCAAACCCATTCATGGATGAATGCAAGATGAACTTTGATGCACAAAGGTATGTATTTGAGTGTTTAAATGAGCAAACTTGGTTGCTTTTTCTCTCAAAATCTCTCTTTGAAATATAGGGTTCGTGATGATCAAAGAGTCATTATTCAGAACAAGAGAAAAAGATGTATTTATAGGCATGAAAAACAGAGCATGTGAAAATACAAGTTTGCCCTTGAAACGCACCGATCAGCGGTTTCAATCGGCGGCCAAGCCACCGATCACGACCGTCGAATTGAGCTTGAGAAGAACAGAGCATCAACGGCGGTTTCATTCTGCGGTTTCGAAACCGTCGATTCAACCGTAGAATCAAACCCGAGAGATTAAATCGATCAGGTATGAACGGCGGTTTTGAACGGCGGTCATGACTGCCGATCTTGACCGTAGAATTGCTCCAGACACTTCTGGACACAAACGGCGGTTTCATTCGGTGGCCAGGCCGCCGATCATAACCGCCGATCACCAACAGAGGTGAAAACCAAGGAGAAGCCAAGGGCATTCTCCATGGGCGGTCTTCGTGTAAAACCAAGCATATTCTAGTGCATGCGCGGACATTTCCGAACACTATCGGGAAACGAATTACTAAGCATATATACACACAACAAGATATCAATCAAAGTGCTAGTGTGTAAAGTGACATGTGAAGAGTATGCACACAAATGCAAGTATGCTAAGTGTATGTGTGCATTCTAAGTCTCTTCAAAGGAAACTAAACACTAGAAGTATACCTTTGGAGTGCTTGTCCCTTAAGGTCTTGGAAGGGCCTTTGAGCTTGAAGTACAATCATCTAAACTACCCTTACACAATCCCCAACACGTGGTTTGTCCACGAAATAAGTCAATCAAGATATGGGAATCCTTACACGGTTTAACAACGAAGATGGATTGAACCCACTCAACCACAAAGACAAGGACAAGGTATGATTCCTTATTTTATTCAAACATGTCATTTTTGTGGTTTTGATGGTCATATTAGACCAAGATGCTTTTGTTATATTAAAATGTGCAAAACTAGAAGCATGATTGAGAAGAAAAAGAAAAGAGCCATGATGCATGTTCCTAAAATGATAATATTGATATGCATGATTCTAGGATATCTAGAGCCCATGTACCAAAGACCACTAAGAAAGCAAATATTGTTTCTAGGTGGATTAGAAAGAATGAAAATGTTTGCCATGTTGCTCAAATAGCCTTGAAGGCAAATTCTTCTAATTTTTGGTATTTAGATAGTGGGTGCTCTAGGCACATGACGGGAAATAAGAGTTTTTTCGAGACTCTTGTCATGGAGGAAGGAGGATGTGTCACCTTTGGTGATGGATCCAAAAAGAGAGTTGTAGGGAAAGGAACCATTTCTGTTCCCGGACTACCCTCCTTATCCGATGGTTTATTTGTTGATGGCTTGAAAGCCAATTTGATTAGCATTTCACATCTTAGTGATGAAGGATATTCCGTCTTGTTTAGTAAAGATGATTGCTCTATCCTATGTAGGGAAAAATACGGTCACGCAGCGGAAGCGAGACTAAAATAGAGTTTTAGTATAGTTTAAAATTTTTCCATAAGTTGAACCTTAACCCTTTAATTAATTAATATATAATACTAAAGATATCATACCTTTGTCACGTGATCCGATTGACATTGCGTCGATAGTAATCCGCAAGATCTTCCAATCCAATCACGAACGTGAATCACCTAGGAGCGTGGTCTCCCTTCTCTTTGAATTGTGTACCTGATGATGGATTAACAAAACTTTTTCTTTTTCTTTTGTTAGTCACAATAAATTCCAAGAGGCTACAAAGAATGTTCCAGTCACTTTTGAATTCACAATCGTTAGATCGAAACTCGTGTGAACCTTATTCGAAATTGTGCACAAAACCTTTTGATATAAAAGTTACTAGTGCACTATCAAAAACAAGAATAAACTTTTCTCTCTTTTCCTCCTAGCCGAATTCTCACACTAGTCTAAGAGATAGCTTTTATTTTTAAAGCAAGAGAAAAATAAATCTCTAAAAAAACTATTAGGGTTGCCGAATTCTTATTGCCATCAAAATATATTAATATATATATATATATATACACGAATCCTGATTGCCACATAAATAGTATATATATTTTTTCAACCAATTCGTTATGTCTTACATATAATATATATATATATCTGCAATTCTTTGATAAATATGCTATATATATCTAGTGCGTAAACTTTGCACAATATATTATGTATATCTAATTGCTTTATCAATATATATATATCTCTATATATATTCCGATAAATATATATCTCTAAATATATTCCGATTTATTGCCATATATATTTTATATATATATCTATATGTTGGGGCCGAAATCCTTTATCATGTAGGATTCGTGTCTTTTGACTTAAATCCTAACCTTAGGTAGATTTCCTTAGAATTCCAAACCCTAATCAAACTCCTTAGTGTATTTGTGACTATATGAAAAACTTCCTTATTTGACTAGATAAATAAATCCCTTATTTATCTACTTACCAAATAAAATCTTTTATTTTAATTATACTACTACCAATAGTATAACTCTAGGAAACATATTTCCTGATCAAAAAAAGATTTTGATTCTCAATTAAATGATTAACTAATAAATTAATTAATTTCCATTTAATCAATCAATAAAATAAAATAATATTTTAAACTATTATTCTAGTCTTGCCGCCCACACCATATACATGGGCCTAATAATATTTTCTTATTTTATTTAATCCATTAGACTTTAATTAAAAAGTCCACATGTGAATCAGACCCATTCTTACTAAAAGAAACAAGCCCACATGCATTTCATTAATATATTAATATAATTGATCAGCCCATTAAATAAATAATGTGCAAATTATATTCTTAATATATTAAATACAATTCTAGATGGACCCATAAATTGGTCCGGTAGAATATATCAAGTGATCCATGCAAGTCCGTGTGGATTGGGGATCTTGGCGGGCTATCTAAATTTAAGCTCCAATAGGCATAACCTAATCACAATCAACAAATGATTCACTTAGGTCCAATCTATTAATTTTAACTCATTCCACTAAAGAGCTAAAATTGAACTCTTAAATAAAGATAGAATAAGTAAATATTTCTGATTCGTACCCTAGACAATCTTATTGGAGATGGTGTATCCTCGTGAAGAATATCAGTAATCGCCAAGAGCTCATAGACCGGCTATAGCTCTCCAAGTTACCATATTTACTCATATGACCACATTTTGAACTTGGATATTTTGACTTCCAGAAGTCATATTTCAATAGACTCTATCGAAAATTTAATGTTAAGATTCAATATCCAATACCTCAAAACATCCATATGATGATATTCTACTCTCATTTAATAAATGGAGCCACGATGTCCATATCTATAAATGAAGTCTTCTATCGATTAACAAATGAATACCACCAAACTATCGAGGATAGACTATGCTATATAATCGTACTCATTGATAACTCAAATGATAACACTTGTAACCATAAGTCCATCATTTATCTCAGGATTAAGATAGACTCTTCGATTGTCCTGATAATGAAAAAACGTTTATCTACTGACGGTTCTAGATAAAGTATTTCATTGTGATCCTATTCAATGCACCCAGTGCACTAGATTCTTTTACTCGAAGACCCTTCAATGATTTCAGACTCATCATAACTCATTTGATCCCACTCAAATGCTAGAAAAAGAATTCTACAACTTTAACAAAATAAAGGTGTCCAACCTTTAACTTAAGTTGTGAACATTATTCAAGACTAACTAAAGAATTGTGTCTACCTCATACATATCCAGATGTACGAACAATTCTTCTTTTCTCATAGTCTTTTGACTTTATGATTATTTACTTTGACAATTATAATATTAAACTATAAATGCTATAAGATTTGTTAAACCAGAAATCACTTTATTAATATGAAAAGATTGTCAATTACAATATTACACTCTTGCTATTGAGCATAATCCTAACATCCTAAAGCCCGATGGACAAACCTTGTTGAAAGGTATGAGGTCTAGTGACAATTGCTATTGTCTTGAAGCTAAAATAGTCTCAAACAATGTGTCCATGGATGAGCAAATACAGTTGTGGTATGAAAGACTTGGCCACATGAACTTTAGGGATTTAAGAACCCTTGGAAAGTTCAATTGTGTGCGTGGCCTCCCTAAGCTTGGGAAGTAAGCCAATGGAGTTTGTGGACCTTGCCAACAAGGAAAACAAACCAAGAGCATGCACAAAAAGGGCAAGTATCTTTCCACCAAGGAGCCCCTAGAGCTTTTCCACATGGATCTTACGGGGTCCGATGCGAACCGAGAGTTTAGGTGGAAAGATATATATTTTTGTTTGTGTAAATGATTTCTCTAGGTTCACATGGACATATTTTCTTAGAGAAAAATCCAAAACTTTTGATAAGTTTAAAATGCTTTGTACTAAAATACAAAATGAAATGAATTCTAACATTAAAAGCATCAAATGGATTAGAAGTGACCATTGGAGGGAATTTGAGAATGCCTCTTTTGAAAGCTATTGCAATAGCTTATGCATCTCCCGTGAATTCTCGGCTCCTAGGACACCTCAACAAAATGGAGTTGTTGAGAGGAAGAATAGGGTCCTTCAAGAGATGGCCCGAGTGATGTTGCTTAGCAACAATGTCCCTAGGAACCTATGGGCCAAAGCCGTCAATACGGCTTGCTATATAGGGAATAGAGTTTTCCTAAGGCCCAGATCTAGAAATACCTCCTATGAGTTATGGAAGGGTAGGAAGCCAAATGTTAGCTACTTCCACACATTTGGAAGCAAATGCTACATTTTAAATTACCATGATCAACTTGGCAAATTTGATGCTAAGAGTGATGAGGGTATCTTTATTGGCTATGCCTTGAATAGTAGAGCATATAGAGTTTTCAACTTGAAGACTCAAACCATCATGGAATCATCTAATGTTGTCATTGATGATGTAAGGCTCAAGTCTAATGACCATGAGGAGGAGGAAGTTTTAGATGATGACTCTCCTTTGGAGAGGGTTGTGATCGCGCTCCAAATGTTCACATTTAGCACTCCCTTTTCCTATCTTTTTGTACTTGTTTCTCAGGTAAAACTGGGTATTTAATGGATAAAATAAATGTTTCAGGTAAATAAGGAAGTTCAGGGTTATAATTGTTATTTTGGACAAATCAGTGGCAAAAGTGAAAGATTCGGGACATTTAATGAAGATTTTGTGAATAGGAGAAAGATCAGGGGAGCAAATGGTAATTCGCCAGCCAAAGCACAGCGTCAGCTGCCATGTCACCCCTAAGATGACACCGTTTTGGCTTGGGCTAGCGTCAGCATGACGTCACGCTGACGTCAGCCTTCTTCAAGCTCCAGCCGGGTCACCATGACCCGTGCGCCCGACATGTTTACCTGGTTGACCAGGTTTCAACCCGACTTTGACCTGGCCATTTTCGGTCACTTTTCGGTGCTTTTTCTGGCCAATCTCTGCCTAGATCGGAAGCCCACATTTCTCCGGTCCTATTGCACCCATTTTCAAGCTCCCATGCAAAGATCTCCATCTCCTCCAAGTCCACCAACTTCCACGGAAGTCCAAGCTCGCAAGCACATCCCAGCGGCTTCCCTCCCGTGAACCAGAACGTCCAATCTCGCCAAAACTCCACGGTTTCATGCTGTGGGAAAGTACCCACAGTCCAGAAGGAAGAAACTCGCTACCGACTTCCGATTCTCCACCGCGAGCTCCGACGGCTGGCACAAACCCGCTAGCCAGGGGTTATGAAACCGCCGGGACAACCGACTTGGAGGATTTGCACGTCCAAACTTGCCTAAATGCTTCCCTCTATATATATACATCCTTTGTAAACCTAAAACACACCGCCCAAATATCCAAATAGCTCACAATAGCTTAGTTTACCTCCAATTAGTCTAGAGTAGCTTAGATTAGCTTAGTATAGCTTAGAATAGTTTAGTGTAACTTAAACTCTCACCAAGAACACCCACCTCACATTAGTTATTTTATGTAACTAAATATTGATGTTGGGATTTGGTGTACTTGTTATATATCTATTATATTTGTTGATTATCTAGGTTGAGCTTCAATTCATGTATGTGTTGATTGAGTTAACCAATTAATTCACAAGTAATACAATTTAGATCATGCATGAATAACTATTGATGCATGGGTCTTTATTCAAGGTTTTAGACCACCCTAAGTGCTTAATTGAATTCAACTAATTAATTGGATGATTAAACTTGTACACCACTATCCCAACATCCCAATTCTCATTACCACTCTTGCAAGACCATTACATTAGATGGTAATTAGTTTAGTTAGTTAGTTAGAGTAATTTAGATTAAAACCATCTTAGTGTAATTGTAGTTTAGTTAGTTATAATTGATGTAGTGTAATTTAGTTGTAGTTAATGCCATCTTAGTATAATCTTAGTTTAATTGCTTGCTTGCCATCCTCCACCATTTACTTTTCTTGCATGTAAATATGTTGTAATTAGTGTAATTAGTGTATATATTATATAAGACTAGAGTTGATAAAAGGTAAACACCTCCCTATGGAACGAACCGTACTTGCCGCTACGCGATCATAACGATCCGTGCGTTTGCGGATAAACTCACACGCCCCATATCATTTACCGACAGTTTATAGAATTGTCACGTGTCCCGTGTGCGCCGATCAAGTTGTTGGCGCTGCCGTGGATAGAACCGTTTCGGGTGCATCAGGTTGTGGAGACTCCCATTGTTGGGACGTCCAATGGTAATAATGAGGACACACAACCTCTTAATAGAGTCCCTCTCTTAGACTCTAATGAACCCGCTTCATGGGTTAGAAGACTCCATAACAAAGAGGATGTTATTGGAGATGTGAATGAGGGTGTAAGGACTAGGCGTCAAAGTGCTAATCTCATTAGCTTTACATGCTACACCTCTCAAATTAAACCCAAAAAGGTTGATGAAGCCTTGATGATGAATCTTGGGTTCTTGCCATGCAAGAAGAGCTAAACCAATTCGAAAGGAATGAGGTTTGGACTCTAGTTCCTAGGCCTAAAAGCACATATGTTATAGGCACTAAGTGGATTTATAGGAACAAATCCGATGAGGATGGCAACATAGTGTGGAACAAGGCTAGACTTGTAGCACAAGGGTACTCTCAAATTGAGGGTATATCGACTTTGAGGAGACTTTTGCTCCTGTTGCCCGTTTAGAGTCCATTATGCTTCTCTTGTCCATTTCTTGTGTGCACAAGTTCAAATTGCACCAAATGGACGTCAAGAGTGCCTTCCTTAATGGCTTCTTGCAAGAGGAAGTGTTTGTTGAACAACCCAAGGGGTTTGTGGATGCACACCACCCGAACCATGTCTATTGCCTCAAGAAGGCTCTAGATGGGTTGAAACAAGCACTGAGGGCTTGGTATGAGCGCCTCACTCAATTTCTTGTTGACAATAACTACACAAGGGGTAGTGTTGACAAGACTCTATTCATCAAGAAAGACAAGGATGAGCTCTTTATAGCTCAAATCTATGTTGATGATATAGTGTTTGGCTCCACCAACAACACCAAGGTCCAACAATTTGTTGATGTTATGTCTTATGAATTTGAGATGAGTCTTGTTGGTGAGCTAAGTTACTTCCTTGGTTTGCAAATTAGGCAATTAGATGATGGGATCTTCATTACCCAAGCCAAATATGCCAAAAACCTAGTGAAGAAGTTTGGTCTAGAAAATGCCAAATATTGTGATACACCCATGAGTACCACTTTGAAGCTTAGCAAGGATGCAAGTGGACAAAGTGTGGAACAAACTCTATATCGGGGCATGATAGGAAGCCTGTTTATTTGACCGCAAGTAGGCCCGATATATTTTTTAGTGTGGGTGTGGGTGTGTGTGCTAGGTACCAAGCGAATTCCTAAGGAGTCCCATCTCTCTTCCTGAAATTCCCTTAAGAAATATAGTGTAATATATACCTAGAGGGGGGGGGGGGGGGGGTGAATAGGTATAGGCCCAAAACTCTTCCAATATTAAAAATAATACGGAATATAACAAAGAATATGCACACTTGCTAAGATTTGACAAATGAATTGTGAAAGTAATTAAATACTCGAGGTGTGTTTATCAATATAAAGCTAGAGGGGGGGTGAATAGATTTTAACTATTATTACCCAATTTTCGCATGCAAGTCAATTTTACGAAAATGCCCCTACTAGTCAAAAATACATACAAGTGTAATATAGTGCGGAATTTAAATAACACTTGATGTATACGTGGAAACCCAACCATTGGGAAAAACCACGGGCTGTATAGTGCGCCACACTCGGAACTCGAAATCACTAATTGAAATGAAGTTTACAACCTATGTAGACCTCGTCTAACACTCCGGTCTGTAACCCTTCACTTTTACCCAGCGGGCCTTTATTAGCAACCCTATTCCAATTTGCTTGAGGCCTAAGCACTCTTAGCCTCAAGACTTACTTCTCTATGAAGAGAAACAACCCTATGTGAATATGTATGAATATTCAATTAATGCAATAAGAGCTAGGGTACTCTAAATGCTTATCTAGGATGATGATATATTCAATTTAAATCAACCCTAGATATCAATTGCTAAATGACATGTCAAATAGCATAGATAATCATAGATTATAAAAACCTAGATATCTATCAAAAACAACACTCAATCAATTCATCACAAATAATCTCTTTTCTTGTATTTAACATATGATCTAAAACATACAAGTAATTTAAAAGAGATGGCTTGGTATTTAAAATACTACAATAAGATGAAATTAATCAAAATATTACCAAGCAAGTTGTGATGATGCAAACCCATACATGGATGCACTCTATATAGACATAGGAGATGCAATATGAAATTTGATGCAAAAGGGGTTTGATTTGAGTGGTTAAAGTTGAGTTCTTGATTTGATTTTCTCTCAAAATCTATCTTTGAAGATTAGGGTTCTTAAGAGTCAAAGAACTGATTCAGATAATGAGAAAGTGTGATATTTATAGACATCAAGAACAGGGCAAGTGAAAAGACAATTTTGCCCCTGAAACGCACCGTTCGGCGGTTTCAATCGGCGGCCAGGCCGCCGATGACGACCGCCGAATTGAGCTCGTGAAGAACAGAGCATTAACGGCGGTTTCATTCGGCGGTTTCATTCGGCGGTTTCGTGACCGCCGATCCAACCGCCGAATCAAACCCGAGAGATTAAAATCGATCAGGTATGAACGGCGGTTTCGAACGGCGGTCGTAACCGCCGATATTGACCGCATAATTGCTTCAGACCAATCTGGACTGAAACGATGGTTTCATTCGGCGGCCAGGCCGCCGATAATAACCGCCGATCACCAACAATGGTGAAAACCAAGGAGAAGTCAAGGGCATTCTCCATAGGCGGTCTTCGCGCGAAACCAAGCACTCATTAGTGCAGGCGCAGACGTTTCCGAACAATGTCGGGAAACGAATTATAAGGCACATATACACACAACAAGATATATCAACCAATGTGCTAGTGTGTAAAGTGACATGTGAAGAGATGCACATAAAAATAAGCAAGTATGCAATCATAGCAAGAATGCTAAGTGAGTGTGTGCTACTAAATCTCTTCAAAGAAAAACAAGCACAAGAGATTATACATTTGGCGTGCTTGTATCTTGAGGTCATGGAAGGGCCTTTGATCTTCAACACTAAACACTTAGACTACCCTTACATTCAAAACCCCAACATGTGGTTTGACCACGAAATAAGCCAATCAACAAAACGGGAATCCTTACAATCTCCCCCTTTGGCTATTTCGTGACAAAACCACCACTCACACTGATTCCTCACAACATAATAGAAACTACGGGTCTACAATGATTTTCTACTTTACAAAGAGATAAGATAAATGGTCTTGAAGTCTTCAATCTCAAGTAGAACAATCAATCCCTGAAAGCACAGTTTCTATACTTTCCAATACAAGAAAAGGTGAGATGAATCAAGTGAGATAAAACAAGCATTTGCATTTAAGAATTTAAGTACAACATCATGCAATGTATGAATGTGCAAATGCTCCCCCTCAAAGGGTTACTCCCCCTCAATTAGTATTCTCCCCAACATGCACAATTGCTACTACAATTTACAACTCCCCTTACCACACCATACTCCCCCTTTTTGTCATGATATAGACAAGGGAGTAGTCCCCAACCGGGTCACTCAAGGCAAAGAGAGATAGTAGCATTCTAGTATATGCATAATCAATATAAGTCACTTTATGCAATCTCAAATTTATTGGAGAGAAACAAGGAGATTTATTTAAATAAAATGTGTGAATCAAAAAATTGCTTTGCATACAAGACATGTAGCATTTAAGTCCAAAATACCATGGTATTTGGCAAAGCAAATGACAAAGGTTTTCAATATGAATTCAAACCAATTTCACCAATGTCAAGAGAGAAGCAAGGATATAGGTTTTCATTGATTTCAATTTAAGAACAACTATATCCAACTTTATAAGCCAAACATATCATGAGCGACTTTGCACCCTACTTGATTTTTCCGGATAAGATATCCGTATGATAGTAGACATGTTCAACCAATAAAGAAAGAGAGACATTTGGATTGTAAAAACCTTGAATGGATACAAGATCCTTTTTCATTTGAGTCTCATAAGCTTTTTCACACATTATTTGCAGTTAAGAAATGCAATCATCAAAACATGCTTTTCAAGATTAGCATTTAGCATGTCATTTTATCAATCATCATGTCATGGAGATCATTATAGGTCATTCAAATTAAATCCTATGTATATATCTCCTAGTCCAAAAATGCATGTTTGAACATAAATATGACATGGATTGCAATACAAGCATTGATCACACTTATTGAATAGAAAATATGTATACATAGTGTAACCAAGCTAACTCAAGCAACAAAAAGAGAAGCATAAGATATTTCAAATTTTTTGCAAGTGACTAGATGCAAAATAGCTCTCTTTGCTTAAGTTCCCCATAAGGGGTCAAATTTCCATACCACTTCAAAGAAGGGTATGAGGTCCTATGGACCTACCAAGTCCTTTGGACTTGGTTGAACCTATTTGAGACTTGTTAGTCTCGTAGCAAGCGGGTTCATTCTTATTACTCCACTTAGGTGACACTAAATCAATCCTAGTGGACAAAGGTTCTAGAGTACAAGATGAAAAAGGATCATGCACATGATTTTCTTCCTTTTTATGAAGCATCTTAGCTCTAGCCTTTTTCTTGTCAATCATGCTTTTAGCTCTACACATTTCAATATAATGCAAGCAACTTGGTCTAATATGACCAACAATACCACAAAAATGACAAGTGGGAATAAAGTTAGGAATCATACCATTCCCTTTAGCATGGATAGGAGCTTTCCCTTGTCGTTGTGGTTGTCTTGGTTGTTGGATCGGATCTCTCCTCTTTTGTTGAAAACCAAGACGAGGTTGCTTGCTTGTCTGAGCTTGCATGATTGAACTCTTCCCATTGTGTTTTTGAGTTTGAGGGAAGATAGTGTGAGGAGCCCTTTGGGTGTGAGCTTGAGCTTGACCTTTTGGTGCCTCAACCACTTGGGCACTTCTTGAACACTCTCCTAGGTCACTCTTCTTCCTAGGTTGTTGAGGAGGAGGGGACATATTGAAGTCCATGTTCATGGCACAGGATGTCTTACTTGTGGAGGAGGCATCCGTGTCATCAATGTAGCCAAGACCTCTCTTGTCACTTGGCTTTCTTCCAACTCCCAACATGTGGTCAAGCTTCTTGGTGCTTGAAGTCATCTTAGCCATTAAGACCTTAACTTCTTCAAGCTCTCTTTCTAGCTCTTCTTCTCTCCTCTTAGATAATGCTAAGTCTTCTTTTAGCTTATCTTCATCCGCCATGGATCTCACCACTTCTTCACACAAGTGGTTTACTAGTGTTAAAAGCTCTAGATTCTCTTCTTTTAATCTTCTAATTTCTTCCTTGTTCCTCATCATCGAGCTCTCAACTTTGACTTTGTAGTCATTAAGATCCATACACTCCACACTTCCATTTGTGGAGTTAGATGACAGATATTCAACACTTGTGTCATCTTCTCTAATCTCCATTTCACCAATGGAGTCATCTCCTTCATCAAGATCATCAAATTTTTCTCTTGATGAGGAAAGAGCCAAATCCCTATGAGTAGCTACACCAACTACTTCTATACCTTGTTCTTCTTGGGGATCACAAGGAAAAGCAACTTTGCCATCTTCTTCAACTTCTACACTCTTGGCTCCAAATTCCGTGTAGATGATGGCAAGTTCTTCATCACTTGAAGGATTTTCGTCATCTTCATATTTATCTCATAAGGTGGCCTTCGCCTTCCCTTTTCTTCTATCCTTCAAGTTTCCACACTCCGGGGAGAAATGCCCGAATCCTCCACATTCGTAGCACTGAATCCCCTCTCTTGAAGACACTCCTTGGTTTGGCTTGTTAATGAGTCCCATGTCTTCAATTGAGATACCCTCCTTCTTGTTATGCTTCGAAGTCTCCAAAGCAATTTTCTTCTTCTTCTTCTTCTTAGGAGGTGCGGTGGTCAACTTCTTCTTAGGAGGTGAGGTGGTTAAATTCACAAATCTCCTAAATCTCTCTAGTAAGAGAGGCATCTCCTCAATGGAGTCAATTTCTTCTCTCACAAAATCACTCATAGTGTTTGCGTTGAATGAATGCAAATGAGAAGAATGCAAAATGTATGAAGAAATCAAACAAACATACAAAATGCAAAAACACACCAAAATGAGCTAGGATCACCTAAGTATATCTAGGAACCCGCTCTGATACCAATTGAAAGTAATTAAATACTTGAGGTGTGTTTATCAATATAAAGCTAGAGGGGGGGTGAATAGATTTTAACTATTATTACCCAATTTTCGCATGCAAGTCAATTTTACGAAAATGCCCCTACTAGTCAAAAATACATACAAGTGTAATATAGTGCGGAATTTAAATAACACTTGATGTATACGTGGAAACCCAACCACTGGGAAAAACCACGGGCTGTATAGTGCGCCACACTCGGAACTCGAAATCACTAATTGAAATGAAGTTTACAACCTATGTAGACCTCGTCTAACACTCCGGTCTGTAACCCCTCACTTCTACCCAGCGGGCCTTTATTAGCAACCCTATTCCAATTTGCTTGAGGCCTAAGCACTCTTAGCCTCAAGACTTACTTCTCTATGAAGAGAAACAACCCTATGTGAATATGTATGAATATTCAATTAATGCAATAAGAGCTAGGGTACTCTAAATGCTTATCTAGGATGATGATATATTCAATTTAAATCAACCCTAGATATCAATTGCTAAATGACATGTCAAATAGCATAGATAATCATAGATTATAAAAACCTAGATATCTATCAAAAACAACACTCAATTAATTCATCACAAATAATCTCTTTTCTTGTATTTAACATATGATCTAAAACATACAAGTAATTTAAAAGAGATGGCTTGGTATTTAAAATACTACAATAAGATGAAATTAATCAAAATCTTACCAAGCAAGTTGTGATGATGCAAACCCATACATGGATGCACTCTATATAGACATAGGAGATGCAATATGAAATTTGATGCAAAAGGGGTTTGATTTGAGTGGTTAAAGTTGAGTTCTTGATTTGATTTTCTCTCAAAATCTATCTTTGAAGATTAGGGTTCTTAAGAGTCAAAGAACTGATTCAGATAATGAGAAAGTGTGATATTTATAGACATCAAGAACATGGCAAGTGAAAAGACAATTTTGCCCCTGAAACGCACCGTTCGGCGGTTTCAATCGGTGGCCAGGCCGCCGATGACGACCGCCGAATTGAGCTCGTGAAGAACAGAGCATTAACGGCGGTTTCATTCGGCGGTTTCGTGACCGCCAATCCAACCGCCGAATCAAACCCGAGAGATTAAAATCTATCAGGTATGAACGGCGGTTTCGAACGGCGGTCGTAACCGCCGATATTGACCGCATAATTGCTTCAGACCAATCTGGACTGAAACGGCGGTTTCATTCGGCGGCCAGGCCGCCGATAATAACCGCCGATCACCAACAATGGTGAAAACCAAGGAGAAGTCAAGGGCATTCTCCATAGGCGGTCTTCGCGCGAAACCAAGCACTCATTAGTGCAGGCGCGGACGTTTCTGAACAATGTCGGGAAACGAATTATAAGGCACATATACACACAACAAGATATATCAACCAATGTGCTAGTGTGTAAAGTGACATGTGAAGAGATGCACATAAAAATAAGTATGCAATCATAGCAAGAATGCTAAGTGAGTGTGTGCTACTAAATCTCTTCAAAGAAAAACAAGCACAAGAGATTATACCTTTGGCGTGCTTGTATCTTGAGGTCATGGAAGGGCCTTTGATCTTAACACTAAACACTTAGACTACCCTTACATTCAAAACCCCAACATGTGGTTTGACCATGAAATAAGCCAATCAACAAAACGGGAATCCTTACAAATTGATTTAACTAAAGCAATAGTAAATCAATATACAAGATATGCAATCAATGTAAGATATGGAAGATAATGAAAAGTAAAGCAAAAATAGACACAATGATTTTTACGTGGTAAAACCTCAAAGTGGAAACATCCACGGGTTGATACCACAACCACCGGCAAAGCAATCCACTATATGAAAATGACTTACACACTCAAGCTATCAACACATGATATCCGCTCAAGCTATCACCTCCTAATATACCCTCGGGCCTAGTGAACTACCTGTAGGGAAAAAAACGTTTGCACGCAGCGGTAGCGAGACTAAAATAGTGTTTAGTATAGTTTAAAATTTTTCCATAATTTAAACCTTAACCCTCTAATTAATTAATATATAATACTAAAGACATCATACCTTTGTCGCGTGATCCGATTGACATTGCGTCGATGGTAATACGCAAGATCTTCCAATCCAATCACGAAAGTGAATCACCTAGGAGTGTGGTCTCCCTTCTCTTTGAATTATGTACCTGAGGATGGATTAACAAAACTTTTTCTTTTTCGTTAGTCACAACAAGTTCCAAGAGACAACAAAGAATGTTCCGGTCACTTTTGAATTCACAATCTTTAGATCGAAACTCGCGTGAACCTTATTCAAAATTGTGTACAAAACCTTTTGATGTAAAAGTAACTAGTGCTCTATCGAAATAAGAACAAACTTTTCTCTCTATTCCTCTTGGCCGAAAATCACACTAGTCTAAGAGTTGGATTCTATTTTTCTCTAGCAAAAGAAAAAACTCTCAAGTCCAAGACCTTAGGGTTTGTCTAATTCTCTTTGCACTCAATATATATATATATATATAGGTCACATAATATAGATATTTGCACCGAATTCAACTTTTGATTATATAATATATATATATTGCACGACTTTAACATGCATATATAATATATAATCTAAATTGATTCAACTTACATGTATATCACCTATATCTTTGCATACTTTATAAATAAATATATATATGTATATATTTATTGTGGCCTACTTGCACAATATATATTATGTATCTCTAGTGCTATATTCTTGCACAATATATTATATATATTTATATCTTGCAATATACTTGCACAATATATCACCGCATGCATTATAAATATATATCTATATATATTCCGGCTAATTTCCATATATATTTCATATATATCTATATATTGAGGTCGAAATCCTTTACCATGTAGGATTTGTGTCTTTTGACTTATATCCTAACCCTAGGTAGATTTCCTTAGAATTCCAAACCCTAATCCAACTCTTTAGTGTTTTTGTGACTATATTAAAGACTTCCTAATTTGACTAGATAAATAAATCCCTTATTTATCTACTTACCAAATAAAGTCTTTTATATTTATTATACTACCACAATAGTATACTACTAAGAAACATATTTCCTAGTCAAAAAAAGATTTTGATTTTTAATTAAATAATTAATTAATCAATTAATTAATTTCCATTTAATCAAATAATAAAAATAAAACAATATAATATCATATATATATATATCTCGGCCATGTGCCATATATATTAATATATCTATATATTGTTTTTCTATTTTATTAAATCCATTGGACCTTAATAAAAGGCCCACATGTGAACTAGGCCCATTCTTACTAAAAGAAACAAGTCCACATGCCTTAATACAATTCTAGATGGACCCATAAATTAGTCCGGTAGAATATATCAAGTGATTCATGCAAGTCCGTGTGGATTGGGGATCTTGGCGGGCCTATCTAAATTTAAGCTCCAATAGACATAACTCAATCACAATCAACAAATGATTCACTTAGGTTCAATCTATTAATTTTAGTTCATTCCACTAAAGAACTAAAATTGCACTCTTAAGTAAAGATGGAATAAGTAAATGATTCTCATTCATACCCTAGACAATCTTATAGGAGATAGTGAATCCTCGTGAAGAATATGAGTAATCGCCAAGAGCTCATAGACCGCCTATAGCTCTCCAAGTTACCATATTTACTCATATGATCTCACTTTGAACTTGGATATATATTATGACTTGTCCATAAGTCATCTTTCAATAGTCACCATTGAAAACACAACGTTAAGATTTAATATCCAAAACCTCAAAACATCCATATGATGATATTCTACTCACATTTAATAAATGGAGCTACGATGTCCATATCTATAAATGAAGTCCTCTATCGATTAACAAATGAATATTACTAAACTATCAAGGATAGACTATGCTATATAATCGTACTCATTGATAACTCAAATGATATCACTTACAACCATAAGTCCATCATTTATCTCATGATTAAGGTAGACTCTCCGATTGTCCTAATAATGAAAAGACTATTATCTATTGACGGTTCTAGATAAAGTATTTCATTGTGATCCAGTTCAATGCACCCAGTGCACTAGATTCTTTTACTCGAAGACCCTCCGATGATTTTAGACTCATCACAACTCATTTGATCCCACTCAAAAGCTAGTAAAAGAATTCTACAACTTTAACAAGATAAAGGTGCCCAACCTTTAACTTAAGTTGTGAATATTATTCAAGACTAACTAAAGAATTGTGTCTACCTCATACATATCCAGATGTACGAACAATTCTTCTTTTCTCATAGTCTTTTGACCTTATGATTATATACTTTTGACAATTATAATATTCAATCTATAAATGTTATAAGATTTGTTTAAATCAGAAATCACTTTATTAATATGAAAAGATTATCAAAAACAATATTACACTCTTGCTATTGAGCATAATCCTAACAATCTCCCACTTGCGCTATAGCAAATGTGTCATATCTCTCATTCCCATGTTCTCTAGGTGCCCATCAAAACTCTTCTATGGTAGAGCCTTTGTGAAGGGATCTGCTAGATTTTCTGCTGACGTGATTTTGGTAATCATCACGTCACCCATATGCATAATCTCCTTAAGAAGATGATACTTCCTTTCAATGTATTTTCCTCTCTTATGACTTCTTGGTTCTCTCGAATTAGCCACTGCTTTACTGTTATCACAGTAGATAGTGATCTACTTATTCGCACTGGGAACCACTTCCAAGTCAATCAGGAATTGGCGGAGCCAAACAGCCTCTTTGGCAGCTTCGCATGCAGCAACATACTTAGCTTCCACTGTGGAATCAGCAATACAAGATTACTTGATACTCCTCCATATGACTGTTCCTCTTCCAATAGTAAACACAGATCCTGATGTGGATTTTCTAGTAGTCAGAATCCGACTGGAAGTCAGAATCCGACTGGGAACCACTTCCAAGTCAATCAGGAATTGGCGGAGCCAAACAGCCTCTTTGGCAGCTTCGCATGCAGCAACATACTTAGCTTCCACTGTGGAATCAGCAATACAAGATTACTTGATACTCCTCCATATGACTGTTCCTCTTCCAATAGTAAACACAGATCCTGATGTGGATTTTTTGGTAGTCAGAATCTGACTGGAAATCGGAATCTGTATACCCAACGGGAATCAAATCCCCTCCTGAGTATACAAGCATATTATCTTTCGTTCTCCTGAGATACTTGAAAATATGCTTGACTGCCGTCTAATGATCAGGACCAGGTTTCGATTGAAACCTGCTAACTATGGCCACAGCAAAACAAATATCTGGTCTAGTGCAGAGCATTGCATACATGAGACTTCCAACTGCCGAGGCATTTGGAATCCTACTCATGAATTGCTCTTCATGCTCATTCTTAGGAACTTGTTCCTTAGAAAATTTGATTCCATTTCTGAAAAGTAACATACCTTTCTTGGAATCTTGCATGGAAAATCTAGATAAGATTTTATCTATATATGAAGCTTGGGATAGTGCAATCATTCTATTCTTTCTATCCCTTGTTACTTGGATACCAAGAATATAACTTGCTTCTCCTATGTCCTTCATATCAAAATGTTTTGCTAGCCATTCTTTTACTGATGTCAATACACCTACATCGTTTCCGATGAGTAGTATATCATCAACATAAAGAATTTAGGAAAACCAACTTGTTGCCATTAATCCTTTTGCATACACAAGGTTCATCACAACTTGATCGAACCTTATGTTCCAGGATCAAGATGCTTACTTTAATCCATATTTGGATTTTTACAACTTGCATTGCCTTTTGCCAATGGCGACAATCAACATCCTCCATTGCTTCCCTATACGTGTAGGGATCATCGTCGTCCAGGAGATTCTCCACTAATTCTCCCAGACCGATGTATCTCTCGGGTTGATTTCTAACCCTCCCACTATGACGAGGTGTGGTAGGTTGTTGATTTTGTGATGGTGCGGAACTTACAATTGGGCTAGGTTGTGTAACCTCTTATGGAATTGTATCTCTTGACATCTCATTAAGGACAATTCTACTTGTAGGTACAAAATCATTCATATAGTCCTTTTCCAGAAATTTAGCATTTGTTGAAACAAATACTTTAATATCTGAAGGACTATAGAAATAATATCCCTTAGTTTCTTTTGGATACCTCACAAATATGCATGTTTCCGAACGGGACTGCATCTTTTCTGTCTTTCCTTTTAACACATGTGCAGGACAACCAAATATCCTTAAGTGTTGTAAACTAGGCTTTCGCCCAGTCCACAACTCATGCGTTTGTTTGAGGAACCGACTTAGATGGTACATCGTTTAGAATGTATATTGCAGTTTGTAAAGCATATCCCCAAAAAGAAATATGAAGCGTTGAATAACTCAACATAGACCTAACCATGTCTAAAAGAGTTCTATTTGTCCTTTCTGCCACCCCATTCTATTGAGGTGTACCTGGTGCAGAAAACTAAGAAATGATCCCATTATCAATAAGATATTGCTGAAACTCACTAGATAGATATTCTCCACCATGATCAGATCTCAAGATTTTTATGTGTTTCTCAAGTTATTTTTTCCACTTCAGCTTTAAATGCTTTGAACATGTCAAAAGCATTCGACTTATGTCTCATGAGATACACATAACCAAATCTCGAATAATCATCTGTGAAAGTGATGAAGTACTCACATCCACCTCTATCTTGAATGCTCATAGGACCACATACATCAGTATGCATTAATCCTAAACATTCAGTGGCTCTTGTGCCTTTGGTCCTGAACGATCTTTTGGTCATTTTACCTTCTAAACACGATTCATAAGTTGGTAGATCATCAACCTTTAAGTCACTTAAAGGTCCATCACTAATCGATCTATTAATCCTATTAAGGTTATTATGACCTAGGCGCAAATGGCATAGGTAGGTTTCATCTTATGATAATTTTACTCTTTTATGGTTAGGTTGCGTTAATTCTGTGTCTAACAAGTGAGAGATATTTCTATGTAAATAGAATAGACCATTTTCCAATGTACCTTTGCAAACAAATTTGTCATCCTTACTAATAATAAAAAAAATAATTAAAGGTAATCGAATATTCAAATTTATTTAAACAAGAAACTGAAATTAAATTTCTCTTCAATTGAGGTACATAATAAATGTCTATCAAATCTAAATGTCTACTAGAATCTAGATTAACTCTAATATCTCCCACTACACTAGCAGACACCAACGCTCTGTTGCCTAAATGCAAGTTGATTTCATTCTTATTCAGCCTTCTCCTTTCTTGAAACCCCCATAAGGAATAACAAACATGATTATTGGCTACTGAGTCTACAATCCAAGAATCTGTAGAATCTGCCAGTAAACATGTTTCAAGATAATTCACATTACCTTGTTTCTTCTTATTCTGAGACTTTGGGCAATTACTTTTCCAATGTCTCTTTTCACCACAAAAGAAGCACTTCCTTTTGATCTTGGTTACTTTCTTAGTCTCCTTCTTGGTAGGCACAAGTTGCTTTTTCTTTTGTTATTCCTGGACCTTCTGACGGGTCTTAACAGCAGCAACTTTACCAACCATATGAATCTCTTCTAGAGACATCATCATATCAGCAACATACCCCATTCCTTCATGCTGCTGTTGCAACACGTCGGAGATGGTAGCCATTTGGCCATCTCATTCGAGGTCTTCCACTGCTCATACTCGTCTCTTTGCATCACATTACATTCATTAGTGGGAGCAGGTGGTTTTTAGGAGTAGTCAGAGCAAACTTATGCGTAAGGATTCCCATTGTTTTTAATTGGCTTATTTCGTGATCAAATCATATGTGGGGATTCTTTGTAAGGGTAGTTTAGATGTTGTTGTTATTGCTTAGGCCCTTTGAAGACCTCATGATTGACAAGCACCAAAGGTAATACTCTAAGTGCTTACTTGTCTTGAAGAGATAGTTGCACACACTCACAACTCATGCATATGTTTAATCTTTGTATGTTGTGTTTCTTTTTCTTGTGCATCAATGCCTATTTACATCTCTTCTTGCTTGGTATAATGATTGCATCTTGTGTTTATAACATCATAGCATTTAGGCTTTTAGGATGCATCTTAGTTTACCTTTGTTCCCCTTGCATGATTGCTTGTGGGGTTCAAAGTTGTGTGCTGTGCGCTGGTCCACCTGCGCCTGACGTCCAGCGCCGCTCACCGGTGCAAAACGACCAGTGGCGTGCCGCTGGTCGTGCGCTGGTCCACACCAGCGCAGATCGTCCAGTTCTCTGTCACCGGTCGTGCGCTGGTCTTCACCAGCGTAAGGTCACCAGCGCTGATCGCCCAGTGTGGCTCCGCTGGTATGGCGCCTGTGTGAGCGCATGTCGTCCAGCGCCAATGCAAAAATGTGCGTGTGCGCTGGTCTTGCGCCTGTCGTCCAGCGCAAGGCCACCAGCGCACAGAACAATTTTTGGTGCGTTTTTCAAAATGACCACACTTCACTTATGGCCCCTATATATATAACACTTTGACTTTAGGTCAGCCAAGAGAGTTCATATTGAAATTCTATATTTAGGATATTTTTCAAGAGAAGAAAAATACACAAAGAACTCAATTTTAATCACTCAAACACTTTTTCATGATCATCAATCATCATCTAGCATCATCTTGGATCATCTAGATGTCATCTTGCATGGAATCTTCATCATACTTTGCTTGGTAAGTTTTTCACTAATATCTTACATGTTTTGTGTTTCTCTTATCTAGCAATCTCAATTAATTACTTGTTGATTATTTTGTATGCTTTGGATACAATATTAAGATGAGTATGATGTATGTTTGAGAAGTTGTATTGTGCTAGCATATTAGGTTTTGTGCTTAATATTGATTAGCTAAACTAATTGACATGTCATTTAGTTTTGATATCTAGGATTGTTCTTAATTGCATATTAATCATCTTAGATAAGCATATAGGGTTTCCCTTGCTCTATGTTGCATTTTGGATATTTACATATATTCACTTAGGGTTGTATTCTCTTCATAGAGAAAGTAAGTCTTGTGTGTAGCATCCGGGATTAGGTTGCTTAGAACGCAAGCAAATTGGACTAGGTTCACTCATACCGGGATTAGGTAGGTGTGTGATTACTTCCGGGATTAGGTTGTAATCGTTTGCACATTTAGTGGATTCGAGGTTCGAGTGTGGCTTACTTACATAGCCCGTGGTTTTTCCCGTGAGGGTTTCCACGTAAAAACCAAGTGTTGTTTTAATTTCCGCACCATATTACACTTGCTTGTTTATATTATCTTGAGGGCATTTTCGTAATTTTGACTAACACGAAAAATTGGGTAAAAAGCGTAAAATCTATTCACCCCCCCTCTAGATAGCTTTATACACACCGTGCTATAATTTGTTTCAATTGGTATCAGAGCGGGTTCCTAGACATACATAGGTGATCCTTGCTTATTTTGGTGTGTTTTGCATTTTGTGTGATTTTTGATCATTCATACATTTGCATTCATTTCATTCATTCATAAACACTATGAGTGGAAACGGTGGAAATGGTGGTGGCCACGAAGGAGCTTCTAGCACAAGGCCTCCACTTCTTACCGGATTGAACTATTCCCAATGGAAAGGGAAGATGGAATCCTACATATGCCAAATTCATGACCGTGCATGGATGGCGGTGGAAGATGGATATGATTTCCCTATGATGACTCCCGAGGGTGGAGGACAAGATGTTTTGAAGCCTAAGGCGCAATGGAACGCGCAAGAGTTTGAGGCTTCTAAGTGGAATAGGAAGGCTATGCATGCCATTATGTGTGCTATGGATGAGAATCAGTACAAGCTTATTCAGAATACTCAGATTGCCAAAGTGGCATGGGACATCCTTCTAGTTGCACATGAGGGAACCGATGTGGTGAAGGAGTCCAAGCTTCAAGTCCTCCAAACTCAGTTTGAGCTACTTAGGATGGGAGAGGATGAATGCTTCAATGACTTCGAAATCAAATTGATGGACATTGTAAATCAAAGCCATCAACTCGGAGACCCGTATTCGGATAGGAGAGTTAAGCAAAAAATTATGAGATCTCTCCCCGATAGTTTTGAATCCAAGGTGACGGCCATAGAAGAAAATAGTGGCTACATGGATATGAAGCCAAGTGAGGTGATTGGGCGTCTCCTTGCATATGAGTCTAGGAAGGCTCCTAGCACCACTACTCCTCCTAAGAAGTCTAAAGGAATAGCTTTGAAAGCATCTAAGGATGCAAAGGAGGCAAAGCATGAATCGGATGAAGACCTTGCCTTATTTGTGAAAAGGTTCAACAAGGTTATGGGGTTCAAGAAGAAGAAGGGATTTGGGTCAAGAGGACAAGATTTGAAGAAAAAGAGTTCCTTCAAGATGTTTGAGCCTAGACAAGAGAGGACCGAAAGGAAAGGGGTCCGATGCTTTGAATGTGGTGGGATTGGTCACTTTGCCCCCGAATGTGCTAATCACAATGAAAAGAAGAAGAGCAAACTGATGGCCGCCACTTGGAGTGGGAGTAGTGATGACTCCAATGAGGAAGATGAGTCTTCAAGTGAAGAAGAGCTCATGGCTAACCTCCTAGCTTTTGCCTCCTCACATAAGAGCAAAAGTGGTAGTGAGAAAGAGGAAATGAGTCAAGAGGAAAATGACTCAAGTGAAGTAGAAAGTGACTCCTCTTCTAGTTCCAAAAAGAAATTTGTGGAGCAAAAGGTGCTTGCTAAATACCATGCCGAGTTCAATGATTTAGCACTTAAAAGCACAAGAAAGATTGAGAGGTTGAGAGAAGAAAACCTTGAACTTTCGGCTCACAATGACCACTTAAGTGAACAAGTGGAAAGATTGAAGAGGAGAGAGGATAAGTTAATTGAGGAGTTAGACTTATCCAAGAGAAGTGAAGAAGGCTTGAAGAGGGAACTTGTAGAAGTTAAAGGGTCCTTGGCTAGGATAGATTCTAGCACCAAGAAGCTTGATCATTTACTTGGTGTTGGAAAGAGTCCAAGTGACAAGAGAGGTCTTGGGTATGATGATGGCAAGAAAATCTCAACCTCTAACAAGACCGTGTTTGTCAAGAGCTTGAAGAACGAAGAAACTTCATTTGTGCAACCTCCTAGGAAGAAGTTAGAAGTAGGACAATGTTCTAATGCTCAAGTGAAAATGGGGCCAAGAAGGAAATCTCAAGCTCAACCCCCTAGGGTCCCTCAAGCCAACACTCCTCTAAAATTGGCTCACAAAGGAAAGAGACCAATCATGCAACCTAGACCGGTTCAACAACGAAGATGGATTGAACCCACTTATCCACAAAGACATGGACAAGCTCCCATACGTGCACAAAGGCAAGGTATGATTTCTTATTTCATCCTTATTTGTCACTTTTGTGGTTGTGATGGTCATATTAGACCAAACTGCTTTCAATATATTAAAATGTGTAGAAAACAAAGCATGATTGAAAAGAGAAAGAATAGAGCCAAGATGCATGTTTCTAGGAATGAAAATATTGATTTGCATGATCCTAGAAATAGTAGAGCACATGTACCAAAGACCACTAGGAAAGCTAAAATTGTTGCTAAGTGGATTAGAAAGAATGAAAATGTTTGCCATGTTGCACAAATAGCCTTGAAGGCAAATTCTTCTAATTTTTGGTACTTGGATAGTGGGTGCTCTAGGCACATGACGAGAAACAAGAGTTTCTTCGAGACTCTTGTTATGGAGGAAGGTGGAAATGTCACTTTTGGTGATGGATCCAAAAGAAATGTTAAAGGGAAAGGAACCATTTCCGTTCCCGGATTACCCTCCTTATCCAATGCTTTATTTCTTGATGGCTTGAAAGCCAATTTAATAAGCATTTCACATCTTAGTGATGAAGGATATTCCGTCTTGTTTTCTAAAGATTTTTGCTCGATCCTAAAGCCCGATGGACAAACCTTATTGAAAGGTATGAGATCTAGCGACAATTGCTATTGTCTTGAAGCTAGAATAGTCTCAAACAATGTGTCCATGGATGAGCAAATTGAGTTGTGGCATGAAAGACTTGGCCACATGAACTTTAGGGATCTACGAACCCTTGGAAAGTTCGAGTGTGTGCGTGGCCTCCCTAAGCTTGGGAAGAAAGCCAATGGTGTTTGTGGACCTTGCCAACAAGGAAAGCAAACTAAAAGCATGCACAAAAAGGGTAAGTATCTCACCACCAAGGAGCCTCTTGAGCTTCTCCACATGGACCTCATGGGTCCCATGCAAACCGAAAGTTTGGGTGGAAAGAGATACATTTTTGTATGTGTTGATGATTTCTCTAGGTTCACATGGACATATTTTCTTAGAGAAAAATCCGAAACTTTTGATAAGTTTAAAATGCTTTGTAATAAACTTCAAAATGAAATGAACTAAAATATTAAAAGCATAAAACGGATTAGAAGTGACCATAGGAGGGAATTTGAGAATGCTACCTTTGAAACCTTTTATAATGGTTTAGGTATCTCCCATGAGTTTTCGGCTCCTAGGACACCTCAACAAAATGGAGTTGTTGAGAGGAAAAATAGGGTCCTTCAAGAGATGGCCCGTGTGATGTTGCTTAGCAACAATGTCCCTAGGAACCTATGGGCCGAAGCCGTCAATACGGCTTGCTATATAGGAAATAGAGTCTTCCTAAGGCCCGGTACTAGAAACACCTCCTATGAGTTATGGAAAGGCAAGAGGCCAAATGTTAGCTACTTCCACACTTTTGGAAGCAAATGCTACATTTTGAATGACCGTGATCAACTTGGCAAATTCGATGCTAAGAGTGATAAGGGTATCTTTATTGGTTATGCCTTGAATAGTAGAGCCTATAGAGTTTTCAATTTAAAGACTCTAAGTGTTATGGAATCATCCAATGTCGTATTTGATGATACTAGGCTCAAGTCCAATGATCATGAGGAGGAGGTTATTTTTAGTGATGATTCTCCTTTGGAGAAGGTTGTGGTGTCTCCTAATGTTGGGAAATCTAATGTCAACAATGATGACACACAACCTATTGCTAGAGTTCCTCTCTTGGACTCTAAAGAACCCGCTCCATGGGTTAGGAAACTCCATGATAAAGAAGATATCATTGGAGAGGTAAATGAGGGTGTTAGGACTAGACGTCAACTTGCTAATCTTATTAGCTATACTTGCTACACCTCTCAAATTGAACCCAAAAAGGTTGAAGAAGCCTTAAATGATGAATTTTGGGTTCTTGCCATGCAAGAAGAGCTAAACCAATTCGAAAGGAATGAGGTTTGGACTCTAGTTCCTAGGCCTAAGACCACTAATGTCATAGGCACTAAATGGATATTTAGGAACGAATCCGATGAGGATGGCAACATAGTGCGGAACAAGGCTAGACTTGTAGCACAAGGGTACTCTCAAATTGAGGGTATCGACTTTGAGGAGACACTTGCTCCCGTTGCCCGTCTAGAGTCTATTAGGCTTCTCTTGTCCATTTCTTGTGTGAACAAGTTCAAATTGCACCAAATGGATGTCAAGAGTGCCTTCCTCAATGGCTTCTTGCAAGAGGAAGTGTTTGTTGAACAACCCAAGGGGTTTGTGGATGCTCACCACCCCAACCATGTCTATCGCCTCAAGAAGGCACTATATGGGTTGAAACAAGCACCGAGGGCTTGGTATGAGCGCCTCACTCAATTTCTTGTTGACAATAACTACACAAGAGGTAGTGTTGACAAGACACTATTCATCAAGAGAGACAATGATGAGCTTTTCATAGCTCAAATATATGTCGATGACATAGTGTTTGGCTCCACCAACAACACCAAGGTCCAACAATTTGTTGATGTTATATCTCATGAATTTGAGATGAGTCTTGTTGGTGAGCTTAATTACTTCCTAGGTTTGCAAATTAGGCAACTAGATAATGGGATCTTCATAACCCAAGCCAAATATGCCAAAAACCTTGTGAAGAAGTTTGGTCTTGAAAAAGCCAAACATTGTGACACTCCTATGAGCACCACTTTGAAGCTAAGCAAGGATGCTAGCGGTAAAAGTGTGGACCAAACCTTATATCGTGGCATGATAGAGAGCTTGCTCTATTTGACCGCAAGTAGGCCCGATATATCTTTTAGTGTAGGAGTTTGTGCTAGGTACCAATCCGATCCCAAGGAGTCCCATCTCTCTTCGGTTAAGAGAGTCATTCGCTTTGTGAATGGGACTTCCAACTATGGGATTTGGTACTCATTTGACACTAATCCTAGTTTTGTAGGATATAGTGATGCGGATTGGGCAGGAAATTGTGATAATAGGAAGAGCACATCGGGCGGTTGCTTCTTTCTAGGCAACAACTTGGTGTATTGGTTTTGCAAGAAGCAAAACTCGATTTCCTTGTCCACGGCGGAAGCCGAGTACATAGCCGCGGGGAGTGGATGCACTCAACTTATATGGATGAAGCAAATGCTAGTAGATTACGGATTCAACCAAGGTACTCTCACTCTCTTTTGTGATAACATGAGTGCCATTAATATTTCCAAGAATCCGGTGCAACATTCTAGAACTAAGCATATTGACATCCGCCATCACTTCATTAGAGAGCTTGTTGAAAATAAATGCATAGTACTTGAACATGTAGGTACTAATGATCAACTTGCGGACCTATTTACTAAACCCTTAGATGCTACTCGATTTAAAACTCTTAGTAGATCTATTGGGGTATGTCTTGTGGAGTGATGTTCTATGATTGACCCCATATGGGGAACTCAAGCAAAGAGAGCTATTTTGCATTCTTGTACCTTGCAAAAAATTTGAAATATCTTATGCCTCTTCTTTTGATTGCTTGAGTAAGCTTGGTTGTACATATGTATATATGTTTTCAAATTCTATAAGTGTGAACCTTGCTTGTCTACAATCCATGTCATATTTATGTTCAAACATGCATTTTTGGACTAGGAGATTTACATAGGAAGTATGATGTGAATGACCTATAGTTATCTCCATGACATGATGATTCTTTAATAACATGCTAATGACAAATGAAAAAGCATGAAATTCATATAACATGCTCACATGAAAAGCATGAATTGATGATTGCATATTCTTAAAATGCAAAACTTGTGTGAAAGCTTATGAGACTCAAAATGAATAAAGGATCTTGTATCCATTCAAAGGAATTTACATTCCAAATGTCTCTCTTTCTTTATTAGTTGAACATGGTTACTATCATACGGATATCTTATCCGGAAAAATCAAATAGGGTGCAAAGTCGCTCATGCCATGTTTCGCATATAAAGTTGGATATAGTTGCTCGTAAATTGAAATCAATACTCTCTATATCCTTGCTTTTCCCGTAACATTGGTGAAATTGGTTTGAATTCTTATTAGAAACCTTTGTCATTTGCTTTGCCAAATACCATTGTATTTTGGACTTGAATGCTATATGTCTTGTATGCAAAGCATGTTGGATTCACACATTTTCTAAAAATAAATCTCCTTGTTTCTCTCAAATTAATTGAAGTGCATAAAGTGACTTATATGTATATGCAAATCTTGCATGCTTCTATCTCTCGTTGCTATGAGTGACCCGGTTGGGGACTACTCCTTTGCCTATATCATGACAAAAAGGGGGAGTAGGATATGGTAAGGGGAGGTGCAAAATATAGAAGCTATTGTACACCTTGGGGAGAACATACATTGAGGGGGAGTAACCCGATGAGGGGGAGCATTGCATTTATCATACGTTGCATACATTTTGTAATGTTGTGCCTAAATTCTAAAAATGCAAATGCTTGGTATTGTACTCACATGATTAATCTCACACTTTTCTTGTATTAGAAATGTTAGAAACTCTTTTCAGGGATTGATTATTCTACAAGAGGATTGAAGACTTCAAGTTGTATTCTCTTATCTCTTTGTAATGTAGAATATCATTGTAGTCCCGTAGTTTCTATTTTTTTTGTGAGGAATCAATGTGAGTGATGGTTTTGTCACAAAATAGCCAAAGGGGGAGATTGTAAGGATTCCCGTTGTTTTTAATTGGCTTATTTCGTGATCAAATCATATGTGGGGATTCTTTGTAAGGGTAGTTTAGATGTTGTTGTTATTGCTTAGGCCCTTTGAAGACCTCATGATTGACAAGCACCAAAGGTAATACTCTAAATGCTTACTTGTCTTGAAGAGATAGTTGCACACACTCACAACTCATGCATATGTTTAATCTTTGTATGTTGTGTTTCTTTTTCTTGTGCATCAATGCCTATTTACATCTCTTCTTGCTTGGTATAATGATTGCATCTTGTGTTTATAACATCATAGCATTTAGGCTTTTAGGATGCATCTTAGTTTACCTTTGTTCCCCTTGCATGATTGCTTGTGGGGTTCAAAGTTATGGGCTGTGCGCTGGTCCACCTGCGCCGCTCACCGGTGCAAAACGCCCAGTGGCGTGCCGCTGGTCGTGCGCTGGTCCACACTAGCGCAGCCCACCAGCGCAGATCGTCCAGTTCTCTGTCGCCGGTCGTGCGCTGGTCTTCACCAACGCAAGGTCACCAGTGCTGATCGCCCAGTGTGGCTCCGCTGGTATGGCGCCTGTGTGAGCGCATGTCGTCCAGCGCCAATGCAAAAATGTGCGTGTGCGCTGGTCTTGCGCCTGTTGTCCAGCGCAAGGCCACCAGCGCACAGAGCAATTTTTGGTGGTTTTTCAAAACGACCACACTTCACTTATGGCCCCTATATATATAACACTTTGACTTTAGGTCAGCCAAGAGAGTTCATATTGAAATTCTATACTTAGGATATTTTTCAAGAGAAGAAAAATACACAAAGAACTCAATTTTAATCACTCAAACACTTTTTCATGATCATCAATCATCATCTAGCATCATCTTGGATCATCTAGATGTCATCTTGCATGGAATCTTCATCATACTTTGCTTGGTAAGTTTTTCACTAATATCTTACATGTTTTGTGTTTCTCTTATCTAGCAATCTCAATTAATTACTTGTTGATTATTTTGTATGCTTTGGATACAATATTGAGATGAGTATGATGTATGTTTGAGAAGTTGTATTGTGCTAGCATATTAGGTTTTGTGCTTAATATTGATTAGCTAAACTAATTGACATGTCATTTAGTTTTGATATCTAGGATTGTTCTTAATTGCATATTAATCACCTTAGATAAGCATATAGGGTTTCCCTTGCTCTATGTTGCATTTTGGATATTTACATATATTCGCTTAGGGTTGTATTCTCTTCATAGAGAAAGTAAGTCTTGTGTGTAGCATCCGGGGTTAGGTTGCTTAGAACGCAAGCAAATTGGACTAGGTTCACTCATACCGGGATTAGGTAGGTGTGTGATTACTTCCGGGATTAGGTTGTAATCGTTTGCACATTTAGTGGATTTGAGGTTCGAGTGTGGCTTACTTACATAGCCCGTGGTTTTTCCCGTGAGGGTTTCCACGTAAAAACCAAGTGTTGTTTTAATTTCCGCACCATATTACACTTGCTTGTTTATATTATCTTGAGGGCATTTTCGTAATTTTGACTAACACGAAAAATTGGGTAAAAAGCGTAAAATCTATTCACCCCCCCTCTAGATAGCTTTATACACACCGTGCTATAATTTGTTTCATTATGTTTTTCAGCTTGCAGCAACAACCCAATTTTCCTTTTCCATGTGACATAATTATCACTAGTTAAAATATTTATCTTTTAGGATGATCATTAGGGATGAGGTCATGATTTCTTAATAAAACAAAATTATATATGAGTAAATAATCATGTTTTAGCACTTTCGAATATTTATCTTGAATTAAATATATAATTCAATCGTAAAATTCAACGTTTGATCTAACACCCATAAATGTTACGCCTCCTTTGGGAGTTCGCACCATTTACTAGTTGGACTAGGTCCCACCTAATTGTTAACATAACAACCAACATTTTCAATTTTAGCCTTATGATTTTATTAACAAGAACTCTTCGGAGGATATCAATAAAACCGCATTGAGTGTATTACCAAGATTTCAACCCTCAATATTTTCCCTCACGAAAATCCCTCCTTGGGGAGTAGATTTCGTTTGAGTCAATTGTCTAGTCTATCCTTGTAAGGAAGTATCTTGCTAAATTCCATTCATGGATGCCCCTTGGGGGGATTACCAATAAATAATAAAGCTCAACTAACCTTGGAGGCCATAGGTGTTTTGACGCGCCCCGAAACGGTCTATAATAAAGTATCCCCGGCGGTGCCAACAACTTGGTCGGCGCGCGCGGGACACATGATAGTTCTCTAAACTATCGTAAAATAAATGGGGCACGTTTGTTTTTCCGCAAGCGCACGGATCGTTACGATCGCATAGCGGCAAGTACGGTTCGTTCCACAAGGAGATGGATTCGTTAATTGTATCTAGTTCTAGTGTTTATTAAAGCAATGTAAAAAGGAAAGCGGTGTGTGATGTGTGTGTGTGGAGGTGTAACTAACTAGGATAGAAATGTAGCCGGGTGTCTTGGCTATCTAATTAATCTACTCCTAATTAAGTTAATCTAGTCCTAAAGGCAAGACACCCTAACTACGAAAACAAAGGTGGCTTGGAGATAAGCAAGATATATAACACATATGGGAAATCGGTTCACCAAACACACTATGCAAATCTATGTCGATTGTTTAACATGTGAATCCAATTAATTCAGTAAAGGGTTCGTTCTCTTGATTAAGGAAATTACCCCGGAATCTTGATTAGGGAATTCCCGAAATCATGTCATCACTTTCCAATCGGAAGTGTGATTGTGTCTAGGGTTTAGACCCATTAAGCACAAGAACTATGAACCAAAGCTAAAGTGGCATAATTATGCACACATAAGCTATTTCCATTCCATATAGCTAATAGCCGAATTTATACCCGGAATGGAAATCCGAGCACAAACTCAACTCTTAATCACTCTAATCACTCTAAACACATACATAGTAAATCATACATCAACATACATAGACAAATGAGATATTTGATTACAACTACTCCTAATCATTTAGTTAATCTACTCCTAATCTCATTCATCATACATATCAACACATAATCATCCATACATATGAATATCACAAAAAGAGCTTAATCACTATATAACTAAGGAATGAATCAATACCAATTCAAAGCATAAGAACAAACATACATATATTAACATAAGTGTAGGTTACAAATATTCCCAAATGAAATTACACATCAATAGAAATACAAAGATGAGCAAAGTAAAGAAATCACCCTTGAAGACAAGCCTCCAAAAGCTCTTCCTTTCTATGAACTCCTATGGCTCAGTTTTGACACACAAGCCTCTCCTATCTTTGCATCTCTACTCTCCATGGAGGAGAATCCCCCATGGAAGGCTTGGAGTTGCTCTCTCTCTCTTTTGTGACGATCAATCCAAGAAAATGGATTTCTTGGAGCAAAGTTGGGTGGTGCACCCTTTAGAAAGAGAGGCAAGTGATGTATATATAGTGTGAAGTGTATAGGGAACAAATGGGGATCAAAATATCCCAAAATATCTAAAAATCCTCTTGAGTCGGCCAGTTGGGCGAGCTCATTCACTCTGCCTCGTGGGCTTGTTCCCGCCGCCGGAAGTCGCCGCATGGAAAATGGACGTTTTCCGCGAGCTTGAACCTTCTGGACGGCTGGCTTCTTCCCGCTGCATGAAGTCGCCGTCTCCCGGTGGGTTTAGACGTTCTGGAACGCGGGAAAGAACCGCTGAACCAAGCTTGCGAGCTTGCATGGCCATGGAGTTTGGAGGATTTGGTGGAGAGTGGAACCTTTTCATGGAAGGCTCAAAGTGGGTCCACCGTGACCGGGAGAAGACCGGCTACTGATCTGGGTGGAGAACGGCCGGAAAAACCGTTGGTAAATGGCTGAAATAGGTCGGGTTGAAGTTGGGTCACGACCGGGTCGAAGCGGGTTGAACACAGGTCGGGTCGCCCGGCTGCAGCTTGAAGACGACGTGACATCATCCAGACGTCACGCTGACGCGCGCCCATGCCAAAACGACGCCGTTTCTCTGCTGACGTGGCGCTGGTGCTGTGCCTTGCACGGATAATTACAATATGCACCCCTGATCTTCTCCATATTCACAGAATATTCAGTATTTTCCCGAATATTGCACTTTGACCCCTGATTCTCCACAATGATATATTTGCCCCTGAATTCCCATGTTTTCTTCCATTTAGGTTTTAACACCCACTCTGAGGGATATTTACCTACACATAGCTAAAACACATATTATATACACAAAAGTGCTCAAAAACGAACACAAAAGCTAGGAATAGGGAGCGCTAAATGTGAACATTTGGAGCGCGATCATGTTTGCAAGATACCTTCTCCCACTCAATTATTTAAGGCGTGTGATTAAATCCCATAGAATTATTTACCAAGTTATCTAGATGCCAATTAGATACCGAAATCATTCAATGCATGTTCATACCAAAAGAGATATATGAGTGGCACTCCTATTCTATATGACATGTCATCAAACAATAACAAATATTGTAATATTTTCGCAAAATAAATAGCCACAATTTTGATCAATCCTAGAAAAACAAGTAAATTACATTTGTTTGGAATACAAAAACTCCTTTCTTGGCAAACAAGTCTTCAAGCGGCCACTGATCACTTGTGCATCCCACGGCTGCCCCTATGGGCGTGCGCACTCCACAACCCCAACAAGGGCTGCCGTGCGCATCCCATGGCACTTCATGGGGCTGCCGTGTGCAGCCCACAGTCCAACATGCACAGCTGCATGCAATCTTGCGCGCATGCATGTTTCTATGGTGCGCACGGTCCCAAACTTGTTTCAGTTGCTTCCAATTCTTCAAGTCTTCGAATCTTCGTTGCTTGAACGTTTTACAGCAGTATATTTAACAATAAAATTACTGCAGTATTTTTTTTTTTAATCACTGCAGTATTTTAATACAAGCAAAAACTGCACTATTTTAATATAATAAAAACTGCAGTTTTTTTTTTTTTTTTTTTTTAACACAATAAAAACTGCACTACTTTATTACAATAAAAATAAAAAAGAACTTAGCAACTATCAAGAAGGAATTATGGCGATAATAGACCACCCTTCTTGTTACAATTCCGAAACAAAAATACATTGAAATTCTAGGATCAAAATTGCGCAATAACAATTCACTTTATAACAACATATAACATATATAAATCCATACATTCCAATGTAATTATATATGAGAATACCTAGAGTGTCATCTCTTTCTAAACATGCATAATCACAATAAAAAGAAATAGATTCACGTATATATACGTTAATTAATTAAAGGGTACAACCAAGGCTCTGATACCAATTGTAGGGAAAAATATGTGCACGCAGCGGAAGCTAGACTAAAAAAGGTTTAGTATAGTTTAAAATTTTTCCATAATTTGAACCTTTACCCTCTAATTAATTAATATATAATACTAAAGATATCATACCTTTGTCGCGTGATCCGATTGATATTGCGTCGATGGTAATCCGCAAGATCTTCCAATCCAATCACGAACGTGAATCACCTAGGAGCGTGGTCTCCCTTCTCTTTGAATTGTGTACCTGAGGATGGATTAACAAAACTTTTTCTTTTTCGTTAGTCACAACAAGTACTAAGAGACAACAAAGAATGTTCCGGTCACTTTTGAATTCACAATCTTTAGATCGAAACTCGCGTGAACCTTATTCAAAATTGTGCACAAAACCTTTTGATGTAAAAGTAACTAGTGCACTATCGAAATAAGAACAAACTTTTCTTTCTATTCCTCTTGACCGAAAATCACACTAGTCTAAGAGTTGGATTCTATTTTTCTCGAGCAAAAGAAAAAACCCTCAAGTCCAAGACCTTAGGGTTTGTCTAATTCTCTTTGCACTCAATATATACATATATAGGTCGCATAATATACATATTTGCACCGAATTCAACTTTTGATTATAAAATCCATATATATTGCACGACTTTAACATGCATATATAATATATAATCTAAATTGATTCAACTTACATGTATATCACCTATATCTCTGCATACTTTATAAATATATATATGTATATATATATATTTATTGCGGCCTACTTGCACAATATATATTATATATCTCTAGTGCTATATTCTTGCACAATATATTATATATATATTTATATCTTGCGATATACTTGCACAATATTTATTATATATCTCTAGTGCTTTTTACTGGCACCATATATTATATATATCACCGCATGCTTTATAAATATATATATATATATTCCGGCTAATTTCCATATATATTTCATATATATCTATATATTGAGGCCGAAATCCTTTACCATGTAGGATTTGTGTCTTTTGACTTAAATCCTAACCCTAGGTAGATTTCCTTAGAATTCCAAACCCTAATCCAACTCTTTAGTGTTTTTGTGACTATATTAAAGACTTCCTAATTTGACTATGAAACAAATTATAGCACGGTGTGTATAACACTATCTAAAGGGGGGGGGGGGGGGGGGGGGGGGGGGGGGGGGGGGGGGTGAATAGATTTTAAGCTTTTTACCCAATTTTAAGCTTTTTACCCAATTTTTCGTGTTAGTCCAAATTACGAAATTACCCCTAAATAGATAAAGTAATAAATCAAGTATAAAATGCGGAAATTAAATAACACTTGATTTTTACGTGGAAACCCTCACGAGAAAAACCACGAGCTAGTAAGTAAGCCACACTCGAACCTCGAATCCACTAAATGTGTAAACGATTACAACCTAATCCCGGAAGTAATCACACACCTACCTAATCCCGGTATGAGTGAACCTAGTCCGATTGCTTGCGAATTAAGCAACCTAATCCCGGTCACAACACAAGACTTAATTCTCTAAAAAGAGATTAACACCCTAAGTGAATATATGAATATTCAAATGCAACATAGAGCAAGGGAAACCCTATATGCTTATCTAAGATGATGAATATGCAATTAAAAACAATCCTAGATATTAAAGCTAAATGACATGTCAATTAGCATAGATAATCATAGATTAGAGAAACCTAGATATCTACCATAAAAACAACACTCAATCAAATCAACACAACAATCTCTATCTTGAATATTAGATTATAATCTAAGAATAATCAAGTAATAAAAGAGATGCCAAAATAAATTAAACACTAATTATGTATGATAATAGTGAAAAACTTACCAAAGCAAGTGTGATGATGAAAGACCCATGCAAGCAAGCATCCTCGATATGCTAGAGAATGCTAGATGAACTTTGATGCAAATGGATTTTGGTTTGAGTGTTTAATGAGCAAACTTGATTGCTTTCTCTCTTAAAAATCTCTCTTTTGAAATTAGGGTTCTTGATGATCAAAGAGTTACATTTAGAACAAGAGAAAGTGATGTATTTATAGGCATGAAAAACAGAGCATGTGAAAAGACAAATTTTCCCCTGAAACGCACCGATCGACGGTTTCAATCGGCGGCCAGGCCACCGTTCATAACCGCCGAATTGGCCCGAGAGGAACAGGGGACCAACGGCGGTTTCATTCGGCGGTTTCGTGACCACCGATCCAACTGCCGAATCAAACCTGAGATTAAAAATCAATCAGGTGTGAAAACGACGGTTTCATACGTGACCGCTGTTTTAACCGCCGAATTAGGCCAAGAGATAAAATCAATCAGGTCTTGAACGGCGGTCGAGACCGCCGATCATAACCGCAGAATTGCTCCATACACCACTGGAAGCAAACGGCGGTTTCATTCGGCGGCCAGGCCGCAGATCATAACCGCCGATCACCAATAAAGGTGAAAACCAAGGAGAAGCCAAGGGCATTCTCCGTAGGCGATCCTCGCGCTAAACCAAGCACATTCTAGTGCAAGCGCAGATGTTTCCGAAAACTATCGGGAAACGAATTACAAGACAACAAGACACAATTACACACAACAAAATATAACACATAAGTGCAAGTGTGAAATGTGACAAGTAAAGAGAATGCACACATATGCAATGTATGTTAAGTGTGTGTGTGCAACTAATCTCTTTAAAGAAAAGTAAGCACATAGAAATTTACCTTCGGTGCTTATCAACACGAGGTCTTCAAAGGGCTTGAGTAAAAACAACGATACCTAGGCTACCCTTACAAAGAACCCCCAACATGTGATTTGTCCACGAAATGAGCCAATCAACAAATGGGAACCTTACAGACTAGATAAATAAATCCTTTATTTATCTACTTACCAAATAAAGTCTTTTATATTTATTATACTACCACAATAGTATACTACTATGAAACATATTTCCTAGTCAGAAAAAGATTTTGATTTTTAATTAAATAATTAATTATTCAATTAATTAATTTTCATTTAATCAAATAATAAAAATAAAACAATATAATATCATATATATATCTCGGCCATGTGCCATATATATTAATATATCAATATATTGTTTTTCTATTTTATTAAATCCATTGGACCTTAATAAAAGGCCCACATGTGAACTAGGCCCATTCTTACTAAAAGAAACAAGTCCACATGCCTTAATACAATTCTAGATGGACCCATAAATTAGTCCGGTAGAATATATCAAGTGATTCATGCAAGTTCGTATGGATTGGGGATCTTGGCGGGCCTATCTAAATTTAAGCTCCAATAGACATAACTCAATCACAATCAACAAATGATTCACTTAGGTTCAATCTATTAATTTTAGTTCATTCCACTAAAGAACTAAAATTGCACTCTTAAATAAAGATGGAATAAGTAAATGATTCTCATTCATACCCTAGACAATCTTATAGGAGATAGTGAATCCTCGTGAAGAATATCAGTAATCACCAAGAGCTCATAGACCGCCTATAGCTCTCCAAGTTACCATATTTACTCATATGACCACAATTTGAACTTGGATATATATTATGACTTGTCCAGAAGTCATCTTTCAATAGTCACTATTGAAAACTCAACGTTAAGATTTAATATCCAAAACCTCAAAACATCCATATGATGATATTCTACTCACATTTAATAAATGGAGCCACGATGTCCATATCTATAAATGAAGTCCTCTATCGATTAACAAATGAATATCACCAAACTATCGAGGATAGACTATGCTATATAATCGTACTCATTGATAACTCAAATGATACCACTTACATCCATAAGTCCATCATTTATCTCAGGATTAAGATAGACTCTCCGATTGTCCTAATAATGAAAAGACTATTATCTATTGACGGTTCTAGATAAAGTATTTCATTATGATCCAGTTCAATGCACCCAGTGCACTAGATTCTTTTACTCGAAGACCCTCCGATGATTTTAGACTCATCATAACACATTTGATCCCACTCAAATGCTAGTCAAAGAATTCTACAACTTTAACAAGATAAAGGTGCCCAACCTTTAACTTAAGTTGTGAACATTATTCAAGACTAACTAAAGAATTGTGTCTACCTCTTACATATCCAGATGTACGAACAATTCTTCTTTTCTCATAGTCTTTTGACCTTATGATTATTTACTTTTGACAATTATAATATTCAATCTATAAATGTTATAAGATTTGTTTAAATCAGAAATCACTTTATTAATATGAAAAGATTGTCAAAAACAATATTACACTCTTGCTATTGAGCATAATCCTAACACTACCAAGCCTACTTCCTATCCAGGATGTGTCCTACACCTCTTGGAAACAACTTCCTATCCAAGACGCTCACGTCTCTAGGAAGATTTCTTGCTTGACTATCCGAGTCCTCCCGACTCTAATCAAGACTTCTTGCTTAGCTATCCGGAACACTTTCCTAGCCAAAACTTCTTGCTCAAGACAAAGCTTCACTCACTTTGCAAGAGACTTCAACCATTCACAAGGCAATGATCTAAGTGATGCAAATGATGCAAACACAATCAAATAAAGTATTATGATCAATCAAACTTTATGAACATGCTTAGAGATAAACTAGGATATGCTTTCAACACACAATCACAAAAAGTACCTAGAAATCAATGCATGTAAAATCAATAAGAACAAGTCAAGAATATTCAATATATCATACTATAAACCTTGTTCTTAGAACATAAAATTAAACCTAGAACATGTCATGAGGCACATCACATATAGCATTTCAAGGAAAATCAAGTTTAGCAAACTAAGTTCAAATGTGAATCACAATGCTAAAACTCAACAAACAATCAATCATAAAATCCTAGCATATGATCTAACATCCTTCTCAACATATTTCATCAATCAAATAGTAATATTAAAATAGATGATCAAAGATGAAATGAGAAAGAAGAAGTTGAAAATACAAAGTTGAACCACGAACTGAAATCTGGACACTGGGAAAAATCACGAGGTCAACATACTCCGAAAATGTTTGGGGTTTGTAGCTCTCGTCGAGTGCAATATTTGTGGTTTTTGGATCACTTGATTTCGAGTTTGTATGAAAAAGTTATGATTGAAATAAGAAAACTAAAATCATGAAGAATTCTGCAGAAATTTTCTTTTCGAATTTTCTTCAAGTTTTGTTTGGAGAGAAAGAAAATCATATTTAAATGATTCAAGGAGGGAACCAAAAATGAGCCAATCAAAGACGACCATGTCACCTATCCCCATGGGGGGCGTGTGGGCCACACGGGACCAGAGGGGTGTTCTAGCTGTGGGTCCCACGGCTCCCACACGTGGTGGGCAATGCATGGCCTTTAGCCATGCTTGCCTCTAGCGCGCTCCCTCAAGTTCTTCAGCCGTATCTTGGGCATCCAAACTCCAATTTCAAATCCGTTTTTGGATTACGAACCATGACTAGCTCACGCATGACTACGACAATAAAACTTTGAAAAATGGTTGAGAAATCATCTCAGAAAAAGATGATGAAGTCAACTGAATGAATGAGAATGCAAAGTAGCGTAGCTACATCATTTGGACTCGAAACCTTATGAATGAGTAACCGAAACGACCGGAACTCAATAAGGAATCAAATAAGAACATATTAAATTCCAAAACAGAAGAAACACAAATATATAAACACAAAGTCACACAAGTATGCCATATCTATGCGATAGTCATAAAACATGCAATTCTACAATGTTTGTCTATAAGAGACCAATGCATGTGCATACTCAAATGTGTGTGAATGTGTTATACCAAATATTTTCACTATGATGCTGGGACACACATATATGAATTGTGTGTGTGTGCACTTATGCCTTGCAAGAGGAAGAAGTATCTCGATACCTTAGCATCCAAATAAGCACGTTTCCTCTTGAAGATGAACTTTGCATGCGACGTTGCTTTCCTTCTTTGAAGCTTGATCTAATCACGAAACACCTAAGCAACTGAGCAATACAAATAAAAAGAGTTTTGCAATGGAATCAAGCCAACACAAATCTAGGATCTTACACTTCCGTAAAGAGAATCATTCGCTATGTGAATGGTACTTCCAACTATGGGATTTGGTACTCCTTTGACACTAATGCTAGTCTTGTACGCTTTAGTGATGCGGAATGGGCAGGAAATTGCGATGATAGGAAGAGCACATCGGGTGGTTGCTTCTTTCTAGGCAACAACTTGGTTTCGTGGTTTTGCAAGAAGCAAAACTCAATTTCCTTGTCCAGAGCCGAGGCCGAGTACGAGTACATAGCCGTGGGGAGTGGATACACATAACTCCTATGGATGAAGAAAATGCTAGTAGACTATGGATTCAACCAAGGTACACTTACTCTTTTTTGTGATAATATGAGTGCCATTAATATTTCCAAGAATCTGGTGCAACATTCTAGAACTAAGCATATTGACATCAGCCATCATTTCATTAGAGAGCTTGTTGAAAATAAATGCATAGTACGTGAACATGTAGGTACTAATGATCAACTTGCGGACTTATTTACTAAACCCTTAGATGTTACTCGATTTAAAACACTTAGTAGATCTTTTGGGATATGTCTTGTGGAGTGATGTGATTTGTGATTGACCCCATATGAGGAACTCAAGCAAATAGAGCTATTTTGCATTCTTGTCACTTGCAAAAATTTGAAATATCTTATGCTTCTACTTTTAATTGCTTGAGTAAGCTTGGTTGCACATATGTATATATGTTTTCAATTCAATAAGTGTAAACCTTGCTTGTTTACAATCCATGTCATATTTATGTTCAAACATGCATTTTTGGACTAGGAGATTTACATAGGAAGTATGATTTGAATGACCTATAGTTATCTCCATGACATGATGATTCTTTTATAACATGCTAATGTCAAATGAAAAAGCATGAAATTCATATAACATGCTCAAATGAAAAAGCATGAATTAATGATTGCATATAAATGCAAAACTTGTGTGAACAACACTTATGAGACTCAAAATGAATAAAGAATCTTGTAACCGTTCAAAGGATCTAAAAATCCAAATGTCTCTCTTTCTTTATTGGTCGAACATGGCTATTATCATACAGATATCTTATCCGAAAAAATCAAATAGGGTGCAAAGTCGCTCATGCCATATTTCGCTTATAAAGTTGGATATAGTTGCTCTTAAATTAAAATCAATGAAATCTCTATATCCTTGCTTTTCTCATGACAATGGTGAAACTGGTTTGAATTCTTATTAGAAACTTTTGTCATTTGCTTTGCCAAATACCATTGTATTTTGGACTTGAATGCTACATGTCTTGTATGCAAAGCATGTTTGATTCACACATTTTTTCTTCAAATAAATCTCCTTGTTTCTCTTCAATTAATTGGGATGCATAAAGTGACTTATATCATTATGCAAATATCTTGCATGCTACTATCTCTCTTTGCTAAGAGTGACCCGGTTGGGGACTACTTCTTTTGTAAGGATTCCCATTCTTTGATTGGCTTATTTCGTGGAAAAACCACATGTTGGGGTTTATTGTGTAAGGGTAGTTTAGGAGTTTGAGAATCAAGCTCAAAGGCCCTTTCACGACCTCAAGGGATAAGCACGCCAAAGGTATAATCTCTAGTGCTTAGTTTTTTTGTTTGAAGAGATTTAGATTGCATACACTCACTTAGCATACTTGCGTTTGTGTGCATACTCTTCACATGTCACATTTCACACTTGCACTTTGTTTTTTTGTATTTTGTGTGTGCTTATGTGCCTTGTAATTTGTTTCCCGATATTGCTCATAATCGTCCGCGCATGCATTAGTATGTGCTTGGTTTTACGTGAAATCGGCCTACGGAGAATGCCCTTGGCTTCTCCTTTAGTTTCACCTCTTTTGGTGAAACGGCGATTATGATCGGCGGCCTAGCCACCGAATGAAACCGCCATTTGAGTCCAGAGACCTCTAGATCAATTCTACGGTTATGATTGGCGGCCACGACCGTCGTTTGAAACCGCCGATCATACCTGATTGATTTAATCTCTCGGGTTTGTATCTGTGGTTGGTTCAGCGGTTTCGTAACCGCCGAATGAAACCGCTGATGATGCCCTATTCTTCTCGGGCTCAATTCGACGGTTGTAATCGGTGGCCTGGCTGCCGATTGAAACCGTTGATCGATGCGTTTCAGGGGGAAACTTGTCTTTTCACATGCCCTGTTCTTGATGTCTATAAATATCACACTTTCTCATTTTCTGTATTAATGTTCTTTAACTCTAAGAACCCTAAACTTCAAAGAGAGACATTTGAGAGAAAATCAAATCAAGAACACATTTTTAACACTCAAAAACCATTCTCATATGCATCAAAATATCATCTAGCATTTTCTAGTAGGATGCTTGCTTGCATGGGTTTTGGTCAACACACATTCTTTGGTAAGTTCTTCACTATTATCATATATAATTAGTGTTTTATTTATCATTGACATCTCTTATATTATTTGTATGTTCTTAGAATATATTCTAGATAAAAAATAGAGATTGTTGTGTTGACATGATTGAGTGTTGTATTTTGATAGCTATATCTAGGTTGTTTAATCTATGATTAGCTAAGCTTTATGACATGTCATTTAGCTTTTAATATCTAGGATTGAATTAATTGAAAAATCATCATCCTAGATAAGCATATAGGGTTACCTAGCTCTAATTGCATTTTTGGATATTTCATATATTCACTTAGGTTGTATTATCTCTTCTTAGAGAATTAAGTCTTGTGTTGTGACCAGGATTAGGTTACTTAATTCGCAAGCAATTGGACTAGGTCCACTTATACCGGGATTAGGTAGTTGTGATGAATATTGATCGAGATTAGATCATTAAACTGGGATTAGGTTGTAATCATTTCAGTTAGTGGATTCGAGGTTCGTGTGTGGCGCACATAACAGCCCGTGGTTTTTCCCGTGAGGGTTTCCATGTAAATATCAAGTGTTATTTACATTCTGCACCATATTACACTTGTTATATTATTGTGACTAGTTAGGTGCATTTTCGTAAAATTGACATACATGCGAAAATTGGGTAATAACGATTAAAATCTATTCACCCCCCTCTAGATTAATATATAGAACACACCGTTAATTATTTGTTTCACCTTTGTATAGGGAAAAATACCGTAGTACATGCAGCGGAAGCGAGACTAAAAATCGATTTAGTATGTTTTAAAATTTTTTCTTTTTATGAACCTTAACCCTTTAAATTAATTAACCATATATAAAGTAACAAAAGTTGAATACCTTTTGTCACGTGATCCGATTGACTTACGTCGATGGTAATCCGCAAGATCTTCAATCCTAGCACGAACGTGAATCACCTAGGAGCGTGGTCTCCCTTTTTCTTTGAATTGCAAACCTGAGAATGGGCAAACAAACTTTTCTTTTTCTTTTGTTAGTCACAAAACAATCAAAAGAATACAAAGATTATTCCGGTCACTTTTGAGTTCTCAATCTAATGATCGAAACTCGCGTGAACCTAATTCGATGTTGTACACACAAGCTTATTGATGAACAAGCAATTACTGTACCATCAAAAGAATAATTTTTTTTTTTTCCTTTTATGTTTTAGTAGAATAAAATATAATACTTTTCTATGAGTTTAGAAGAAGAAGAAAATTGAATCAATCAACAAGTAGGGTGGCCGAATTCTATAACAAGTGTTATATAGGGTGGCCAAAATTTTTCTCCTCTTCCTTTTAGGGTTGGCCGAAATCTCCATGTGGTCCAATTAGGGTTGCCAAATTTCCTCTACAAAAAAGGATTTGTGTTGTACCCTAATTCACATGTTAATTAGACTCCTAACCCTTATTCAATTCATAAGTATTTTTATTCTTTTATTGACTTAATAAAAGACTTTCCTATTTGATTAAATAAATAAAACTTATTATTTATTTTCTTACCAAATAAGTCTTTTACTTTTAATATACTACTACCAATAGTATATCTCTAGGAAATATATTTCCTGATCAGAAAAAGATTTGTTTCTTAATTAAACAATTAATTAATAAATTAATTAATTCTTATTTAATTAAACAATGAAACAAAATAATATATTAGGCTAATCTATTAACCTTGCCGCCCCACATGTATAAAAATGGGCCATATATTATTTTCTTATTTCATTTAATCCATTGGACTTTAAATAAAAAGCCCACATGTGAACCAGACCCATTCTTACTAAAAGAAACAAGCCCACATGCCATTCATTAATATATAAATATAATTGAGCATCCCATTAAATAATTAATGTGCAAATTATATTCTTAATATATTAAATGCAATTCTAGATGGACCCTTAAATTGGTCCGGTAGAATATATCAAGTGATCCATGCAAGTCCGTGTGGATTGGGGATCTTGGCGGGCTATCTAAATTTAAACTTCAATAGACACAACCTAATCACAATCAACAAATGATTCACTTAGGTCCGATCCATTAATTTTAACTCATTCCACTAAAGAGCTAAAATTGAACTCTTAAATAAAGATAGAAAAGGAAGACGTTCCTCTTTCATAACCCTAGACAATCATATTGGAGATAGTGTATCCTCGTGATTAATATCAGTAATCGCCAAGAGTTCATAGACCACCTATAACTCTCCAAGTTACCATATTTACTCATATGACCACGTTTTGAACTTGGATATTTTGACTTGTCCAGAAGCCATGTTTTCAATAGTCACTATCAAAAACTCAACGTTGAGAATTAATATCCAACTACCTCAAAACATCCATATGATGATATTATACTCTCATTTAATAAATGGAGCCACGATGTCCATATCTATAAATGAAGTCCTCTATCGATTAACAAATGAATATCACCAAACTATCGAGGATAGACTATGCTATATAATCGTACTCATTGATAACTCAAATGATATCACTTGTAATCATAAGTCCATCATTTATCTCAGGATTAAGATAGACTCTCCGATTGTCCTGATAATGAAAAGACTATTATCTATTGACGGTTCTAGATAAAGCTTTTCATTGTGATCCAGTTCAATGCACCCAGTGTACTAATTTCTTTTGCTCGAAGACACTCCGATGATTTTAGACTCATCATATCTCATTTGATCCCACTCAAATGCTAGCAAAAGAATTCTACAACTTTAACAAGATAAAGGTGCCCAACCTTTAACTTAAGTTATGAACAATATTCAAAACTAACTAAAGAATTGTGTCTACCACATACATATCCAGATGTACGAACAATTCTTCTTTTCTCATAGTCTTTAGACCTTATGATTATTTACTTTGACAATTATAATATTAAACTATAAATGCTATAAGATTTGTTAAACCAGAAATCACTTTATTAATATGAAAAAGATTGTTAATTACAATATTACACTCTTGCTATTGAGCATAATCCTAACACTTTGCCTATGTCATGACAAAAAGGGGGGAGTAGAATGTGGTAAGGGGAGTTGCAATTTGTAGTAGCTATTGTGCATGTTGGGGAGAACATTCATTGAGGGGGAGTAACCCAACATTCATTGAGAGGGAGTAACCCGTTGAGGGGGAGCATTGCATACACATACATTGAATAATGTTGTGCCTAAACTTTTAATATGCAAATGCTTGTTTTTGTTCTCACTTGATTAATCTCACATTTCACTTGTATTGGAAAGTATAGAAATCTTATTTTAAGGGATTGATTAATCTACAAGAGATTGAAGACTTCAAGTTGTAGTATTTAAAATATCTCTTTGTATTGTAGATAATCATTGTTGTCCCGTAGTTTATATTTTGTTTTGTGAGAAATCAATGTGAGTGGTGGTTTTGTGACGAAATAGCCAAAGGGGGAGATTGTAAGGTTCCCATTTGTTGATTGGCTTATTTCGTGGTCAAACCACATGTTGGGGATTCTTTGTAAGGGTAACTTAGTATTGAGATTCAAGTTCAATGTCCTTTGAAGATCTCATCATTGATAAGCACCAAAGGTAATTTTGAAGTGCTTACTTGCTTTGAAGAGATAGTTGCACACACTCATAACTCATGCATATGTTTAATCCTTGTATGTTATGTGTCTTATTGTTGTGCATTTATGTTCATTAACATCTCTTCTTGCATGTTTACATGATTGCATTTTGTATTTCCAAAGCCTTGTCATGCATTAGGCCTAGGAGTGCATTGTTTGCAAGGGCGCTGTTCAAAGCGCTCTACAAAGCGCTGTTCGAACAGCACCCACTTGACCTGGTGGAAAAATGCCATTTTTAATGCATCAGGTCTGATGCATTTTGAAGAGGCGCTGTACGGGCGCTGTACAAAAGCGTTGTACGTATAGCGCCTATCTCAGACCCGAGAAGAACAGAGATCAGGCGCTGTTCAGGCGCTATACAGAAGCGCTATTCGAACAGCGCCAATGAAGAACATTCTTCATTTTCCCAGGTAGGCGCTGTACAAGGCGCTCTACGTACAGCGCCCTGTACAGCGCCCAAGGCAAAATGACTACACTTCATCTTGACACCCTATATATATGCCTCTTTGACTTTAGGTCAATTAAGAGAGTTCATTTTCAGATTCCATACTTAGGATATTTTTCAAAAGAAAGAAAAATACGAAGAACTCACCTTTGATTACTCAAACACCTTTTCATGATCATCAATCATCATCTAGCATCAACCTTGATCATCTAGATGTTAATTTGCATGGATTCTTCATCACACTTTGCTTGGTAAGCTTTTGTTAGGATTATGCTCAATAGCAAGAGTGTAATATTGTAATTAACAATCTTTTTCATATTAATAAAGTGATTTCTGATTTAACAAATCTTATAGCATTTATAGTTTAATATTATAATTGTCAAAGTAAATAATCATAAGGTCTAAAGACTATGAGAAAAGAAGAATTGTTCATACATCTTGATATGTATGAGGTAGACACAATTCTTTAGTTAGTCTTGAATAATGTTCACAACTTAAGTTAAAGGTTAGGCACCTTTATCTTGTTAAAGTTGTAGAATTCTTTTGCTAGCATTTGAGTGGGATCAAATGAGATATGATGAGTCTAAAATCATCGGAGTGTCTTCGAGTAAAAGAATCTAGTGCACTGGGTGCATTGAACTGGATCACAATGAAAAGCTTTGTCTAGAACCATCAATAGATAATAGTCTTTTCATTATCAGTACAATCGGAGAGTCTATCTTAATCCTGAGATAAATGATGGACTTATGGTTGCAAGTGATATCATTTGAGTTATCAATGAGTACGATTATATAGCATAGTCTATCCTCGATAGTTTGGTGATATTCATTTATTAATCGATAGAGGACTTCATTTATAGATATGGACATTGTGGCTCCATTTATTAAATGAGAGTATAATATCATCATATGGATGTTTTGAGGTAATTGGATATTAAATCTCAAAGTTGAGTTTTCGATAGTGACTATCGAAAACATGGCTTCTGGACAAGTCAAAATATCCAAGTTCAAAACGTGGTCATATGAGTAAATATGGTAACTTGGAGAGTTATAGGCGGTCTATGAAATCTTGGCGATTACTGATGTTAATCACAAGGATACACTATCTCCAACATGATTGTCTAGGGTATGAATGAGGAACATCTTCTTATTCTATCTTTATTTAAGAGTTCAATTTTAGCTCTTTAGTGGAATGAGTTAAAATTAATGGATCGGACCTAAGTGAATCATTTGTTGATTGTCATTAGGTTATGTCTATTGAAGCTTAAATTTAGATAGCCCGCCAAGATCCCCAATCCACACGGACTTGCATGGATCACTTGATATATTCTACCGGACCAATTTATGGGTCCATCTAGAATTGAATTTAATATATTAAGAATATAATTTGCACATTATTTGTTTAATAGGCTGATCAATTATATTAATATATTAATGAAAGGAATGTGGGCTTGTTTCTTTTAGTAAGAATGGGTCTGGTTCACATGTGGGCTTTTTATTTAAAGTCCAATGGATTAAATAAAATAAGGAAATAATATTTGGCCCATATATTTAATGTGGGGCGGCAAGGTTATGTAATTAGTCAAAAATATTATTTTATTTTATTGTTTGATTAAATGAGAATTAATTAATTTATTAATTAATTATTTAATTAAGAAACAAAATCTTTTTCTGATCAGGAAATATATTTCCTAGAGTTATACTAAAGGTAAAAGACTTATTTGGTAAGAAAATAAATAATAAGTTTTATTTATTTAATCAAATAGGAAAGTCTTTTATTAAGTCAATAAAAAGAGTAAAAACACTTATGAGTTGTATTAGGGTTAGGAGTCTAAAGTTGATGGGAATTAGGGTAAAGTACAAATCCTTTTTTGTAGAGGATTTTCGGCCAACCCTAACAGAATCACATGTAGATTTCAGCAACCCTAAAGGAAAGGAGAAGTAAAATTCGACCAAAATATATAATACAAGCTATAGGGTTCGGCCACCTTAATGTTTTTACTGGATCAATTTCTTCTTCTTCTCATACTCATAGAAAAGTGTTTGATTATTCTGCCAAGACAAAAAAGAGAGAAGAGATTATTCTTTTGATAGTACACTAATTGCTTGTTCATCAATAAGCTTGTGTGTACAACATCGAATTAGGTTCACGCGAGTTTCGATCATTAGATTGAGAACTCAAAAGTGACTGGAATAATCTTTGTAGTCTTTTGGTTGTTTTGTGACTAACAAAAAGAAAAAGAAAGTTTGTTTATCCATTCTCAGGTACGCAATTCAAAGAAAAGGGAGACCACACTCCTAGGTGATTCACGTTCGTGCTAGGATTGAAGATCTTGCGGATTACCATCGACGTAAGTCAATCGGATCACGCGACAAAAGGTATTCTACTTTTTGTTACTTTATATGTATGTTTAATTAATTTAAAGGGTTAAGGTTCATCAAAGGAAAAATTTTAAACTGTACTAAAACCCCTTTTTAGTCTCGCTTCCGTTGCGTTGACCGTATTTTTCCCTACAGCTTTTCACTAATATCTTACATATTTTGTGACTTTCTTAACAAGCAATCTCATTTATTACTTGTATGTTATTCATATATATTTTGGATACAAGATTGAGATTAGTGTATTGAATGTTTGAGAGTTGTATTGTGATAGCTAATTAGGTTTTTGCTTAATCTTGATTAGCTAAGCTATTTGACATGTCATTTAGTTTTTAATATCTAGGATTGCTTTAATTGCAAAATCATCATCTTAGATAAGCATATAGGGTTCCCTTACTCTATGTTGCATTTTGGATATTCATATATTCACTTAGGGTGTTAATCTCTTCATTGAGAATCACAGTCTTGTGTGTAGCTTCCGGGATTAGGTTGCTTAGATCGCAAGCATTCGAACTACGTTCACTCATACTGGGATTAGGTAGGTGTGTGATTACTTCTGGGATTAGGTTGTAATTTTATCACATTTAGTGGATTCGAGGTTCGGGTGTGGCTCACTCAACAGCCCATGGTTTTTCCCGTGAGGGTTTCCACGTAAATATCAAGTGTTATTTATATTTCCGCATCATATTACACTTGCTATATTTTATTGACTATTAGGGGCATTTTCGTAATCTTGACCATACACGAAAATTGGGTAAAATTGTTAAAATCTATTCACCCCCCTCTAGATAGTTTTATACCCACCATGCAATATTTGTTTCAATGACCAGTAGTAAACCTCGAGATCTTCCTAACATGGTTCTTCGTCGAGTTGTTAGAAGTTCCTGCTAGTGTTGGGCCTCCACTGATGGTGTAAATGACTTGGATCTGCTGTATCAAGTCTTTTCCATTATCTTTTCTTCTTTCTTCTGCATCCCACATCTCCCTTTGTACATCCTTTCCCACCTTGATGCTATCCCGTACCTGCTGCAAAAATTCAATCAAGAGTCCCCCCCCCTTACCAATCATTCAATCTGGTTGCAGAGGTTATAACACTCAGAAGTGTTATATCCCACGTTCTCATGGAAATCATAGTACTTATATCTATTTCTCTTATCAGTCGGGATATTCATAGAACCGGGCTTACTGAGCAAACCCTTGTTACGGATGGCGAGGTATATGGTCTCTCGGGATGGATTAAGAGGAATGTAATGGTTGTACTAGTCCTCTTCTCCTGCTATCTGTGCTACCTCTCTTGGGGGAGGTGTTATTCTAGGAGGGGTCCTCCTCACGAGATATCTATTCTGATATTGGGGAGGAGGTGGTGGCCGATAGGTAGACCAGTTTAGAGGATGATTCTAGAACTTCTTTGCAGGTGCGAGCTTTGGAGCCTCCTTCTTTGGACGCTTGGCTGATCGGGCTTCATCGTACTCGACCTTGACCTGGAACTGTTCATCTATGTCCACTTGTTCCAATGCCCTGTCATAGGCCTCTTGGTATGTCTCGGGTGGATGTTTGGCAAATGATCGGAACAACCTGTCAGCCTACAGGTTCCTTCTGAAATTAGCCAAGGTCTCCTTGTCGGTAAATACTCCCATCTGGATCACTTCCTTATGGAACCTCTCTATATAGGATCTCAGCGACTCACCCCACTCTTGGATCACATACTGGAGTAGGACGGGGTTATTGGAATGAGGTTTGATCCCCTGAAACTGAGCACAACAATCTATAGTAAGCTTTGTAAAAGAATCCACACTACCTAGAGGTAACTTTCTAAACTAGGTCTTGGCATAGTTTGTTAGAGTGGAAGGGAACATCCTGCACATCGCTGATCGGGTAGCATTCTGGACCTCCATCTGATGGACAAAACTCTCCATGTGGCTCACGGGGTCTTCCGATCCAAAGTATTTCTCGGCGGATATCTTGAATTTTGGGGGTAACTCTGCTTCTCTGATTCTCCTGGAGAAGGGTGCATTTATCTCCCCCAAAGGATTCTTCCGGGTACTCCGATGCTTCCCTTTCCTTAGCTCATCGAGTTCCTTTGCCATTTTGGACCCATCGTGCCTAGATCAGGCTATTGAGCCTTCTTTATCCGAAGTATCGGATGCCACGGTTGCCTCCTTGCGCTCCTTCTTTTGAGGCCGGGTACCTCGTGGGTTTCTCCTAGACCCGATACTGCCACCAACATCGGTCTGTGGAGCCCTCTTCTTTGCCGCTGGTTTAGTCATTAGCTGGTTCTTTCTAAGAGGAATGTCAAACACTGACTTCACCTGTCGGGTTCTAAAATCTCCAGGATGACTTGGAATTGGCAGTGGAGGTCCGAGTATGTCAAAAACTGGTACCCGGGTACTCGATCCAGCTTCTCCTACGAGCCTGAGTGCTTCGAAAGGTATCCTTTGGGCAATCATCCAGAGGCGAATGCTTTCCACATAGGCAATAACGTGCTGTTCCATAGTATCCCGATTTATCTCTTGGACCGCGGGTCATAAGGTACATAGCCCGCATTAGGTGGAGGAATCGGTTCTAGGATATGGCTTCTCGTTCCCCTTCTCTTCCCTTGGTTTCTCTGGGTGGAAGTGAGGGAATGAGGTCCCGATGGGTTGGGCTGCCCTTGATATGGGAGTATTCCCCATAGACGGCGCCAAAAGTATTAATGGAAAATTGTCACCGAGGTGAATTTCCAATTAATAAATCTTTCTGATTGAAATCAGGGTAGATCGCAGTCGGAGAGATATCACGTAGTTCGATACCTATGAACACTCAATACAACGGATTGAACACAATGATGGTGAAACAAAAAATAATAGCAATAAGATCACATATAACTCATTGTTATTGATAATAAACACGTAATGAGAGTACAATGGAGATTTTTCTATGGCTATGGTAAAAGGGTTAAAACTCAGTTGGTGATGAAGCTCTCATACATGTCGATAAGTGGAAAAGAATACTCTAGGGTTTTGGACTCAAGTTGCGATCGTCCCTTTTCTGTATGGTAATATGTTGTATATATACGTCCCATTACTTGTTATGCACTCCCTTAAATTCGGTCCAGTGACCTAGTGATTTTTGGGGTGTTCCATGGCGATTAGTGAGAAGATCGTAGGAATGATTCAAGGAATCAAGCGATCCCTTTTTTGGAAGAATTTGATAGAGTTGACTTTGCTTTCAAATAGAACTCTTGAGTGGCGAGAATGAGTTAGTCTCCTTATCATTAAAACGTCGTCGTTTTATTGCCTTTATTTGTAGCTTGATCTTAGCGTTCCTACTCTTACCTTGATAGTCTGTTAATCTGATACTCTTGTTGCTTGGTTGGCCGGCTCTAGGAAAGATTGGGGTACATAGGCATTCCACCTCCTATTGGATCATGGTATCAGTGTATCGGGGTATAGAGATATCAGATTGGTGTGGTAGCGGGGTACTAGGATTCTACAGTAGTGATGTCCTTGGTAACTTGGCTTCTGTGTTTCCTGGTTCCTTGGAGTTTAGGAACTCTTGATCTTGATCTGGACTGATAGAAGGCGTACCTGATCAATTTTATGGCGGGGGTACCAAGAGGCTCTTGTATGATGTCTTTCTACCTAAAATATTCCTAAGTGTGGATGGAAAATTCTTCTTTGAACCCCTGCCATTTTTGGCGTTAACAAAATGATTTAAAAGTAAATTTATTAAATTTAAAATTTTACTTATCCAATATCGGTTTGCCCAAAAATCGATATCTTATTGTAAAATAAATCCATATCGAGATTTTGTTTGGTGTTGAAAATAGGAAGTAATAGTTTAAAAAATTTATTAAAGAAGAACAAAAATTTTGAAAATAGTTGACAATTTTTTTATAACAGTTTTACAAAACTGTCAACTATTATAAGTTTGTTGACAGTTTTGTAAAACTATCATTAACAAACTGTCAAGAATTATTTCTTGACAGTTTTTTTTATGACAGTTTTAAAAACTATCAACAAACTTATAATAGTTGATAGTTTTACAAAACTATCATAAAAAAACTGTCAACTAAGATGGTTTTTCTTGTAGTGATTGCTTCGATTGTAGGTTGCTTTATGCGATAAATCCTTGAATGCAGGATAATCGATGCGCATGTTTTGGAGATGACATAGATTCCCCGATTGGCCATTTCGGCCAACGACTAACTTAGTAGTATACGACATGTAAAATTATATTTAAGAACATATTAGGGTGGTTGTAAGATCCTAGATCTTTATTGGCTTGATTCCATTGCAAAACTCTCTTTATTTATATTGATTAGTTGCTTAGGTGATTCTTGGAGAAAAGAAGCTTCAAAGATTAAAAGCAACATCTCATGCAAATGTTGTCTTCAAAAGGGAAAGCTCATTCTTGGATGCTAAGGTATCAAGATCCTTCTTCCTTTTGCAAGGCGTAAGCGCACAAGCGCACACACACAATTCATATGTGTGTCTAATTGGGGTGTAAAGGTACCTATTTTATACCCCTAATTCCTATTACTTTGTGCTTGTTTCTCGGGTAAAACCAAGCATTTAATGGATTAAATAAGTGTTTCAGGTAAATAGAGGAACTCAGGGGTATTGTTGTCATTTTGGACAAATCAGAGGCAAAAGTGAAAAATTAGGGACTTTATTGAATATTCTGCGATTAAGGGAGAAGACAAGGGAGCAGATAGTAATTTGCCAAACAAGACGCAGTAAACAACCACGTCACCTAAGTAGAACGGCGTCGTTTTGGCCTTCTGCTTGCATAGGCATGACGTCACGCTGATGTCACAGCGTCATCTACCTCCAGTCGAGCCGACTCGACCCGTAACTTGACCCGTTCGACCCGTGATAGACCCGACTTTGACCCAGTCAATTTTTGACCATTTTCCAGTGGTTTTTCTAGTCGATTTCTACCCAGATCGGCAACCCACTTCCCGTTGGTCACAATGGACCCATTTCTAGCCTCTCATGCACACGTTTTCTCTCCCCTCCAAGAAGCCAAACCTCCGTGGAAATGCAAGCTTGCAAGCTTATCCCAGCGGCTTCCTTCCCGCGAACCAGAACGTCCAAACTCACCATGACTACGCGGTTTCATGCCGTTGGAACATTCCCGCAGTCTAGAAGGTCCAAACTCTCGGCAAAACTCCATTTTTCCTCCGTGAGTTCCGTCAACGAGCACAAACCTGCGGGATAAGGGATCCAGACCCGCGGGAACGACTGACTTAGGAGATCTGTACGTCCAAGCCTTGCCCAAACCATTCCCCATATAAATATACCTCTTTTGTTACCTTAAACACGATCCCTAATATCCAAACAATAACACAAATACCTTAGAATTACACCTAAAAAGCTTACAATATCTAGAATAGCCTAATCAACCTAGAATCTCACAAGCCACCATTGTTTCCAAGCTTGGGAAAGTCAAGGAGAAGTCTAGCTAGCTTAAGAACTTCACCAAGTGTTTGTGTAGTCTTTTTTATCTCTTTGTTTTCTTTAGTTTGTTGTTATATGTATAACTATATGTTTATGTTGGGATTTTGGTGAGATTGTAATAATATTCAATAGTTGGTTGATATGTTTATTTGCTTGAGCTTAATGTATGCATGTTAGTTGATTAATCAATTGATTGACATGTAATGGATTTAGACTAATTGAGATATCAATAACATGCTTGAATGATCATTTATGTATGTGTCTTTATCCTAGTTTAGATTGGTGAAGACTAATCTTGTGAGCATATTTACCATCAACTAGGAATTGGATTTATTGCATTGAACATCATTTCCTAGCATTTTCATACTCAATCCTCACTCTTGCATGACCATGCATGAGTTTAGTTAATTTAGTTAGTCAGTGTTAAATTAGTTAACTGTGTTTGGTAAGCTTATTAATTTAGATAATTGTAGTAGTAACTTAGTGATTAATTAGTTAATTGCTTAAGGGATTTACATCCCTTAGTTGTATTAGGATTTAGTATAACTTAGTTGTAGTTTAATTAAAGTCATCTTAGTGTAATCATAGTGAATTAGTTAGTTAAATTGCTTGTGACCACCATGCTTTACTTTTCTTGCACTTGTAATTAGTGTATATAGTGTATATAACCTAAGACTAGAACCGATTTAAGGTAAACACCTCCTCGTGGGAACGAAACCCTTACTCGTAACCACTATACGTGGCCAATGATTCGTATACTTGCGAAAGAGTAGAAACACTCATACACCATATCATTCACGGTAGTTTATAGAACTATCGCATTCATTTGTGGCGATCAGTGTCCCTGCATCATTGTGCAAACATTTGGTATGACACATTCACACTCATTTAAGTATGCACATGCATTACATCAAGCCCCAATATGTGGTTTGTCTACGAAATAAGCCAATCAATAAATGGGAATCCTTATAATCTCCCTCTTTAGCTATTTCATGACAAAACCACCACTCACATTAATTCTCACAAAATAAAAGCGTCAACAATAATTTATTCTAAATTACAAGAGAGAAGCCTAATCAAACTATATCTTCATGCAAACCATCTCTTGTAGAATAAATCATCCCTGCACAATAAGAACTACACTTTCTAGACAAGTGTTTGTGAGATTAATCATGTGAGATAAAACAAGCATTTGCAATAAGAATTTAAGCACAACATCATGCAATGTATGTGAAGTGCAAATGCTCCCCCTCAACAGTTTACTCTCCCTCAAAAGGTAAATTGACACGCATAGGACAGTTCTATAAACTATGGTAAATGAGAGGGCGTGCGAGTTTATCCGCAAGTGGACGGATCGTTGCGATCGCGTAGCAGCAAGTACGGTTTGTTCCACAGGGAGACGGAATCCGTTAACTGTATCTAGTTCTAGTGTTATAAAGCAATGTAAATGGAATGCGGTGTTGTGTGTGTGTGTGGAGATGCACCTAACTAGGATAGAAATGTAGCCGGGTGTCTTGGCTATCTAATTAATCTACTCCTATTTAAGTTAATCTACTCCTGAAGGCAAGACACCCTAACTACGAAAACAAAGGTGGCTTGGAGATAAGCAAGATATGAGACACACATGGGAAATCAGATTACCAAACACAATACGCAAATCATGTGGATTGTTTATCATGTGAATCCAATTAATCCAATAAAGGGTTCGTTCTCTTGATTAGGGAATTACTGAAATCATGTCATCACTCTCCAATCGGAAGAGTGATTGTGTCTAGGGTTTAGACCCATTAAGCACAAGAACTATGAACCAAAGCTATGGTGGCAAAGATATACACACACAAGCTATTCCCATTCAATTGAGCTAATAGCCAAGCTTATACCCGGAATGGAAATCCAAGCACAAACTCAACTCTCAATCACTCTAATCATTCTAAACACATACATAGTAAATCATCTACCAACATACATACACAAATGAGATATTTGATTACAACTACTCCTACATCATTATGTTAATCTACTCCTAATCTCATCCATACATACACATCAATATATAATCATCCATAAATATGAATATCACAATAAGAGATTGGAACCATACGCATATCAATGAATGGAACAATACTAAATCAAATCAAATAACAATACATACATATATTAACATAAGTGTTGGTTTACAAATATTCCCACAAGTGTTACACATCAATAGAAAATACCAAGATATGAGAAGTAAAGAAATCACCCTTGAAGACAAGCCTCCAAAAGCTCTTCCTATCTATGAAACTCCTTAGGCTTGACACACAAGCCCTCCTGTCTCTACATATCTACTCTCCATGGAAGGCTTTCCATGGAGGAAAATCCCCCATGGAAGGCTTGGAGTTGCTCTCTCTCTTTTGTGATGTTCAATCCAAGAAAAAGGGTTTCTTGGAGCAAGGACTTGTGGTGCACTTGGTTGGTCACACTAAAAGAGAAGCTAAAGAGGTGTTTATATAGTTGGGCAAGTTTAGGCATGAATGGGGTGTGAAAAGACTAGAAATACCCCTGAAAATATCATCATTTCAGCTCGGATGGGGGTGTGGCGGGTTCAGTTCGCAGGACATGTCTAGCCACACGAACTAGCCAGAGTCTTGGCGACTTCATGTAACGGGAAATGTCTAGCCGCACGAACTAGCCAGAGTCTTGGTGACTTCATGTTGCGGGAAATGTCTAACTGCACGAACTAACAGGAATCCTGGCGGGTTCAGTTCCGCGGGACATATCTAGCTAGCTAGAAGGTCTGAACTAGCCGGTTCATCTCTGCGGGTTCATGCTCCCCTGTTCCACGGGTTCATTCTCGTTAGTTCGAACCCGCCGGAACTCTTCTTCACACATAACTGCCCTATTTTGCCCCCATTTGGTACAAACACCTTCTATGTGGGATATTTACCTGCACATAGCTAAAGCACACATTATATACACAAAAGTGCTCGGAAACGAGCACAAAAGATAGGAAAATGGAGGGCTAAATGTGAACGTTTGGAGCGCGATCATAAAACTCCCCAATCATGCGAATGCTAAAATAATTTAGCAATTAGCATTCTCTCCCTAAATACATACTACTCCCCCTTTTTATCATGAGATGGGCAAAGGAGTAGTCCCCAACCGGGTCACTTGTAGCAAAGAGGGATAGTAGCATACACGTCATTTGCATAATCATATAATGCATTTTATGCAACTCAATTAATTGGAGAGAACAAGGAGATTTATTTTCATAAAAAAATGTGTGATTAATATGCTTTGCATGCAAGACATGTTGCATTCAAAACCAAAAGCAATGGTATTTGGCAAAGCAAATGACAAAGGTTTCCTTTAAGAATTTAAACCAATTTCATCATTTGTCATGAATAAAAGCAAAGATATAGATTATTCAAATAATTCAATTTAATGAGCAATTATATCCAACCTTACAAGCAAAACATGGCATGAGCGACTTTTTGCACCCTATTCGATTATTGCGGGTAAGATATCGGTATGATAGTAGCCATGTTGCACAAGTAAGGAAAGAGAGACATGTTGATTTTTATTTGAGTCTCATTTGCTTTTCACACATTATTTTTGCATTTAAGAAAATGCAATCAACAAATCATGCTTTTTATTTTTAGCATGTCATTTGAAATCATGCTTTTCACATTTTAAGCATGTCATATAAAATCATGCTTTTCTCATTTTAAGCATGTCATTTAACAATCATCATGTCATGGAGATCATTTTAGGTCATTCAAAGAGTACTTCCTATGAATATCTCCTAGTCCAAAAATGCATGTTTGAACATAAATATGACATGGATTGCAATACAAGCATTGGTTCACACTTATTGAAGTAAAAACATGTAAGCACATGTGCAACCAAGCTACTCAAGCAATAAATAAATAAGCATAAAGTTTTCAAATTTTTAGCATGCAATAAGTATGCAATAGCTCTTTCTGCTTGAGTTCCCCATGGGGGGTCAAAAATCACATGTCTTCAATAAAGGGCATATGGTCTTAAAGACTAACTAAGTCCATTGGACCTAGTTGAACCTATGTGAGATATGTTTGTCTCGTAGCAAGCGGGTTCGTCTTTTTCTAATCCACTTAGGTGTCTCAATTACATTCCTAGTGGCCATAGGCTTCAGAGTTCTAGATGGCAAAGAATCATGCATCTTAGCTCTATCCTTTTTCTTTTCAATCATGCATTTAAGTCTACACATTTTAATGTAATGCAAGCAACTTGGTCTAACATGACAATCAATACCACAAAAATAACAAGTGGGGATAAGGTTAGGAATCATACCATTCCCTTGAGCATGCATAGGTGCTTTCCCTTGTCGTTGTGATTGTCTTGGTTGTTGGATAGGATCTCTCCTCCTTTGTTGATGAACAAGACAATGTTGCTTGCTTGGTTGAGCTTGCATGATTGAACTCTTCCCTTGATGGATTTGAGGTTGAGGGAAGTTAGCCTTCTTGGTTGGTTAGACAAAGATTGAGGAAGGCTTGGGCTTGGAGCTCTTGATGATGAGATTGAGCAACACCCTTTTATCTTCTTCTCCTCTCTTACCTTAGAGGGACATCTCCTCATCGGAGTCAATTTCTTCTCTCTCAAATTCACTAATAGTGTTTGAGTCAAATGAATGCAAATGAGAAGAATGCAAAATGTATGAAATCAATCAAATACATACAAAATGCAAAACACACCAAAATGAGCTAGGATCACCTAAGTATATCTAGGAACCTGTTCTGATACCAATTGAAACAAATAACGGTGCGTGTTCTAATATTAATCTACAGGGGGTGAATAGATTTTAACCCTTATTACCAATTTTCGTGTTTAGTCAATTTACGAAAATACCCCTATCTAGTCAATACAATATATCAAGTGTAATATGTGCAGAATTATAAATGACACTTGATATTTACGTGGAAACCCTCAATAAGGAAAAACCACGAGCTGGTAAGTGCACCACACTCGAACCTCGAATCCACTAATTGTGATAACCTTTACATCCTAGGTTGACTTCAACCATGCTCGGACTATAACCCGCTACCACTACCCACAGGCCTATAAAAGTGGACATAGTCCACTTGCTCATGTAACCACCTAATCCCGGTCTAAAAGTATACAAATGTATTTAAATTGCTTAAGGCATACCTAGAGGGGGGGTGAATAGGTTTTTACGCCTTTTTTCAATCCCTTGAACAAACTTTTGTTTGTCCCTCAAGGTAGCCTTACACATAACAAATAAACCAAGAAAGACATACATAGACAATATGTGAATGTAATCATGTGGACAAAGTCTATGTATATCATCTAGTTGTATGAGGTATAAGAACAAATAAACTCAACAACAAAGAATACTTGTATTTCAATAGATGTTCAATGAGTTACAAGAGTGATCAAATATCACTATACAAAATTACAATATACAAAAGAATCATATATACAAAAATGATCAAAAGAATGAATCCACAAATCACACTTTACAAAAACTTGCTCCACTATACATCACAAGTGAATAATATGAAACAAGATAACAACATACACAAATAAAGTATAAGAGATAGAGATAGGAAGAATTAACACAAGAGATTTTTTAACATGGTAAATGTAGGAAAAAAACGAGTGCACGCAGCGGAAGCGAGACTAAAAATAGATTTAGTATAGTTTAAAATTTTTCCATAATTTGAACCTTAACCCTCTAATTAATTAACATATAATACTAAAGATATCATACCTTTGTCGCGTGATCCGATTGACATTGCGTCGATGGTAATCCGCAAGATCTTCCAATCCAATCACGAACGTGAATCACCTAGGAGCGTGGTCTCCCTTCTCTTTGAATTGTGTACCTGAGGATGGATTAACAAAACTTTTTCTTTTTCGTTAGTCACAACAAATTCCAAGAGGCTATAAAGAATGTTCCGGTCACTTTTGAATTCACAATCGTTAGATCGAAACTCGCGTGAACCTTATTCGAAATTGTACACAAAACCTTTTGATATAAAAGTTACTAGTGCACTATCGAAATAAGAACAAACTTTTCTCTCTTTTCCTCTTGGCCAAATTCTCACACTAATCTAAGAGTTGGATTTTATTTTTCTCAAGTAAAAGAAAAAACTCTCAAGTCCAAAGACTTAGCTCTTAGAGTTAGCCTTATTCTTTATATATATATATATAATGCGGCACTCACATTCAGGTTGCAAGAATAATATATATGTTGCGGCACCCAAATTCAACCTTTAATAATATATTTATATCATAAGTATTGCACGCCTAAATATATATATATATATATATATTTGAAATTAATTCTACATGCCTTATAATACATATATATTTTCGGCCTTGTGCACATATATATTTAATATATATTTATATATTGTGGCAAAAATCCTCTACCATGTAGGATTTGTCTTTTGACTTAAATCCTAACCCTATGTAGATTTCCTTAGAATTACAAACCCTAATCCAACTCTTTAGTGTATTTGTGACTATATCAAAGACTTCCTAATTTGACTAGATAAATAAATTTTCTTTATTTATCTACTTACCAAATAAAGTCTTTAATATTTATTATACTACCACAATAGTATACTACTAAGAAACATATTTCCTAGTTAGAAAAAGATTTTGATTTTTAATTAAATAATTAATTAATCAATTAATTAATTTCCATTTAATCAAATAATAAAAATAAAACAATATAATATCATATATATATCTCGGCCATGTGCCATATATATTAATATATCTATATATTGTTTTTCTATTTTATTAAATCCATTGGACCTTAATAAAAGGCCCACATGTGAACTAGGCTCATTCTTACTAAAAGAAACAAGTCCACATGCCTTAATACAATTCTAGATGGACCCATAAATTAGTCCAGTAGAATATATCAAGTGATTCATGCAAGTCCGTGTGGATTGGGGATCTTGGCGGGCCTATCTAAATTTAAGCTCCAATAGACATAACCCAATCACAATCAACAAATGATTCACTTAGGTTCAATCTATTAATTTTAGTTCATTCCACTAAAGAACTAAAATTGCACTCTTAAATAAAGATGGAATAAGTAAATGATTCTCATTCATACCCTAGACAATCTTATAGGAGATGGTGTATCCTCGTGAAGAATATCAGTAATCGCCAAGAGCTCATAGACCGCCTATAGCTCTCCAAGTTACCATATTTACTCATATGACTACATTTTGAACTTGGATATTTTGACTTGTCCAGAAGCCATGTTTCAATAGACTCTATCGAAAACTTAACGTTAAGATTCAATATCTAATACCTCAAAACATCCATATGATGATATTCTACTCTCATTTAATAAATGGAGCCACGATGTCCATATCTATAAATGAAGTCCTCTATCGATTAACAAATGAATATCACCAAACTATCGAGGATAGACTATGCTATATAATCATACTCATTGATAACTCAAATGATACCACTTGCAACCATAAGTCCATCATTTATCTCAGGATTAAGATAGATTCTCCGATTGTCCTAATAATGAAAAGACTATTATCTATTGACGGTTCAAGATAAAGTATTTCATTGTGATCCAGTTCAATGCACCCAATGCACTAGATTCTTTTACTCAAAGACCCTCCGATGATTTCAGACTCATCATAACTCATTTCATCTCACTCAAATGCTAGCAAAAGAATTCTACATCTTTAACAAGATAAAGGTGCCCAACCTTTAACTTAATTTGTGAACATTGTTCAAGACTAACTAAAGAATTGTGTCTACCTCATACATATCCAGATGTACGAACAATTCTTCTTTTCTCATAGTCTTTTGACCTTATGATTATTTACTTTTGACAATTATAATATTCAAACTATAAATGCTATAAGTGTAAGGATTCCCATTATTGATTGGCTTATTTCGTGGTCAAACCACATGTTGGGGTTTGGTTGTAAGGGTAGTCTAGGTGTTTGTTGAAGATCAAGACCCTTTCCAAGACCTCAAGAGGACAAGCACCAAAGGTATATATCTAGTGCTTACATTGGCTTGAAGAGATATAGTTGCACACACACACACAACATGCATAACTCTTATTCTTGTATGGTGTGTTTATATTTTGTGTGCATTGTGCTTTATTGATTTATTCAATATCTCTTCTTGCATGTTGAATTGATTGCATCTTGTTATATGATAATGCCATGACATGTTAGGCATTAGGATGCATTCAATACCCACACTTGCACTTCATGTATGTTAGCTTTTAGTGTGGAGTAATTCGTTTCCCTAAGGATGTTCGGAAACGTCCGCGCGTACACGGTAATGTGCTTTGATTTGCGCGATGATCGCCGGTGGAGATGCCTTTGGCTTCTCCTTGGTTTCACCATTTTTGGTGAATCGGCGGTTACGTTCGGCGGCCTTGCCGCCGTTCGAAACCGCCGAATGAGACCTGATTGAAATATATCTCTCGGGTCCAAAACGGCGGTTGGTATCGGCGGTTTCAAAACCGCCGAATGAAGTCGCCGAAGTTCCCCTGTTCCACACGGGAGCCATTCGGCGGTTCATTTCGGCGGCCTGGCCGCCGAATTAAACCGCCGATCGGTGCGTTTCAAGGGCAAAATTGTATTTTCACCTGCCCTGTTTTTGGTCTCTATAAATACATCCTTATCTCTGGTTCAGAACACAAGTCTTTGATCATAAGAACCCTAGAGAGATATTTAGAGAGACTTGAGAGAGAAAGCTTAAAGATCATATCTTTATCTCTCTAAACCCATTCCCACATGCATAAATCTTCATCTAAGCATCATCTAGGATCATCTAGCATATGCTAATGCATGGGACTTCTTCAACACACATGGTATGATTTGTTGAACACTTTTATCTTACATAATTAGTGTTTCTACTTATCAATTTTATCTCATATTTTACTTATATGTGTTTAGATTAATTTCTACATATAAGATTGAGATTATGTGTTGATTGGGTTTTTATTTGTTAGCTAGGCTTTAATGTTCATATGCCATCTAGCTAATTGATCTCATTTATTGATTGAGATTATTTTTCATAGCTTATTTGATTAGGTCATTATTGCCTAAAAGCTATGCCATGAACATTCTTGTGTGATGTATTGATAACTAGGTTGATAGATTGTTTTTTAATCAACTAGTTAATCCTTTGAATGTTTATGGGTTTTATATGATAGCTTTGTATCTAGGATTGGTGATCCTTTACTTAGCTAAAGTTATATGCCATGTCATATAGCTATATGTGATATCTAGGATTGATTATATTGTCATCTTATAATCCTAGGTAAGCATTTAGAGTACCCTAGCTCTTATTGCATTAATTGAATATTCATACATATTCACATAGGGTTGTGCATCTCTTTTGAGAGATTGAAGTCTTGGGGCTAAGTGTGCTTAGGCCTCAAGCAAATTGGACTAGAGCCGCTATAAAAGGCCCGCGTGGTAGATTAGAGGGTGCTCACGCCAAGAGTAGTGTATCAGGGGATATCACTAGGGATTGAACCAAGAGTGGCGATTGGTAGTGTCCATAGCCTGAGGTTATCTAGGGTGAGGGTCCGAGAATCACTTGAGGGTGTAACCGTCTTTTCATATAGTGGATTTCGAGGTCCGAGTGTGGCGCACTTAACAGCCCGTGGTTTTTCCCAGTGGTTGGGTTTTCCACGTATACATCAAGTGTCTTTTACTATTTCCGCATCTTATTACACTTGTATGTATTATTGACTTGCTAGGGGTATTTTCGTAAAATTGACTTGTATGCGAAAATTGGGTAATAATTAGATAAAATCTATTCACCCCCCCTCTAGCTTTATATTGATAAACACACCTCGAGTATTTTATGAACTTTCAATAAGATTTGTTAAACCAGAAATCACATTATTAATATGAATAGATTGTCAAAAACACTATTACACTCTTGCTATTGAGCATAATCCTAACAGTAAAACCTCCAAGGAGGAAACATCCACAGGTTGAACTACAACCATTGGGTACTATATATATTGGATGATAAAAATAGAGAATCTACAAAGTGACCAATCTTTAGCTCACCCAACCTAGTGGAGTCTAAGTCTACCCAACCCTATTGGAAAGTATGAGATCCTTCAATGATGCGGAACCACCACATATTGGACAACACACAAAACCAACATCGATGGAAGATTAGAAATTCCTCAAGAGTGCATACACCTCACGTGTACCCCGCTCTTTTGGAGTCTATGTCTAACCATATGCCTAGGCCTACCAATATAGTAGCCAACTCCCTATCCAAGGCACTCCTGCCTCTAGGGAGCCTCCCATGCATGACTATCCGGGTCCTCCCGACTCTAGCCATGACTTCTTGCTTGCCTATCTGTGTCCTCTCGACTCTAGACAAGTCTTCTTGCTTGGCTATCTGAGTCATCCCAACTCTAACTAAGACTACATGCCTTTTACAAGGACTTCCTAGTGTGATCATGTGAATGCAAATGATGCAAACAACCAATTCAACATAGAACATGTGATCAATACATTCCATGGTACAACTAGACCTAAACATGTGATAACACAAGTAATAAAAGTCTAGATGCAAAAACAAGAATAAAACCTAGAGCATGTGTAAACACCTAACACATAAAACTCATAGTCTCATTCACACATACAACACTTGAACAATTCATATTCATGAAGTACAAGTTCAAGATGCTATAAACATACAATAAAATACTAGAATCATAAAATCAAATCAATCAATATTCTAGCCAAAGATTTAGAGCAAGGATTAAAAGATAAATCACTTAAACCCTAGATAGCTCTAAAAACACATACAAATACAATAATCCTAGATTTCATCAATCAAAGGATCAAAACACATATCAAGGTTATTTATCACAAAATTGATTCAATCAAGTCACAAACAACCTAAGATATCAACCTAATCATAATACAACTCACAATCATGTGAAAAACCTAGAATAAAAAAAACTAGTTCACAAATGTCTCTAAATAGACTTTTGATTAGGATTGATTGTGAAGCTATCTTTCTCAATAGCATTCACCAAACATACAAGTATATATAGAAGAAGAAACCCCAAGCAAATTGAAGGTTATAAAAGAAGAAATCCCAAAGATATGACCAATACCTTGGATTCACGAGCTGGTTCGGTTTTCTGTGTGGAACCACCAGAACAATCGATCAAAAAGCTGCCAAACCACTTGGAAAAGGTAGAGGACTCGATTACGAACAATCTCCAACTTGAATCACTCAATTCTGACTTCGTATGAGAAAGTTATGGTGTTTGGAAGGTGAGAATATTGGAGAAGAAAAATCTGACGGGATTTGCAACTTTTCTTCTTGAAAATGAAATGGAGGGAATTTGGGAATTTTAAAGGAAGGAGAGAGAAGAGAGATTTTGGCCAACCAAAATGAGCCACATCAGCTCAGGCCCATGTGGGGCCCGTGGGCCACACGGGACCAGAGAGCTGGTCTGGCCGGGGCCCCATAGCCTCCACATGGGGTGGCCTAGCTTGGCCACTTGGCCTCGCTAGCTCTCCCGCGCACCTCTCGCGTTCTTCGGCCGTATTCGGGCCTCCGAACTCTGAATTCTAATATGTTTTTGGATTACGAACCATGACTCCTTCATGCACAACGATGACTATGAAACTTTGACAAAAGGTTGAGGATTCATCTCGGAAAGTGACGACGAATACAACTCAACGAATGAGAACAAAAAGTAGCGTAGCTACATTGTTTGGACTCGAAATTAAGTGAATGAGTAACCGAAATGACCGGAACTCAATAAGGTATCATAATAAAACATATTCAAGTCCAAATACAAAAATATGGAAACATTCAAACACAAAGACACACACATATGCTATTTCCTAGACATAGTCCTAGAACATGCAACAAGCAAAGATTGTCAAGATAGTAAAAATGCATGAGCATACATTTTCAAATGTGTGAAAGTGATATATAAATGATGTTTAACCATGAAGGAACACATAAGAATGCTATGTGTGTGTGCCTATCCTTGTAAGAGATATGAGGTCTTATATATACCTTTGTAGATCGATGAAACACATATCTCTTTGAAGCCAGCATCTTGCAAGAATTGTGGCTAAGACTTTCTTTGTCTTCTTGAATCTTCAACATTAGGACCACTAAACATTACAAGATAAACACGTTTTGATATGGAATACATGCCAACACAAACCAAAAACCTAACACAGTCATCACACAAGACTTACTTCTCCAAAGAGATCAAACCCTAAGTGAATATGCAATGATATTCAAATATGCAAATAATGCTAGGGTACACTAAATGCTTATCTAGGATTATATGATGACAATAAATCAATCCTAGATATGAAAATAGCTATATGGTATGTTGAACACTATTATCTTACATAATTAGTGTTTTTACTTATCAATTTTTTCTCATTTATTACTTGTACGTGTTTAGATTAATTTCTACATACATGATTGATACTATGTGTTGATTGGGTTATTTTGTGATAGCTAGGCTTTGAATGCTTATATGCTATCTAGCTAATTAATCTCATTATTTGATTGAGATTGTTTTTGATAGTTTTTGTGTCTAGGATTTGTTATCCTTTACATAGCTAAAGTTGTATGCCATGTCATATAGCTATTTTGATATCTATGATTGATTTTGAAAAGAATACGGTGTGTTCTAAATATGTTATCTAGAGGGGGGGTGAATAGATTTTAACTATTATTACCCAATTTTCGCATGCAAGTCAATTTTACGAAAATGCCCCTACTAGTCAAAAATACATACAAGTGTAATATAGTGCGGAATTTAAATAACACTTGATGTATACGTGGAAACCCAACCACTGGGAAAAACCACGGGCTGTATAGTGCGCCACACTCGGAACTCGAAATCACTAATTGAAATGAAGTTTACAACCTATGTAGACCTCGTCTAACACTCCGGTCTGTAACCCCTCACTTCTACCCAGCGGGCCTTTATTAGCAACCCTATTCCAATTTGCTTGAGGCCTAAGCACTCTTAGCCTCAAGACTTACTTCTCAATGAAGAGAAACAACCTATGTAAATATATATGAATATTCAAATAACAAACAAGGCTAGGTAACCTTAGATGCTTATCTAGGATGATGAGATAATCAATTTAAATCAATCCTAGATATCAATTGCTAAATGACATGTCAAATAGCTTAGCTAATCAAGATTAATTAAAAACCAAATTAGCTATCACAATCAACACTCAATCATTTTCATCACAAATAATCTCTAACTTGTATCTAGCATATAATCAAAAGCATACAAGTAATTAAAGAGATGTATTAATATGAAAAACACTAAAGTAATATGAAATTAGTGAAGAACATACCAAATAAGATGTGATGATTCAAAACCATGCATGGATCAATTCTATGAAGGCATATAAGATCAAATATGAAATTTGATGCAAAAGGGATTTGATTTGAGTGTTTAAAGTTGAGTTCTTGATTTGATTTTTTCTCAAAAATCTCTCTTGAATGTTTAGGGTTCTAATAACTTAAGGAACTTGATCAGAGAATGAGAAAATAAGATATTTATAGACATCAAGAATTGGGCATGTGAAAAGACAATATTGCCCCTAAAACGCACCATTCAGCGGTTTCAATCGGCGGCCAGGCCGCCGATAATGACCGCCGAATTGAGCTCGTGAAGAACAGAGCATCAACGGCGGTTTCATTCGGCGGTTTCGTGACCGCCGATCCAACCGCCAAATCAAACCCGAGGGATTAAAATCGATCAGGTATGAACGGCGGTTTCGAACGGCGGTCGTGACCGCCGATCTGGACCGCATAATTGCTTCAGACCAATCTGGACTGAAACGGCGGTTTCATTCGGCGGCCAAGCCGCCGATCATAACCGCCGATCACCAACAATGGTGAAAACCAAGGAGAAGCCAAGGGCATTCTCCATAGGCGGTCTTCGAGCGAAACCAAGCACTCATTAGTGCAAGCGCAGACGTTTCCGAACAATGTCGGGAAACGAATTATAAAGCACATATACACACAACAAGATATATCAACCAAAGTGCTAGTGTGTAAAGTGACATGTGAAGAGATGCACATAAAAATAAGCAAATATGCAATCATAGCAAGAATGCTAAGTGTGTGTGTGCTACTAATTCTCTTCAAACCAAGCACAAGAGATTATACCTTTGGCGTGCTTGTATCTTGAGGTCATGGAAGGGCCTTTGATCTTCAACATTAAACACTTAGACTACCCTTACATTCAAAACCCCAACATGTGGTTTGACCACGAAATAAGCCAATCAACAAAACGGGAATCCTTACAATCTCCCCCTTTGGCTATTTCGTGACAAAACCACCACTCACATTGATTCCTCACAACAAAATAAACCTATGGGTCAATGAAGATTTTCTACAATACAAAGAGATATATAAAAAATAAAACTTGAAGCCTTCAATCTCTTGTAGAACAATCATTCCCTGAAACAAGGTTTCTAAACTTTCCAAAACAAGAAAAGGTGAGATGAATCAAGTGAGATTAAAACAAGCATTTGCATATTTAAAAAATTAAGCACAACATCATGTTGTTTTATGTATGCAATGCTCCCCCTCAAAGGGTTACTCCCCCTCAATATATATTCTCCCCAATGTGCACCAATTGCTACAACAATTTGCACCTCCCCTTACCACATTCTACTCCCCCTTTTTGTCATGATATAGGCAAAGGAGTAGTCCCCAACCGGGTCACTTAAGGCAAAGAGAGATAGTAGCATTCTAGTATATGCATAATCAATATAAGTCACTTTATGCAATCTTAATTAATCGAAGAGAAACGAGGAGATTTATTAGATAAAATGTGTGAAACAAAATGCTTTGCATACAAGACATAGAGCATTCAAGTCCAAAATACCATGGTATTTGGCAAAGCAAATGACAAAGGTTTCTCATAGGAATTCAAACCAATTTCTCCATTCTCATCAGAGAAGCAAGGATATAGAAATTTCATTGATTTCAATTTAAGAACAACTATATCCAACTTTATAAGCTAAACATGTCATGAGCAACTTTGCACCCTATTTGATTTTTCCGGGAATGAAACCCGTATGATAGTAGACATGTTCAACCAATAAAGAAAGAGAGACATTTGGATTGTAAAATCCTTGAATGGATACTAGATCCTTTTTCATTTGAGTCTCATAAGTTTTTTTTTTTTCACACAAGTTTTTGCATTTAAGAACGCAATTATCAATTCATGCTTTTTCATTTGAGCATATACATGAATTTCATGCTTTTCATAAGACATTAGCATGTTATAAAAGAATCATCATGTCATGGAGATAATCATAGGTCATTCAAATCATACTTCCTACATACATCTCCTAGTCCAAAAATGCATGTTTGAACATAAATATGACATGAATTGTAAACAAGCACGGTTCACACTTATTGAATTGAAAACATATATACATATGTGCAACCAAGCTTACTCAAGCAATCAACCAAGAAGCATAAGATTTTTCAAATTTTTTGCAAGTGACAAGAATGCAAAAATAGCTCTCTTTGCTTGAGTTCCCCATATGGGGTTAGTATCATCCTTCATTAATGAAGGGCATGAGGTCCTATGGACCTACCAAGTCCATTGGACTTAGTTGAACCTATTTGAGACTTGTTAGTCTCGTAGCAAGCGGGTTCATTTTTCCTTATCCACATAGATATTACATTTTTCTTCTTAGTGGTCAAAGGTTGCATGTCATTCACTAACCTAGGATTATTGACAAAGGATTTCCTAGGCTCATGCAAGTGGGCTTTTCTTAGCCTCTTTTTCTCTATCATGCTATTAATCCTACAATGCTTAATGTACTTAAAGCACTTAGGCCTAATATGCCCATAAACACCACAATAATGACAAGTTGGTACAAAGTAAGAATTCATACCATATCCGTGTGAAGTCATTGGAGACTTATCATGCATTTGATGTCTCCTTTGGTGTTGAGTCGGTTCATGTCTTCTATTTGGTTGAACCGGAATGGGTTGCCTCCTTGGATGAGGTAGCATGTTTTGCCTCTTTTCATAGTGAGTCATTTGTTGAGGAGAGTTGACTCGAAAGGCTCTAATCCGTTGAGCTTGGGGTTGTCTTGTTTTCACCACCTTCACTTGTGCATTTTTCGAACATTGTCCTAGTTCTAACTTCTTCCTAGGAGTTTGCACCAGTGACGCTTCTGTCTTACCCAAACTCTTCACAAAGACGGTCTTCTTAGGAATAGAGCAATCCTTGCTCACTTCGAATCCAAGACCTTTTTTGTCACAAGGGCTTTTTCCTACACCAAGTATGTTGTCAAGCTTCTTGGTGCTTGTGGTCATTCTAGTCAATGACTCTTTGGCTTCAACAAGCTCTCTCTTCAAACCCTCTTCATTCCTCTTAGACAAAGCTAGCTCATCTTTTAGCTTGTCTTCTTCCACCATGGATCTTACCACTTCATCATTCAAGTGATCAACTTGTGTTGAAAGCCTAAGTAGTTCTTCCTTTAACCTTTGAATCTCTTTTTCATTCTTTAAATTAGAGCTTTCAAAACTTTCAAAGTTGTCCTTAAGATCCATTTTCTCCACTTGCTTCCTTAAGAGGTCATTGTATGTTGAAAGCTCTAGATTTTCTTCCTCTAAAATCCTTAGGAATCTATCTTTCTTCTTCATGGAGCTTTCAACATTGACTATAAAGTCATGCATATCCATATTCTCTACATTTCCATTTGTAGAGTTAGATAAGGAGTCATCTCCACTAGTGTCATCTTCTAGACTCTCCTCATCTCCTATGGATCCAATATCCTCATCAAGACCTTTACCTTGATCTCTTGAGTCAATAAGTGCCATATCCCAATGTGAAGCAACAACTATCTCCTCTAGAGCTACTTCTTCGACTTTCTCTTCTATGGGATCACTAGCAACGGAATTCTTACCAACAACTTCATTTTCTTCACAAGTGGCACCCAATGCCTTGAAGTTATTGATAAGCTCATCATCACTTGATGACTTATCTCCCTCTCCGGAGTCATCACTTTCACTCCAAATGGCGGCCATCATTTTTTCTCTCTTGTTCTTCAAATTCCCACAATCTAGTGAGATATGACCTATGCCACCACACTCATAGCATTGGATCCCTTTCCTTTCGCTATTCTCTTGCCTATGCTCAACCTTCTTGAAAGGAACCCTTTTCTTCAATTCTTGCCTTTTGGATGCATGACCCTTCTTCTCGAATTTTACAAACTTCTTGAAATTTCTCATTAAAAGTGCCATGTCTTCATCCGAGTCATCCTTGTCCTCCTTCTCAACCTTGGAAGCTCTCAAAGCAATCCCTTTTTGCTTCTTTGAAGGAGTGGAGTTAGGACCCTTCCTAGACTCGTAGGCGAGAAGTCTACCTATTACCTCGCTCGGCTTCATGTCCTTAAAATCACTGTTTTCTTCTAAAGCCGTCACCTTAGACTCAAACCTCTCGGGAAGCGATCTCATTATCTTTTACTTGATCCTTCTATCCGAGTAAGGGTCACCAAGTTGATGACTTTGGTTGACAATGTCCATCAACCTAATCTCAAAGTCGTTGAAGCACTCATTCTCCTCCATCCTAAGTGTCTCGAATTGAGTTTGGAGGACTTGAAGTTTGGAGTCCTTCACTACTTCGGTTCCCTCGTGTGCAACCTCTAAGATGTCCCATGCCTCCTTGGCTGTCTTAGTGTTCTGAATCAGTTTGTACTGATTTTCGTCCACTGCACATAAAAGGGCGTGCCATGCCTTTTGATTCCACTTGGACAACTCAAACTCAGGTTGTGTCCACTGTGCCTTAGGCTTGAGCACTTCTTCTCCTCCACCCGTGGGAGTCATCATAGGAGGCGAATATCCATCTTCAATGGCCATCCATGCCCTATCATGGATTTGACACACATATGCCTCCATTTTCCCTTTCCATTGGGAGTAATTTATGCCGATGAGGAGGGGAGGCCGTGTGCTTGAAGCACCCTCATGGTTGCCACCGTATCCACTCATTGTATGTAATGAATGAATTCAAATGAATGCAAAATGTATGAATGAGCACAAATCACACAAATGCAAAACACACCTAAAATGAGCTAGGATCACCTAAGTATATCTAGGAACCCGCTCTGATACCAATTGAAAAGAATACGGTGTGTTCTAAATATGTTATCTAGAAGGGGGGTGAATAGATTTTAACTATTATTACCCAATTTTCGCATGCAAGTCAATTTTACAAAAATGCCCCTACTAGTCAAAAATACATACAAGTGTAATATAGTGCGGAATTTAAATAACACTTGATGTATACGTGGAAACCCAACCACTGGGAAAAACCACGGGCTGTATAGTGCGCCACACTCGGAACTCGAAATCACTAATTGAAATGAAGTTTACAACCTATGTAGACCTCGTCTAACACTCCGGTCTGTAACCCCTCACTTCTACCCAGCGGGCCTTTATTAGCAACCTTATTCCAATTTGCTTGAGGCCTAAGCACTCTTAGCCTCAAGACTTACTTCTCAATGAAGAGAAACAACCTATGTGAATATATATGAATATTCAAATAACAAACAAGGCTAGGTAACCTTAGATGCTTATCTAGGATGATGAGATAATCAATTTAAATCAATCCTAGACATCAATTGCTAAATGACATGTCAAATAGCTTAGCTAATCAAGATTAATTAAAAACCAAATTAGCTATCACAATCAACACTCAATCATTTTCATCACAAATAATCTCTAACTTGTATCTAGCATATAATCAAAAGCATACAAGTAATTAAAGAGATGTATTAATATGAAAAACACTAAAGTAATATGAAATTAGTGAAGAACATACCAAATAAGATGTGATGATTCAAAACCATGCATGGATCAATTCTATGAAGGCATAGAAGATCAAATATGAAATTTGATGCAAAAGGGATTTGATTTGAGTGTTTAAAGTTGAGTTCTTGATTTGATTTTTTCTCAAAAATCTCTCTTGAATGTTTAGGGTTCTAATAACTCAAAGAACTTGATCAGAGAATGAGAAAATAAGATATTTATAGACATCAAGAATTGGGCATGTGAAAAGACAATATTGCCCCTGAAACGCACCGTTCGGCGGTTTCAATCGGCGGCCAGGCCTCCGATAATGACCGCCGAATTGAGCTCGTGAAGAACAGAGCATCAACGGCGGTTTCATTCGGCGGTTTCGTGACCGCCGATCCAACCGCCAAATCAAACCCGAGGGATTAAAATCGATCAGGTATGAACGGCGGTTTCGAACGGCGGTTTCGAACGGCGGTCGTGACCGCCGATCTGGACCGCATAATTGCTTCAGACCAATCTGGACTGAAACGGCGGTTTCATTCGACGGCCAGGCCGCCGATCATAACCGCCGATCACCAACAATGGTGAAAACCAAGGAGAAGCCAAGGGCATTCTCCATAGGCGGTCTTCACGTGAAACCAAGCACTCATTAGTGCAAGCGCGGATGTTTCCGAACAATATCGGGAAACGAATTATAAAGCACATATACACACAACAAGATATATCAACCAAAGTGCTAGTGTGTAAAGTGACATGTGAAGAGATGCACATAAAAATAAGTAAATATGCAATCATAGCAAGAATGCTAAGTGTGTGTGTGCTACTAATTCTCTTCAAAGAAAACCAACCACAAGAGATTATACCTTTGGCATGCTTGTATCTTGAGGTCATGGAAGGGCCTTTGATCTTTAACATTAAACACTTAGACTACTCTTACATTCAAAACCCCAACATGTGGTTTGACCACGAAATAAGCCAATCAACAAAACGGGAATCCTTACAGATTTTATTGTCATCATATAATCCTAGATAAGCATTTAGTGTACCCTAGCTCTATTTGCATATTTGGATATCATTGCATATTCACTTAGGGTTTGATCTCTTTGGAGAAGTAAGTCTTGTGTGATGACCGGGATTAGGTCGTACACCTGGATTAGGTGGTCACATGAGCAAATGGACTAGGTCCACTTTTACAGGCATGCGGGTAGTGGTAGTGGTAGCGGGTTATAGTTCGAGCATGGTTGAGGTCAACCTAGGATGTAAACGTTATCACAATTAGTGGATTCGAGGTTCGAGTGTGGCACACTTACCATCCCGTGGTTTTTCCCTATTGAGGGTTTCCTCGTAAACATCAAGTGTCATTTATAATTCCGCACATATTACACTTGATATATTGTATTGACTAGATAGAGGTATTTTCATAAATTCGCTAAACGCGAAAATTGGTAATAAGTGTTAAAATATATTCACCCCCCTTTAGATTAATATTAGAACACACACCGTTATTTGTTTCAGAAGATTTCTCCTCAAATGCAAATGGACCTCATTGTGGACTTCAAATGCTTTAAGGAAGGTAACTTACTTGTCTTGACTCTTAATTGAAGAGATTTAGTTGCACACACATACCTCTCTAGCATGAATGTGTGATCATTGCCTTTTGTGTGCATATATTTCACTATTCACACTTGCACCAACTTTGTGTTTGATATGTGCAAAATGAGTAGTGCGCTGGTCCCCTAACTCGTACACACCCACGCATTGCGCTACTTGTCTAACGCAACTCAGGCAGAGGTTTGCCGCTGGTCATGCACTAGTCGTCATGCGCAGCTCACTTTAGCGTAACTTCGACAGAGGTTGTGCGCTGGTCGAGTAATCGTGCGCTACTCGACCAAAGCACATGACAGGAAGTTGAAACATTTGTCCTAAAATGACCTCACTTTGTCTAGGTCATATATATATATATGTCTTGATGTTCGTGGTTCATTTTTTAGAGCAAAAAATTACAACTTTTGAGAGCCAAAGAGTGTCTTCAAAGCAAAGTCATCAAGACTTGATTTTTATCACCCAAAACACAAACACCCGTCATCCTTTCATGATTCATACATCATCTAGCATCTTCTAGGTATGATTTTTCATGGGTTTTCCTTATTACTTACATGACTTGTAGTTAGAACATCATATTCATCTTTTCACATGTTCTTGCTTTACAAGATAGCTCCTTTATGACTTGACTAGTATCAAGATTAGTTTTGTGTTGTTTTTTGTGATTTGTTTGTGATAGCTATTGCATATAGGGTTTTATTTGCACATGTAGCCAAGTTGTATGCATGTCATATAACAACATGATGTCTAAGAGTGTTTGACATGTTCATCCATGGCTAGATAAGCTTAATGTTTGACCTTGCATTTATGCACTTTGAATATTGCTCATATTCACATTAAGTTGTTTATCTCTTCTCTTTGAGAGTTAAGTCTTGTATTTACCTTGGGTAGTTTGCAAGCAAAAGCCTAGAATCACTATTAAAGGCCTGTAGTTAGCAAAGACGGATTAGTAATCATATAGGTGTGATGTGGTCAATCTAGATTGTAATCGTATTTGTAAATAGTGGATTTGAGGGTTCGATTGGCAATTATGCCCATGAGTTTTTTACCCTTTTAGGGTTTTCTCATGTAAAATAAATCATTGTGTCATTTAGATTATTTCCACACTTATTTTTCATAATGATTTGTGTTAGAGATTATAGGTGTTTGCAATTAATATTGACTAACCAAAATAGTTGGCGATTAATTTGGTTAAAAGCTATTCACCCCCCTCCCCTCTAGGTTTATTTAGACATATAGTATATATTTTTTCAATAATAAAGCAATCATTCTTGCGAAACAAGACGGAAAGACCCTCATCACTAAGATGAGAAATGCTTATGAGATTGGCTTGCAAGCCATCAACAAATAAAGCATTTGACAAGGAGGGTAAACTGGGAATGGAAATGCTTCCTTTCCCTATTACTTTCTTTTTAGATCCATCACCATAGGTGAAAAATCCACCTTCCTCCATGACAAAAGTTTCAAGTGCCTAGAGCACCCACTATCTAGGTACCAAGAATTAGAAGAATTTGTCTTCAAGGCAATTTGAGCAACAGAGCAAAAAATTCATCTCTTCTAATCCACCTAGGTGAAACATTTTCTTTCCTAGTAGTCATTGGTACATTGGCTCTAGATGTCCTAGGTTCATGCCAATTCGCTTTAGATTTCCTAGGAACATGCATTTTGGCTCTAGTCTTATTTTTCTCAATCATGTTTTTAACTCTACATATTTTAATATACTTAAAGCAATTTGGTCTAATGTGACCATCAACACAACAAAAGTGACATGTAGGGATGAAGTAAGGAATCATACCATGTCCTCGTGAATGCATTGGAGCCTTCCCATGTCTTTGAGCAAGTCTTGGGTGTTGAATTGGTTCATTCCATCTTTGTTGTTAAACCGGTCTAGATTGCTTCCTTGGTTGAGCTTGCATGATTGACCTCTTTACTTGGTGGACTTTAGGTTAAGGAAAGTTAGCTTGAGGAACCTTCATTAGTTAAGCTTGATGTTGACTTTTTGGTTCCATATTCACTTGTGCACTCTTTGAGCATTCTCCTAAATCAATTTTCTTCCTAGGATGTTGTGAAGATGAAGGTTCTTTGTTCGTCATGCTCTTAACAAACACGGTCTTGCTTAGGGTGGAGATCTCCTTATTATCTTCAAAGCCAAGACCTCTCTTGTCATTTTGAATCTTTAAGTCATTTATCATACCATCAAGCTTCTCCTTACTCACAGTCATATTGATAAGTAGACTCCTAGCTTTGTCCACTTTTTCTCTCAATCTAACTTCAACCTTCTTGGATCTAATGACTTCCTCACTTAAGTAGGTTACTTTGGTTGAAAGCTCTAGATTTTCCTCATTTAATCATCGATTTTCCTTTTTGTTCTTCATCCTTGAGCTTCCAAACTTAGTGATATAGTCTTCAAGATCCATGCCATCCACATTTCCATTTGTGGAGTGAGATGAAGAGCAACCATTACTTGAGTTATCTTCCTCTTGACTCTCTTCCTCTTCATCATTAACTTCTTTGCTCTTGTGAGAGGATACAAAGGCTATGAAGTTTTCCACTTGAATTTCATCACCCAAAGATTCTTCTTCCTCTTCCAAGTCATCACCATCACTCCAAGTGGTGGCCATTACTTTTCCCTTCTTCTTGTTCTTCAAATTTCCACAATTAGGAAACATGTGTCCTATGCCACCACACTCAAAGCATTGGATGCCCTTTCTATTGTTCTTTTCTTGTCTTGGTTCAAACTTCTTGAAATGGGACTTTTTCTTCAAGTCTTGGCCTTTGAATCTGAAGCCCTTCTTTTTGAACTTACAAACTTCTTAAATCTCTTCACCAACAAGGCCATGTCTTCATCCGAGTCATCATTATCCTCCTTCTTAAACTTGGAGACCTTCAAGGCTATTCCTTTTTGTTTCTTAAGAGGTGTGGAGGTAGGACCCTTTCTAGAATCATAGGCTAGAAGCCTTCCAATAACTTCACTCGGCTTCATATTCTTGTAATCACTATGTTCTTCTAAGGCTGTCACCTTTAACTCAAATCTCTTGGGAAGAACCTCATAATCTTTTACTTTATCCTTCTATCCAAGTAGGGGTCACCAAGTTGATGATTTTGGTTCACTATGTCCATCAACTTCACTTTAAAGTCATTAAAGCACTCATGCTCCTCCATCCTAATGGTCTCAAATTGAGTTTGGAGGACTTAGAGTTTGGAGTCCTTAACCACTTTGGTTCCTTCATGAGCCATCTCTAGGATCTCCCAAGCTTCCTTTGAAATCCTAGTGATTTGAATCAATTTGTATTGATTGTAGTCCATGGCACAGAGAATGGCATGCATTGCCTTGTTGTTCCACTTGGAGGCTTCAAACTCTTGAGTACTCCATTGTGACTTAGGCTTAGGGACATCCTCTCCACCTCCTATAGGAGTCATTGTTGGTGGAGTGTAGCCGACTTCTATTGGCATCTAAGCACGATCATGTATTTGGCAAATATAAGACTCCATTTTGCTTTTCCAAGAGGCATAATTTATCCCGGTCAGCAAGTGAGGTCTTGTGCTTAAAGCACCCTCGTTTCCACCACCGTTCCCACTCATAGTATTTAGGTGTATGAATGAGATGAATGCCAATGTATGTAGCAATAAAAAACATACAAAATGCAAGACACACCAAAAGCAAGGATCTCCTAAATATGTCTAGGAACTCGCTCTGATACCAATTGAAACTATTAAAGCGTGTGTCTAAAATACCTAGAGGGGGGTGAATAGGTTTTAAACAGGACAATTACAAAATTTTCTTAATTAGAAAATATTCAAAAAAAAACACCCAAATTTAAACAAATGCAACCAAATGAATTTAAGGGCGGAAAAACAATAAATTGCATGTTGATTGATTTACGTGAGAAACCCATAACTGGGAAAAACTCACGGGCTATTGTGCTAGCCACACACGATCCTCAAATCCACTACTTGAATGAAAGTTTACAAGCTAGGTTGACCTCAAGTCAAACCATACTTGGTCACTAACCATTCCACTCTACCCAACATGCCTTTAATAGTGATTCTAGACCTACTTGCTTATGCACTAAACTACTTAGTTGGTGGAGTGTAGTGATCTTCTATTGCCATCCATGCTCGGTCATTGATCGAACCAAAATTAGTATGATTTTAGCCCTCACTTCTCTTTTTGCTTGATCCTCGGGCAATATCCCGTGATTTAATGGTATGAATTAAGTGTTTTCAGGTAATTACGAAGTTCTGGGGCATTAGAGTAATTTTGGTCATTTAAGGGCAAAACTGTAATTATTGAGGGAAGATTGAAGTTATTGTGATTATATGAGAGAGCAGGGGACCTAATGGTAATTCGCCACGCAAAGCAGAGAAGGGCGCCACGTCATTAAGTAAAATGGTGCGTTTTGGAGGAGGGTGTGGGCCTCTAAACGCGCCCCAACTCATTTCTAAATCCACCCCATATGAGACAAAGAGCAAAGCATCTGCATGCACCTCTTTCCCTTGCTGATTACACCCTAAAAGAAGACAAAAGAGTAACGCCTGTGCGTACCCCAGCCTAGTTCTAAGGGCACCCCGTCTTCTTCAATCCTTCTTCTTCCTCTACGTGCAGACCAACTATGGTGCCCCTCTAAACCCTAGCACTCCACCGCCATTCAATGTCGAAAACCAAGCTACCGTCGGCAGTTTTCTGGCCAAAAATGACGGCGATGATGACGCGAGCAAGACACCACCCTTCTCGATCCTCCAAACCTCACCAAATCCACCAAGAAATTCGGTCCTCCATCGCCCCTTTTGTTGCCACTTTCCACCGCAACAACTTCGCAAATTTGTTCAATCAATGTCGCCATTTAGCCTATCGATGTCGCCATGGCGACATGGAGTTGTTTTGGCACCTGATTGCGTCGCCAAATGTGTTGCCACGAAACTCACAGCGAAACACACTCTGTCAATGGCTGATTTGGTGTAAAAATTACAAGATGAACCACTCTAAAGGGGCAAAATGGCAACTTGACAAGTCCAGGGGGTGTTTTGGTAATTGACAACCCAAGACCTAATTTGAAAACCCTATAAATTCACCACTATTTTTCTTTTTTAGACAACTCTTGACAACCAAGAAACCCCCTTTCTTCCACCATTCCTAATCCCACCATTCTCCTCTCTAATAAACACCTAGAATACTTCACCTAAATCACTCATCCCTATCCATCTTCTCCACCCCTTTCCTTTGTCATTTTCCATATGACTCCACCTATCTAGACACATCCTCAACACCCAATATTTGCACTAGCCATAACAAGGAAGTTCAAGGAAGGATTAAGCATACAAGAGAGACCCAAGGGTGATTTCTCTCCATTTTACTTCCTTTCTTTGTTTGTGATTATGTGTAATTAAACTCCCATTCTAGGGGGATGATTTGAGAGACTTTTTGGACAATGAGTATTTATTAAGGCTTTGAATATTATGTTTATTCAATTAAAGTTCTATTCACTTTTTAATTAGATCTCGCACTTATGTGATTGATTGAGTATTGACACACTTATTGATTGCAATATGTTGTAGGATTTATTTGAGATAAAATTGGTTGAGTTATTGACACACTTGATTAATTGTAGCACATAGTGAATAGGATAGGCTTTTGGAGGGTAAGCCTACCACGATTGCCTAGCCATTTGATTGTCACTAACCGATCCCACCTTTACCCCCTTTCCTTAATCAGTTAGGCATTTTGGTGGGAAGTTGTTTAAGGTTCGTAGTGACGGTTTAAGCAACACTTTTGAATGAGATCGATCCTTGATTGTGTGAATAGTACGTTAATGAAGCCATTGATGAATTGCTCAAAGTCCATTAGCTACTCTATCATTTCCCTAGACTTTCAATTAATTGTTTAAACCATTTTCTTATCTAGGTTGTTGATATTGGATTCCTATCTATTCTTACTCTCTTTACATTTTTGTTATTTTTATTTTCCATGTATGTTTGACACCTTTCAAACTACCATGATTTACTTTATTTTGCATTTTAGGAATTGTTAATTAATCCAACTAATTACTCTAATTACTCTAATTCCCTATGGAACGATCCTCAACTTGCCGCTTTACTAGCTTTCAAAACTTAGAGCACATTATGTAGGAATTCCTTTATAAACAACTTTTGATAATCCGCAATTTGGTAACGACACAAAAAGCGGGCGATCAGTCATGTATTTGGCAAATATAAGACTTCATCTTGCCTTTCCATGAGGCATAATTCACCCCAATGATTAAAGGGGGTCTTCTGCTAGAAGCTCCCTCGTTTCCACCAATGTTCCCAATCATAGAGTTTAGGAGTATTTAAACAAATTATAGCACGGTGTGTATAAAACTATCTAGATGGGGGGTGAATATATTTTAAGCTTATTACCCAATTTTTCGTGATTAGTCAAAATTACGAAATTACCCCTAAATAGATAAAGCAATAAATCAAGTATAAAATACGGAAATTAAATAACACTTGATTTTTACGTGGAAACCCTCACGGGAAAAACCACGGGCTAGTAAGTAAGCCACACTCGAACCTCGAATCAACTAAATGTGTAAAACGATTACAACCTAATCCCGGAAGTAATCACACACCTATCTAATCCCGGTATAAGCGAACCTAGTCCGATTGCTTGCGAATTAAGCAACCTAATCCCGGTCACAACACAAGACTTAATTCTCTAAAAATAGATTAACACCCTAAGTGAATATATGAATATTCAAATCCAACATAGAGCAAGGGAAACCCTATATGCTTATCTAAGATGATGAATTTGCAACTAAAAACAATCCTAGATATTAAAGCTAAATGACATGTCAATTAGCTTAGATAATCATAGATTATAGAAACCTAGATATCTATCATAAAAACAACACTCAATCAAATCAACACAACAATCTCTATCTTGAATATTAGAATTTAATCTAAGAACAATCAAGTAATAAAAGAGATGCCATAATAAATTAAACACTAATTATGTATGATAATAGTGAAAAACTTACCAAAGCAAGTGTGATGATGAAAGACCCATGCAAGCAAGCATCCTAGATATGCTAGAGAATGCTAGATGAACTTTGATGCAAATGGATTTTGGTTTGAGTGTTTAATGAGCAAACTTGGTTGCTTTCTCTCTTAAAAATCTCTCTTTTGAAAGTAGGGTTCTTGATGATTAAAGAGTCACATTCAGAACAAGAGAAAGTGATGTATTTATAGGCATGAAAAACAAAGCATGTGAAAAGACAAGTTTGCCCCTGAAACGCACCGATCGGCGGTTTCGATCGGCGGCTAGGCCACCGATCATAACCGCCGAATTGGCCCGAGAGGAACAGGGGACCAATGGCGGTTTCATTCGGCGGTTTCGTGACCGCCGATCTAACATATAAGTGCAAGTGTGAAATGTGACATGTGAAGAGAATGCACACATATGCAATGTATGATAAGTGTGTGTGTGCAACTAATCTCTTCAAAGAAAAATAAGCACTAGAGATATACCTTTGGAGTGCTTGACACCTTGAGACCTTGAAAGGGCTTGAGCAATAACAATAACACCTAAGCTACCCTTACAAAGAACCCCAACATGTGGTTTGTCCATGAAATGAGCCAATCAACAAATGGGAACCTTACAATCTCCCCCTTTGGCTATTTTGTGACAAAACCACCACTCACATTGATTCCTCACAAAAAAATAGAAACTACGAGACTACAGTGATATTCTATAATACAAAGAGATAAGAAAATGCAACTTGAAGTCTTCAACCTCTTATAGAATAATCAATCCTTGTAAATAAAGTTTCTAACATTTCCAATACAAGTAAAAAGTGAGATGAATCAAGTGAGAACAAAAAAAAACAAGCATTTGCATTTGTAAAAGATTAGGCACAACATTATGAAATGTATGTATATGCAATGCTCCCCCTCAACGGGGTTACTCCCCCTCAATGAATGTTCTCCCCAATATGCACAATTGCTTCTATATTTTGCAACTCCCCTTACCATATACTACTCCCCCTTTTTGTCATGATATAGGCAAAGGAGTAGTCCCCAACCGGGTCACTCATAGCAACGAGAGATAGAAGCATGCAAGATATTTGCATAATTAATATAAGTCACTTTATGCATCTCAATTAATTGGAGAGAAACAAGGAGACTTATTTGATAGAAAATGTGTGAATCAAACATGCTTTGCATATAAGACATGTAGCATTTAAGTCCAAAATACAATGGTATTTGGCAAAGCAAATGACAAAGGTTTCTAATAGGAATTCAAACCAATTTCACCAATGTCATGAGTAAAGCAAGGATATAGAATACATTGATTTCAATTTAAGAACAACTATATCCAACTTTATAAGCGAAACATGGCATGAGCGACTTTGCACCCTATTTGATTTTTCCGAATAAGATATCTGTATGATAGTAGCCATGTTCAACCAATAAAGAAATAGAGACATTTGGAATATAAATTCCTTTGAACGGATACAAGATCCTTTATTCATTTTGAGTCTCATAAGCTTTTTCACACAAGGTTTTGCATTTTAAGAATATGCAATAATCAATTCATGCTTTTCTTGTGAGCATGTTATATGAATTTCATGCTTTTTCATTTGACATTAGCATGTTATTTAAGAATCATCATATCATGGAGATAATCATAGGTCATTCATATCATACTTCCTATATACATCTCCTAGTCCAAAAATGCATGTTTGAACATAAATATGACATGGATTGTAAACAAGCAAGGTTCACACTTATTGAAATGAAAACATATATACATATGTGCAACCAAGCTTACTCAAACAATTAAAATAAGAGGCATAAGTTATTTCGAATTTTTTGCAAGATACAAGAATGCAAAATAGCTCTCTTTTCTTGAGTTCCCCATATGGGGTCAAATACAAAACTCATCACTCCACAAGATATATCCCAATAGATCTACTTAGTGTTTTAAATCGAGTAGAATCTAAGAGTTTAGTAAATAGGTCCGCAAGTTGATCATTAGTACCTACATGTTCAAGTACTATGCATTTATTTTCAACAAGCTCTCTAATGAAGTGATGGCGGATGTCAATATGCTTAGTTCTAGAATGTTGCACTGGATTCTTGGAAATATTAATGGCACTCATGTTATCACAAAAGAGAGTGAGAGTACCTTGGTTGAATCCGTAGTCTACTAGCATTTGCTTCATCCATAGGAGTTGTGTGCATCCACTCCCCGCGACTATGTACTCGGCCTCGGCCGTGGACAAGGAAATCGAGTTTTGCTTCTTGCAAAACCAAGACACCAAGATGTTACCTAGGAAGAAGCAACCGCCCGATGTGTTTTTCCTATCATCACAATTTCCTGCCCAATCCGCATCACTAAAGCCTATAAGACTAGCATTAGTGTCAAAAGAGTACCAAATCCCATAGTTGGAAGTCCCATTCATATAGCGAATGATTCTCTTTACGGAAGAAAGATGGGACTCCTTGGGATCCTCTTGGTACATAGCACACACACCCACACTAAAAGATATATCGGGCCTACTTGCGGTCAAATAAAGCAAGCTACCTATCATGCCCCGATATAGAGTTTGTTCCACACTTTTACCACTAGCATCCTTGCTTAGCTTCAAAGTGGTACTCATGGGTGTATCACAATGTTTGGCATTCTCTAAACCAAACATCTTCACTAGGTTTTTGGCATATTTGGCTTGGGTTATGAAAATCTCATCATCTAATTGCCTAATTTGCAAACCTAGGAAGTAACTAAGCTCACCAACAAGACTCATCTCAAATTCATGAGACATGACATCAACAAATTGTTGGACCTTGGTGTTGTTGGTGGAGCCAAAAACTATATCATCAACATATATTTGAGCTATGAAAAGCTCATCATTGTCTTTCTTGATGAATAGTGTCTTGTCAACACTACCTATTGTGTAGTTATTGTCAACAAGAAATTGAGTGAGGTGCTCATACCAAGCCCTCGGTGCTTGTTTCAACCCATATAGAGCCTTCTTGAGGCGATAGACATGGTTGGGGTGGTGTGCATCCACAAACCCCTTGGGTTGTTCAACAAACACTTCCTCTTGCAAGAAGCCATTGAGGAAGGCACTCTTGACATCCATTTAGTGCTTGTGCACACAAGAAATGGACAACATAAGTCTAATGGACTCTAACCGGGCAACGGGAGCAAAAGTCTCTTCAAAGTCGATACCCTCAATTTGAGAGTACCCTTGTGCTACAAGTCTAGCCTTGTTCCGCACTATGTTGCCATCCTCATCAGATTTGTTCATATAAATCCACTTGGTGCCTATCACATGAGTGTTTTTAGGCCTAGGAACTAGAGTCCAAACCTCATTCCTTTCGAATTGGTTTAGCTCTTCTTGCATGGCAAGAACCCAAAATTCATCATTTAAGGCTTCATCAACCTTTTTGGGTTCAATTTGAGAGGTGTAGCATATGTAGCTCATTAGATTAGCTATTTGACGCCTAGTCCTAACACCCTCATTCATATCTCCAATAACATCCTCTTTGTTATGGAGTCTTCTAACCCATGGAGTGGGTTCATTAGAGTCCAAGAGAGGGACTCTAGTAATAGGTTGTGTGACTTCATTATTGTCATTGGACGTCCCAACATTGGTAGTCACCACAACCCTCTCCAAAGGAGAGTCATCATCTAAAACTTCCTCCTCCTCATGGTCATTCGACTTGAGCCTAGTATCATCAATGACAACATTGGATGATTCCATGACAGTTAGAGTCTTCAAATTGAAAACTCTATAGGCTCTACTATTCAAGGCATAGCCAAAAAAAATACCCTCATCACTCTTAGCATCAAATTTGCCAAGTTGATCACGGTCATTTAAAATGTAGCATTTGCTTCCAAATGTGTGGAAGTAGCTAACATTTGGCTTCCTACCCTTCCATAACTCATAGGAGGTGTTTCTAGATCCGGACCTTAGGAAAACATGATTCCCTATATAGCAAGCCGTATTGACGGCTTCGGCCCATAGGTTCCTAGGGACATTGTTGCTAAGCAACATCACTCGGGCCATCTCTTGAAGGACCCTATTCTTCCTCTCAACAACTCCATTTTGTTGAGGTGTCCTAGGAGCCGAGAACTCATGGGAGATGCCTAAGCTATTGCAATAGCTTTCAAAAGAGGCATTCTCAAATTCCCTCCCATGGTCACTTCTAATCCGTTTAATGCTTTTAATGTTAGAATTCATTTCATTTTGTATTTTAGTACAAAGCATTTTAAACTTATCAAAAGTTTCGGATTTTTCTCTAAGAAAATATGTCCATGTAAATCTAGAGAGATCATCAACACAAATAAAAATGTATCTCTTTCCACCTAAACTCTCGGTTTGCATAGGACCCATGAGATCCATGTGGAGAAGCTCTAGGGGCTCCTTGGTGGAGAGATACTTGCCTTTTTTGTGCATGCTTTTGGTTTGTTTTCCTTGTTGGCAAGGTCCACAAATACCATTGGCTTTCTTCCCAAGCTTAGGGAGGCCACGCACACAATCGAACTTTCCAAGGGTTCTTAAATCCCTAAAGTTCATGTGGCCAAGTCTTTAATGCCACAACTCTATTTGCTCATCCATGGACACATTGTTTGAGACTATTCTAGCTTCAAGACAATAGCAATTGTCGCTAGATCTCATACCTTTCAATAAGGTTTGTCCATCGGGCTTTAGGATTGAGCAATCATCTTTACAAAACAAGACGGAATATCCTTCATCACTTAGATGTGAAATGCTTATTAAATTGGCTTTCAAGCCATCAACAATTAAAGCATCGGATAAGGAGGGTAATCCGGGAACGGAAATGGTTCCTTTCCCTACAACTTTCTTTTTGGATCCATCACCAAAAGGGACATATCCTTCTTCCTCCATAACAAGAGTCTCGAAGAAACTCTTGTTTCCCGTCATGTGCCTAGAGCACCCACTATCTAAATACAAAAAATTAGAAGAATTTGCCTTCAAGGCTATTTGAGCAACGTGGCAAACATTTTCATTCTTTCTAATCCACCTAGAAACAATATTTGCTTTCTTAGTGGTCTTTGGTAATTGGGCTCTAGATGTCCTAGGATCATGCATAACAATTTTATCATTCCTAGGAACATGCATCTTGGCTCTCTTCTTTCTCTTTTCAATCATGCTTCATCATGTTCTACACATTTTAATATATCGAAAGCAATGTGGTCTAATATGACCTTCAAATCCATAAAAATGACATATAGGAGTAAAATAAGGAATCATACCTTGTCCTTGTCTTTGTGGATGAATGGGTTCAAAGCATCTTCATTGTTGAACCGGTCTAGATTGCTTCCTAGCTTGAGGTTGCATGATTGGTCTCTTTCCTTTATGAGCCACTTGTGGAGGAATGTTGGCTTGAGAGACCCTAGGGGGTTGAGCTTGAGGTTGCCTTCTTGGCCCCATCTTCACTTGTGCATTTGAACATTGTCCTATTTCTAACTTCTTCCTAGGAATTTACACAAATGAAGTTTCTTCATTCCTCAAACCCTTAACAAACACGGTCTTGTTAGAGGTTGAGATCTTCTTGCCATCTTCATACCCAAGACCCCTCTTGTCACATGGACTCTTTCCAACACCAAGCATATGGTCAAGCTTCTTGGTGCTAGAATCCATCCTAGTCATAGACTCTCTTACTTCTTCAAGCTCCCTCTTTAGGTTTTCTTCATTCCTCCTAGATAAGACTAACTCCTCACTTAGCTTATCTTTCATCTTCTTGAATTTTTCCACTTGTTCACTTAAGTGGTCATTTTGAGATGAAAGCTCAAGATTTTCTTCTCTCAACATCTTGATATTTCTTGTGCTCTTGATTGCTAAATCATTAAACTCGGCATGGCATTTAGCAAGCACCTTTTTCTCCACAAAACTACTTATGGAGTTAGAAGAGGAATCACTTTCTTCTCCACTTGAGTCATTTTCCTCTTGACTCATTTCCTCTCTCTCACTAGCACTTTTGCTTTTATGGGAGGAGGCAAAAGCTAGGAGATTAGCCATGAGCTCTTCATCACTTGAAGACTCATCTTCCTCAATGGAGTCATCACTACTACTACTCCAAGTGGCGGCCATCACTTTACCTTTCTTCTTGACATTGTGATTAGCACATTCGGGGGCAAAGTGACCTATGCCACCACACTCGAAGCATCGGACCCCTTTCCTTTCGGTCTTCTCTTTCCTAGGCTCAAACTTGTTGTAGGAACCCTTTTTCTTGTAGTTTTGACCTTTGGAACCAAAGTCCTTTTTCCCGAACTTCATGACCCTCTTGAATCTCTTCACAAATAATGCAAGGTCTTCGTCCGAGTCATTCTTCTTTGCCTCATTTTCATCCTTGGAGGTCTTCAAAACAATTCCTTTTTGCTTTTTAGGAGGTGTGGAGATAGGACCCTTCCTAGACTCATAAGCTAAAAGTCTCCCAATCACCTCACTCGGCTTCATATCCTTATATCCAGTATTTTCTTCTAAAGCCGTTACTTTTGATTCAAACCTATCCGTAAGAGATCTCATAATCTTTTGCTTGATTCTTCTATCCGAATATGGATCACCAAGTTGATGACTTTGGTTGACTATGTCCATCAACTTGATCTCGAAGTCGTTGAAGCACTCATTCTCCTCCATCTTAAGCATCTCGAATTGAGTTTGGAGGACTTGAAGCTTAGAGTCCTTCACCACTTCAGTTCCCTCATGTGCAATCTCTAGGATGTCCCAAGCCTCCTTAGCTATCCTAGTATTTTGAATCAATTTGTATTGATTTTTGTCTATAGCACATAAGATGGCATGCATCGCCTTCCTATTCCACTTTGAAGCCTCAAACTCTTGCGCGTTCCATTGCGCCTTAGGCTTCAATACTTCTTCTCCTCCACCCGCGAGAGTCATCTTGGGTAGATCATATCCGTCTTCCACCGCCATCCATGCACGGTCGTGAATTTGACATATGTAGGATTCCATCTTCCCTTTCCATTGGGAATAGTTCAACCCGGTAAGAAGTGGAGGCCTTGTGCTAGAAGCACCCTCGTTGCCACCACCATTTCTACCGTTTCCACTCATAGTGTTTATGAATGAATGAAATGAATGCAAATGTATGAATGATCAAAAATCACACAAAATGCAAAACACACCAAAATGAGCAAGGATCACCTAAGTATATCTAGGAACCCGCTCTGATACCAATTGAAACAAATTATAGCACGGTGTGTATAAAACTATCTAGAGGGGGGTGAATAGATTTTAAGCTTATTACCCAATTTTTCGTGATTACTCAAAATTACGAAATTACCCATAAATAGATAAAGCAATAAATCAAGTATAAAATGCGGACATTAAATAACACTTGATTTTTACGTGGAAACCCTCACGGGAAAAACCACGGGCTAGTAAGTAAGCCACACTCGAACCTCGAATCCACTAAATGTGTAAAACGATTACAACCTAATCCCGGAAGTAATCACACACCTATCTAATCCCGGTATAAGCGAACCTAGTCCGATTGCTTGCAAATTAAGCAACCTAATCCCGGTCACAACACAAGACTTAATTCTCTAAAAATATATTAACACCCTAAGTGAATATATGAATATTCAAATGCAACATAGAGCAAGGGAAACCCTATATGCTTATCTAAGATGATGAATTTGCAATTAAAAACAATCCTAGATATTAAAGCTAAATGACATGTCAATTAGCTTAGATAATCATAGATTATAGAAACCTAGATATCTATCATAAAAACAACACTCAATCAAATCAACACAACAATCTCTATCTTGAATATTAGAATTTAATCTAAGAACAATCAAGTAATAAAAGAGATGCCATAATAAATTAAACACTAATTATGTATGATAATAGTGAAAAACTTACCAAAGCAAGTGTGATGATGAAAGACCCATGCAAGCAAGCATCCTAGATATGCTAGAGAATGCTAGATGAACTTTGATGCAAATGGATTTTGGTTTGAGTGTTTAATGAGCAAACTTGGTTGCTTTCTCTCTTAAAAATCTCTCTTTTGAAAGTAGGGTTCTTGATGATTAAAGAGTCACATTCAGAACAAGAGAAAGTGATGTATTTATAGGCATGAAAAATAGAGCATGTGAAAAGACAAGTTTGCCCCTGAAACGCATCGATCGGCGGTTTCGATCGGCGGTTTCAATCGGCGGCCAAGCCGCCGATCATAACCGCCGAATTGGCCCGAGAGGAACAGGGGACCAATGGCGGTTTCATTCGGCGGTTTCATGACCGCCGATCTAACCGCCGAATCAAACCTGAGATAAAAAAAAATCAATTAGGTATGAACGGCGGTTTCATTCGGCGGTTTCGTGACCGCCGATTCAACTGCCGAATTAGACCGAGAGATAAAATCAATCAGGTCTTGAACGGCGGTTTCGAACGGCGGTCGTGGCCACCGATCGTAACCGTAGAATTGCTCCAGACACTTCTAGAAGCAAACGGCTGTTTCATTCAGCGGCCAAGCCGCTGATCATAACCGCCGATCACCAACATAGGTGAAAACCAAGGAGAAGCCAATGGCATTCTCCGTAGGCGGTCTTCGTGTAAAACCAAACACATTCTAGTGCATGCGCGGACGTTTCCGAATAATATCGGGAACCGAATTACAAGACTACAAGACACAAATATACACAACAAAATATAACATATAAGTGCAAGTGTGAAATGTGACATGTGAAGAGAATGCACATATATGCAATGTATGATAAGTGTGTGTGTGCAACTAATCTCTTCAAAGAAAAATAAGCACTAGAGATATACCTTTGGAGTGCTTGACACCTTGAGACCTTGAAAGGGCTTGAGCAATAACAATAACACCTAAGCTACCCTTACAAAGAACCCCAACATATGGTTTGTCCACGAAATGAGCCAATCAACAAATGGGAACCTTACAAGTATGAATGAGATGAATGCAAATGTATATAGCAATCAAAAACACAAAAATGCAAGACACACCAAAAGCAAAGATCTCCTAAATATGTCTAGGAACCCACTTTGATACCAATTGAAACTAATAATGCGTGTCTAAATATGCCTAGAGGGGGGTGAATAGGTTTTAATGAAGTTAATTACCAATTTTTCTTGATTAGTCAATATTCAATAATCACCCAAATTAAAATACAATCAACCAAATTTAAGTGCAGAAAACAATAAATTGCAAGTTGATAGATTTACGTGTGAAACCCTCCTACTGGGCAAAACTCACATGCTATTGTGCTAGCCACACAAGGTACTCAAATCCACTACTTGAATGGAAGCTTACAACCTAGGTTGACCTTAAGTCAAACCATTCTTGGTCACTAACCCTTCCACTCTACCCAACGGGCCTTTAATAGTGATCCTAGATGAAAGTATACAAACGTAGTTAAATTGCTTAAGGCATACCTAGAGGGGGGGTGAATAGGTTTTTACGCCTTTTTCAATCCCTTGAACAAACTTTCGTTTGTCCCTCAAGGTTGCCTTACATACAACAAATATACTAAAAAAGGACAACATACATAGACAATATGAATAGGTAATCATATAAGCATGGTCTACATACATCATCAAGTTGTATGAGGTAAACAAACAAATAAGTATAATAACAAAGAATACTTGTATTTCACTATATGTTCAATGAGTTACAAGAGTGATCAAATTGTAGGGAAAAATCGCATAACACGCAGCGGAAGCGAGACTAAAAAATAGATTTAGTATGTTTTAAAATTTTTCCTTTGATGAACCTTAACCCTTTAAATTAATTAAACATACATATAAAGTAACAAAAAGTAGAATACCTTTTGTCGCGTGATCCGATTGACTTACGTCGATGGTAATCCATAAGATCTTCAATCCTAGCACGAACGTGAATCACCTAGGAGCGTGGTCTCCCTTTTCTTCGAATTGCGTACCTGAGAATGGATTAACAAACTTTCTTTTTCTTTTTGTTAGTCACAAAACAACCAAAAGACTACAAAGATTATTCCGGTCACTTTTGAGTTCTCAATCTAATGATCGAAACTCGCGTGAACCTAATTCGATGTTGTACACACAAGCCTATTGATGAACAAGCAATTAGTGTACTATCAAAAGAACAATCTCTTCTCTTTTTTTTGTCTTGGCAGAATAATCAAACACTTTTCTATGAGTATGAGAAGAAGAAGAAATTGATCCAGTAAAAACTTAGAGGTGGCCGAACCCTATATGATTTCTTATATAGGGTGGCCGAAAATCACTTCTCTTTTCTTTTAGGGTTGCCGAAATCTACTAGTGATTCTATTAAGGTTGGCCGAAAATCCTCTACAAAAAAGGATTTGTGCTTTACCCTAATTCCCATCAACTTTAGACTCCTAACCCTGATCCAACTCATAAGTGTTTTTATTCTTTTTATTGACTTAATAAAAGACTTTCCTATTTGATTAAATAAATAAAACTTATTATTTATTTTCTTACCAAATAAGTCTTTTACCTTTAGTATAACTCTAGGAAATAAATTTCCTGATCAGAAAAAGATTTTGTTTCTTAATTAAATAATTAATTAATAAATTAATTAATTCTCATTTAATCAAACAATAAAATAAAATAATATTTTTGACTAATTACATAGCCTTGCCGCCCCACATTAAATATATGGGCCAAATATTATTTCCTTATTTTATTTAATCCATTGGACTTTAAATAAAAAGCCCACATGTGAACCAGACCCATTCTTACTAAAAGAAACAAGCCCACATGCCTTTCATTAATATATTAATATAATTGATCAGCCCATTAAACAAATAATGTGCAAATTATATTCTTAATATATTAAATGCAATTCTAGATGGACCCATAAATTGGTCCGGTAGAATATATCAAGTGATCCATGCAAGTCCGTGTGGATTGGGGATCTTGGCGGGCTATCTAAAGTTAAGCTTCAATATACATAACCTAATCACAATCAACAAATGATTCACTTAGGTCCAATCCATTAATTTTAACTCATTCCACTAAAGAGCTAAAATTGAACTCTTAAATAAAGATAGAATAAGAAGATGTTCCTCATTCATACCCTAGACAATCATGTTGGAGATAGTGTATCCTCGTGATTAGTATCAGTAAACGCCAAGAGTTCATAGACCGCCTATAACTCTCCAAGTTACCATATTTACTCATATGACCACGTTTTGAACTTGGATATTTTGACTTGTCCAGAAGCCATGTTTTCAATAGTCACTATCGAAAACTCAACGTTGAGATTTAATATCCAATTACCTCAAAACATCCATATGATGATATTATACTCTCATTTAATAAATGGAGCCACGATGTCCATATCTATAAATGAAGTCCTCTATCGATTAACAAATGAATATCACCAAACTATCGAGGATAGACTATGCTATATAATCGTACTCATTGATAACTCAAATGATATCACTTGCAACCATAAGTCCATCATTTATCTCAGGATTAAGATAGACTCTCCGATTGTCCTGATAATGAAAAGACTATTATCTATTGACGGTTCTAGATAAAGCTTTTCATTGTGATCCAGTTCAATGCACCCAGTGCACTAGATTCTTTTACTCGAAGATACTCCGATGATTTTAGACTCATCATATCTCATTTGATCCCACTCAAATGCTAGCAAAAGAATTCTACAACTTTAACAAGACAAAGGTGCCCAACCTTTAACTTAAGTTGTGAACTTTATTCAGGACTAACTAAAGAATTATGTCTACCTCATACAAATCCAAATGTACGAACAATTCTTCTTTTCTCATAGTCTTTAGACCTTATGATTATTTACTTTGACAATTATAATATTAAACTATAAATGCTATAAGATTTGTTAAACCAGAAATCACTTTATTAATATGAAAAAGATTGTCAGTTACAATATTACACTCTTGCTATTGAGCATAATCCTAACACAAATATCACTATACACAAATACTATATACAAAAGAATCATAGAAATAAAATTGATCAATAAAATGAGTTCACCAATCACACTATACAAAGTCTTGCTTCACAATACTTCATAAGTGAATACTATGAAACAAGATAATAAAAATATACAAACAAAATATAAGAGATAGAGATAGGAAGAATTAACACAAGAGATTTTTTAACGTGGTAAAACCTCCAAGGAGGAAACATCCACGGGTTGAACTACAACCATTGGGTACTATATTATTGGAAAGTAAACATAGAACATTCACAAAGTGACCAATCTTTAGCTCACCCAACCTAGTGAAGTCTAAGCCTACCCAACCCTATTGGAAAGTGTGAAATCCCTCAATGATGCGAAACCACCATATATTGGACACCACACAAAACCAACATCGATGGTAGATTAGAAATTCCTCAAGAGTGCATACACCTCCCGTGTACCTCGCTCTATCGGAGTCTATGTCTAACCATACGCCTAGGCATACCAATACAATAGCCAACCCCCTATCCAAGGCACTCTTGCCTCTAGGGAGCCTCCCATGCATGACTATCCGAGTCCTCCCAACTTTAGCCATGACTTCTTGCTTACCTATCCGAGTCATCCCGACTCTAGGCAAGTCTTCTTGCTTGGCTATCCGAGTCACCCCGACTCTAACCAAGACTTCATGCCTTTTACAAGGACTTCCTAGTGTGATCATGTGAATGCAAATGATGCAAACAATCAAATCAACATAGAACATGTGATCAATACATTCTATGGTACAAATAGACCTAAACATGTGATAACACATTTAATAAAAGTCTAGATGCAAAATACAAGAATAAAACCTAAGCATGTGCAAACATCAAACACATAAGCTCAAAGTTTCATTCACATATACAACACTTGAACAAAGTATATTCATGAAGTACAAGTTCAAGATGCAATCAAAATATAACAAAAATACTAGATACATGAGATTTAATCAATCAATATTCTAGCCAAAAATATAGAGCAAGGAATTAAGATATAAATCAATTAAAACCTAGATTGCTCTAAAACACATACAAATACAAAAATCCTTGATTTCATCAATCAAAGGATCAAAACAAATCTCAAGGTCATTTATCACAAAATTGATTCAATCAAGTCACAAACAACCTAAGATATCATTCTAATCACAATACAACTCACAAACATGTGAAAAACCTAGAATCATAGAAACTAGTCCACATTGTCTATAAATTGACTTTCAATTGGAATGATTATGAAGCTACCTTTCTCAATAGCTTTTACCAAACATAAACAAACATATAGAAGAAGAAACCCCAAGCAAATTGAAGGTTGAAAAGAAAGAAATCCCAAAGATAAGTCCAATACCTTTGATTCAACAGCTGGTTCGGATTTCAATGTGTAACCACCAGAAAACTCGATTAATCAGCTACCAAACCACTCAGTAATGATAGAGGACTCAATTACGAACGTTCTCCAATTCGAATCACTCAAATCTAACTCCAGATGACGGAGATATGATGTTTGGAAGATGAGAAAATTCAGAGGAGAGGACTGACGGGAATTTGCAACTTTTTCTTCTTAAAAATCAAATGGAGAGAGATGGAGGGAAGATATAAGGAGGAGAGAGAAGGACCAAAATGGGCCAATAATGTGAGGCCACATCACCCCAGGCCGTGGGGGGTGCGTGGGCCTCATGAGGGCAGAGAGCCCCCTCGGCCATGGGGCCAACGGCCTCCCTCACGGCCAGGCCAAGTGGCCTCACGGCCAGCAGCCTCTCTCGCGCGCTCCCTCAGTTCTTCAACCCGTATCTTGGGCATCCGAACTCTGATTTCGAATCATTTTCGGATTACGAACCATGACTCTCTTATGCATGACAACAACTACACAATTTTGAAAAATGGTTGAGAAATCATCTCAGAAAACGATGATGAAGTCAACTCAACGACTCAACGAATGAGAACGAAAAATAGCGTAGCTACATCGTTTGGACTTGAAACTACATGAATGAGTAACCGAAACGACTGGAACTCAATAAGACATCAAATAAGAACATGTTCAAGTCGTACAAAAATACGAAAACATACAAGCACAAATACACACACATATGCTAATTTCCAGACATAGTCCTAGAAAAATGCAATAAACAAAATATTACCAATATAGTATGAATGCATGAGCATATTTTGTCAAGTGTGTGAAAGTGAAACATAAGTGATGTTTAATCATGAAGGAACACACAAGAATTCTATGAGTGTGTGTGTGCCTAGCCTTGTAAGAGATATGAGATCCTTTATTACCTTTGTTGAACAATGATGCACGAATCTCTTAAAAGCCGGCTTCTTGAATGAATTGTGGTTGAGACATCCTTCGTCTTCTTAATTCTTCAATATACGAACCACTAAACATTACAAGAGAAACACATTTTGATATGGAATTTATGCCAACACAACTATAAACCTTACACTAGACCTATTTGCTTGTGCACTAAGCTACTTAGTCACAAGGCTTAACTCATAAGGAAGAGAACACAACCTAGGTGAATATCAAATGCATAAATGCTAGGTCAACACATTTAATGCTTATCTAATCATGGATGAACATGTCAAACAATCCTAGATATCATGTAGCTACATGTCATATATAAAACTTAGTTATATAAAATAAATGCAATCCTAGATGCAATAGCTATCACAATACAACAACTCAATCAATCAACACAAAAATCTCAACTTGTAGATAGAACTTAATCTAGATGTAAACAAGTCATAAATGAGATTTCTTACTAAGTAAGTGTAGGGAAAAATACCGTAGTACACGCAGCGGAAGCGAGACTAAAAATAGTTTTAGTATGTTTTAAAAATTTTCCCTTTTATGAACCTTAACCCTCTAATTAATTAAACATATATAATCAAAAGTATCATACCTTTGTCGCGTGATCCGATTGACATTGCGTCGATGGTAATCCGCAAGATCTTCCAATCCAATCACGAACGTGAATCACCTAGGAGCGTGGTCTCCCTTTTCTTTGAATTGCAAACCTGAGAACGGATAAACAAAGTTTTCTTTTTCTTTTGTTAGTCACAAAACAATCAAAAGAAGACAAAGATTATTCCGGTCACTTTTGAGTTCTCAATCTAATGATCGAAACTCGCGTGAACCTAATTCGATGTTGTACACACAAGCTTATTGATGAACAAGCAATCAGTGTACCATCAAAGAATAATCTCTTCTCTCTTTTATGTTTAGTAGAATAAAAATAATCCTTTTCTATGAATTGAGAAGAAGAAGAAAAATTGAATCATTCAATCAACCAGCGTGGCCAAATTCTATATGTGGTATTATATAGGTGGCCGAAATTTTGCTTCCTCTTCTATTTATGGTTGCCGAAATCTTCCTCTAAATGGGACTAGGGTTGCCGTAAATAACATACCAAAAAGGGTTTGTGTTGCACCCTAATTTCCATCAACCTTTAGACTTCAAACCCTAATCCAACTCATAGATCTTTTTATTCTTTTATTGACTAAATAAAAAGACTTCTTATTTGATTAAATAAATAAAATTAATTATTTATTTTCTTATCAAACAAGTCTTTTACTTTTAGTATACTACTACCAATAGTATAACTTTAGGAAATATATTTCCTGATCAGAAAAAGATTTGTTTCTTAATTAAACAATTAATTAATTAATTAATTAATTCTTATTTAATTAAAACAATGAAACAAAATAATATATTAGGTTAATATTTACACCTTGCCGCCCCACTTATATAAATGGGCCATATATTATTTTCTTATTTCATTTAATCCATTGGACTTTAATTAAAAAGCTCACATGTGAACCGGACCCATTCTTACTAAAAGAAACAAGCCCACATGCCTTTCATTAATATATTAATATAATTGAGCAGCCCATTAAATAAATAATGTGCAAATTATATTCTTAATATATTAAATGCAATTCTAAATGGACCCATAAATTGGTCCGGTAGAATATATCAAGTGATCCATGCAAGTCCGTGTGGATTGGGGATCTTGGCGGGCTATCTAAATTTAAGCTTCAATAGACATAACCTAATCACAATCAACAAATGATTCACTTATGTCCGATCCATTAATTTTAACTCATTCCACTAAAGAGCTAAAATTGAACTCTTAAATAAAGATAGAATAAGAAGATGTTCCTCATTCATACCCTAGACAATCATATTGGAGATAGTGTATCCTCGTGATTAATATCAGTAATCTCCAAGAGTTCATAGACCGCCTATTACTCTCCAAGTTACCATATTTACTCATATGACCATGTTTTGAACTTGGATATTTTGACTTGTCCAGAAGCCATGTTTTCAATAGTCACTATCGAAAACTCAACGTTGAGATTTAATATCCAATTACCTCAAAACATCCATATGATGATATTATACTCTCATTTAATAAATGGAGCCACGATGTCCATATCTATAAATGAAGTCCTCTATCGATTAACAAATGAATATCACCAAATTATCGAGGATAGACTATGCGTTATAATCGTACTCATTGATAGCTCAAATGATATCACTTGCAACCATAAGTCCATCATTTATCTTAGGATTAAGATAGACTCTCCGATTGTTTTGATAATGAAAAGACTATTATCTATTGATGGTTCTAGATAAAGCTTTTCATTGTGATCCAGTTCAATACACCCAGTGTACTAGATTCTTTTACTCGAAGACACTCCGATGATTTTAGACTCATCATATCTCATTTGATCCCTCTCAAATGCTAGCAAAAGAATTCTACAACTTTAACAAGATAAAGGTGCCCAACCTTTAACTTAAGTTGTGAACGTTATTCAAGACTAACTAAAGAATTGTGTCTACCTCACACATATCCAGATGTACGAACAATTCTTCTTTTCTCATCGTCTTTAGACCTTATGATTATTTACTTTGACAATTGAAAGTTATTAAAATACTCGAGGCGTGTTCAATATAAAGCTAGAGGGGGGGGGTGAATAGATTTTAGCTATTATTACCCAATTTTCGCATGCAAGTCAATTTTACGAAAATGCCCCTACTAGTCAAAAATACATACAAGTGTAATATAGTGCGGAATTTAAATAACACTTGATGTATACGTGGAAACCCAACCACTGGGAAAAACCACGGGCTGTATAGTGCGCCACACTCGGAACTCGAAATCACTAATTGAAATGAAGTTTACAACCTATGTAGACCTCGTCTAACATTCCGGTCTGTAACCCCTCACTTCTACCCAGCGGGCCTTTATTAGCAACCCTATTCCAATTTGCTTGAGGCCTAAGCACTCTTAGCCTCAAGACTTACTTCTCTAAGAAGAGAAACAACCTATGTGAATATATATATGAATATTCAAATAACAAACAAGGCTAGGTAACCTTAGATGCTTATCTAGGATGATGATATAATCAATTTAATCAACCCTAGATATCAATTGCTAAATGACATGTCAAATAGCTTAGCTAATCAAGATTAATTAAAAACCTAATTAGCTATCACAAACAACACTCAATTAATTTTCATCACAAATAATCTCTAACTTGTATCTAGCATATAATCAAAAGCATACAAGTAATTAAAGAGATGTATTAATATGAAAAACACTAAAGTAATATGAAATTAGTGAAGAACATACCAAATAAGATGTGATGATTCAAAACCATGCATGGATCAATTCTATGAAGGCATAGAAGATCAAATATGAAATTTGATGCAAAAGGGAATTGATTTGAGTGTTTAAAGATAGGTTCTTGATTTGATTTTTTCTCAAAAATCTCTCTTGAAAGATTAGGGTTCTAATTGCTCAAGAAACTTATTCAGAGATTGAGAAAACAAGATATTTATAGACATCAAGAATTGGGCATGTGAAAAGACACTTTTGCCCCTGAAACGCACCGTTCGGCGGTTTCAATCGGCGGCCAGGCCGCCGATGACGACCGCCGAATTGAGCTCGTGAAGAACAGAGCATTAACGGCGGTTTCATTCGGCGGTTACGTGACCGCCGATCCAACCGCCGAATCAAACCCGAGAGATTAAAATCGATCAGGTATGAACGGCGGTTTCGAACGGCGGTCGTGACCGCCGATCTTGACCGCATAATTGCTTCAGACCAATCTGGACTGAAACGGCGGTTTCATTCGGCGGCCAGGCCGCCGATAATAACCGCCGATCACCAACAATGGTGAAAACCAAGGAGAAGCCAAGGGCATTCTCCATAGGCGGTCTTCGCGCGAAACCAAGCACTCATTAGTGCAAGCGCGGACGTTTCCGAACAATGTCGGGAAACGAATTATAAGGCACATATACACACAACAAGATATATCAACCAAAGTGCTAGTGTGTAAAGTGACATGTGAAGAGATGCACATAAAAATAAGCAAGTATGCAATCATAGCAAGAATGCTAAGTGAGTGTGTGCTACTAAATCTCTTCAAAGAAAAACAAGCACAAGAGATTATACCTTTGGCGTGCTTGAATCTTGAGGTCATGGAAGGGCCTTTGATCTTCAACACTAAACACTTGGACTACCCTTACATTCAAAACCCCAACATGTGGTTTGACCACGAAATAAGCCAATCAACAAAACGGGAATCCTTACAATCTCCCCCTTTGGCTATTTCGTGACAAAACCACCACTCACATTGATTCCTCACAACAAAAATAAACCTATGGGTCAATGAAGATTTTCTACAATACAAAGAGATATATAAAAATAAAACTTGAAGTCTTCAATCTCTTGTAGAACAATCATTCCCTGAAACAAGGTTTCTAAACTTTCCGAAACAAGTAAAAGTGAGATGAATCAAGTGAGGACATAAACAAGCATTTGCATTTCTAAGAAATTAAACACAACATCATGCAATGTATGATGAATGCAATGCTCCCCCTCAAAGGGTTACTCCCCCTCAATGTATATTCTCCCCAATGTGCACCAATTGCTACAACAATTTGCACCTCCCCTTACCACATTATACTCCCCCTTTTTGTCATGATATAGACAAAGGAGTAGTCCCCAACCGGGTCACTCAAGGCAAAGAGAGATAGTAGCATTCTAGTATATGCATAATCAATATAAGTCACTTTATGCAATCTCAATTAATCGGAGAGAAACGAGGAGTTTTATTAGATAAAATGTGTGAAACAAAATGCTTTGCATACAAGACATATTGCATTCAAGTCCAAAATACCATGGTATTTGGCAAAGCAAATGACAAAGGTTTCTAATAGGAATTCAAACCAATTTCACCATTGTCATGAGAGAAGCAAGGATATAGAAATTTCATTGATTTCAATTTAAGAACAACTATATCCAACTTTATAAGCTAAACATGTCATGAGCAACTTTGCACCCTATTTGATTTTTCCGGGAATGAAACCCGTATGATAGTAGACATGTTCAACCAATAAAGAAAGAGAGACATTTGGATTGTAAAATCCTTGAATGGATACTAGATCCTTTTTCATTTGAGTCTCATTAGCTTTTTCACACAAGTTTTTGCATTTAAGAACGCAATTATCAATTCATGCTATTTCATTTGAGCATGTACATGAATTTCATGCTTTTCATAAGACATTAGCATGTTATTTAAGAATCATCATGTCATGGAGATAATCATAGGTCATTCAAATCATACTTCCTACATACATCTCCTAGTCCAAAATGCATGTTTGAACATAAATATGACATGGATTGTAAACAAGCAAGGTTCACACTTATTGAATTGAAAACATATATACATATGTGAAACCAAGCTTACTCAAGCAATCAACCAAGAAGCATAAGATTTTTCAAATTTTTTGCAAGTGACAAGAATGCAAAAATAGCTCTCTTTGCTTGAGTTCCCCATATGGGGTTAGTATCATCCTTCATTAATGAAGGGCATGAGGTCCTATGGACCTACCAAGTCCATTGGACTTAGTTGAACCTATTTGAGACTTGTTAGTCTCGTAGCAAGCGGGTTCATTTTTCCTTATCCACATAGATATAACATTTTTCTTCCTAGTGGACAAAGGTTGCATGTCATTTACTAACCTAGGATTATTGACAAAAGATTTCCTAGGCTCATGCAAATGGGCTCTTCTTAGCCTCTTTTTCTTTATCATGCTATCAATCCTACAATGGTTAATGTACTTAAAGCACTTAGGCCTAATATGCCCATAAACACCACAATAATGACAAGTTGGTACAAAGTAAGAATTCATACCATGTTCTTGTGAAGTCATTGGAGACTCATCATGCATTTGATGTCTCTTTTGGTGTTGAGTCGGTTCATGTCTTCTATTTGGTTGAACCGGAATGGGTTGCCTCCTTGGATTAGGTAGCATGTTTTGCCTCTTTTCATAGTGAGTCATTTGTTGAGGAGAGATGACTCGAGAGGCTCTAATCCGTTGAGCTTGGGGTTGTCTCGTTTTCACCACCTTCACTTGTGCATTTTTCGAACATTGTCCTAGTTCTAACTTCTTCCTAGGAGTTTGCACCGGTGACGCTTCTATCTTACCCAAACTCTTCACAAAGATGGTCTTCTTAGGAATAGAGCAATCCTTGCTCACTTCGAATCCAAGACCTCTTTTGTCACAAGGGCTTTTTCCTACACCAAGTATGTTGTCAAGTTTCTTGGTGCTTGTGGTCATTCTAGTCAATGACTCTTTGGCTTCAACAAGCTCTCTCTTCAAACCCTCTTCATTCCTCTTAGACAAAGCTAGCTCATCTTTTAGCTTGTCTTCTTCCACCATGGATCTTATCACTTCATCATTCAAGTGATCAACTTGTGTTGAAAGCCTAAGTAGTTCTTCCTTTAACCTTTGAATCTCTTTTTCATTCTTTAACTTAGAGCTTTCAAAACTTTCAAAGTTGTCCTTAAGATCCATTTTCTCCACTTGCTTCTTTAGGAGGTCATTGTATGTTGTAAGCTCTAGATTTTCTTCCTCTAAAATCCTTAGAAATCTATCTTTCTTCTTCATGGAGCTTTCAACATTGACTATAAAGTTATGCATATCCATATTCTCTACATTTCCATTTGTAGAGTTAGATAAGGAGTCATCTCCACTAGTGTCATCTTCTAGGCTCTCCTCCTCTCTTATGGATCCAATTTCCTCATCAAGACCTTCACCTTGATCTCTTGAGTCAATAAGTGCCATATCCCAATGCGAAGCAACAACTATCTCCTCTAGAGCTACTTCTTCGACTTTCTCTTCTATGGGATCACTAGCAACGGAATTCTTACCAACAACTTCATTTTCTTCACAATTGGCACCCAATGCCTTGAAGTTATTGATAAGCTCATCATCACTTGATGACTTATCTCCTTCTTTGGAGTCATCACTTTCACTCCAAATGGCGGCCATCATTTTTTCTCTCTTGTTCTTCAAATTCCCACAATCTAGTGAGATATGACCTATGCCACCACACTCATAGCATTGGATCCCTTTCCTTTCACTATTCTCTTGCCTATGCTCAACCTTCTTGAAAGGAACCCTTTTCTTCAATTCTTGCCCTTTGGATGCATGACCCTTCTTCTCGAATTTTACAAACTTCTTGAATTTTCTCATTAAAAGTGCCATGTCTTCATCCGAGTCATCCTTGTCCTCCTTCTCAACCTTGGAAGCTCTCAAAGAAATCCCTTTTTGCTTCTTTGAAGGAGTGGAGCTAGGACCCTTCCTAGACTCGTAGGCGAGAAGTCTACCTATTACCTCGCTCGGCTTCATGTCCTTAAAATCACTGTTTTCTTCTAAAGCCGTCACCTTAGACTCAAACCTCTCGGGAAGCGATCTCATTATCTTTTGCTTGATCCTTCTATCCGAGTAAGGGTCACCAAGTTGATGACTTTGGTTGACAATGTCCATCAACCTAATCTCGAAGTCGTTGAAGCACTCATTCTCCTCCATCCTAAGTGTCTCAAATTGAGTTTGGAGGACTTGAAGTTTGGAGTCCTTCACTACTTCGGTTCCCTCGTGTGCAACCTCTAAGATGTCCCATGCCTCCTTGGCTATCTTAGTGTTCTGAATCAATTTGTACTGATTTTCATCCACTGCACATATGAGGGCGTGCCACGCCTTTTGATTCCATTTGGACAACTCAAACTCAGGTTGTGTCCACTGTGCCTTAGGCTTGAGCACTTCTTCTCCTCCATCCGTGGGAGTCATCATAGGAGGCGAATATCCATCTTCAATGGCCATCCATGCCCTATCATGGATTTGACACACATATGCCTCCATCTTCCCTTTCCATTGGGAGTAATTTATGCCGGTGAGGAGGGGTGGCCGTGTGCTTGAAGCACCCTCATGGTTGCCACCGAATCCACTCATTGTATCAAATGAATGAATGAAATGTATGCAAAATGTATGAATGAGCAAAAATCACACAAATGCACAACACACCTAAAATGAGCTAGGATCACCTAAGTATATCTAGGAACCCGCTCTGATACCAATTGAAAGTTATTAAAATACTCGAGGCGTGTTCAATATAAAGCTAGAGGGGGGGGTGAATAGATTTTAGCTATTATTACCCAATTTTCGCATGCAAGTCAATTTTACGAAAATGCCCCTACTAGTCAAAAATACATACAAGTGTAATATAGTGCGGAATTTAAATAACACTTGATGTATACGTGGAAACCCAACCACTGGGAAAAACCACGGGCTGTATAGTGCGCCACACTCGGAACTCGAAATCACTAATTGAAATGAAGTTTACAACCTATGTAGACCTCGTCTAACATTCCGGTCTGTAACCCCTCACTTCTACCCAGCGGGCCTTTATTAGCAACCCTATTCCAATTTGCTTGAGGCCTAAGCACTCTTAGCCTCAAGACTTACTTCTCTAAGAAGAGAAACAACCTATGTGAATATATATATGAATATTCAAATAACAAACAAGGCTAGGTAACCTTAGATGCTTATCTAGGATGATGATATAATCAATTTAATCAACCCTAGATATCAATTGCTAAATGACATGTCAAATAGCTTAGCTAATCAAGATTAATTAAAAACCTAATTAGCTATCACAAACAACACTCAATTAATTTTCATCACAAATAATCTCTAACTTGTATCTAGCATATAATCAAAAGCATACAAGTAATTAAAGAGATGTATTAATATGAAAAACACTAAAGTAATATGAAATTAGTGAAGAACATACCAAATAAGATGTGATGATTCAAAACCATGCATGGATCAATTCTATGAAGGCATAGAAGATCAAATATGAAATTTGATGCAAAAGGGAATTGATTTGAGTGTTTAAAGATAGGTTCTTGATTTGATTTTTTCTCAAAAATCTCTCTTGAAAGATTAGGGTTCTAATTGCTCAAGAAACTTATTCAGAGATTGAGAAAACAAGATATTTATAGACATCAAGAATTGGGCATGTGAAAAGACACTTTTGCCCCTGAAACGCACCGTTCGGCGGTTTCAATCGGCGGCCAGGCCGCCGATGACGACCGCCGAATTGAGCTCGTGAAGAACAGAGCATTAACGGCGGTTTCATTCGGCGGTTACGTGACCGCCGATCCAACCGCCGAATCAAACCCGAGAGATTAAAATCGATCAGGTATGAACGGCGGTTTCGAACGGCGGTCGTGACCGCCGATCTTGACCGCATAATTGCTTCAGACCAATCTGGACTGAAACGGCGGTTTCATTCGGCGGCCAGGCCGCCGATAATAACCGCCGATCACCAACAATGGTGAAAACCAAGGAGAAGCCAAGGGCATTCTCCATAGGCGGTCTTCGCGCGAAACCAAGCACTCATTAGTGCAAGCGCGGACGTTTCCGAACAATGTCGGGAAACGAATTATAAGGCACATATACACACAACAAGATATATCAACCAAAGTGCTAGTGTGTAAAGTGACATGTGAAGAGATGCACATAAAAATAAGCAAGTATGCAATCATAGCAAGAATGCTAAGTGAGTGTGTGCTACTAAATCTCTTCAAAGAAAAACAAGCACAAGAGATTATACCTTTGGCGTGCTTGAATCTTGAGGTCATGGAAGGGCCTTTGATCTTCAACACTAAACACTTGGACTACCCTTACATTCAAAACCCCAACATGTGGTTTGACCACGAAATAAGCCAATCAACAAAACGGGAATCCTTACAACAATTATAATATTAAACTATAAATGCTATAAGATTTGTTAAACCAGAAATCACTTTATTAATATTAAAAAGATTGTCAATTACAACATTACACTCTTGCTATTGAGCATAATCCTAACAATCTCCCACTTGCGCTATAGCAAATGTGTCATATCTCTCATGCCCATGTTCTCTAGATGCCCATCGAAACTCTTCTGAGGTAGAGCCTTTGTGAAAGGATCCGCTAGATTTTCTGCTGACGCGATTTTGGTAATCGTCACGTCACCTCTTTGAACAATCTCCCTTAAAAGATAATACTTTCTTTCAATGTGTTTTCCTCTCTTGTGACTTCTTGGTTCTTTCGAATTAGCCACTGCTCCACTGTTGTCACAGTAGATAGTGATCTACTTATTCGCACTAGGAACCACTTCCAAGTCAATCAAGAATTGGCGGAGTCAAACAGCCTCTTTGGCAGCCTCGCATGCAGAAACATACTCAGCTTCCATGGTGGAATCAGCAATACAAGATTGCTTGATACTCCTCAATATGACTGCTCCTTCTCCAATAGTAAACACAGCCCCTGATGTGGATTTTCTGGAGTCAGAATCTGATTGAAAATCAGAATCTGTATACCCAACGGGAATCAAATCCCCTCCAGAGTATACAAGCATATTATCTCTCGTTCTCTTAAGATACTTGAAAATATGCTTGACTGCCGTCCAGTGATCAGGACCAGGTTTCGATTGAAACCTGCTAACTATGCCAACAGCAAAACAAATATCTGGTCTAGTGCAGAGCATTGCATACATGAGACTTTCAACTACCGAGGCATATGGAACCCTACTCATGAATTGCTCTTCATGCTCATTCTTAGGAACTTGTTCCTTAGAAAGTTTGATTCCTTGTCTGAAAGGTAACATACCTTTCTTGGAATCCTGCATGGAAAACCTAGACAAGATCTTGTCTATGTATGAAGCTTGGGATAATGCAATCGTTTTATTCTTTCTATCCCTTATGACTTGGATACCTAGAATAAAACTTGCTTCTCCTAAGTCCTTCATATCAAATTGTTTTGCTAACCATTCTTTTACTGATGTCAATACTCCTACATTGTTTCCAATGAGTAGTATATCATCAACATAAAGAATCAGGAAAACCAACTTATCGCCCTTAATCCTTTTGTATACACAAGGTTCGTCAGGATTCTGAATAAATCTAAAACCTTCGACAGCTTGATCGAACCTTATGTTCCAGGATCTGGATGCTTGCTTTAATCCATATATGGATTTTTGCAACTTGCATACCTTTTCCATTTGGCCATTTTCAATGAATCCTTCTGGTTGCATCATGTAGATGTTTTCGTCAAGACTTCCATTAAGGAAAGATGTCTTGACGTCCATTTACCAAATCTCTAGATCTAAAGATGCTGCAATGGACAAGAGTATCCTAATGGACTTAAGCATGGCCACAGGAGAGAAGGTTTCCTCGTAATCGATACCTTCTTTCTGTGTATACCCTTTAGCTACCAATCTAGTTTTAAAGGTTTCCACCTTTCCATCCATACCTCTTTTCCTCTTGTATACCCACTTGCACCCAATGGGTTTTATCCCTTTAGGCAAGTCTACAAGGGACCAGACTTTGTTTTCGAACATAGATTCAATCTCAGATTGCATTGCCTTTTGCCAATGGCGACTATCAACATCCTCCATTGCTTCCTTATACGTGTAGGGATCATCGTCGTCCGGGAGATTCTCCACTGATTCTCCCAGACCGATGTATATTTCGGGTTGTGTTCTAACCCTCCCACTACGACGAGGAATGGTAGGTTGTTGATCTTGTATTGGATCGGAACTTACAATTGGGTTAGGTTGTGTAACCTCTCGTGGAATTGTATCTCCTGACATCTCATTCAGGACAATTCTACTTCTAGGCACAAAATCATTCATATAGTCCTTTTCCAGAAATTTAGCATTTGTCGAAACAAATACTTTAAGATCTGAAGGACTATAGAAATAATATCCTTTAGTTTTTTTTGGATACCCTACAAATATACACGTTTCCGAACGGGACTCCATCTTTTCTGTCTTTCCTTTTAACACATGTGCAGGACAACCAAATATCCTTAAGTGTTGTAAACTAGGCTTGCGCCCAGTCCACAACTCATGCGGTGTTTGAGGAACAGACCTAGATGGTACATCGTTTAGAATGTATATAGCAGTTTGTAAAGCATATCCCCAAAAAGAAATAGGAAGTGTTGAATAACTCAACATAGACCTAACCATATCCAAAAGAGTCCTATTTCTCCTTTCTACCACCCCATTTTGTTGAGGTGTTCCTGGTGCAGAAAACTGAGAAACTATCCCATTATCAATAAGATATTGCTGAAACTCACCAGATAGATATTCTCCACCACGATCAGATCTCAAGATTTTTATGTGTTTCTCAAGCTGATTTTCTACTTCAGCTTTGAATGCTTTGAACATGTCAAAAGCATCCGACTTATGTCGCATGAGATACACATAGCCAAATCTCGAGTAATCATCTGTGAAGGTGATGAAGTACTCATATCCACCTCTAGCTTGAATGCTCATAGGTCCACATACATCAGTGTGTATCAATCCTAAACATTCAGTGGCTCTTGTACCTTTGGCCGAGAACGACCTTTTGGTCATTTTACCTTCCAAACAAGATTCACAAGTTGGTAGATCATCAACCTTTAAGTCACTTAAAGGTCCGTCACATACCAATCTTTTAATCCTATTAAGGTTAATATGACCTAAGCGTAAATGCCATAAGTAGGTTTCATCTATTGATAATTTTACTCTTTTATGATCAGGTTCCGTTAATTATGTGTCTGACGAGTGAGAGATATTTCTATGCAAAAAGTATAGACCGTTTTCCAATGTTCCTTGGCAAATAATTTGATTTAAATGCCTTCTAGAATCCAAATAAACTCTAATATCTCCCACTGCACTTGCTGACACTAACGTTCCGTTGCCCAAGAGCAAATTGATTTCATTCTTACTCAGCCTTCTCCTTTCTTGGAACCCCTGCAAGGAATAACAAACATGATTAGTGGCTCCAGAGTCTATGATCCAAGAATCATTAGAATCTGCCAGAAAACATGTTTCAAGATAATTAACATTACCTTCTTCCTTCTTATTCTGGGACTTTGGGCAATTTCTTTTCCAATGTCCCTTTTCACCACAAAGGAAGCATTTCCCTTTGATCTTGGCTACTTTCTTGGTCTCCTTCTCGGTAGGCCCAAGTTGCTTTTTCTTCTATTGTTTCTTAACCTTCTGACAGGCCATAACAGTAGCAACTTTACCAACCATATGAATCTGAGATTCATAAGTAGGAGCAGGTGGTTTAGGAGCAGACAGAACAAACTTATGTTTTTCACTTTGCAGCAACAACCCAATTTTCCTTTTCCATGTGTCATAATTATCTCCAGTTAAAGTGTTATCTTTCAGGATGTTCATAAGTGATGGGGTCATGATTTCTGAATAAAACAAAACATATATAAGTAAATAATCATGATAAAGCACTTTTAAATATTTATCTTGAATTAAATAAATAACTCAATCATAAAAATTCAACGGTGATCCAACACCCATAAATGTTACGCCTCCTTTGGGAGTTCGCACCATTTACTAGTTAGACTAGGTCCCACCTAATTGTTAACATAACAACCAGCGTTTTCAATTTTTAGCCTTGCAATTTTACTGACAAGAAATCTTGGGAGGATATCAATAAAATTACATTGCGTATGTTACCAAGATATCGACCCTCAATTTTCTCTCACGAAAATCCCTCCTTAGGGAGTAGATCTCGTTTGAGTCCATTGTCTAGTCTATCCTTGTAAGGAAGTATGTTGCTAAATTCCATTCATGGACGCCCCTTGGGGGGATTACCAATAAATAATTAAGCTCAACTAACCTTGGAGGCCATAGGTGTTACAAAAACACCTTCTCCCACTCAAGTATTTAAGGCGTGTGATTAAATCCCATAGAATGATTTACCAAGTTATCTAGATGCCAATTTAGATACCTAAATCATTCAATGCATGTTCGTACCAAAAGAGATATATGAGTGGCACTCCTATTCTATATGTCATGTTATCATACAATAACAAATATTGTAATATTTAAGCAAAAAATAAATAGCAACAATTTTGGTCCATCCTAGAAAAGCAAGTAAATTACAATTGTTTAGGAATACAAGATCTTCAAGTGGCCCATCAACCATATGCTCATCCTTCGGCCTCCTCCCATGGGCGAACACACCCCACAAAGGGGCTGCTGTGCGCAGCCCATGAGGCCACCTAGGGCTGCCGTGCGCAGCCCACCAAGTTTTGGGCTTGCCATGCGCAGCCCAATCCACTCCTAGGGTGCGCACGGTGCTCGTTCTTGGTTCCGGTTGCTTCATTTTTCTTCAAGTCTTCGAATCTTCATTACTCGAACATACTACAGCAGTATTTAAACTAATAAAATACTGCAGTATTTTTTTTTTTTTTATTCACTGCAGTACTTTTACAAAAAAAACACTGCACATAAAATTAAATAAAAAACTGCAGTAAAATACTGCACCAAAAAAAATAAAATTAAAAGAAAACCTAGCAACTACCAAGAAGGAATTATGGCGATGATATACCACCCTTCTTGTTACAATTCCACAACAAAAATTACATTGAAAATCTAGGACCAAAATCGAGCAATAACAATCCACATAATATAATAATAACATATATAAATCCATACATTCACATGTAATTATATATGCGAATAACTAGAGTGCCATCTCTTTCTAAACATGCATAATCACAATAAAAAGAAATCGATTCACGTATATATACGTTAATTAATTAAAAGGGTACAACCTAGGCTCTGATACCAATTGTAGGGAAAAATACCGTAGTACACGCAGCGGAAGCGAGACTAAAAATAGTTTTAGTATGTTTTAAAATTTTTCCCTTTTATGAACCTTAACCCTCTAATTAATTAAACATATATAATCAAAAGTATCATACCTTTGTCGCGTGATCCGATTGACATTGCGTCGATGGTAATCCGCAAGATCTTCCAATCCAATCACGAACGTGAATCACCTAGGAGCGTGGTCTCCCTTTTCTTTGAATTGCAAACCTGAGAATGGATAAACAAAGTTTTCTTTTTCTTTTGTTAGTCACAAAACAATCAAAAGAAGACAAAGATTATTCCGGTCACTTTTGAGTTCTCAATCTAATGATCGAAACTCGCGTGAACCTAATTCGATGTTGTACACACAAGCTTATTGATGAACAAGCAATCAGTGTACCATCAAAGAATAATCTCTTCTCTCTTTTATGTTTAGTAGAATAAAAATAATCCTTTTCTATGAATTGAGAAGAAGAAGAAAAATTGAATCATTCAATCAACCAGCGTGGCCGAATTCTATATGTGGTATTATATAGGTGGCCGAAATTTTGCTTCCTCTTCTATTTATGGTTGCCGAAATCTTCCTCTAAATGGGACTAGGGTTGACGCAAATCACATACCAAAAAGGGTTTGTGTTGCACCCTAATTTCCATCAACCTTTAGACTTCAAACCCTAATCCAACTCATAGATCTTTTTATTCTTTTATTGACTAAATAAAAAGACTTCTTATTTGATTAAATAAATAAAATTAATTATTTATTTTCTTATCAAACAAGTCTTTTACTTTTAGTATACTACTACTAATAGTATAACTTTAGGAAATATATTTCCTGATCAGAAAAAGATTTGTTTCTTAATTAAACAATTAATTAATAAATTAATTAATTCTTATTTAATTAAAACAATGAAACAAAATAATATATTAGGTTAATATTTACACCTTGCCGCCCCACTTATATAAATGGGCCATATATTATTTTCTTATTTCATTTAATCCATTGGACTTTAATTAAAAAGCCCAGATGTGAACCAGACCCATTCTTACTAAAAGAAACAAGCCCACATGCCTTTCATTAATATATTAATATAATTGAGCAGCCCATTAAATAAATAATGTGCAAATTATATTCTTAATATATTAAATGCAATTCTAAATGGACCCATAAATTGGTCCGGTAGAATATATCAAGTGATCCATGCAAGTCCGTGTGGATTGGGGATCTTGGCGGGCTATCTAAATTTAAGCTTCAATAGACATAACCTAATCACAATCAACAAATGATTCACTTATGTCCGATCCATTAATTTTAACTCATTCCACTAAAGAGCTAAAATTGAACTCTTAAATAAAGATATAATAAGAAGATGTTCCTCATTCATACCCTAGACAATCATATTGGAGATAGTGTATCCTCGTGATTAATATCAGTAATCGCCAAGAGTTCATAGACCGTCTATTACTCTCCAAGTTACCATATTTACTCATATGACCATGTTTTGAACTTGGATATTTTGACTTGTCCAGAAGCCATGTTTTCAATAGTCACTATCGAAAACTCAACGTTGAGATTTAATATCCAATTACCTCAAAACATCCATATGATGATATTATACTCTCATTTAATAAATGGAGCCACGATGTCCATATCTATAAATGAAGTCCTCTATCGATTAACAAATGAATATCACCAAACTATCGAAACTATCGAGGATAGACTATGCTATATAATCGTACTCATTGATAACTCAAATGATATCACTTGCAACCATAAGTCCATCATTTATCTCAGGATTAAGATAGACTCTCCGATTGTCTTGATAATGAAAAGACTATTTTCTATTGACGGTTCTAGATAAAGCTTTTCATTGTGATCCAGTTCAATACACCCAGCGTACTAGATTCTTTTACTCGAAGACACTCCGATGATTTTAGACTCATCATATCTCATTTGATCCCTCTCAAATGCTAGCAAAAGAATTCTACAACTTTAACAAGATAAAGGTGCCCAACCTTTAACTTAAGTTGTGAACGTTATTCAAGACTAACTAAAGAATTGTGTCTACCTCACACATATCCAGATGTATGAACAATTCTTCTTTTCTCATAGTCTTTAGACCTTATGATTATTTACTTTGACAATTATAATATTAAACTATAAATGCTATAAGATTTGTTAAACCAGAAATCACTTTATTAATATGAAAAAGATTGTCAATTACAACATTACACTCTTGCTATTGAGCATAATCCTAACAGTAAGAACACTAAAATGGATGAAGATGGTGTTTGACTTACCAAGTCATGTGTGTTAAAGAAGACCCATGCAAGAGCACATCCTAGATGAATCTAGATGATGCTAGATGATGTTTGATGCACATGGAAATTAGATTAAAAGAACAAAGATGAGTTCTTGGATGATTTTCTCTCTTGGAAAATACTCTATCTTAAAAATATGATTTTGAACTCTTGAAAACGACTTAGAGAGAAAACAACATATATATGAGGTCAAATTGATACTACGGTGTTTTGAACGTTTGCAAATATTTTTACCCTGGCAGCTTTACACCCGTTGTATGAACAACGGGTGCACAACGGGTTGCCTAGGAACCAAGAACTTAAATCCCAGCAAACCGCTATTCAAAGAGGCGAAAAGTGGGCGAAATAGAAGCGGTTGCTCTCGGGTCTAAAACCGTTGTTCACCTGCTGTACATACAGCGGCTAAACAGTGAGACACCAGCAATTAAAAAATCAATCAGGCGCCCCGCTGTACAAACAACGTGTGTACAGCGGGTTGCGAGACAAAAGGCATAATTCCTCTAATAGGCACTATACGTACAGCGAGCCACCAGCAGCTGTACAATGCCTCTTAAAAAAAATGTATCATAATGCGTAAAATGTCATGGCAATTATCAATCAAAATGCAAGCAATTATAATATGCATGAAGAGAGTTTAAGAGCATGAATATGCACAACATGAAACACACAAAATACAAGAAGTATGGAAATGCATTAGTTGTGTGTGTGTGCAACTAAGTCTCTTCAAGGGAATTAAGCACAAGTGATATACCTTTGAATTGCTCTTGATCTAGAGGGCTTGATCACGAACAATGAAGCGCCTAAGCTACCCTAAGATATTAAAACCCAATTGTGGTTTGTCAACGAAGCCAATCAAAAATGAGGATCTTACAATTATGTTTTATATTTCTCTCCCCTTTGTACTATATAATACAACCTCGAACCTTTGTATTAGCTAATACACTATCCATTATATTAGAACAATTAAAATGTATTAGCTAATACAATGCAATGTATATGTAAGTTCCTCAAGTTTGATTGGCTTATTTTGGTGACAAACAACAATTGGGGTTTGTAATGTAAGGGTAGCTTAGGCAATTAATTGTTGGTGATCAAGCTCAACAAAGGCCATCTCAAGACCTCAAGATGATAAGCACTCCAAAGGTAAAACACTTGTGCTTATTTACATTGAAGAGATTTGTAAGTTCCTCAAAGTTTGATTGGCTTATTTCGGTGACAAATCATAATTGAGGTTTGAATTGTAATGGTAGCTTAGGTGATTAATGATCAAGCTCAAGGCCCTCTTAAGACCTCAAGGTGATAAGCACTTCAAAGGTATATTCTCTAGTGCTTAGTTTTCATTGAAGAGATTTAGTTGCACGCACACACTACTTATGGTTGCATATGTATGTCTTGCTCTTGTGTGCATTCTCTTCACATGTCACATTTCAAACTTGCACTTTGTTGTTGTATTTTGTTGTGTGTTAGTGTGTCTAGTAATTTGTTTCCCGAGTATTGTTCGGAAACGTCCGCGCATGCACGATGGTATGCTTGGTTTAGCGCGAGGATCGCCTTAGGAGAATGCTCTTGGCTTCTCCTTTGGTTTCACCAAAATTGGTGACACGGCAGTTTGATCGGTGGTCATGGCTGCTGAATGAAACCGCCGTTTAAGTCTAGAAGGTTCTGGTGCTTTTCTGTGATTATGATCGGCGGCCACGACCGCCATTCGAAAACACCGTTTAAAACTGATCGATTTTATCTCTCGGGTCTATCTCTGCGGTTGTGATCGGTGGTTATGAAACAGCCGATGATCCCCTGCTCTCTCGAGATTCAATTTGGCGATTGAATCTACGGTTTCGAAACCGTCGAATAAAACTGCCGATTGTGCGTTTCATGGGCAAACTTGTCTTTTCACATGCCCTGTTCTTGAAGTATATAAATACATCATTATTCCATTCTCTGAACTCAGTTCCTTGACTCTAAGAACCCTAAAGAGAAAAAGAGAGATACTTGAGAGAAAATCATCAAGAACTCCCCTTTAAACACTCAAAGCCATTTTCATATGCATTAAAATTCATCTAGCATATATAGGATGCTTGCTTGCATGGGTCTTACTCAACACACATGCTTTGGTAAGTTTTTCACTAATTTCATCTAATTTTAGTGTTTTACTTAATAAGGCATCTCTTTAATTACTTGTATGTTCTTAGATTATATTCTTATATACAAGATAGAGATGGTTATGTTGTTTTGATTGAGTGTTGTATTTTGATAGCTAAACTTAGGATTGCTTAATCTATGTTAGTTATGCTTTATGCCATGTCATATAGCACTTGATATCTAGGATTGATTTAATTGACATCTTTTAAATCCTAGATAAGCATTTAGTGTAACCTAGCATTACTTGCATATTTGGATATCTTTGCATATTCACTTGGGTTGTTTAATCTCTTTAGTGAGAACTAAGTCTTGTGGCTAAGGTTGTTTAGGCCGCAAGCAAATTGGACAAGGTCCACTTTTATAGGCCTGCAGGTAGTAGTGGTGGGTTATAGATTGTGAGAGGTTGAGGTCAACCTAGGTTGTAAACACCATTGCAATTAGTGGATTCGAGGTTTGTGTGTGGCGCACATAACAGCCCGTGGTTTTTCCTTGTTGAAGGTTTCCACGTAAAAATCAAGTGTTATTTAAATTCCGCACTTTACACTTGATTTATTGCTTTGACTAGATTGGAGTATTTTTGTAATATTGACTAATCACGAAAATTGGTAATAATCATTTAAAATCTATTCAGCCCCCTCTAGATAGTTTTATACACAACGTGCATTATTAGTTTCAATTGGTATCAGAGTGGGTTCCTAGATATACTTAGGTGATCCTTTGCTCATTTTGGTGTGTTTTGCATTTTATGTGATTTTTGATTATTCATACATTTGCATTCATTTCATTCATTCATATACACTATGAGTGGAAATAGTGGCAACGAGGGTGCTTCTAGCACTAGACCTCCCTTACTCACCGGGTTGAATTATGAATCTTGGAAAGGCAAGATGGAGTCGTATATTTGCCAAATCCATGATAGGGCATGGATGGCGGTTGAAGACGGCTACACATCACCGATGATGACTCCTACAGGAGAAAGAGAGGATGTTCTCAAACCTAAGGTATGAAACAAATACTCGGTGTGTATGATATATATCTAGAGAGAGGGGGTGAATAGATTTTAACTAATTTTACCCAATTTTCATATAAAGACAAGATTACAAAAATACCCCTAATAGTCAATATAATATAGCAAGTGTAATATGGTGCGGAAATTAAATAACACTTGATATATACGTGGAAACCCAACCACTGGGAAAAACCACGGGCTGTTTAGTGCGCCACACTCGAATCTCAAAATCCACTAATTAAAATGGAGTTTACAACCTATGTAGACCTCGTCTAACACTCCAATCAATAACCCCCCACTTCTACCATGCGGGCCTTTAAAAGTGGCTTAGTCCAATTTGCTTGTGGACTAAGCACTCTTAGCCACAAGTCTTAATTCTCAATGAAGAGATAATGCAACCTATGTGAATATGTATGAATATTCAAATAACAAACAAGGCTAGGGAACCTTAGATGCTTATCTAGGATGATGATGTAACAATTAAATCAATCCTAGATATCAAGATCTAAATGACATGTCAAATAGCTTAGCTAAACATAGATTATAAAAACCTAGATAGCTATCACAATACAACTCTCAAACAGTCAATACACTAATCTCAATCTTGTATCTAACATATATATGAATAACATACAAGTGATAAATGAGATTGCTTGTTAAGAAAGACACAATATATGTAAGATATTAGTGAAAAACTTACCAAGCAAGGTGTGTTAAAAAACCCATACAAAATGGCATCTAGATGATCAATGATGATGCTAGATGATGATTGATGATCATGGAAAAGTGTTTGAGTAATCAAATGTGAGTTCTTTAGTGAAATTTTTCTCTTGGAAAAATATGCTAAGTAAAAATATGATTTTGAACTCTCTTGGACGACCTAGAAATGAAAGAGGCATATATATAGGATGCCTAATTGAAGTGGTGCCGTTTTGCAAATTTGCTAAAAAGCGCCGATTCTGCGTCCATAATTCTACGGCCACGGACCGCAGAACAAGGCGCATAATTCAGTCAACTGAGTTTTCTAACAACTCTACGCCTATATCTGCGCCCTAGGCCGCCGAACAAGGGCGCCGATTTGAGACCTGACATTCTGATCCCTTTTCAGCGGCCTTTTTTACGACCACTAAACGCCGAACCAAGGGCCACGATTTGGACCAGAAACAGAGCACTTCAAAATGCGCCCTTGTTATGCAGCCATCGACCGCCGAACAGGGCGCCATTTTGCTCTATAGCTTACAACCTAAAATCAAAACATATTAAGGTACAACAAGCAAGAGCAATCAACAATCAATGCTTGAAGAGATTTTCAAAGCAATAAGGTGCACAAATAAGAACACACAACATATAAATAAGAACAATGCATGAGATGTGAGTGTGTGTGTGCAACTAATCTCTTCAAAGCAAATTAAGCACATACTAGTTTACCTTTGGTGCTTATCAGGATGAGGTCTTGAAAGGGCATGAACTTGAACACCAACACATAAGCTACCCTTACAATAAACCCCAATTGTGGTTTGTCCACGAAATGAGCCAATCAACAAATGGGAATCCTTACAAGGTATATGGAACATGCAAGAGTTTGAAGCATCTAAGTGGAATAGAAAGGCAATGCATGCCATCCTATGTGCAATTGATTAGAATCAATATAAATTGATTCAAAACACTAGGATAGCTAAGGAGACATGGGATATCGTAGAAGTTGCACATGAGGGAACTGAAGTGGTTAAGGACTCGAAGCTTCAAGTTCTTCAAACTCAATTCGAGATGCTAAAGATGGAGGAGAATGAGTGCTGCAACGATTTTGAGATGAAGTTGATGGACATAGTCAACCAAAGTCATCAACTTAGTGATCCTTATTCGGATAGGAGGATAAAGCAAAAAATTATGAGATCTCTACCCGATAGATTTGAGTCCAAGGTAATGGCTTTAGAGGAGAATAGTAGTTATAAAGATATGAAGCCGAGTGAGGTGATTGGGAGGCTTTTAGCCTATGAGTCTAGGAAGGGTCCTACCTCCACACCTCCTAAAATGCAAAAGGAAATTGCTTTAAAAGCCTCCACAGTTAAGAAGAAGGAGAATGATGACTTGGACAAAGACATGGCCTTGTTGATGAGAAGATTCAATAAATTCATCAAGACCGAGAAGAAGGGTTATAGATCTAAGGGCCAAGAATTGAAGAAAAAAGCTCCTTTCAAGAAGTTTGAGCCTAAACAAGAGAAGAGTGAAAGGAAAGGGATCCAATGCTATGAGTGTGGTGGCATAGGACATATCGCCCCCGATTGTGCTAATCACAAGAACAAGAAGAAGAGAAAGGTGATGGCTGCCATATGGAGTGGAAGTGATGACTTCAATGAGGGAGATGAGTCTTTAGATGATGACGAACTCATGGCTAACTTCATAGCCTTTGCCTTCTCCCACAAGAGCAAAGGTTATAGTGAAGAAGAGGATGAAAGTCAAGAGGAAAATGACTCAAGTGATGATGGCTTTTCATCTCAATCCACAAATGGAAATATGGATAGGATGGATCTTCAAGACTATATAGTCAAGTTTGAGAGTTAAAGGTTAAAGAACAAGAGAGAAATTAGGAGATTGAAGGAAGAAAAACTAGAGCTCTCAACACAAGTTAACCACTTAAGTGAAGAAGTGGTGAGAACCATGGAGAATGAAGATAAGCTAAGAAAGGATGTAGACTTATCTAAGAGGAGTGAATAAGGGATAAAGAGGAAGCTTGAAGATGCTAGAGAATTTATGGCCAAGATGGGCTCTAGCACTAAAAAACTTGACCACTTGTTAGATGTTGGAAAAAGGCCAAGTGACAAGAGGGGTCTTAGGTTTGAAAATGACAAGATGTCCTCCACTCCAAGCAAGACCATATTTGTCAAGAGCATGAACCTCAAGGAATCTCCTCCTCGTCAATTACCTAGGAAGAAAATTGACCTAGGAGAGTGTTCAAGAAGTGCTCAAGTGAATGTGGCAATAAGAAGTCCACCTCAAGCTCATCCTACAAGAGCTCCTTAAGCTAACTTCCCTCAAGCTAAAGTCCATCAAGGGAAGAGACCTATCATGCAAGCACAAATGAGGAAGCAATCAAGTCTTGGTCAACAACAAAGAAGGAGAGATCCTTATCAACAACCAAGACAACCACAAAGACATGGGAAGGCTCCAATGCATCCTCAAAGTTATGGTATGATTCCTATCTTTATTCCTACATGTCATTTTTGTGGTATTGATGGTCACATTAGACCAAATTGCTTTCGATATATAAAAATGTGTAGAGTTGAAAGCATGATAGGAAAGAAAAAGGCTAAAGACAAAATGCATGTCTCTTGGAAAAATAGAATCAATTTGCATGATCCTAGGACATCTAGTGCCCATGTGCCATTGACCACTAGGTGTAAGTTCCTCAAAGTTTGATTGGCTTATTTCATGGACAAACCACAATTTGGGGTTTGATGTAAGGATAGCTTTAGGCTTCTAATGGTTGGTGCTTTGCACAATGATACTCACTTTTTCCGTCGTTAAGAAATCGTAAGGATCAAAAGATTATTTCATTTAAAAAGGGGTTTCCTACGCAATGTGCTCTAAACTAGCAAAAGACTAGTAAAGCGGCAAGTGAGGGTATCGTTCCGCAGGGAGGTGTGATTCGTCAACCATATCAAGTTCTAGAGTTTATTGTAAGCATGTAAATAGAATGCGGAAAGGTAAGAATGATGTGTGTGAAATGTATGTACAATGCCGTGTGTGTGTGTGTAGAGAATAAAAATGAAAATAAATAAAAACAAAGAGAATATGGAAGGGTGAGAATGGTGTTTAAAGCGATAAATAAAATGGTGGATAAGAGAGATGCAAGAAAATGGTCACACAAGGTTCAACAAGTTCACCATACATAAGTGCACAAATAGTTGGTTGTTAGACATTAAGTACATCCAATTTTAGTTAAGGGTTCATTCTTGCCTCAATTTGATTTATACCCATTCATAGAGCTAACGGTTGAAGAGTGTGCCGAGAACCTCTCAAACATGAAACCGCAACTAACATATGTGAACCGATTCTACAAACAAAACTACATTGAGCCCCAATAATGGCTTCGTAATGTAAAATGGCAACATGAAAGTCTAATGAATGTGGAAAGAGTGATTGTATCTCCGACCATAACTCACCTAGAGCCCCTAGTGTGAGAGATAGCCAAAGACCAATAATTGTAACTCTAACCATGACTCACCTAAAGCCCTTAGAGTGAGAAATAGCTAAAGTCCAACTGTTAACAAGAACATTGAACCAAACCCTTCTAATATGGCAATTTATAGGTTCACCCACTCTTTCTAGCTAACTAGCCAAGACTATACCCGGAGAACCCCTCCAAAGGCACAATCCTAACTCTAAGTCACCCAAACCTATTCATGACATGCAATTTCGACCTTCCAAAGATATACACATACAAATGGGATATTTGATTACAACTACTCCTACAATTAAGTTAATCTACTCCTAATCCCATCCATGAACACATATCAATTTCCAATCATCAATAAACATGCATTTCAAGATAAGAGATATATTCAATAAATAACAAGAGTGAATCAAAACACAAATTGGATATAAAAACAACCATCACATATATTGAGCACAAAATAGGTTTACAAATATTCCCAAGTGAGGATTACACATTCAAGAAAACAAGAAATACATAGAGAGTGAGAAATAGATACAACCCTTGAAGAAAACCTCCTTCAAGAGCTCCTTCCTTTGCTAGCTCAAAATTGACCAAAGCCCACTCCTATCTCTATGCAATCTACTCCTAAATGTGGTGGAAGATGTGTAGAAGGTGAGATGGGGAGCATCCATGGAGGAAAACCTCCATGGATGCTCTTGGAAGCTTCTCTCTCTCTTATTTGGTGAAGAAAATGAAGAAGAATAAGAAGAAGAGGAAGTTTGTGGGGAGTGTGTTCTGATGGTTGAGAAGAGAATAAGGTGTTTATATAGTGTTAGGAGGTTAGGGCACGAATTGGGGATGAAAGGACGAAACTGTCCCTGAAATTCGCCCAAAAAATGACTTTCTGGAGTGATTCAGCGGTTTCATTCGGCGGTCTGGCCGCCGTTTGAAGTAGCCGTTTAGACCTGACAGCCTTTCAGCGTTTTCAACATCACGCACCGTTACGGAAATGAGCATAACTTCCTTCAGAAAGCTCGGAATCACAATCCATAAAATGTTCTAGAAACTAGACTTCCGGGGCTTTCCGAATATATAAAGATATCCATGTGGTTTGATCTGAGAAGGAAGATATGATCTCCGCAAGTTGTACGTTCTGCACGCGTATATACAATTTCAGCTCTTTTTGCTCCATTTTGCCTCCCAAACTAATCTTTAAGCTCAAAACCCTATTATAAGGAATATGTACCTACACAAGGCTCAAACAAAACATTATATATAAAAATACAAAAATACAAAAATACGCTCGAAAACGAGACAAACGATCGGAAATGGGGGACCTCAAATAGGTATAAAATAGTTCGATCACACAACCAAGGCCCTTTCAAGTCCTCAAGAGAAGAAGCACTAAGGGTAAATTTCTAAATGCTTACTTGTTTTGGAAAGATATAGTTACACGCACTCACAACTCATGCATAATTCTTATTCTTGTATGTTGTGTGTTTTTAAATGTGTACATTCATGTTCATTAATCTCTCTTCTTGCATGTTTAATTAATTGCATCTAGCTTGTTAAATGTCATAACATGTTTAGCATAAGGATGCATTTACTTCACTCACACACTTGCACTTATTGCATTGTTCTTATATGAGAAGCTGCCTTAGAAGGCCTTGCTCTTCTCTGCCGGGGTTATTCTATCGTCGTGGAGAACCACGTCAGTCAAGCGACAGAGATATGTCTTCTCTGCCACGGTTGGATAACTATGGCATGCAAGCAACAGAGACTTGCTGTCTCTACCGCGGTTGGCCAACCACAATAGTCGGGACCGCGGCAGTCCATCGTGTGTGAACACCCAAAACACTGCAGTTTTCTTAGACGCATATAAATACACCACTTTCATTTTAGGTCGTCACCAAGAGTTCCAAAAGCATATTTTTCTCTTAGAACATATTTCGAAAGACAAAAATTCACAAGAACTCACCTTTAAACACTCAAAGTCATTCATTTGTGCATCGAAGTTCATCAAGCATCATCTATGACCATATAGGATGCATCCATGTATGGTTTTGCAACATCACATCTTGCTTGGTAAGGTTTTCACTAATTTCATCTAATCTTAGTGTCTTTCTTGTCAAGTCATCTCTTTAATTACTTGTATTCTCTTAGAATATATTCTAAATACAAGATAGAGATTGTTTGTGATGTTCTGATTGAGTGTTGTATTGTGATAGCCACATAGGACTGTCTAATCTATGTTTAGCCATGCTTTATGACATGTCATTTAGCATTTGATATCTAGGATTGTATTAATTGTCATATTATCATCCTAGATAAGCATATAGGGTTCCCTAGCTCTATTTGCACTTTGGATTGTAGGGAAAAACGTACGTGCACGCAGCGGAAGCGAGACTAAAATCGGTTTTAGTATGTTTTAAAATTTTTCCATAATTTGAACCTTAATCCTTTAATTAATTAACATATAACTAAAAGTATTGTACCTTTGTCACGTGATCCGATTGACGTTGCGTCGATGGTAATCCGTAAGATTTTCCAATCCAATCACAAACGTGAATCACCTAGGAGCGTGGTCTCCCTTTCTTTGAACTGTGTACCTGAGGATGGATAACAAAAACTTTTTCTTTTTCGTTAGTCACTAAACCTCCAAGAGATAACAAAGAATGTTCCGGTCACTTTTGAATTCTCAATCTAGTGATCGAAACTCGCGTGAACCTTATTCGAAGTTGTCCACAAAAACCTATTGATGTATAAGCTACTAGTGCACTATCGAAATAAAACGATCTCTTCTCTTTTTCTCTCTTGACCGAATTCTCACCCTAATCTCTATAGTTGGATTTTATTTTTCTTAAGCAAAAAAAAAAAAAAAAAAACTCTCAATCAAGCATTTAGGGTTGCCGAATTCTTTCAATATATAATATCTATATAGTGCACGAATTAACTTGCCTATTAAAAAATATAGTGCACCAAATTCTTCTTTTTAATTATATAATCTATATATTTGCACAACTTTATCATGCATATATATTATATAATCTGCCTCAATTCAACTTGCATATTATATATTCTATATATCTCTGCACGAATTTAACATGCATATATATAATAATGTAATCTGCATGAATTAAACTTGCATATATTACACATATATCTGTGTGCTTTATATATATATATATTCCGGCTAATTGCCATATATATTTCATATATATCTATATATTGAGGCTGAAATCGTTTACCATGTAGGATTTGTGTCTTTTCACTTAAATCCTAACCCTAGGTAGATTTCCTTAGAATTTCAAACTCTAATCCAACTCTCTAGTGTATTTGTGACTATATAAAAGACTTCCTTATTTAACTAGATAAATAAATCCCTTATTTATCTACTTACCAAATAAAATGTTTTATTTTATTTATACTACCACAATAATATACTACTAAGAAACATATTTCCTAGTCAGAAAAAGATTTTGATTCTTAATTAAATAATTAACTGTAAGGATTCCCGTTTTGTTGATTGGCTTATTTCGTGGTCAAACCACATGTTGGGGTTTTGAATGTAAGGGTAGTCTAAGTGTTTAGTGTTGAAGATCAAAGGCCCTTCCATGACCTCAAGTTACAAGCACGCCAAAGGTATAATCTCTTGTGCTTGTTTTTCTTTGAAGAGATTTAGTAGCACACACTCACTTAGCATTCTTGCTATGATTGCATACTTGCTTATTTTTATGTGCATCTCTTCACATGTCACTTTACACACTAGCACTTTGGTTGATATATCTTGTTGTGTGTATATGTGCCTTATAATTCGTTTCCCGACATTGTTCGGAAACGTCCGCGCTTGCACTAATTAGTGCTTGGTTTCGCGCGAAGACCGCCTATGGAGAATGCCCTTGGCTTCTCCTTGGTTTTCACCATTGTTGGTGATCGGCGGTTATGATCGACGGCCTGGCCGCCGAATTAAACCGCCGTTTCAGTCCAGATTGGTCTGAAGCAATTATGCGGTCCAGATCGGCGGTCACGACCGCCGTTCGAAACCGCCGTTCATACCTGATCGATTTTAATCCCTCGGGTTTGATTCGGCGGTTGAATCGGCGGTCACTAAACCGCCGAATGAAACCGCCGTTAATGCTCTGTTCTTCACGAGCTCTATTCGGCGGTCGTCATCGGCGGCCAGGCCGCCGATTGAAACCGCCGAACGGTGCGTTTCAGGGGCAAAATTGTCTTTTCCCTTGCCCTGTTCTTGATGTCTATAAATATCACACTTTCTCTTTATCTGAATTAGTTCTTTGACTCTTAAGAACCCTAATCTTCAAAGATAGATTTTGAGAGAAAATCAAATCAAGAACTCATCTTTAACCACTCAAATCAAACCCCTTTTGCATCAAATTTCATATTGCATCTCCTATGTCTATATAGAGTGCATCCATGTATGGGTTTGCATCATCACAACTTGCTTGGTAAGATTTTGATTAATTTCATCTTATTGTAGTATTTTAAATACCAAGCCATCTCTTTTAAATTACTTGTATGTTTTTGATCATATGTTAAATACAAGAAAAGAGATTATTTGTGATGAATTAATTGAGTGTTGTTTTTGATAGATATCTAGGTTTTTATAATCTATGATCATCTATGCTATTTGACATGTCATTTAGCAATTGATATCTAGGGTTGATTTAAATTGAATATATCATCATCCTAGATAAGCATTTAGAGTACCCTAGCTCTTATTGCATTAATTGAATATTCATACATATTCACATAGGGTTGTTTCTCTTCATTGAGAAGTAAGTCTTGAGGCTAAGAGTGCTTAGGCCTCAAGCAAATTGGAATAGGGTTGCTAATAAAGGCCCGCTGGGTAGAAGTGAGGGGTTACAGACCGGAGTGTTAGACGAGGTCTACATAGGTTGTAAACTTCATTTCAATTAGTGATTTCGAGTTCCGAGTGTGGCGCACTATACAGCCCGTGGTTTTTTCCCAGTGGTTGGGTTTCCACGTATACATCAAGTGTTATTTAAATTCCGCACTATATTACACTTGTATGTATTTTTGACTAGTAGGGGCATTTTCGTAAAATTGACTTGCATGCGAAAATTGGGTAATAATAGTTAAAATCTATTCACCCCCCCCCCCCCCCCCCCCCTCTAGCTTTATATTGATAAACACGCCTCGAGTATTTAATTACTTTCAATTGGTATCAGAGCGGGTTCCTAGATATACTTAGGTGATCCTAGCTCATTTTGGTGTGTTTTTGCATTTTGTATGTTTGTTTGATTTCTTCATACATTTTGCATTCTTCTCATTTGCATTCATTCAACGCAAACACTATGAGTGATTTTGTGAGAGAAGAAATTGACTCCATTGAGGAGATGCCTCTCTTACTAGAGAGATTTAGGAGATTTGTGAATTTAACCACCTCACCTCCTAAGAAGAAGTTGACCACCGCACCTCCTAAGAAGAAGAAGAAGAAAATTGCTTTGGAGACTTCGAAGCATGACAAGAAGGAGGGTATCTCAATTGAAGACATGGGACTCATTAACAAGCCAAACCAAGGAGTGTCTTCAAGAGAGGGGATTCAGTGCTACGAATGTGGAGGATTCGGGCATTTCTCCCCGGAGTGTGGAAACTTGAAGGATAGAAGAAAAGGGAAGGCGAAGGCCACCTTATGGGATAAATATGAAGATGATGAAAATCCTTCAAGTGATGAAGAACTTGCCATCATCTACACGGAATTTGGAGCCAAGAGTGTAGAAGTTGAAGAAGATGGCAAAGTTGCTTTTCCTTGTGATCCCCAAGAAGAACAAGGTATAGAAGTAGTTGGTGTAGCTACTCATAGGGATTTGGCTCTTTCCTCATCAAGAGAAAAATTTGATGATCTTGATGAAGGAGATGACTCTCATTGACTCAAGAGATCAAGGTGGAGGTCTAAATGAGGGAAATGACTCCATTAGTGAGAATGAGAGTGGAGGAGATAACTTAAGTGAAGATGACTCCTCATCTATCTCTACAAATGGAGGTGTAGAGAAAATGGATGTAAATGACTTTATAGTCAAGTGTGAAAGTTCATTGGAGAAGAAAAATATAAAGTTGAAGATTTTAGAGGATGAAAATCTAGAACTTTCAACACACAATGACTACTTAAGTAAACAAGTGGAGGCATCCAAGAAGATTGAAGACAAGCTAAGGGATGAGCTAGCTATGTCTAAGAGGAATGAAGAAGGGTTGAAGAGAGAGCTTGTTGAAGCCATAGAGTCATTGTCTAGGATGACTACAAGCACCAAGAAACTTGACCACATTCTTGGTAGTGGAAAGAACCCTTGTGACAAGAGAGGTATTGGGTATGAAGAAACAAAGGAGATCACTACTCCAACCAAGACCGTCTTTGTCAAGAGTTTGGGCAAGATAGAAGCCTCACCGGTGCACACTCCTAGGAAGAAAATTGATCTAGGACAATGTTCAAGAAATGCACAAGTGAAGGTAGCTCCTAAGAGACAACCTCAAGCTCAAAAAGTTCCTCAACCTAACTTCCCTCAAACTCATATTCATCAAGGGAAGAGGCCAATCATGCAAAATGAAACAAGGAAGCAAGCTAGACCGGTTCATCAACAAAGAAGATTTGAACCCGCTCAACCACAAAGTCATGGGATGGCTCCTATGCATGCACAAGGACATGGTATGAATTCTAAATTTATCCCTACATGTCACTTTTGTGGTATTAATGGTCACATTAGACCAAATTGCTTTCATTTCATTAAATTATGTAGAATCAAAAGCATGATTGAAAAGAAAATGATAAGAGCTAGAATGCATGCTAATAGGAAGGAAAACATTCATATTCATGATCCTATTAATTCTAGTACTCTTGAACCTTTGTCCACTAGGAAGAAAAATGTTATATCTATGTGGATAAGGAAAAATGAACCCGCTTGCTACGAGACTAACAAGTCTCAAATAGGTTCAACTAAGTCCAATGGACTTGGTAGGTCCATAGGACCTCATGCCCTTCATTAATGAAGGATGATACTAACCCCATATGGGGAACTCAAGCAAAGAGAGCTATTTTTGCATTCTTGTCACTTGCAAAAAATTTGAAAAATCTTATGCTTCTTGGTTGATTGCTTGAGTAAGCTTGGTTGCACATATGTATATATGTTTTCAATTCAATAAGTGTGAACCTTGCTTGTTTACAATCCATGTCATATTTATGTTCAAACATGCATTTTGGACTAGGAGATGTATGTAGGAAGTATGATTTGAATGACCTATGATTATCTCCATGACATGATGATTCTTAAATAACATGCTAATGTCTTATGAAAAGCATGAAATTCATGTACATGCTCAAATGAAAAAGCATGAATTGATAATTGCGTTCTTAAATGCAAAAACTTGTGTGAAAAAGCTAATGAGACTCAAATGACAAAGGATCTTGTATCCATTCAAGGATTTTACAATCCAAATGTCTCTCTTTCTTTATTGGTTGAACATGTCTACTATCATACGGATATCTTATCCGGAAAAATCAAGTAGGGTGCAAAGTCGCTCATGACATGTTTAGCTTATAAAGTTGGATATAGTTGTTCTTAAATTGAAATCAATGAAAACCTATATCCTTGCTTCTCTCTTGACATTGGTGAAATTGGTTTGAATTCATATTGAAAACCTTTGTCATTTGCTTTGCCAAATACCATGATATTTTGGACTTAAATGCTACATGTCTTGTATGCAAAGCAATTTTTTGATTCACACATTTTATTTAAATAAATCTCCTTGTTTCTCTCCAATAAATTTGAGATTGCATAAAGTGACTTATATTGATTATGCATATACTAGAATGCTACTATCTCTCTTTGCCTTGAGTGACCCGGTTGGGGACTACTCCCTTGTCTATATCATGACAAAAAGGGGGAGTATGGTGTGGTAAGGGGAGTTGCAAATTGTAGTAGCAATTGTGCATGTTGGGGAGAATACTAATTGAGGGAGAGTAACCCTTTGAGGGAGAGCATTTGCACATTCATACATTGCATGATGTTGTACTTAAATTCTTAAATGCAAATGCTTGTTTTATCTCACTTGATTCATCTCACCTTTTCTTGTATTGGAAAGTATAGAAACTGTGCTTTCAGGGATTGATTGTTCTACTTGAGATTGAAGACTTCAAGACCATTTATCTTATCTCTTTGTAAAGTAGAAATTCATTGTAGACCCGTAGTTTCTATTATGTTGTGAGGAATCAATGTGAGTGGTGGTTTTGTCATGAAATAGCCAAAGGGGGAGATTGTAAGGATTCCCGTTTTGTTGATTGGCTTATTTCGTGGTCAAACCACATGTTGGGGTTTTGAATGTAAGGGTAGTCTAAGTGTTTAGTGTTGAAGATCAAAGGCCCTTCCATGACCTCAAGTTACAAGCACGCCAAAGGTATAATCTCTTGTGCTTGTTTTTCTTTGAAGAGATTTAGTAGCACACACTCACTTAGCATTCTTGCTATGATTGCATACTTGCTTATTTTATGTGCATCTCTTCACATGTCACTTTACACACTAGCACTTTGGTTGATATATCTTGTTGTGTGTATATGTGCCTTATAATTCGTTTCCCGACATTGTTCGGAAACGTCCGCGCTTGCACTAATTAGTGCTTGGTTTCGCACGAAGACCGCCTATGGAGAATGCCCTTGGCTTCTCCTTGGTTTTCACCATTGTTGGTGATCGGCGGTTATGATCGACGGCCTGGCCGCCGAATTAAACCGCCGTTTCAGTCCAGATTGGTCTGAAGCAATTATGCGGTCCAGATCGGCGGTCACGACCGCCGTTCGAAACCGCCGTTCATACCTGATCGATTTTAATCCCTCGGGTTTGATTCGGCGGTTGAATCGGCGGTCACTAAACCGCCGAATGAAACCGCCGTTAATGCTCTGTTCTTCACGAGCTCTATTCGGCGGTCGTCATCGGCGGCCAGGCCGCCGATTGAAACCGCCGAACGGTGCGTTTCAGGGGCAAAATTGTCTTTTCCCTTGCCCTGTTCTTGATGTCTATAAATATCACACTTTCTCTTTATCTGAATTAGTTCTTTGACTCTTAAGAACCCTAATCTTCAAAGATAGATTTTGAGAGAAAATCAAATCAAGAACTCTTCTTTAACCACTCAAATCAAACCCCTTTTGCATCAAATTTCATATTGCATCTCCTATGTCTATATAGAGTGCATCCATGTATGGGTTTGCATCATCACAACTTGCTTGGTAAGATTTTGATTAATTTCATCTTATTGTAGTATTTTAAATACCAAGCCATCTCTTTTAAATTACTTGTATGTTTTTGATCATATGTTAAATATAAGAAAAGAGATTATTTGTGATGAATTAATTGAGTGTTGTTTTTGATAGATATCTAGGTTTTTATAATCTATGATCATCTATGCTATTTGACATGTCATTTAGCAATTGATATCTAGGGTTGATTTAAATTGAATATATCATCATCCTAGATAAGCATTTAGAGTACCCTAGCTCTTATTGCATTAATTGAATATTCATACATATTCACATAGGGTTGTTTCTCTTCATTGAGAAGTAAGTCTTGAGGCTAAGAGTGCTGAGGCTAAGAGTGCTTAGGTCTCAAGCAAATTGGAATAGGGTTGCTAATAAAGGCCCGCTGGGTAGAAGTGAGGGGTTACAGACCGGAGTGTTAGACGAGGTCTACATAGGTTGTAAACTTCATTTCAATTAGTGATTTCGAGTTCCGAGTGTGGCGCACTATACAGCCCGTGGTTTTTTCCCAGTGGTTGGGTTTCCACGTATACATCAAGTGTTATTTAAATTCCGCACTATATTACACTTGTATGTATTTTTGACTAGTAGGGGCATTTTCGTAAAATTGACTTGCATGCGAAAATTGGGTAATAATAGTTAAAATCTATTCACCCCCCCCCCCCCCCCCCCCCCTCTAGCTTTATATTGATAAACACGCCTCGAGTATTTAATTACTTTCATTAACTAATAAATTAATTAATTTCCATTTAATCAAATAATAAAACAAAATAATATATTAAGGTATTTTTCAAGCCTTGCCGCCCATACACAAAGATAGGCCCAAATATTATTTTTCATTTTATTGAATCCATTGGACCTTAATTAAAAAGCCCACATGTGAACTAGACACATTCTTACTAAAAGAAACAAGTCCACATGCCTTAATACAATTCTAGATGGACCCATAAATTAGTCGGGTAGAATATATCAAGTGATCCATGCAAGTCTGTGTGGATTGGGGATCTTGGCGGGCTATCTAAATTTAAGCTCCAATAGACATAACCCAATCACAATCAACAAATGATTCACTTAGGTTCGATCTATTAATTTTATTTCATTCCACTGAAGAACTAAAATTGCACTCTTAAATAAAGATAGAACAAGTAAATGATTCTCATTCATACCTTAGACAATCTTATTGGAGATAGTGAATCCTCGTGAATAATATCAGTAATCGCCAAGAGCTCATAGACCGCCTATAGCTCTCCAAGTTACCATATTTACTCATATGACCACATTTTGAACTTTGGATATTTTGACTTGTCCAGAAGCCATGTTTTCAATAGTCACTATCGAAAACTCAACGTTGAGATTTTATATCCAATTACCTCAAAACATCCATATGATGATATTATACTCTCATTGTATAAATGGAGCCATGATGTCTATATTTATAAATAAAGTCCTTTATCGATTAACAAATGAATATCACCAAATGACACGCCCAACCCGATTCTACAAATACTACAATAAATTACGCTATTCTACTACGGTTATTCTAAAGGGGCGCGTGGGTGGTTCACCCTTCACAAGTGTACGAGTCGTGTGAGTAGTAAAAGGTAACGAGTAAGGGTGGTCATTCCCACGAGGAGGTTGATTAGCTAATTAGTTCTAGGTTATCAGTGATTATTGAATTCCTAATTCCTAACAAATTCACTAATTAATGTTATCTAGATTAATTATACTAAGCTTGCAATGAACTAAGATTAAAGCTAGATTAAAGAGATGTTAAAGCTAGATTAAAGATGTTAGGGAATTGACTCATTCAAGTAACTACCATTTCATTAACCAATCATTCATTAAGCATATTCACAACATTCTAAGGCATGTATTTCATTATCAATAATGTTAAGCACCAAATCCATCATCTTACACCTAATCTAATATCATAGATAAGTGATTAAGAAAGAATTATAGGAATAATGATGTAGAGATTCTCTAATTAACCCAATTCATGAATTACTTAGAGATATCTCTATGAAATTGTTAGTGAAACATTCGTACATATTGTAGGACACTCTATGCATGAAATCAACGACCAACTGTGTACAAATATATGTATATGTAAAACATATCATCCATATATTATATCATTAGATTTCATAATACACATATAAAAAGCCTTAAAGAGTGAAGTAACTAATAGATTGATTAAATTCATGGTATAATTACAAGAGTTACATCAATCTCTTAACAAAAGGTTTAGTAACACATAGAAGTATATAAACATGAAAATACAAGAGAAGAGCTAAACAAACCCATCCAGATTCATTTCTTACGCAAGAAGACTCCTTCTTGTAATCCAAGCACAATATCCTTCTAGCACAACTTGAAAAGAGCAAGTCTAGGTAACTCAAGGTGGTGTTTGGTTACCTAGAAAGTGATGGGAAAGTGATAAGAAAACTAACTAAAGTTGAGAGAGTTATTCTCTCTCTTAATTCTAAACTAAAGTAAGTTAAACTAATGATAAGTGTAGTATTGTGTGTAGTATGTAGTGTAAGGTGTAGTAATATGTAAGGTAGTTGTCTAAGGTAAGTTATCTAAAATATCTCAAAAATATCTAAGTGGTAAGGTGTGTTGGACAAGCTTAAGTGATTGGAAAGCAAGTGGGACGAGCTGCCATACTTTCCAGGTGTTCCGGTGACTTCGTTCACTTTCGCTCGCGGGCTTATTCCTACCGGCGTGAAGTCGCGGTGAAAACGGAAGGTTTCCCGCGAGTTCATACTTTCTGCCTTGTGGGATATGTCTCTCAACATGAACTCGCGGAGATTCCGCTGGATTGGAATTGTTTTACGCGTGCAAGAAGCCGCTGGGAAGACCTTGGAGCTTGAACTCGGCCATGGAGGTTTGAAGACTTTTGGAGAGTTGGTGGAGAGAGAATAACGTGCATGGGAGGCTGTAAATGGTTCCACCGTGACCGAAGAGGTGTCGGCCATCGTTCTGGGTGGAGAACGGCCGGAAAAACCTCCAAAAATGAGCCAGAAATCATCGGGTCATCGTCGGGTCTGCACCGGGTCAGTGGGTCATTAGGTCGGGTCACGCAAGTCATCTCGACCCGTCTGTATAAAGAAGACGATGATGTCATCGCTAACGTCACGCTGACGCGTCCCTTTCCTAAAACGACACCGTTTGACTGCTGACGTGGCTCTAATGCCTGCTCCTGCTGGCAAATTACACAATGATCCCCTCAGCTCTTCACTAACCACCGAATCTATAACATTTTTTTCAGAATTGCACTTTGACCCCTGATTCTCCATAATTACGAAATTACCCTATTTTGCCCTGATTTTGCTACTTTCCTCCAGTTTGGTCTAAAATACCCCTGATGAGCTGAAATATCTAAAAAACACTTATTTACAATATTAAATACCAAAAGGGGCTCGAAAAACGGTTACAAAAGCTAAGTAAGGGAGCGCTAAATGTGAACATTTGGAGCGCGATCACCAAACTATCGAGGATAGACTATGTTATATAATTGTACTCAATGATAACTCAAATGGTACCACTTGCAACCATAAGTCCATCATTTATCTCAGGATTAAGATAGACTCTCCGATTGTCCTTATAATGAAAAAACTTTTATCTATTGATGGTTCTAGATAAAGTATTTCATTGTGATCCAGTTCAATGCACCTAGTGCACTAGATTCTTTTACTCAAAGCCACTTTGATGATTTAGACCCATCATAACACATTTGATCCCACTCAAATGCTAGCAAAAGAATCTACAACTTTAACAAGATAAAGGTGCCCAACCTTTAACTTAAGTTGTGAACATTATTCAAGACTAACTAAAGAATTGTGTCTACCTCATACATATCCAGATGTACGAACAATTCTTCTTTTCCCATAGTCTTTTGACCTTATGATTATTTACCTTGACAATTATAATTATAAATGCTATAAGATTTTGTTAAATAAACAGAAATCACTTTATTAATATGATAAGATTGTCATTTACAATATTACACTCTTGCTATTGAGCATAATCCTAACAATCTCCCACTTGCGCTATAGCAAATGTGTCATATCTCTCATTCCCATGTTCTCTAGGTGCCCATCAAAACTCTTTTGTGGTAGAGCCTTTGTGAAGGGATCTGCTAGATTTTCTGCTAACGCGATTTTGGTAATTGTCACGTCACCCTTATATATAATCTCCCTAAGAAGATGATATTTCCTTTCAATGTGTTTTCCTCTCTTATGACTTTATGGTTCTCTCGAATTAGCCACTACTCTACTGTTGTCATAGTAGATACTGATCTGCTTATTCGCACTGGGAACCACTTCCAAGTCAATTAGGAATTGGCGGAGCCAAACAGCCTCTTTGGCAGCTTCGTATGTAGCAACATACTCAACTTCCATGGTGGAATCATCAATACAAGATTGCATGATACTCTTCCATATGACTACTCCTCCTCCAATAGTAAACACAAATCCTGATGTGGATTTTCTAGAGTCAGAATCCGACTGGAAATCAGAATCTGTATACCCAACGGGAATTAAATCCCCTCCTAAGTATACAAGCATATTATCTCTCGTTCTCCTGAGATACTTGAAAATATGCTTGACTGCCATCCAGTGATCAGGACCAAGTTTCGATTGAAACCTGCTAACTATACCCACAGCAAAACAAATATCTGGTCTAGTGCAAAGCATTGCATACATGAGACTTCCAACTGCCGAGGCATTTGGAATCCTGCTCATGAATTGCTCTTCATGCTCATTCTTAGGAACTTGTTCCTTAGAAAGTTTGATTCCATGTTCGAAAAGTAACATACCTTTCTTGGAATCTTGCATGGAAAATCTAGACAAGATTTTATCTATGTATGAAGCTTGGGATAGTGCAATCGTTCTATTCTTTCTATCCCTTATTACTTGGATACCAAAAATATAACTTGCTTCTCCTAAGTCTTTCATATCAAATTGTTTTGCTAACCATTCTTTTACTGATGTCAATACACCTACATCGTTTTCGATGAGTAGTATATCATCAACATAAAGAATTTAGGAAAACCAACTTGTCACCATTAATCCTTTTTGCATACACAAGGTTCGTCACAACTTGATCGAACCTTATGTTCTAGGATCAGGATGCTTACTTTAATCCATATTTGGATTTTTGCAACTTGCATTGCCTTTTGCCAATGGTGACCATCAACATGCTCCATTGCTTCCTTATATGTGTAGGGATTATCGTTGTCCAGGAGATTCTCCATTGATTCTCCCAGACTAATGTATCTCTCAGGTTTTCTACTAACTCTCCCACTACAACGAGGAATGGTAGGTTGTTGATTTTGTGATGGTGCAGAACTTACAATTGGGCTAGGTTGTGTAACCTCTTGTGGAATTGTATCTCTTGACATCTCATTCAGGACAATTCTACATTTAGGTACAAAATCATTCATATAGTCCTTTTACAGAAATTTAGCATTTGTTGAAACAAATACTTTAAGATCTGAAGAACTATAGAAATAATATCCCTTAGTTTCTTTTGGATACCCTACAAATATGCATGTTTCCGAACGGGACTCCATCTTTTCTGTCTTTCCTTTTAACACATGCGCAGGACAACCAAATATCCTTAAGTGATGTAAACTAGGCTTTCGCCCAGTCCACAACTCATGCGGTGTTTGAGGAACCAACTTAGATGGTACATCGTTTAGAATGTATATTGCTGTTTGTAAAGCATATCCCTAAAAAGAAATAGGAAGCGTTGAATAACTCAACATAGACCTAACCATGTCTAAAAGAGTTCTGAAACAAATTATAGCACGGTGTGTATAAAGCTATCTAGAGGGGGGTGAATAGATTTTACGCTTTTTACCCAATTTTTCGTGTTAGTCAAAATTACGAAAATGCCCTCAAGATAATATAAACAAGCAAGTGTAATATGGTGCGGAAATTAAAACAACACTTGGTTTTTACGTGGAAACCCTCACGGGAAAAACCACGGGCTATGTAAGTAAGCCACACTCGAACCTCGAATCCACTAAATGTGCAAACGATTACAACCTAATCCCGGAAGTAATCACACACCTACCTAATCCCGGTATGAGTGAACCTAGTCCAATTTGCTTGCGTTCTAAGCAACCTAATCCCGGATGCTACACACAAGACTTACTTTCTCTATGAAGAGAATACAACCCTAAGTGAATATATGTGAATATCCAAAATGCAACATAGAGCAAGGGAAACCCTATATGCTTATCTAAGATGATTAATATGCAATTAAGAGCAATCCTAGATATCAAAACTAAATGACATGTCAATTAGTTTAGCTAATCAATATTAAGCACAAAACCTAATATGCAAGCACAATATAAAATCTCAAACATACATCATACTCATCTCAATATTGTATCTAAAGCATACAAAATAACAAACAAGTAATTAATTGAGATTGCTAGATAAGAGAAACACAAAACATGTAAGATATTAGTGAAAAGCTTACCAAGCAAAGTATGATGAAGATTCCATGCTAGATGACATCTAGATGATCTAAGATGATGCTAGATGATGATTGATGATCATGAAAAAGTGTTTGAGAATCAAGAATGGAGTTCTTGGAATTTTTCTTCTCTTTGAAAAATATCCTAAGTATGAATTCTGAATATGAACTCTCTTAATTGACCTAAAGTCAAAGTGGCATATATATAGGGGGCCAAATCAAAGTGAGGTCGTTTAAGTAAGTTTCAAAGAAACGCGCCAATCGGCGGTTTCAATCGGCGGCCAGGCCGCCGTTCATGACCGCCGAATTGAGCTCGTGAAGAACAGAGCATAAACGGCGGTTCATTCTGCGGTTTCGTGACCGCCGATTCCAACCGCCGAAACAGAACAGAGAGATCAAAATCAACCAGGTATGAACGGCGGTTTCATGCCCGCCGTTTCAACCGCCGAATTAGACTGAGAGATAAATCAATCAGGTCTTGAAACAGCGGTTTTGAACGGCGGTCGTGACCGCCGATCGTAACCGCAGAAATGCTTCAGACCAATCTGGACTGAAACGGCGGTTTCAGTCGGCGGCCAGGCCGCCGATCATAACCGTCGATCACCTAGATAGGTGAAAACCAAGGAGAAGCCAAGGGCATTCTCCATAGGCGGTCCTCGCGCTAAATCAAGCACATTCTCGTGCATGCGCGGACGTTTCCGAAAGTTATCAGGAAACGAATTACACAACAACATGACACAATTACACACAACAAAATATAATAAATAAGTGCAAGTGTGAAATGTGACAAATGAAGAGAATGCACACATATGCAATGAATGTTAAGTGTGTGTGTGCAACTAATCTCTTCAAAGAAAAGTAAGCACATAGAAATTTACCTTCGGTGCTTATCAACACGAGGTCTTCAAAAAGGGCTTCGAACATTAAGACCGATACTTAGGCTACCCTTACAAAGAACCCCCACATATGGTTTGATCACGAAATAAGCCAATTAAAAACAACGGGAATCCTTACAAGTTCTATTTCTCCTTTCTACCACCCCATTTTGTTGAGGTGTACCTGGTGCAGAAAACTGAGAAATAATTCCATTATCAACAAGATATTGCTGAAACTCACCAGATAGATATTCTCCACCATGATCAGATCTCAAGATTTTTATATGTTTATCTAGCTGATTTTCCACTTCAGCTTTAAATGCTTTGAACATGTCAAAAGCATCCGACTTATGTCTCATGAGATACACATATCCAAATCTCGAGTAATCATCTGTGAAAGTGATGAAGTACTCATATCCACCTCTAGCTTGAATGCTTATAGGACCACATACATCAGTGTGTATTAATCCTAAACATTCAGTGGCTCTTTTGCCTTTGGTCGTAAACGACCTTTTGGTCATTCTACCTTCCAAACAGGATTCACAAGTTGGTAGATCATTAACCTTTAAGTCACTTAAAGGTCCATCACTAACCAATCTTTTAATCCTATTAAGGTTAATATGACCTAAGCGCAAATGCCATAAGTAGGTTTCATCTTTTGATAATTTTACTCTTTTATGATTAGGTTGCGTTATTTCTGTGTCCAACAAGTGAGAGATATTTCTTTGTAAATAGAATAGGCCGTTTTCCAATGTACCTTTGCAAATAAATTTGTCATTCTTACTAATAATAAAACTTTTATTAAAAGTAACCGAAAATCCAGAATTATTCAAACAAGAAACTGAAATTAAATTCCTCTTGAATTGAAGTGCATAATAAACGTCTATTAAATCTAAATGCCTAAAAGAATCTAGATTAACTCTAATATCTCCCACTGCACTGGCTGACACCAACGCTCTGTTGCCTAAACGCAAGTTGATTTCATTCTTACTCAGCTTTCTCCTTTCTGGAACCCCTATAAGGAATAACAAACATGATTTGTGGCTTCAGAGTCTATGATCCAAGAATTTGTAGAATCTGCCAGAAAACATGTTTCAAGATAATTAATATTACCTTGTTCCTTCTTGTTCTGGGACTTTAGGCAATTTCTTTTCCAATGTCCCTTTTCACTACAAAGGAAGCACTTCCCTTTGATCTTGGTTACTTTCTTGGTCTCCTTTTTGGTAGGCCCAAGTTGCTTTTTCTTCTGTTATTTCTTGACCTTCTGACGGGTCTTAACAGTAGCAACTTTACCAATCATATGAATCCGGGATTCATAAGTAGGAGCAGGTGGTTTAGGAGCAGACAGAACAAACTTATGTTTTTCAGCTTGCAGCAACAGCCCAATTTTCCTTTTCCATGTGACATAATTATCTCCAGTTAAAGTATTATCTTTCAGGATGTTCATTAGGGATGGGGTCATAATTTCTGAATAAAAACATAAATATATATAAGTAAATAATCATGATAAAGCACTTTCGAATATTTATCTTGAATTAATAAATAATTCAATCGTAAAACTTCAACGGTGATCCAACACCCATAAATGTTACGCCTCCTTTGGGAGTACGCACAATTTACTAGTTAGACTAGGTCCCACCTGATTGTTAACATAACAACCAGCGTTTTCAATTTTAGCCTTGCAATTTTATTGATAAGAACTCTTGGGAGGATATCAATAAAATTACATTGAGTGTGTTACTAAGATATCGACCCTCAATATTCTCTCACGAAAATCCCTCCTTTGGGAGTAGATCTCGTTTGAGTCAATTGTCTAGTCTATCCTTGTAAGGAAGTATTTTGCTAAATTCAATTCATGGACGCCCTTTGGGGGAATTACCAATAAAACATAAAGCTCAACTAACCTTGGAGGCCATAGGTGTTTGCAAAACACCTTCTCCCACTCAATTATTTAAGACGTGTGATTAAATTCCATAGAATGATTTACCATGTTATCTATATGCCAATTAGATACCTAAATCATTCAATGCATGTTCATACCAAAAGAGATATATGAGTGGCACTCCTATTCTATATGACATGTTATCATACAATAACAAATATTGTAATATTTACGAAAAATAAATAGCCACAATTTTGGTCCATCCTAGAAAAGCAAGTAAATTACATTTGTTTGGAATACAATAAAACTCCTTTCTTGGCGAACAAGTCTTCAAGCGGCCATCGTCCACTCGCGCACCCCTTGGCTGCCTCCTATGGGCGTGCGCACCCCACAACCTCACATAGGGCTGCCGTGCGCAGCCCATGACAAACCAAGGGCTGCCGTGCGCAGCCGACAACTCAACATGCGCAGCTGCGTGCTCACTTGCGCGCACGCATGTTGCTATGTTGCACACGGACCCAAACTTGTTCCAGTTGCTTCCAATTCTTCAAATCTTCAAATCTTCGATCCTTGAATATATTACAGCAGTATTTAAACAAATAAAATACTGTGAAAGTTCTCAAAATACTCGAGGTGTGTTTATCAATATAAAGCTAGAGGGGGGGGTGAATAGATTTTATCTAATTATTACCCAATTTTCGCATGCATGTCAATTTTACGAAAATACCCCTAGCAAGTCAACAAAACATACAAGTGTAATAAGATGCGGAAATAGTAAATGACACTTGATGTTTACGTGGAAAACCCAACCACTGGGAAAAACCACGGGCTGTTAAGTGCGCCACACTCGGACCTCGAAATCCACTATATGAAAAGACGGTTACACCCTCAAGTGATTCTCGGACCCTCACCCTAGATAACCTCAGGCTATGGACACTACCAATCGCCACTCTTGGTTCAATCCCTAGTGATATCCCCTGATACACTACTCTTGGCGTGAGCACCCTCTAATCTACCACGCGGGCCTTTTATAGCGGCTCTAGTCCAATTTGCTTGAGGCCTAAGCACACTTAGCCCCAAGACTTCAATCTCTCAAAAGAGATGCACAACCCTATGTGAATATGTATGAATATTCAATTAATGCAATAAGAGCTAGGGTACTCTAAATGCTTACCTAGGATTATAAGATGACAATATAATCAATCCTAGATATCACATATAGCTATATGACATGGCATATAACTTTAGCTAAGTAAAGGATAACCAATCCTAGATACAAAACTATCATATAAAACCCACAAACATTCAAAGGATTAACTAGTTGATTAAAAAACAATCTATCAACCTAGTTATCAATACATCACACAAGAATGTTCATGGCATAGCTTTTAGGCAATAATGACCTAATCAAATAAGCTATGAAAAATAATCTCAATTAACAAATGAGATCAATTAGCTAGATGGCATATGAACATTAAAGCCTAGCTAACAAATAAAAACCCAATCAACACATAATCTCAATCTTATATGTAGAAATTAATCTAAACACATATAAGTAAAATATGAGATAAAATTGATAAGTAGAAACACTAATTATGTAAGATAAAAGTGTTCAACAAATCATACCATGTGTGTTGAAGAAGCCCCATGCATTAGCATATGCTAGATGATCCTAGATGATGCTTAGATGAAGATTTATGCATGTGGGAATGGGTTTAGAGAGATAAAGATATGATCTTTAAGCTTTCTCTCTCAAGTCTCTCTAAATATCTCTCTAGGGTTCTTATGATCAAAGACTTGTATTCTGAACCAGAGATAAGGATGTATTTATAGAGACCAAAAACAGGGCAGGTGAAAATACAATTTTGCCCTTGAAACGCACCGATCGGCGGTTTCATTCGGCGGCCAGGCCGCCGAAATGAACCGCCGAATGGCTCCCGAGCGGAACAGGGGAACTTCGGCGACTTCATTCGGCGGTTTGGAAACCGCCGATCCCAACCGCCGTTTTGGACCCGAGAGATATATTTCAATCAGGTCTCATTCGACGGTTTCGAACGGCGGCCAGGCCGCCGAACGTAACCGCCGAGTCACCAAAAATGGTGAAATCAAGGAGAAGCCAAAGGCATCTCCACCGGCGATCATCGCGCAAAACAAAGCACATTACCGTGCACCCGCGGACGTTTCCGAACATCCTTAGGGAAACGAATTACTCCACACTAAAAGCTAACATACATGAAGTGCAAGTGTGGGTATTGAATGCATCCTAATGCCTAACATGTCATGGCATTATCATATAACAAGATGCAATCAATTCAACATGCAAGAAGAGATATTGAATAAATCAATAAAGCACAATGCACACAAAATATAAACACACCATACAAGAATAAGAGTTATGCATGTTGTGTGTGTGTGTGCAACTATATCTCTTCAAGCCAATGTAAGCACTAGATATATACCTTTGGTGCTTGTCCTCTTGAGGTCTTGGAAAGGGTCTTGATCTTCAACAAACACCTAGACTACCCTTACAACCAAACCCCAACATGTGGTTTGACCACGAAATAAGCCAATCAATAATGGGAATCCTTACATACTGCAGTATTTTTTTTTATTTTTTATTTTAATCACTACAGTATTTTAATACAACCAAAAACTGCACTATTTTAATAAAATAAAAACTGCAGTATTTTTTTAACACAATAAAAACTGCACTACTTTATTACAATAAAAATAAAGAAGAACTTAGCAACTATCAAGAAGGAATTATGGTGATGATAGACCACCCTTCTTGTTACAATTCCGAAACAAAAATTACATTGAAATTCTAGGACCAAAATCAAGTAACAACAATTCACTTTATAATAACATATATAAATCCATACATTCCAATGTAATTATATATGCGAATACCTAGAGTGCCATCTCTTTCTAAAACATGCATAATCACAATATAAAGAAATCGATTCACGTACATATACATTAATTAATCAAAGGGTGCAACCAGGCTCTGATACCAATTGTAGGGAAAAACGTATGCACGCAGCGGAAGCGAGACTAAAATAGGTTTAGTATATTTCAAAAAAATTTCCTTTTTAAAGATGAACCTTAACCCTTTAATTAATTAACATATCATAAAGATATCGTACCTTTGTCGCGTGATCCGATTGACGTTGCGTCGATGGTAATCCGCAAGATCTTCCAATCCAATCACGAACGTGAATCACCTAGAAGCGTGGTCTCCCTCTCTTTGAATTGTGTACCTGAGGATGGATAACAAAATCTTTTCTTTTTCGTTAGTCACAAAACTTCCAAGAGACAATGAAGAATATTCCGGTCACTTTTGAATTCTCAATCTACTGATCGAAACTCGCGTGAACCTTATTCGAAATTGTGCACAAAGCCTATTAATGTATAAGTTACTAGTGCACTATCAAAATAAGAACAATTCTTCCTACTTTTCTCTCTTGGCCGAAATCACACTTAGTCTTAAGAGATAGCTTTTTTTTTTCAAGCAATAGAAAAATAATTCTCTTAAAAAACCATTTAGGGTTGCCGAATATATTATGTATATATATGCGATATCCTTGCACAATATATATTATATATATCTCGAGTGTTGTTTACTTGCACAATATATTATATATATGTATATGCGATATCCTTGCACAATATATATTATATATATCTCTAGTTCAACTTGCAATTTATATAATCTATATATATATATCTGCACGACTTTAACATGCATATATATAATAAGTAATCTGCATGAATTAAACTTGCATATATATTAAAATATATATATCTGCACGACTTTAACATGCATATATATTGAAATATATATTGCTGCCCGAATTATTGCCTAAATATAATTAGGGTTGAAAGTTCTTAAAATACTCGAGGCGTGTTTATCAATATAAAGCTAGAGGGGGGGGGGGGGGGGGGTGAATAGATTTTAACTATTATTACCCAATTTTCGCATGCAAGTCAATTTTACGAAAATGCCCCTACTAGTCAAAAATACATACAAGTGTAATATAGTGCGGAATTTAAATAACACTTGATGTATACGTGGAAACCCAACCACTGGGAAAAAACCACGGGCTGTATAGTGCGCCACACTCGGAACTCGAAATCACTAATTGAAATGAAGTTTACAACCTATGTAGACCTCGTCTAACATTCCGGTCTGTAACCCCTCACTTCTACCCAGCGGGCCTTTATTAGCAACCCTATTCCAATTTGCTTGAGGCCTAAGCACTCTTAGCCTCAAGACTTACTTCTCTATGAAGAGAAACAACCCTATGTGAATATGTATGAATATTCAATTAATGCAATAAGAGCTAGGGTACTCTAAATGCTTATCTAGGATGATGATATATTCAATTTAAATCAACCCTAGATATCAATTGCTAAATGACATGTCAAATAGCATAGATGATCATAGATTATAAAAACCTAGATATCTATCAAAAACAACACTCAATTAATTCATCACAAATAATCTCTTTTCTTGTATTTAACATATGATCAAAAACATACAAGTAATTTAAAAGAGATGGCTTGGTATTTAAAATACTACAATAAGATGAAATTAATCAAAATCTTACCAAGCAAGTTGTGATGATGCAAACCCATACATGGATGCACTCTATATAGACATAGGAGATGCAATATGAAATTTGATGCAAAAGGGGTTTGATTTGAGTGGTTAAAGATGAGTTCTTGATTTGATTTTCTCTCAAAATCTATCTTTGAAGATTAGGGTTCTTAAGAGTCAAAGAACTGATTCAGATAATGAGAACGTGTGATATTTATAGACATCAAGAACAGGGCAAGTGAAAAGACAATTTTGCCCCTGAAACGCACCGTTCGGCGGTTTCAATCGGCGGCCAGACCGCCGATTACAACCGCCGAATTGAGCTCGTGAAGAACAGAGCATTAACGGCGGTTTCATTCGGCGGTTTCGTGACCGCCGATACAACCGCCGAATCAAACCCGAGGGATTAAAATCGATCAGGTATGAACGGCGGTTTCGAACGGCGGTCGTGACCGCCGATCATGACCGCATAATTGCTTCAGACCAATCTGGACTGAAACGGCGGTTTCATTCGGCGGCCAGGCCGCCGATAATAACCGCCGATCACCAACAATGGTGAAAACCAAGGAGAAGCCAAGGGCATTCTCCATAGGCGGTCTTCGCGCGAAACCAAGCACTCATTAGTGCAAGCGCGGACGTTTCCGAACAATGTCGGGAAACGAATTATAAGGCACATATACACACAACAAGATATATCAACCAATGTGCTAGTGTGTAAAGTGACATGTGAAGAGATGCACATAAAAATAAGCAAGTATGCAATCATAGCAAGAATGCTAAGTGTGTGTGTGCTACTAGATCTCTTCAAAGAAAAACAAGCACAAGAGATTATACCTTTGGCGTGCTTGAATCTTGAGGTCATGGAAGGGCCTTTGATCTTCAACACTAATCACTTAGACTACCCTTACATTCAAAACCCCAACATGTGGTTTGACCACGAAATAAGCCAATCAACAAAACGGGAATCCTTACAATCTCCCCCTTTGGCTATTTCGTGACAAAACCACCACTCACATTGATTCCTCACAACATAATAGAAACTACGGGTCTACAATGATTTTCTACTTTACAAAGAGATAAGATAAATGGTCTTGAAGTCTTCAATCTCAAGTAGAACAATCAATCCCTGAAAGCACAGTTTCTATACTTTCCAATACAAGAAAAGGTGAGATGAATCAAGTGAGATAAAACAAGCATTTGCATTTAAAAATTTAAGTACAACATCATGCAATGTATGAATGTGCAAATGCTCCCCCTCAAAGGGTTACTCCCCCTCAATTAGTATTCTCCCCAACATGCACAATTGCTACTACAATTTGCAACTCCCCTTACCACAACATACTCCCCCTTTTTGTCATGATATAGACAAGGAGTAGTCCCCAACCGGGTCACTCAAGGCAAAGAGAGATAGTAGCATTCTAGTATATGCATAATCAATATAAGTCACTTTATGCAATCTCAATTTATTGGAGAGAAACAAGGAGATTTATTTAAAGAAAATGTGTGAATCAAAAAATTGCTTTGCATACAAGACATGTAGCATTTAAGTCCAAAATATCATGGTATTTGGCAAAGCAAATGACAAAGGTTTTCAATATGAATTCAAACCAATTTCACCAATGTCAAGAGAGAAGCAAGGATATAGGTTTTCATTGATTTCAATTTAAGAACAACTATATCCAACTTTATAAGCTAAACATGTCATGAGCGACTTTGCACCCTACTTGATTTTTCCGGATAAGATATCCGTATGATAGTAGACATGTTCAACCAATAAAGAAAGAGAGACATTTGGATTGTAAAATCCTTGAATGGATACAAGATCCTTTTTCATTTGAGTCTCATAAGCTTTTTCACACATTATTTGCAGTTAAGAAATGCAATCATCAAAACATGCTTTTTAAGATTAGCATTTAGCATGTCATTTTAGCAATCATCATGTCATGGAGATCATTATAGGTCATTCAAATTAAATCCAATGTATATATCTCCTAGTCCAAAAATGCATGTTTGAACATAAATATGACATGGATTGCAATACAAGCATTGATCACACTTATTGAATAGAAAATATGTATACATAGTGTAACCAAGCTAACTCAAGCAACAAAAAGAGAAGCATAAGATATTTCAAATTTTTTGCAAGTGACTAGATGCAAAATAGCTCTCTTTGCTTAAGTTCCCCATATGGGGTCAAATTTCCATACCACTTCAAAGAAAGGTATGAGGTCCTATGGACCTACCAAGTCCTTTGGACTTGGATGAACCTATTTGAGACTTGTTAGTCTCGTAGCAAGCGGGTTCATTCTTATTACTCCACTTAGGTGACACTAAATCAATCCTAGTGGACAAAGGTTCTAGAGTACAAGATGAAAAAGGATCATGCACATGATTTTCTTCCTTTTTATGAAGCATCTTAGCTCTAGCCTTTTTCTTGTCAATCATGCTTTTAGCTCTACACATTTCAATGTAATGCAAGCAACTTGGTCTAATATGACCAACAATACCACAAAAATGACAAGTGGGAATAAAGTTAGGAATCATACCATTCCCTTTAGCATGGATAGGAGCTTTCCCTTGTCGTTGTGGTTGTCTTGGTTGTTGGATCGGATCTCTCCTCTTTTGTTGAAAACCAAGACGAGGTTGCTTGCTTGTCTGAGCTTGCATGATTGAACTCTTCCCATTGTGTTTTTGAGTTTGAGGGAAGATAGTGTGAGGAGCCCTTTGGGTGTGAGCTTGAGCTTGACCTTTTGGTGCCTCAACCACTTGGGCACTTCTTGAACACTCTCCTAGGTCACTCTTCTTCCTAGGTTGTTGAGGAGGAGGGGACATATTGAAGTCCATGTTCATGGCACAGGATGTCTTGCTTGTGGATGAGGCATCCGTGTCATCAATGTAGCCAAGACCTCTCTTGTCACTTGGCTTTCTTCCAACTCCCAACATGTGGTCAAGCTTCTTGGTGCTTGAAGTCATCTTAGCCAATAAGACCTTAACTTCTTCAAGCTCTCTTTCTAGCTCTTCTTCTCTCCTCTTAGATAATGCTAAGTCTTCTTTTAGCTTATCTTCATCCGCCATGGATCTCACCACTTCTTCACACAAGTGGTTTACTAGTGTTGAAAGCTCTAGATTCTCTTCTTTTAATCTTCTAATTTCTTCCTTGTTCCTCATCATCGAGCTCTCAACTTTGACTTTGTAGTCATTAAGATCCATACACTCCACATTTCCATTTGTGGAGTTAGATGACAAATATTCAACACTTGTGTCATCTCCTCTAATCTCCATTTCACCAATGGAGTCATCTCCTTCATCAAGATCATCAAATTTTTCTCTTGATGAGGAAAGAGCCAAATCCCTATGAGTAGCTACACCAACTACTTCTATACCTTGTTCTTCTTGGGGATCACAAGGAAAAGCAACTTTGCCATCTTCTTCAACTTCTACACTCTTGGCTCCAAATTCCGTGTAGATGATGGCAAGTTCTTCATCACTTGAAGGATTTTCGTCATCTTCATATTTATCCCATAAGGTGGCCTTCGCCTTCCCTTTTCTTCTATCCTTCAAGTTTCCACACTCCGGGGAGAAATGCCCGAATCCTCCACATTCGTAGCACTGAATCCCCTCTCTTGAAGACACTCCTTGGTTTGGCTTGTTAATGAGTCCCATGTCTTCAATTGAGATACCCTCCTTCTTGTCATGCTTCGAAGTCTCCAAAGCAATTTTCTTCTTCTTCTTCTTAGGAGGTGCGGTGGTCAACTTCTTCTTAGGAGGTGAGGTGGTTAAATTCACAAATCTCCTAAATCTCTCTAGTAAGAGAGGCATCTCCTCAATGGAGTCAATTTCTTCTCTCACAAAATCACTCATAGTGTTTGCGTTGAATGAATGCAAATGAGAAGAATGCAAAATGTATGAAGAAATCAAACAAACATACAAAATGCAAAAACACACCAAAATGAGCTAGGATCACCTAAGTATATCTAGGAACCCGCTCTGATACCAATTGAAAGTTCTTAAAATACTCGAGGCGTGTTTATCAATATAAAGCTAGAGGGGGGGGGGGGGTGAATAGATTTTAACTATTATTACCCAATTTTCGCATGCAAGTCAATTTTACGAAAATGCCCCTACTAGTCAAAAATACATACAAGTGTAATATAGTGCGGAATTTAAATAACACTTGATGTATACGTGGAAACCCAACCACTGGGAAAAAACCACGGGCTGTATAGTGCGCCACACTCGGAACTCGAAATCACTAATTGAAATGAAGTTTACAACCTATGTAGACCTCGTCTAACATTCCGGTCTGTAACCCCTCACTTCTACCCAGCGGGCCTTTATTAGCAACCCTATTCCAATTTGCTTGAGGCCTAAGCACTCTTAGCCTCAAGACTTACTTCTCTATGAAGAGAAACAACCCTATGTGAATATGTATGAATATTCAATTAATGCAATAAGAGCTAGGGTACTCTAAATGCTTATCTAGGATGATGATATATTCAATTTAAATCAACCCTAGATATCAATTGCTAAATGACATGTCAAATAGCATAGATGATCATAGATTATAAAAACCTAGATATCTATCAAAAACAACACTCAATTAATTCATCACAAATAATCTCTTTTCTTGTATTTAACATATGATCAAAAACATACAAGTAATTTAAAAGAGATGGCTTGGTATTTAAAATACTACAATAAGATGAAATTAATCAAAATCTTACCAAGCAAGTTGTGATGATGCAAACCCATACATGGATGCACTCTATATAGACATAGGAGATGCAATATGAAATTTGATGCAAAAGGGGTTTGATTTGAGTGGTTAAAGATGAGTTCTTGATTTGATTTTCTCTCAAAATCTATCTTTGAAGATTAGGGTTCTTAAGAGTCAAAGAACTGATTCAGATAATGAGAACATGTGATATTTATAGACATCAAGAACAGGGCAAGTGAAAAGACAATTTTGCCCCTGAAACGCACCGTTCGGCGGTTTCAATCGGCGGCCAGACCGCCGATTACAACCGCCGAATTGAGCTCGTGAAGAACAGAGCATTAACGGCGGTTTCATTCGGCGGTTTCGTGACCGCCGATACAACCGCCGAATCAAACCCGAGGGATTAAAATCGATCAGGTATGAACGGCGGTTTCGAACGGCGGTCGTGACCGCCGATCATGACCGCATAATTGCTTCAGACCAATCTGGACTGAAACGGCGGTTTCATTCGGCGGCCAGGCCGCCGATAATAACCGCCGATCACCAACAATGGTGAAAACCAAGGAGAAGCCAAGGGCATTCTCCATAGGCGGTCTTCGCGCGAAACCAAGCACTCATTAGTGCAAGCGCGGACGTTTCCGAACAATGTCGGGAAACGAATTATAAGGCACATATACACACAACAAGATATATCAACCAATGTGCTAGTGTGTAAAGTGACATGTGAAGAGATGCACATAAAAATAAGCAAGTATGCAATCATAGCAAGAATGCTAAGTGTGTGTGTGCTACTAGATCTCTTCAAAGAAAAACAAGCACAAGAGATTATACCTTTGGCGTGCTTGAATCTTGAGGTCATGGAAGGGCCTTTGATCTTCAACACTAATCACTTAGACTACCCTTACATTCAAAACCCCAACATGTGGTTTGACCACGAAATAAGCCAATCAACAAAACGGGAATCCTTACAAGGGTGACCGAATTCCTCTACCAAATAGGATTTATGCCTTTTGACCTAAATCCTAACTCTAGGTAGATTTCCTTAGAATTCCAAACCCTAATCTAACTCTTTAGTGTATTTGTAACTATATCAAAGACTTCCTAATTTGACTAGATGAATGAATCCCTTATTTATCTACTTACCAAATAAAGTATTTTATAATTATTATACTACCACAATAGTATACTACTAAGAAACATATTTCCTAGTCAGAAAAAGATTTTAATTCTTAATTAAATAATTAATCAATCAATTGATTAATTCCCATTTAATCAAATAATAAAATAAAATAATATATTAAACTATTTTTCAAGCCTTGCCGCCCATACACAAAGATAGGCCTAAATATTATTTTTCATTTTATTAAATCCATTGGTCCTTTAATTAAAAAGCTCACATGTGAACTAGGTCCATTCTTACTAAAAGAAACAAGCCCACATGCCTTAATACAATTCTAGATGGACCCATAATTAGTCCGGTAGAATATATCAAGTGATCCATGCAAGTCCATGTGGATTGGGGATCTTGGCAGGCTATCTAAATTTAAGCTCCAATAGACATAACCTAATCACAATCAACAAATGATTCACTTAGGTTCGATCTATTAATTTTAGTTCATTCCACTAAAGAACTAAAATTGCACTCTTAAATAAAAATAGAACAAGTAAATGATTCTCATTCATACCCTAGACAATCTTATTAGAGATAATGAATCCTCGTGAATAATATCAGTAATCGCCGAGAGCTATAGACTGCCTATAACTCTCCAAGTTACCATATTTACTCATATGACCACATTTTGAACTTTGGATATTTTGACTTATCCAGAAGCCATGTTTTCAATAGTCATTATCGAAAACTCAACGTTGAGATTTTATATCCAATTACCTCAAAACATCCATATGATGATATTATACTCTCATTGTATAAATGGAGCCACTATGTCCATATCTATAAATGAAGTCCTCTATCAATTAACAAATGAATATCACCAAACTATCGAGGATAGACTATGCTATAGAATCGTACTCATTGATAACTCAAATGATACCACTTGCAACCATAAGTCCATCATTTATCTCAGGATTAAGATAGACTCTCCGATTGTCCTCATAATGAAAAAGCTATTATCTATTGACGGTTCTAGATCAAATATTTCATTGTGATCTAGTTAAATGCACCTAGTGCACTAGATTCTTTTACTCAAAGCCACTTTGATGATTTAGACCCATCATAATACATTTGATTCCACTCAAATGCTAGCAAAAGAATCTACAACTTAAACATGATAAAGGTGCCCAACCTTTAACTTAAGTTGTGAACATTAATCAAGACTAACTAAAGAATTGTGTCTACCTCATACATATCCAGATGTACGAACAATTCTTCTTTTCTCATAGTCTTTTGACCTTATGATTATTTACCTTGACAATTATAATTATAAATGCTATATAAGATTTTGTTAAATAAACATAAATCACTTTATTAATATGTTAAGATTGTCAATTACAATATTACACTGTTGCTATTGAGCATAATCCTAACAGTTTTACCACGTAAAAATCAATGTGTCAAATGTCTCTGTCTCTATCTCTCTATATTTGTATCTATGATCAATATATCTTGTTTAAGATCTTCATTTTCTCATATCCCATTAAACAAGATTTTTGTAGAGAAAGTGATGCTCACATTATTTGTTGAATCAGTATTTGTTTCTTGTATCTTGTAAGTGTTTGAACTTTGTATCTTGTGATATTCTATATCAAGTTATAAAGTTTTACTTAGTGATCTTGCTTTGTAATATTCAAAGTACAACTTGTGGAATTTGCTCCTTATTGAATATACTTGTATATGAGATACATTGTTTCTTGGTATATGTTTTATAGACTAAGGGTGGTGAATTGAGCATACTTGTGTTAATTGTTTTCTCATAACAATCATGTTAAGGTTAATTTTTATGTTCACCAAGGTTTTGACATAAGTCACGAATGAGTTTTTAAAATTAGTGTGTCAACCTATTCACCCACGCCCCCCCCCCCCCCCCCCCCCCCCCCCCCCCCCCCCCCTCTAGGTTGTTTAGTATAACCTTGTAGGTATTTTCAAGTTTCATTTTGACACCATATATCCATGCCTCTTTGTTTTTTTGGTCGTTTTTAGAGAGTTCAAATCATATTTTTGTCTTAGCATATTTTTTAAGAGAAAAAATCACTCAAGAACTCACCTTTAATTACTCAAACCCATTTCCATATGCATCAAACATCATCTAGCATCATTTAGGATCATCTAGGATGCATCTATGCATGGGTCTTCTTCAACTCAAATAACTTGGTAAGTTGATCACTAATTTCATTTGTTTTAGTGTCTTACTTAATAAGAAATCTCATTTATTACTTGTATGCTTTTAGAACATATTCTATCTACAAGATTGAGATTATTGTGTTGATTGATTGAGAGTTGTAGTTTGATAGCTATTGCCTATGATTGCTTTATCTAAGATAGCTATGTTGTATGCCGTGTCATATAGCAATATTGATATCTAGGATTATAATTATTGACATCTTTAATCCTAGACACTACTACAAAAATGTTAAAAGACATCACTAGAAACCACTAAAAGAAATCGGTTTTTGGTAACCGATTTTAAAAAACCTTTAAGACATCAGTAATCGGTTTTTATAAAAACCGATGTCTTAAAAATTATAGTTTCAAAAGACATTGGTTTTTAAGAAAACCAATATTAAAAAAAAAACGTTTAGACATCGGTTTTTATAAAAAAAAACGATGTCTTAAATTTTGCATTGAAAAGACAACGGTTTTTATAAAAACCGATATTAAAAACAAGCGTTTAGACATCGGTTTTTATAAAAACCGATGTGGATCCAAAAGCAAAATTCTGCAATGCAAATCTGACCTATGTCCACATTCAAGTGCACATCTCTAAAAATACTCAATGTTATTTGCTCAACTTTTGACACAAGAAAGTAGACATGCAAAAAAACACTTTTAATTCAGAAAATATTCCAAAAATCGATTTGGAAAAGTGTGAAAATGAGCGATGAAAACAGCTCACTCGAGGATTCACGAATCGCTTCTGACCTTTGACTGAATAATTGATCATAACTTTCAAAATACCGCCCAACATTTTACGTTATTTATACCGTTGGATTCATATTGAAAAATTGAAGAACCCAACATAGACAAAAAAATTTATTTCCTTGCCAAAAGATACAGTTTTAAGGAAAGAGTTTGCACAAAAATATCTCCAATCGCTTCAATTCTGACCTTTGACTGAATAATTGATCATAACTTTCAAAATATCGCTCAAAAATTTACGTTCTTTATACCGTTGGATTCGTATCAAAATATCAAAGAATCCACCATGAACAAAAAAATTTATTTCATTGCCAAAAGATACAGTTTTAAGGAAAAAGTTTGCACAAAAATATCTCCAATCGCTTTTGACCTTTGACTGAATAATTGATCATAACTTTCAAAATACCGGCCAGAATTTTACGTTCTTTATACCGTTGGATTCGTGTCGAAAAATCAAAGAATCTACCAAGGACAAAAAAAATTATTTCATTGCCAAAAGATACAGTTTTAAGGAAAAGGTTTGCACAAAAATATCTCCAATAGCTTCTGACCTTTGACTGAATAATTGATCATAACTTTCAAAATACAGCCTATAATTTTACGTTCTTTATACCGTTGGATTCGTATCGAAAAATTGAAGAATCCAACATGGATGAAAAAATTTATTTCATTGCCAAAAGATACAGTTTTAGAGAAAAAGTTTGTACAAAAATATCTCCAGCAGAACACAAAACCACACAATAAAAAATGAAATGAAAAATAAACCCACTAATAAAATTTATTTAATATATATATGTTTGTAGTAGAAATTAGAATTTTGATTAGTTGAGTAAATTTAAATTTATCAAACAAGTTTTATTTATTTATTTATTTATTTATTTATTTATTTATTTATTTATTTCTAACAACTCCTATAGGTTATATATAAATATTGTGCAATTGTTAGCACATCCAATCTTGTAGTCATGCGGTAAAGGCTTACCATTTTGACTTTGAGGTTGCAAGTTCGATTCCTTATAATGACAATTAATTGTCATTATTATCAGAGGTGGGATGGGCCGGTGGCGGTGGCTGTTCGGTGGCCGGCGACTGTGGGATTAATTTTTGTAATACATCAATTTTACATCAGGGTTTTTAAATCGGTTTTAACTAAAACCAATGTCTTTTCTCTTGTTTTACATCGGTTAATAACCGATGTCTTTTGCACTTTTTTTCAAAAACCGATTTCTTCCATTTAAAAAAACCGATTTCTTTTGCATTTTTTGTAGTAGTGAGATAAGCATTTAGTGTAACCTAGCATTACTTACATATTGAATATTGACCGGGAGTCGTTGTACCCGTCGGAAAAGATATTTCTATTCTAATCACCTCGCAAATGCAACGAGTCAAAGGACAAGTATAGCAAGTAAGCAAGGGTCTCGTTCCATAGGGAGATGGAATCCGTTAACTGTATCTAGCTCTAGAGTTTATTAAAGCATGTAAATGGAATGCGGTGTAGTGTGTGTGTGTGTGTGTGGAGATGCAAACTAACTAGGATAGAAATGTAGCCGGGTGTCTTGGCTATCTAATTAATCTACTCCTAATTAAGTTATTCTACTCCTAGAGGCAAGACACCCTAGCTACGAAAATAATGGTGGCTTGGAGATAAGCAAGATATGAAACGCATATGGGACATCGGTTTACCAAACACAATATGCAAATCTATGTAGATTGTATAACATGTTAATTCCAATTAATTCAGTAAAGGGTTCGTTCTCTTGATTAGGGAATTACCAAAATCATGTCATCACTCTCCAATCGGAAGAGTGATTGTGTCTATGGTTTAGACCCATTAAGCACAAGAACATATGAACCAAAGCTAAAGTGGCAAGTTATGCACACACAAGCTATTTCCATTCTAAAGAGCTAATAGCCAAGCCCATACCTGGAATGGTAATCCGAGCACAAACTCAACTCTCAATCTCTCTAATCACTCTAAGCATAGCATGATGAATCTTTTACCAACATACATACATAAATGAGATATTTGATTACAACTTCTCCTAATCATTTAGTTAATCTACTCCTAATCTCATCCATACATACATATCAATATACAACTCTAAATACATATGAATATCATAATAAGAGATTATAAATGAATAGCATAGAATAGAACAATACATGAATCAAATCTAATAACAATACAAACATATATTATAGCATAAGTGTTGGTTTACAATAATCCCACATAAGTTACACATCAATAGACATACAAAGAGATGAGAAGTAAAGAAATCACCCTTGAAGACAAGCCTCCAAAAGCTCTCCCTATCTATGAAACTCCTATGGCTTGAACACAAGCCCTCCTATCTCTGCATATCTACTCTCCATGGAAGGCTTTCCATGGAGGAAAATCCCCCATGGAAGGCTTGGAGTTGCTCTCTCTCTTTTGGTGTGTTAGAGCCAAGCTCTAAGTGTTTTGTTCTTTGGTTGGTCACACTTTCAAAGAGAGGCAAAATGGATGTATATATAGTTGGGCAAGTTTAGGCTTGAATGGGGTGTGAAAAGACATGAAATACCCCTGAAAATATCATGATTTTGGCTCGGACAGGGGTCTAGCAGGTTCGTGCGACGGGATATGTCTAGCCGCACGAACTAGCCAGAATCCTAGCGACTTCGTGCCGCGGGAAATGTCTAGCTGCACGAACTAGCTCACTACAAGAAAATTGCTCATTAGCGATGCAATTATTAGTTACATAAAAAAATATGTCACTAATACCAATATTTGGTGACCCTTTAAATATGACATCGTTGAAAATATGTCATCAAAGTGACATGTTAATTTCAATTTTCCATGACACAATTGTAAAGTTTTGGTTACCCCTACTTGTTGTCGTTATGGCAACATCATATATTATCTCACAGAATGTATTATACATCGTTAAAAATCCGTTATTAGCGAGACATATTAATATGTGTAGTAAAGGTGTCACTAAAGATATAAGTCTATTGATTAAAAATGAAAATTGATTAACTTTCATTAATTTTAAATTATTTTTACAATAAATATCCTAATTTCAAGAAAATACAATATTTTAATCATTTATTAATCTTATTAAAAGTTTGATAAAAATAAAATATTAAAAAAATAAATTCAAAAACCACTTGTGAACAATGAAAACTTTCTACATATTAATTTTTGGAGGGAAAATATCCCATCAAATGAAATTTTTTGGATAACAAATGATTTTACTTACTTAAAAAAAAAAAAAAGTGAGTTTACTTACGGAAATGTCCGTCTACAAATAATTCATTGTGCCACTTATAAATTAAAATATTCAATTACAAAACATTAGTAATCTATTAAAATAATTTAAACTCTCATGTCTGATAACATTTATCCTTGTTATATTAATGCCCACTGTAATTAAAATTAAAAATATGTTTAAAAGTTACATAATGATATTTAACACTTCATAAAATAAAATAAAAATCATATTTAAATATTAATCTAGAAATATGAAATCGGACTAAAATACAATTTAACTTTAAACTCTGACAAATAGTCGTTCTCTATGCCAAATAATGATATAAATGACTATACAACATTATGCATCTTGAGAAATAAACTATATTGGTGCTTAATGTCAAATAATGTAAAACAAAGTTTAAAAACTTTTGGGTACGATGCTTAAAATAATTGTATTGATATTTAACACCATATAGTAATAGTTATTTAGTTAATATCATTCCCACCTACAAACTTTAGTAATTCAAAATAAAAAATATAAAAAATCATCAAAATTATGATTAGGATTACTATGAGACAAGAAATATCATTGACAATTTCTAATTAATTTAACTCAATAATTACTATAAAGTATGACAAATTTGAAATATACGGTAATAATTATATATATATTTATTACATAAATAATTGATGTTCACCTATTAATTAATATATATATATATAGGAAGTCTAAATTTTTATTTTTATTGTTTGAAAGATATAAAAAATTATGTTTTTGGATTGACTGTTAACTATATATTTTGATAACAATAATGATATGTGTAAATAGTTTTTAAAAAGTACTTGCAAGTTTTTTTTTAAACCAATATGTGCAAGTTAATATCATATAATATGATAACATTCTCATAATTCTATTGAATTTTTTTTCTTCATAAAATATATATAAAAAAAAGACTGTAAAATTGTTAGGTTTTAACTTGTATTCCTAAGCGAACCCGATGTGAACCAAATAAGACTCAACTGATGTGGTACTTCCTAGAAGACGTGGGATAACGTTTGGAAGTTGAAGGTGGTGTTTTAGGGAGGTTTGAAGATCATGAAGAACTGAATAAATGGTTTGTTTCATCGTATGGATCGCGGTTTTCTGAGCGATGTAATTTAAGGTGACTTGTAACGGTTTAGGAAGCGGGTGTACAACCATAACCCGAATCGTAGTCAATAATAAGCATACGTGAAATGGGAAATCTTCAACGGAAAAGGAAGTAGTTTGTTTCTAGAAGTTCTTGTGCTTGAAGGAAAAGGATTTACTCCTTACAAGAAGACTTGTCATAAAAGGAAATAGTATTTATGTGGAACAAGTAAGTCTTGTACGTTTAGGAGTAAGATTTCCTTTTATATTATACTCCTTGTAACTAGTATAAATAGACCTTGTATTTAGATTATTTTGTGTGGAGCAAAAAGAACACCATGTAAACATCAGAGAGTGCGAGTGAGATCCGGGGAGACCCAATGGGAATATCAGAGGAGGGATCTAAGGGAATATCGGTAGATCAAGTTAAAGATCCATGGGTGATATTTAGGGGAGACCTAGGGGATATTGTGGGGTTCTTGGTGAGGATCTTATGAGTGTGGTTTGGGGTTAGGTGTGAGAGAGAATCCTGGAGTATATGGTTGTAACAATTTATCATATAGTGGAACTTTCTCTGTCGTCCTGACGGCCCGTGGTTTTTTACCCGTTTTGGGTTTTCCACATATATCTTGTGTTGTGATTGTTTTATTCTCTCTTATCTATTTTTCTGCTTATTGACGTTATTATTTGCTATGAGTTATGAGCGTATATTAAGCATGGCGTTTCCGCGTTCATCGTTCTAGAGAATTATCCCCAACAATTGGTATCAGAGCCTTATGGTTTGGAGATGGCGATTTCAAGTCTTTACAAGAAATCATATGGAGGACTTGGTGGCATTGGGATAATGATGATCATGGTTGCCTAGTATGGTTTAGCAAAGGAGATACGTCTTGAAGGCGGTATTTGAACTCGTTAGGGTTTGGTGAAAGGAAGAATTTGATGGAGTAGAAGTTTGGCTTGTGGTGACAGGTACAAGTCATGGAGATTCAATTTGGGTTACACAAGGAGCTGATTGACTATCAAAAAAAAAAAAAATTCTCCTAACTACAAAAAGAAACTCCTGACTATTAAAAAAAAAAAAAAAATCTCTTTGTGGTGTGGTATGGTGTGGGGCTTATCCGACAGAGCACTCCCAGTTTCTAGTAGCAAGTCTTTCACCAGGTATGTGATACAAAGACAGAAGGTCTTTCATAGGTTTGGGTGATGTAAGGACATGTTTATCCTTTTGGCAGTTTTCCCCACTAGCCATGGAAGAGGATATGTTGCTGCTAGTGGTCCATAATTGTGCACAAGGCATTGGTCAGAAAGTGATGCAAGGTGTATGGTGGACAAAGATGTCGATGGCTGACGAACTCCTTGGAAATCTGACTTGAGGAGTTGCACCACAATTTCAGCAGGTTATTTCGACATGGTGCCGGAACAACGAACAAAAAAAAAATGTGTTGAAAGAAAATCTTAGGATAGTTCGTTCCTAAGTGCTTATACCTTGTGGTGGGGTATAGTGATTCTCGGTGATGAGAATTGTGGCTGTGGACAAAGGTCTTGAGAATTCAAGTCAAAGGGGAGAATTGTTAGGTTTTGACTTGTATTCCTAAGCGAACCCGATGTGAACCAAACAAGACTCAACTGATGTGGTACTTCCTAGAAGACGTGGGATAACGTTTGGAAGTTGAAGGCGGTGTTTTAGGGAGGTTTGAAGATCATGAAGAACTGAATAAATGGTTTGTTTCATCGTATGGATCGCGGTTTTCTGAGCGATGTAATTTAAGGTGACTTGTAACGGTTTAGGAAGCGGGTGTACAACCATGACCCGAATCGTAGTCAATAATAAGCATACGTGAAACGGGAAATCTTCAACGGAAAATAAAGTAGTTTGTTTCTGGAAGTTCTTATGCTTGAAGGAAAAGAATTTACTCCTTACAAGAAGACTTGTCATAAAAGGAAATTGTATTTATGTGGAACAAGTAAGTCTTGTACGTTTAAGAGTAGGATTTCCTTTTATATTATACTCCCTGTAACTAGTATAAATAGACCTTGTATTTAGGTTATTTTGTGTGGAGCAAAAAGAACACCATGTAAACATCAGAGAGTGTGAGTGAGATCCGGGGAGACCCAATGGGAATATCCGAGGAGGGATCCAAGGGAATATCGGTGGATCAAGTTAGAGATCCGTGTGTGATATTTAGGGGAGACCTAGGGGATATTGTGGGGTTCTTGGTGAGGATCTTATGAGTGTGGTTTGGGGTTAGGTGTGAGAGAGAATCCTGGAGTATATGGTTGTAACAATTTATCATATAGTGGAACTTTCTCTGTCGTCCTGACGGCCCGTGGTTTTTTACCCGTTTTGGGTTTTCCACGTATATCTTGTGTTGTGATTGTTTTATTTTCTCTTATCTATTTTTCTGCTTATTGACGTTATTATTTGCTATGAGTTATGGGCGTATATTAGGCACGGCGTTTCCGCGTTCATCGTTCTAGAGGATTATCCCCAACAAAAATTAAGTATTTTAATTGCCTCATACCACTCTTTCATATTTGAAATCTAATTTGATAACCATAATTTAGAAACAGCCCTCTCTCTGAAGAAAAAAAAAACCCTAAATTATAAACTTACAGATGAATATGGTAGCCTATGCTTATTATGTTCTGGTTATATTTAATGGTCTTATTCTTGGCAAGCATACGAGGTTGCAGGTATGCCTCCTACTAATCTTTCATACTTTTTAATTGAATGCTTCATATGTTTTTTTTATATTCTTTTTGCTTTTTTTCAACAATTTGATGTTTCTCATGATTTCCTCATTTTGTCTTTCTATCGTATTTCATTTTAACATCATTTTTATCGGTATGGGATCGATTTATTATCACTTCCCAGATCTACGGTTTCTTTGTTTAAAAAAAAAAAAAAAAAAAAAAAAGTTCTGCAGTTTTTGTTTTTTTTTTTTTGACAGTAAAGTTCTGCAGTTCCTACCTTCCTCTCAAAGTACTCATTTTTTTTTATCATGTTTGTTTTACAATTTTATATCTGGACATGGGTATCTTCTATTTTTTATACATGTTAATTTCCGGGTTCTTGATTTTATTATATTTGAAGTGGATTTTTTTTTTTTTTTTTTTAAAGAGTACATAAATGAGATCTTTTTAGTGGAAAAATGTTAATTGTTGGTATTTTTTTACCATTAAAGGTATGAGCTCTCACTCATTTAATCATCAATTTTTTTTTTCTTTTGATTTAAATTTAATCATTGAGTTGAATTTAATTATCATTGATTGTTGATTGTGATAAATTTCAATTTATAATATATTCGATTGTTGTTTTCTTTTCAAAATTTGCTTATCCCATTTGCTAACTATAACTTTCATATATTTCTTCTACAGAAGTATACAGATAAATGTTGGCAGATGTTGAAATTGCAATTACAAGTGGATTCAACTTATCAAAATTCGATTGGATCTTCTTCTCAACCTTGTTCTTCCTTCAATTTTGATGATATTTGTATATTTAAATTATATTTTATTTAGGAGAGTTACACCTTGATGTAATTGAATATTTGGAATATTTATTGTAAGTATTTTATTTTATTTTTGGATATCTGATTTCCTTTTGGATTGATATTTTGTACTCAACTCAACCTTTTTGCACTAAATAAACAATAAAAAATGACAATTATAAATAAAAGAAAATTTAATAAATTAATTATCAAGCAAAATACATCGGTAGTAATGTGGAGCAGAATCTGAATTATGTATTTTTAAAATATAAATTTAATTAATATATATAATATTTTAAAAATATTAATAATATTACCTTTAGTTACTCTTTTACTGCGTTGTTAAATGTATAATGAATGTATCATAAAAGATTAATTTAAATATATATTTTAAATTTTGATAAAAAAATAAAAAAAATTTATAAAATAATTATATTTTCCATGACGTATATCGAGTATCGTAAAAAGTGTTATTATGGGTAACAAATGAAGCTCTTCTGATATTTATGGTGACACTATACATGTGTAACAAAAAAGTAGTTTTTAGAGACAAAGATCTCAATGTGTTGCCTATTCTAATCTGCGACATGGCTAGGATGACGAGGTGGAGACACTTACTTTGGTGTCACTAAAATCATTTGACGATGCAGAGTTGAGAATTGGTGACGTCTAGATGGTGTTGGTGAAGAGCATTTTTCTTGTAGTGTAGCCAGAGTTTCGGCGGGTTCGTTCCGCTAGAAATGTCTAGCCAGCCAGAAGGTCTTGAAAATATATACTCGTGTGTCTAAAACAACCTAGGGGGGTGTGAATAGGTTGTTAATCGATTATTACCAATTTTTCGATTAGTCAAAATTAATCACTATTAACCCAATTCAACAAACAATAAAAATCAAGTAAAAGTGCGGAATTTAAAGAACACTTGATTTTTACGTGGAAACCCTCAATAGGGAAAAACCACGGGCTGTTACCAATCATGTGTTGGTGTGAGTGGTTCGGCACTCTCATCCCTTAAGCAAGGTCGTGGGTTCAACTCCCCTTGTGAACGGAGCTACACATATTGGGAGCACTTTACCCCTTAGTGGGCCGACCCGGTGCGAGTCCAGATTAGTCGGGGTGTGGTTTGGGCTGATTGCACCGTATGGTGGATCCACCCCACCCGGAAACCAGATGGTGTAAACCAAAAAAAAAAAAAACCACGGGCTGTTATGTGCGCCACACACGAACCTCGAATCCACTAATTGTAATGGTGTTTACAACCTAGGTTAACCTCAACCTCTCACGGTCTATAACCCACCACTACTACCCGCAGGCCTTTAAAAGTGAACATAATCCAATTTGCTTGAGCACTACACACCGGCAGTCACAAGACTTAACTCTTAATGAAGAGATAAAAAACCTATGTGAATATATGACAATATCCAAAATGCAAATAATGCTAGGCTACACTAAATACATAACTAGATGTTATAATGCTAATCAACACTCTAGTTATCAACAATGCCTACATGCTCATACATGAGGACTCAATTAGATGCAAAGAGATTCTAGCAACCTAATTGTCAACAAACAAAGCCAATTCAACACTTGTTGTCAATAATCATGGCAAAGACTAAAAACATGCAATTAACTAATGCAATTAAGGAATTGTCAATCAAAAGCCAATCAACATAAGTTGTCAATAAACATGGCAAGGACAATACATGCAATTAACAAATGCAATCAATGAGTCCTACAATCAATGTCTAAATGAAAATCATGTAGACTTAGTTAGAGGACAAAATGGTCTTAAATGCTAGCTATCAACAAACAACTCATCTCAACCAAAAATCAAAGTCTCAAACATGCTAAGAATAACATTAGGCAAAGAGACATGCATTTAATTAACAAATAAATGCTAAACCTAGGCAAACATGTCATAAATATGAAACAAAAGGATCTAGAACATGTAAAGATTACCTAGTCAAGGAAATCAAGAAAACCCATGCTTGGATGATGCTTGGAAGATGCTAGATGCTCATGGGAAGTGATTTGGTTGAGTAAATGTGAGTTCTTCGGAGCTTCTCTCTCTAGGGTTTGAGTAAAAATGGGATCTTGGAAGTCTCTCTCTAAAATGAAATTTTTGCTCTCCAAAATGTGTGTGTCAAGTGAAGAAGAAAGCAAAATATATATATATATATATTACACGAAACAGGTCTTGCAACAAAAGAAAAAAACGCCATCGTTTTTATATAAATATATATAACGTTAATATATATATATACAGAAATTCTATTATCAGTTCGAACTGACAATAGTTATATCAGTTCCTTGCATATGGGTCACTGGATTTAAATACTTTGACTTGGCTGTATGCACTTGTCAGTCAAAATATTTAAATCCAGTGGCCCACATACAAGGAACTGATATAACCTTTGTCGGTTCGAACTGATAATAGAAAGACTGTGTATATATATAATATGCAAAAGACAAAAACGATTATACGTATATTAACACATAACAAAACGCACCGGATTTGGATCATGTAAATGAAACAAAATCAAAATAATTCTGTGAGGTGAGCTCACGAGAGAGAAAGTCAAGTACTCCAATGAATTGACAAGTCAACTCAACTCATGCATCATGCATACACAACACAAACAAGCTCACATGTACTTTAAAGCACACAATCAAACATCATGAAAAAATCAAAACAAAAAGACAGCAATCAGTGATATGTGTGTGCGCGTGGGAAGTGGCCGTGGGGCAAACGGGACCAGAGAGAGGTTGTCCCCGTGGGCCACACGCCCGCCACACGCCGCTACCTCTCACTTGGTGTGGCTTTCATGCCACACCATGCCACACCACACCACACCACACCGACTTCCGTTCCGAGCGATCTTCAGTCCAGTTTTGACCTCGAAATTTGGAATTCAATTTCGTCTTCGGAATATTGACCCGGACTCAATCATAAAAATAGAAAACCACATAACTTTCCAATTTAAGCTCATAATTGAATTCTGGTTTCCGATAAAAACTCGGAATATCCCAAATGTCTCGGAAATCATCCGAAACACATTGATAAGTCTCCAAATCACTCGGAACTAATCTAGGGACAAATCTACACACAGTTGGACTCATAAAAATATGAAAAATCTCAAAAATATATTTCTTTGAAACACAATGAGATTTTACCAACTGTACCAAAACAAACACAAATACTAAAATGCATGAGTTATGTGTGTATGCACTCTAAATCTCTTCAATAAAGAGTTAAGTCAAGAGATCTACCTTCCTTGAAGCTCTTGATCACACAATGAGGTCCTTTGACATTTGATGATGATTTCTTCAATCCTAAGCTACCCTTACAAATTGTAGTTTTATCAACGAAATAAGCCAATCAAAAAGTGAGGCATTTACAATCTCCCCCTTTGGCTATTTCGTGACAAAACCAACACTCACATAGCAACCTCACAAAAACAAAAAATGATTGGTCAACAAAATTTTTCTACATTACAATAAAGCTCCTAGTCTAAGTCTTAAACATCTTCAAGTCAATTCCAAGCTTGTAGAAAAATCCAACCTACACACAATCAACAAGAAAGATACCTTTCAAGAGCAAGTACATGTGAGGTGATCAAATATAAAAAGCATTTGCACTCAATAAAGCAATATAAAGAAATGCATGTGCAATGCTTCCCCTAAAAGGTTACTCTCTCTCAAGGCTTCTCCCCAAAGCATACACAATGCTCCCCCTATATCTCTCAAGGCTTCTCCCCATTTTTGTCATGAGATAGACAAAAGAGCTCCCCCTATTGGGTTGCTTTAGCAAAGAGAGCTACTAGCACAAAAGGCATTTGCATAAACATATAAACGAACTTTATGCAACTCAAGTAATTGAGAGAGATTCAAGGAGTTTTATTTTAAAAAAAAATGTGTGATAAGGATGCTTTGCATGCAAGACATGTTGCATTTAAGATCAAAAGCAATGGTATTTAGCAAAGCAAACAACAAGGGCTCCCAATAGAATTCAAACCAATTTCACCCTTTGTCATGGAAAAAGAAAGGATATAGAATTAAAGCATTTCAATATTAAAGACCATCTATATCCAACTTTATAAGCAAAACAAGACATGAGCGACTTTGCACCCTATTTGATTTTTCCAGGTGAGATACCCGTATGATAGTAGCCTTGTTCTACAAATAAAGAAAGAGAGACTTTGCATTTTAAGATCCTTATTTATTTGAGTCTCAATATTGCTTTTGCACACATATTTGCATTCAACATTAGCAATCAAACATTTCACATTTTTCATCTCATACTTTTTCAAATAAAGCATGTCATTTAATAGAATCATCATGGCATGGAGATCAATTAAAGGTCATTCAAAAAGTACTTCCAAGTATATCTTCTATTCCAAAAATGCATGTTTGAGCATAAATATGACATAGATTGCAAGTAAAGCAAATGTGCACACTTATTATGAAAAAGGAACATATAAGCATATATGTGCAATCAACAATCTCAAGCAATTATCAAAATAGCATAAATTTAATCAACTTTTTACATATGACAATTCATGCAAGTTTGCTCTCTTTGCTTGAGCTCCTCTTATGGGGTCAAATCCAACCAAGTCATTGGGAGGCATGAGCCCCTATAGACTTACCAAGTCCATTGGACCTAGTTGCATCTACGGTATCACATTAGCACAATGGCAAGCGGGTTCATTCTTTCTAATCCACCAAGGTTCCACTTTATCAATTCTAGTGGTCATAGACATGTTTCTAAATTCCCTAGGTTCATGCAAATTTGCCCTCTTTTTCAACCGTTTTTCTTTCATGCTCTCTAACCTACACCTTTTAATGTATTTAAAGCAATTTGGTCTTAACTGACCAATCATACCACAAAAATGACAAGTAGGTACAAAGTAAGAATTTATACCATTGCATTGTGATCTCATCGATGCATTGACATGTTGATGAGGTTGTCTTTGATGGTGCATCGGTTTGCTTCTCTTTGGAGCTTGAGCCGATTGGTGGCACATTTGTGGTCTAGCTTGTTGAGGTGGTTGAGCCGGTTGAATGTGCCTTCTTGGTTGAGCAAAACTTGGGTGTTGAGCTCTTGAATGTTGAGATTGAGTTTTACCCTTTATTGGCATCTTTATTTGGCCATTCTTGGATGACTCTCCAAGATCAATCTTCCTCCTAGGGTGTTGAGAAGGTGAAGCTAAGCTTTTTCCTTGAGCTTGAGGTTGGTTGATCTTAGCCTTCACAAAAGTTGTCCTGTGAGATGATGGTGTGACTTCCTCGTAAACAAAACCTAGGCCTTTCTTATCACTAGGCATCTTCCCACAACCTAGCATAATGTTGAGCTTCTCCGTACCTGAAGTGAGTTTAGCAAGTGATATCCTTGCTTCTTCAAGCTCTTTCTTCAACTTGTCCTCATTTTCTTTGACAAGATTTACTTCCTCATCTAAGAGAATCACCTTTTCTCTTAGTTGAAGATTATCTTCCTTCAACACAAAAATCTCCTTCTTTTTCTTCTTCAAGGAGTCATGAAAGAATGTCATAAAATCCTCATAACTCATTCTTTCCTTGTTGTCAAAACTCTCCAAGTCAGAATTATCGTCATCACATGAGTAAGAGCAACACTCATCACATTGCCTCTCACTAATTGAGTCAATTTCCTCATCAAGACTTTTGCCTTGGTCATTTGATGTCATATAAGGAACCTCCCTTTGCGTAGCTACACCTTTCACTTGTAAAGCTACTTCTTCATCTACTCTTTCTTCAAGGTCACAACTAGAGGCATTTTTGCTTTCTTTTCCAATATCCACATAAGAAGCTCCAAAGGCCGTGTAGTAATTTGCAATCTCTTCATCACTTGAAGAGTCTTCTACACTCTCACTATCACTTGATGAGGTGGCCATCTCCTTTCCATTTCTCTTGTTCTTCAAGTTACTACAAACCTTGGAGATATGCCCATATCCTCCACATTCAAAGCATTGAATGCCTTTTCTTGAAGACTTCTCTTGGCTTAGCTCAACCTTTTTGGAGTCATTCTTTTGTATCCTCAAAAACTTCTTGAATCTATTCATCATTTCAGCCACATCTTCATCCGAATCATCATCCTCCTTTTCAACTTTGGAGGTCTTCAAGGCTATTCCCTTTTGCTTCTTGGGAGATGAGAAGGTAGGAGCCTTTCTTGACTCATAGGCAAGAAGGCTTCCAATTTCTTCACTCGGCTTCATCTTCTTGAAGTCAACATTTTCTTCAAGTGCCGTCACCTTGGATTCAAATCTAGGAGGTAGTGACCTCATGATCTTTTGCTTGATCCTCCTATCCGAGTAAGGGTCACCTAGTTGATGGCTTTGATTGACGATGTCCATCAACTTCACTTGGAAGTCATTTAAGCACTCATGTTCCTCCATCCTAATAGTCTCGAATAAGGTTTGGAGCATTTAGAGCTTGGAGTCTTTTACCACTTCGGTTCCCTCATGTGTCATCTCCAAGACCTTCCAAGCTTCATGTGCATTTTTGGTGATTTGGATGAGTTTATATTGACTCTCATCCATTGCACTAAGCAAGGCATGCATGTCCTTGTTATTCCACTTCGAAGCTTCAAACTCTTCATTACTCCATTGAGCCTTGGGCTTAGGCATAATGCTTCCATCTTCGGCGGTCACGGTTAGAGGTGTGAATCCATCCTCAATCACCATCCACACCCTATCATCTATCGCCAAAAGATAGGACTCCATCTTCCCCTTCCATAAGGAGTAATTGTCACCCTTGAGCAATAGTGGCCTCACGCTCGATGCTCCCTCTTTGCTAGTCCCAAATTCACTCATATTGTTTGGGTGAATGTATGCAAATGAATACAAATGAATGTAGCAATCAAAACACACAAAAGCAAGACACACAAGCAAAAGCAAGGATCACCTAAGTATGTTAAGGAACCCGCTTTGATACCAATTGAAAATATATACTCGCGTGTGTCTAAAACAACCTAGAGGGGGGGGGGGGGGGGGGGGGGGGTGAATGGGTTGTTAATCGATTATTACCAATTTTTCGATTAGTCAAAATTAATCACTATTAACCCAATTCAACAAACAATAAAAATCAAGTAAAAGTGCGGAATTTAAAGAACACTTGATTTTTACGTGGAAACCCTCAACAGGGAAAAACCACGGGCTGTTATGTGCGCCACACACGAACCTCGAATCCACTAATTGTAATGGTGTTTACAACCTAGGTTGATCTCAACCTCTCACGGTCTATAACCCACCACTACTACCCGCAGGCCTTTAAAAGTGAACCTAGTCCAATTTGCTTGAGCACTACACATCGGTAGTCACAAGACTTAACTCTTAATGAAGAGATCAAAAACCTATGTGAATATATGACAATATCCAAAATGCAAATAATGCTAGGCTACACTAAATGCTTAACTAGATGTTATAATGCTAATCAACACTCTAGTTATCAACAATGCCTACATGCTCATACATGAGGACTCAATTAGATGCAAAGAGATTCTAGCAACCTAATTGTCAACAAATAAAGTCAATTCAACACATGTTGTCAATAATCATGGCAAAGACTAAAAACATGCAATTAACTAATGCAATTAAGGAATTGTCAATCAAAAGCCAATCAACATAAGTTGTTAATGAACATGGCAAGGACAATAAATGCAATTAACAAATGCAATCAATGAGTCCTACAATCAATGTCTAAATTAAAATCATGTAGACTTAGCTAGAGGGCAAAATGGTCATAAATGCTAGCTATCAACAAACAACTCATCTCAACCAAAAATCAAAGTCTCAAACATGCTAAGAATAACATTATGCAAAGAGACATGCATTTAATTAACAAATAAATGCTAAACCTAGGCAAACATGTCATAAATATGAAACAAAAGGATCTAGAACATGTAAAGATTACCTAGTCAAGGAAATCAAGAAAACCCATGCTTGGATGATGCTTGGAAGATGCTAGATGCTCATAGGAAGTGATTTGGTTGAGTAAATGTGAGTTCTTGGGAGCTTTTCTCTCTAGGGTTTGAGTAAAAATGGGATCTTGGAAGTCTCTCTCTAAAATGAAATTTTTGCTCTCTAAAATGTGTGTGTCAAGTGAAGAAGAAAGCAATATATATATATATATATATATATTACATGAAAAAGGTCTTGCAACAAAAGAAAAAAACGTCATCGTTTTTATATAAATATATATAACGTTACAGTCTTTCTATTATCAGTTCGAACTGACAATAAATATATCATGACGAAGAATGCAGACCACGGATTATGGAGAAGTTTTGACAAGTGCATACATTTTGAGTCAAAGTATGTAAATCTAGTGGTCCACATTCTTCGTCCTGATATATTTATTGTCAGTTCGAACTGATAATAGAAAATCTGTATAACGTTAATATATATATATATATATATATATACATAAATTCTATTATCAGTTCGAACTAACAAAAGTTATATCAGTTCCTTGCATGTGGGCCACTGGATTTAAATACTTTGACTTGGCTGTATGCACTTGTCAGTCAAAGTATTTAAATCCAGTGACCCACATACAAAAAACTGATATAACTTTTGTCAGTTCGAATTGATAATAGAAAGACTGATATATATATTATGCAAAAGGACAAAAACGATTATATGTATATTAACACACAACAAAACGCACCGGATTTGGATCATGTAAAGAATGAAACAAAATCAAAATAATCATGTGAGGTGAGCTCACGAGAGAGAAAGTCAAGTACTCCAATGAATTGACAAGTCAACTCAACTCATGCATCATGCACACACAACACAAACAAGCTCACATGTACTTTAAAGCACACAATCAAACACCATGAAAAAATCAAAACAAAAAGAAAGTAATCAGTGATATGTGTGTGCGCGTGGGAAGTGGCCGTGGGGCAAACGGGACCAGAGAGAGGTTGTCCCCGTGGGCCACACGCCCTTCACACGCCACTACCTCTCACTGGTCCGGCTACAATGCAGTGATTTTATATCACTGCATGATGCAGCCAAAAAAAATAGTAGATAGAAGTGAATAGTATAGGTTTTCAACCTACTATTGCCCTTAACTCATTAAAATAATAATATATATTTATTGATTTGACTTTATTAATAATAAAAATAAATAAAAAAAGAAAAAGTAATAATAATAAAATATTTAATATTGAAAAATAATATAAATTTTTTTTCCATCAGAGTAAAATTAATTATTTTATTATTTTTTTCGTGGTAACTACTTTTAGGATATTGGTAACTACTTTTACGATCTTCGTAACTACTCCTACGGTTTGGTAACTACTTAAGGGTTTTTCCAAAAAAAATTAGCTGGTAACTACTTTTACGGTGGTGGTAACTACTTTTAGGGAAATGGTAACTACTTTCAGGGGTTGGTAATTACTTAACGGTTTTTCCAACAAAAATTACCTTGTAACTACTTTTACAGTGGTGGTAACTACCTTTAGGGAAATGGTAACTTCTTTCAGGGGTTGGTAACTACTTAAGAGTTTTTCCAATAAAAATTACCTTGTAACTACTTTTACGGTGGTGGTAACTACTTTTAGGGAAATGGTAACTACTTTCACGGCTTGGTAACTACTTAACGGTTTTTGCCATCAAAATTACCTTGTAACTACTTTTACGGTGGTGGTAACTACTTTTAGGGAAATGGTAACTACTTTCACGGCTTGGTAACTACTTAACGGTTTTTGCCATCAAAATTACCTTGTAACTACTTTTACGGTAGCGGTAACTACTTTTATGGTTCTGGTAACTACTTTCAGGGGTTGGTAACTACTCAAGGGTTTTTCCAACAAAAATTACCTTGTAACTACTTTTACGGTGGTGGTAACTACTTTTAGGGAAATGGTAACTACTTTCACGGCTTGGTAACTACTTAACGGTTTTTGCCATCAAAATTACCTTGTAACTACTTTTACGGTAGCAGTAACTACTTTCACGGTTCTGGTAACTACTTTCAGGGGTTGGTAACTACTTTCAGGGGTTGGTAACTACTTAACGGTTTTTCCAATAAAAATTACCTTGTAACTACTTTTACGGTAGTGGTAACTACTTTTAGGGAAATGGTAACTTCTTTCAGGGGTTGGTAACTACTTAAGGGTTTTTCCAACAAAACATTACCTTGTTGAAACAAATTATAGCACGGTGTGTATAAAACTATCTAGAGGGGGGGGGGGGGGGGGGGGGGGGGGGGGGGTGAATAGATTTTAAGCTTTTTACCCAATTTTTCGTGTTAGTCAAAATTACGAAATTACCCCTAAATAGATAAAGTAATAAATCAAGTATAAAATACGGAAATTAAATAACACTTGATTTTTACGTGGAAACCCTCACGGGAAGAACCACGGGCTAGTAAGTAAGCCACACTCGAACCTTGAATCCACTAAATGTGTAAAACGATTACAACATAATCCCGGAAGTAATCACACACCTACCTAATCCCGGTATGAGTGAACCTAGTCCAATTTGCTTGCGATCTAAGCAACCTAATCCCGGAAGCTACACACAAGACTTACTTTCTCAATGAAGAGAATAAAACCCTAAGTGAATATATGAATATTCAAATGCAACATAGAGCAAGGGAAACCCTATATGCTTATCTAAGATGATTAATATGCAATTAGAACAATCCTAGATATTAAAAACTAAATGACATGTTCAATCAAATAGTTTAGCTAATCAAGATTAAGCACAAAACCTAATTAGCTATCACAATGCAACTTCTCAAACATACATCACACTAATCTCAATCTTGTATCAAAAGATATATGAAAATCATACAAGTAATAAATTGAGATTGCTTGTTAAGAAATACACAAAATATGTAAGATATTAGTGAAAAGCTTACCAAGCAAAGTATGATGAAGAATCCATGCAAAGAGACATCTAGATGATCAAGGATGATGCTAGATGATGATTGATGATCATGAACAAGTGTTTGAGTAAACTAAAAATGAGTTCTTTGGAATTTTTCTTCTCTTTGAAAAATATCCTAAGTATAGAATCTGAATATGAACTCTCTTAATTGACCTAAAATCAAAGTGGCATATATATAGGGGGCCAAAACAAGGTGTGGTCGTTTTGATAAGTTGGCCTCATATTTGCCTTGGGCGCTGTACGTAGAGCGCCTCTTGTACAGCGCTTGTACAGCGCCCCAACTCTATTCTCACGGGAAAACAGAGTGGCGCTGTACATAGAGCGCTTTGTACAGCGACCGAAATAAATCGATCAGGTCTGAACAACGCTCAATGGGCGCTGTTCGTACAGCGCTTCTGTAGAGCGCTTTTGGGAGCGCCCAATGCAAAAATGCAATCCTAAGTCTAAGCATGACAAGACAATTGGATATGCAAGATGCAATCAAACTAACATGCAAGAAGAGATGTTAATGAACATTAATGCACAAAAATAAGACACACAACATACAAGTATTAAAAATATGCATGAGTTGTGAGTGTGTGTCACTATTGTTAGGATTATGCTCAATAGCAAGATGTAGGGAAAAATACCGTAGTACACGCAGCGGAAGCGAGACTAAAAATAGATTTAGTGACTTTTAAAAATTTTTCCTTTTGTGAACCTTAAACCCTTTAATCAATTAAACATATATATTATCTACCAAAAGAATAATACCTTTTGTCGCGTGATCCGATTGACTTACGTCGATGGTAATCCGCAAGATCTTCAATCCTAGCACGAACGTGGATCACCTAGGAGCGTGGTCTCCCTTTTCTTTGAATTGCAAACCTGTGAATGGACAAAACAAACTTTTCTTTTCTTTGTTAGTCTCAAAAACAATCAAAAGAAATACCAAGATTATTCCGGTCACTTTTGAGTTCTCAATCTAATGATCGAAACTCGCGTGAACCTAGATCGATGTTGTATACACAAGCTTATTGATGATTAAGCAAATAGTATACCATCAAGGAATAATCTAACACTCTTTAATGTTTTAGAAGAATAAAATAATCTATCTATGAATTGAGAAGAAGAAGAAATTTGTATCAAGAACACATATCGTGGCCGAATTCTATAAGAGCACTTATATAGGTGGCCAAATTTTCTTCTCTTCTTTTACTTAGGGTGGCCGAAAATCATAACCTAAAAGGGACTAGGGTTGCCGCAATTCTCAAGCCTAAAAGAGTTTGTATTGCACCCTAATTCCTATTTAGTTCAAGACTTTAAACCCTAATTTAATTCATAAAACTTTCATTCCTTTATTTGACTAAATAAAAAAGACTCCTTATTTGATTAAATAAATAAAATTAATTATTTATTTTCTTACCAAATAAGTCTTTTACTTTTAGTATACTACCAACAATAGTATAACACTAGGAATCATATTTCCTAATCAGAAAAGATTTGTTTCTTAATTAAACAATTAATTAATAAATTAATTAATTCTTATTTAATTAAAACAATGAAAACAAAATAATATCTTAGGTTAAAAATTTAACCTTGCCGCCCCACATAAAATAATTGGGCAAAATATTATTTTCTTATTTCATTTAATCCATTGGACTTTAAATAAAAAGCCCACATGTGAACCAGACCTATTCTTACTAAAAGAAACAAGCCCACATGTCTTTCATTAATATATTAATATAATTGAGCAGCCTATTACATAAATAATGTGCAAATTATATTCTTAATATATTAAATGCAATTCTAGATGGACCCTTAAATTGGTCCGGTAGAATATATCAAGTGATCCATGCAAGTCCGTGTGGATTGAGGATCTTGGCGGGCCATCTAAATTTAAGCTTCAATAGACATAACCTAATCACAATCAACAAATGATTCACTTAGGTCCGATCCATTAATTTTAACTCATTCCACTAAAGAGCTAAAACTGAACTCTTAAATAAAGATAGAAAAGGAAGATGCTCCTCATTCATACCCTAGACAATCATATTGGAGATAGTGTATCCTCGTGATTAATATCAGTAATCGCCAAGAGTTCATAGACCGTCTATAACTCCCCAAGTTACCATATTTACTCATATGACCACGTTTTGAACTTGGATATTTTGACTTGTCCAGAAGCCATGTTTTCAATAGACACTATCGAAAACTCAACGTTGAGATTTAATATCCAATTACCTCAAAACATCCATATGATGATATTATACTCTCATTTAATAAATGGAGCCACGATGTCCATATCTATAAATGAAGTCCTCTATCGATTAACAAATGAATATCACCAAACTATCGAGGATAGACTATGCGATATAATCGTACTCATTGATAACTCAAATGATATCACTTGCAACCATAAGTCCATCATTTATCTCAGGATTAAGATAGACTCTCCGATTGTCCTGATAATGAAAAGACTATTATCTATTGACAGTTATAGATAAAGTATTTCATTGTGATCCAGTTCAATACACCCAGTGCACTAGATCCTTTTGCTCGAAGACACTCCGATGATTTTAGACTCATCATATCTCATTTGATCCCACTCAAATGCTAGCAAAAGAATTCTACAACTTTAACAAGATAAAGGTGCCCAACCTTTAACTTAAGTTGTGAACAATATTCAAGACTAACTAAAGAATTGTGTCTACCACATACATATCCAGATGTACGAACAATTCTTCTTTTCTCATAGTATTTAGACCTTATGATTATTTACTTTGACAATTATAATATTAAACTATAAATGCTATACGATTTGTTAAACCAGAAATCACTTTATTAATATGAAAAAGATTGTTAATTACAACATTACACTCTTGCTATTGAGCATAATCCTAACACAAGAGTGTAATATTGTAATTAACAATCTTTTTCATATTAATAAAGTGATTTCTGGTTTAACAAATCTTATAGCATTTATAGTTTAATATTATAATTGTCAAAGTAAATAATCATAAGGTCTAAAGACTATGAGAAAAGAAGAATTGTTCGTACATCTGGATATGTATGTGGTAGACACAATTCTTTAGTTAGTCTTGAATATTGTTCACAACTTAAGTTAAAGGTTGGGCACCTTTATCTTGTTAAAGTTGTAGAATTCTTTTGCTAGCATTTGAGTGGGATCAAATGAGATATGATGAGTCTAAAATCATCGGAGTGTCTTCGAGTAAAAGAATCTAGTGCACTGGGTGCATTGAACTGGATCACAATGAAAAACTTTATCTAGAACCATCAATAGATAATAGTCTTTTCATTCAGGACAATCGGAGAGTCTATCTTAATCTTGAGACAAATGATGGACTTATGGTTGCAAGTGATATCATTTGAGTTATCAATGAGTACGATTATATAGCATAGTCTATCCTCGATAGTTTGGTGATATTCATTTGTTAATCGATAGAGGACTTCATTTATAGATATGGACATCGTGGCTCCATTTATTAAATGAGAGTATAATATCATCATATGGATGTTTTGAGGTAATTGGATATTAAATCTCAACGTTGAGTTTTCGATAGTGACTATTGAAAACATGACTTCTGGACAAGTCAAAATATCCAAGTTCAAAACGTGGTCATATGAGTAAATATGGTAACTTTGAGAGTTATAGGCGGTCTATGAACTCTTGGCGATTACTGATATTAATCACGAGGATACACTATCTCCAATATGATTGTCTAGGGTTATGAAAGAGGAACGTCTTCCTTTTCTATCTTTATTTAAGAGTTCAATTTTAGCTCTTTAGTGGAATGAGTTAAAATTAATGGATCGGACCTAAGTGAATCATTTGTTAATTGTGATTAGGTTGTGTCTATTGAAGCTTAAATTTAGATAGCCCGCCAAGATTCCCAATCCACACGGACTTACATGGATCACTTGATATATTCTACCGGACCAATTTAAGGGTCCAACTAGAATTGCATTTAATATATTAAGAATATAATTTGCACATTAATTATTTAATGGGCTGCTCAATTATATTTATATATTAATGAATGGCATGTGGGTTTGTTTCTTTTAGTAAGAATGAGTCTGGTTTACATGTGGGCTTTTTATTTAAAAGTCCAATGGATTAAATGAAATAAGAAAATAATATATGGCCCAATTTTATACATGTGGGGCGGCAAGGTTAATAGATTAGCCTAATATATTATTTTGTTTCATTGTTTAATTAAATAAGAATTAATTAATTTATTAATTAATTCTTTAATTAAGAAACAAATCTTTTTCTGATCAGGAAATATATTTCCTAGAGATATACTATTGGTAGTAGTATATTAAAAGTAAAAGACTTATTTGGTAAGAAAATAAATAATAAGTTTGATTTATTTAATCAAATAGGAAAGTCTTTTATTAAGTCAATAATAGAATAAAAATACTTATGAGTTGAATTAGGGTTAGGAGTCTAATTAACATGTGAATTAGGGTACAACACAAATCCTTTTTTGTAGAGGAAATTTGGCAACCCTAATTGGACCACATGGAGATTTCGGCCAACCCTAAAAGGAAGAGGAGAAAAATTTCGGCCACCCTATATAACACTTGTTATAGAATTCGGCCACCCTACTACTTGATTGATTCAATTTTCTTCTTCTTCTAAAACTCATAGAAAAGTATTAGATTTTATTCTACTAAAACATAAAAGAAAAGAAAAGGATTATTCTTTTGATGGTACACTAATTGCTTGTTCATCAATAAGCTTGTGTGTACAACATCGAATTAGGTTCACGCGAGTTTCGATCATTAGATTGAGAACTCAAAAGTGACCGGAATAATCTTTGTATTCTTTTGATTGTTTTGTGACTAACAAAAGAAAAAGAAAAGTTTGTTTGTCCATTCTCAGGTTTGGAATTCAAAGAAAAAGGGAGACCACGCTCCTAGGTGATTCACGTTCGTGCTAGGATTGAAGATCTTGCGGATTACCATCGACGTAAGTCAATCGGATCACGCGACAAAAGGTATTCAACTTTTGTTACTTTATATATGGTTAATTAATTAAAGGGGTTAAGGTTCATAAAAAGGAAAATTTTTAAAACATACTAAATCTATTTTTAGTCTCGCTTCCGCTGCGTGTACTACGGTATTTTTCCCTACAACTATCTCTTCAAGACAAGTAAGCACAAAGAAATATACCTTCGGTGCTTATCAATACGAGGTCTTCAAAGGGCTTCGAACAATAAACCTGATACCTAGGCTACCCTTACAAAGAACCCCAACATGTGGTTTGTCCACGAAATAAGCCAATCAACAAATGGGAACCTTACAATCTCCCTCTTTGGCTATTTCGTGACAAAACCACCACTCACATTGATTCCTCATAAAAAATAGAAACTACGGGACAACTATGATATTCTATAATACAAAGAGATAAGAAAATAAAACTTCAAGTATACAATCACTTGTAGAATAATCAAGCCCTGAAAAGAAAGTTTCTAACATTTCCAATACAAGAAAAGTGTGAGATTAATCAAGTGAGAACCATACCAAGCATTTGCATTAAAAAAATAGGCACAACATTATGCAATGTATGTGTATGCAATGCTCCCCCTCAACGGGTTACTCCCCCTCAATGAATGTTCTCTCCAATATGCATAATTGCTTCTATTTTGCAACTCCCCTTACCATATCCTACTCCCCATTTTTGTCATGATATAGGCAAAGGAGTAGTCCCCAACCAGGTCACTCATAGCAACAAGAGATAGAAGCATGCAAGATATTTGCATATACATATAAGTCACTTTATGCACCTCAATTAATTGAAGAGAAACGAGGAGAGTTATTTGAGAAAAATGTGTGAATCAAACATGCTTTGCATACAAGACATGTAGCATTCAAGTCCAAAATATCATGGTATTTGGCAAAGCATATGACAAGGTGTCTAATAAGAATTCAAACCAATTTCACCATTGTCATGAGAAAAGCAAGGATATAGAGTTTTTATTGATTTTAATATATGAGCAATTATATCCAACTTTATAAGCGAAACATGGCATGAGCGACTTTGCACCCTATTAGATTTTTCCGGATAAATATCCATATGATAGTAGCCATGTTCAACTAATAAAGAAAGAGAGACATTTGGAATATAAATTCCTTTGAACGGATACAAGATCCTTTATTCATTTTGAGTCTCATAAGCTTTCACACAAGTTTTGCATTTTAAGAATATGCAATCATCAATTCATGCTTTTCATGTGAGCATGTTATATGAATTTCATGCTTTTTCATATGACATTAGCATGTTATTTAAGAATCATCATGTCATGGAGATAATCATAGGTCATTCAAATCATACTTCCTACATACATCTCCTAGTCCAAAAATGCATGTTTGAACATAAATATGACATAGATTGTAAACAAGCAAGGTTCACACTTATTGAAAAGAAAACATATATACATATGTGCAACCAAGCTTACTCAAACAATTAAAAGAAGAGGCATAAGTTATTTAGAATTTTTTGCAAGATACAAGAATGTAAAATAGCTCTCTTTGCTTGAGTTCCCCATATGGGGTTAAATTACAAAACACATCACTCCACAAGACATATCCCAATAGATCTACTTAGTGTTTTAAATCGAGTAGAATCTAAGGGTTTAGTAAATAGGTCCGCAAGTTGATCATTAGTACCTACGTGTTCAAGTACTATGCATTTATTTTCAACAAGCTCTCTAATGAAATGATGGCGGATGTCAATATGCTTAGTTCTAGAATGTTGCACCAGATTCTTGGAAATATTAATGGCACTCATGTTATCACAAAAGAGAGTGAGAGTACCTTGGTTGAATCCGTAGTCTACTAGCATTTGCTTCATCCATAGGAGTTGTGTGCATCCACTCCCCGCGGCTATGTACTCAGCCTCGGCCGTGGACAAGGAAATCGAGTTTTGCTTCTTGCAAAACCAAGACACCAAGTTGTTGCCTAGAAAGAAGCAACCGCCCGATGTGCTCTTCCTATCATCACAATTTCCTGCCCAATCCGCATCACTAAAGCCTACAAGACTAGCATTAGTGTCAAACGAGTACCAAATCCCATATTGGAAGTCCCATTCACATAGCGAATGATTCTCTTAACGGAAGAGAGATGGGACTCCTTAGGATCCGCTTGGTACCTAGCACACACACCCACACTAAAAGACATATCGGGCCTACTTGCGGTCAAATAAAGTAAGCTACCTATCATGCCTCGATATAAAGTTTGTTCTACACTTTTTCCACTTGCATGCTTGCTAAGCTTCAAAGTGGTACTCATAGGTGTGTCACAATGTTTGGCATTTTCTAGACCAAACTTCTTCACTAGGTTTTTGGCATATTTGGCTTGGGTAATGAAGATCCCATCATCTAATTGCCTAATTTGCAAACCTAGGAAGTAACTTAGCTCACCAACAAGACTCATCTCAAATTCATGAGACATAACATCAACAAATTGTTGGACCTTGGTGTTTTTGGTGGAGCCAAACACTATATCATCAACAAAGATTTGAGCTATAAAGAGCTCATCCTTGTCTTTCTTGATGAACAGTGTCTTGTCAACACTACCTCTTGTGTAGTTATTGTCAACAAGAAATTGAGTGAGGCGCTCATACCAAGCACTCGGTGCTTGTTTCAACCATATAGTACCTTCTTGAGGCGATAGACATGGTTGGGGTGATGTGCATCCACAAACCCCTTGGGTTGTTCAACAAACACTTCCTCTTGCAAGAAGCCATTGAGGAAGGCACTCTTGACGTCCATTTGGTGCAATTTGAACTTGTGCATATAAGAAATGGACAAGAGAAGCCTAATGGACTCTAGACGAGCAACGGGAGCAAAAGTCTCCTCAAAGTCGATACCCTCAATTTGAGAATACCCTTGTGCTATAAGTCTAGCCTTGTTCCGCACTATGTTGCCATCCTCATCGGATTTGTTCCTATAAATCCATTTACTGCCTATAACGTATGTGCTTTTAGGCCTAGGAACTAAAGTCCAAACCTCATTCCTTTCGAATTGGTTTAACTCTTCTTGCATGGCAAGAACCCAAAACTCATCATTTAAGGCTTCATCAACCTTTTTGGGTTCAATTTGAGAGGTGTAGCATGTGTAGCTAATTAAATTAGCTATTTGACGCCTAGTCCTAACACCCTCAGTTAGGTTTATAGTTTGTGTTGGCATAAATTCCATATCAAAACGTGTTTCTCTTGTAATGTTTAGTGGTTCATATATTGAAGATTTAAGAAGACGAGGAATGTCTCAACCTCAATTCATGCAAGTAGTCGGCATTAAAGAGATACGTGCATCATTGATCATCAAAGGTAATATAAGACCTCATATCTCTTACAAGGCTAGGCACACATGCACACATGCACACATGGCATCCTTGTGTGTTCCTTCATGGTTAAACATCATTTATATATCACTTTCACACACTTGATAATATATGCTCATGCATTTATACTATCTTGACAAACTTTGCTTATTGCATGTTCTAGGACTATGTCTAGGAAATAGCATATGTGTGTGTCTTTGTGTTTGTATGTTTCCATATTTTTTGTATTTGGACTTGAATATTCTCTATTATGATTCCTTATTGAGTTCTGGTTGTTTTGGTTACTCATTCATTTAGTTTCGAGTCCAAACGATATAGCTACGCTACTTTTCGTTCTCTTTCATTGAGTTGACTTCATCGTCGTTTTCGGAGATGATTTCTCAACCATTTTTCAAAGTTGTGTAGTCTTCGTTGTGCGTGAGGGAGTCATGGTTTGTAATCTGAAAAGGGATCCGAAATCGGAATTCGGATGCCCAAGATACGGCTGAAGAATGTGAGGGAGTGCGCGAGGGTGAAAGTGGCCAAGAGTCCACGTGTGGCCCAAGACGTGTGGGAGCCGTGGGCCCCACGGCCAGATGGGCTCTCTGCCCCCGTGTGGCCCACGCACCCCCCACGGGGCTGGGCTGAGGTGGCCCTCTTTGATTTGCCAAAAATTGCCTTCTCTCTCCTCCTTTTTATTTCCCTCCATTCCCTCCATTTGTTTTCAAGAAGAAAAATTGCAAAAATCCCGTTAGATTTTTCTCCCAAATTTTCTCATCTTCCAAACACCATAACCTCTTCATACGTAGTCAGATTTGAGTGATTCAAGTTGGAGAACGTTTGTAATCGAGTCATCTACCTTTTCCAAGTAGTTTGGTGGCTGTTTGATCGAGTGTTCTGGTGGTTCCACACAGAAATCCGAACCAGCTCGTGAATCCAAGGTATTGGTATTATCTTTGGGGTTTCTTCTTCTATATGTATGTTTATGTTTGGTGAAAGCTATTGAGAAAGATAGCTTCATAATCATTCTAATCAAAAGTCTATTTAGAGACAAATGTGGACTAGTTTCTATGATTCTAGATTTTTCATATGTTTGTGAGTTGTATTATGATTAGAATGACATCTTAGGTTGTTTGTGACTTGATTGAATTAATTTTGTGATAAATGACCTTGAGATTTGATTTGATCCTTTGATTGATGAAATCTAGGATTATTGTATTTGTATGTATTTTAGAGCAATCTAGGGTTTAATTGATTTACATCTTAAATCCTTGCTCTATATTTTTGACTAGAATATTGATTGATTTAATCTCATGTATCTAGCATTTTATTGTATGTTGATAGCATCTTGAACTTGTACTTCATGAATATATTTTGTTCAAGTGTTGTATTTGTGAATGAGACTTTGAACTTATGTGTTTGGTGTTTACACATGCTTTAGGTTTTATCCTTGTATTTTGCATCTAGACTTTTATTACTTGTGATTTCACATGTTTAGGTCTATTTGTATCATGGAATGTATTGATCACATGTTCTATGTTGAATTGGTTGTTTGCATCATTTGCATTCACATGATCACACTAGGAAGTCCATGTAAAAGGCATGAAGTCTTGGTTAGAGTCGGGATGACTCGGATAGCCAAGCAAGAAGACTTGCCTAGAGTCGGGATGACTCGGATAGGTAAGAATGAAGTCTTGGTTAGAGTCGGGATGACTCGGATAGCCAAGCAAGAAGACTTGCCTAGAGTTGGGATGACTCGGATAGGTAAGCAAGAAGTCATGGCTAGAGTCGGGAGGACTCAGATAGTCATGCATGGGAGGCTCCCTAGAGGCATGAGTGCCTTGGATAGGGAGTTGGCTATTATATTGGTAGGCCTAGGCGTATGGTTAGACATAGACTCTAAAAGAGCGGGGTACACGGGAGGTGTATGCACTCTTGAGGAATTTCTAATCTTCCATCGATGTTGGTTTTGTGTGTTGTCCAATATATGGTGGTTCCGCATCATTGAGGGATTTCATACTTTCCAATAGGGTTGGGTAGACTTAGACTCCACTAGGTTGGGTGAGCTAAAGATTGGTCACTTTGTGGATTCTCTATTTTTATCATCCAATGTATATAGTACCCAATGGTTGTAGTTCAACCCGTGGATGTTTCCTCCTTGGAGGTTTTACCATGTTAAAAAATCTCCTGTGTTAATTCTTCCTATCTCTATCTTTTATATTTTATTTGTGTATGTTATTATCTTATTTCATATTATTCACTTGTGATGTATAGTGAAGCAAGTATTTGTAAAGTGTGATTTGTGGATTCATTCTTTTGATCATTTTTTGTATATATGATTCTTTTGTATATTGTAATTTTTGTATAGTGATATTTGATCACTCTTGTAACTCATTGAGCATCTTTTGAAATACAAGTATTATTTGTTGATGTGTTTATTTGTTCTTATACCTCACACAACTAGGTTATATACATAGACCTTGTTCACATGATTATATTCTCATATTGTCTATGTATGTCTTTCTTGGTTTATTTTGTTGTGTGTAAGGCTACCTTGAGGGACAAACGAAAGTTTGTTCAAGGGATTGAAAAAAGGTGTAAAAACCTATTCACCCCCCCTTCTCTAGGTATGCCTTAAGCAATTTAACTACGCTTGTATACTTTCACCCTCATTCACATCTCCAATAACATCCTCTTTGTTATGGAGTCTTCTAACCCATGGAGCGGGTTCATTAGAGTCCACACGAGGAACTTGAAGATTTTATATATTGATTTTTCTATTCAAATAGTTACAATAAGCCATATATATACACGAGAAGTTACCTTACTTAGCCTACAATTAAGGTTATAAATGCTAACTAATTAATTCCTAACATTTAGCTAATCAATTAGTCAACTAACAATTAATTTACAAGTCAACAATTATAGGAAATTAATAGGAAATTAATTCCATAGTTATAGGAAATTAATTCCTAGTAATCCTCCTAGGATTTTACTCCTAGAATTACTCCCTTAGTCAACACTTTTCAACACTCCCCCTCAAGCTAGTCGAAAAATGTCTTCCAAGGCCAACTTACAACATAACTTGTCAAATTGCTTCTTTGGTAAGCCTTTCGTGAGGATGTCTGCTACTTGTTCTGTGGTGGGAAGATAGGGCATACAAATCTGTCCACTATCTATCTTTTCTTTGATGAAGTGCTTGTCTATCTCCACATGTTTAGTTCTATCATGTAAAACCGGATTGTGAGCTATGGCAATTGCTGATTTGTTGTCACAATATAGTTTCATGGGAGAGAAAACCTGAACCTTTAAGTCTTCAAGAAGCCTCTTTATCCAGATTACTTCACATATTCCAAGGGCAGCTGCTCTGAATTCTGCCTCGGCACTACTCCTTGGTACAACCCCTTGTTTCTTACTTCGCCAAGTCACCAAGTTTCCTCCAACAAAGGTACAGTAGCCAGATGTAGATCTCCTGTCTGTTATACTACCAGCCCAATCCGCATCTGTGAAGACTTCAACCTGAAAATGACCCCTGTTAGCAAATAATAGCCCTTTCCCAGGTGTCCCCTTTAGATATCTCAGGATTCTTAAAGCTGCCTCATTGTGTTCTGGTCCTGGTGAATGCATGAATTGACTCACCATGTTGACTGCAAATGAGATATCAGGTCGAGTGTGAGCTAAGTAGATTAGTTTCCCCACTAACCTCTAATATTGTTCACGATCTACTTAATTCTCTTGTTTAGCAGCCTCAAGTTTCAGATTTGGTTCAATTGGAGTTTCTGCAACCTGTCATCCCAGTTTCACCCAATAAATCTAGGATGTATTTTCGTTGAGAAACAAAGATTCCACTTTTGGACCTAGCAAACTCCATTCCCAAAAAATACTTTAAGTCCCCTAGATCCTTGACTTCAAATTCTTGAGCTAGCAACTGTTTTAGTCTTCTTATTTCCTCAAAATCATCACCGATCATGATGATATCATCTACATAAACAATTAGAATAGCCTTCTTACCTCCACTCGAATGTTTGAAGAAAAGTGTATGGTCTCCTTGGCTTTGGTTGTACCCGAATCTTCTCACAACCTTTCCAAACTTCTCGAACCAGGCTCTAGGTGACTGCTTTAATCCATACAAGGATTTTACTAGCCTACACACTTTACTATTCTTAAATTCTCCCTCAAACCCAAGTGGAGGGTCCATGAATACCTCTTCTTCTAGGTTGCCATTCAAAAAAGCATTTTTTATATCTAACTGGTGTAAGGGCCAATTTAGATTTACTGCTACAGATAGGAGGATTCGGATGGTGTTGATCTTGGCCACAGGTGCAAAAGTTTCATGGTAATCAAGGCCATAGGTTTGAGTGAACCCTTTGGCAACAAGGCGAGCTTTGTGTCTTTCTAATGATCCATCAGCTCTACACTTATTTGTGAAAACCCACTTACATCCCACAGTTTTCTTCCCTTTTGGTAACTCGTCAACAACCCAGGTTTTATTTTTGGCTAGTGCATTCATCTCTTCCATAACAGCTACCTTCCAGTTTGGGTGTCCTAAGGCTTCTTGTATGTTCTAGGGATGACTAGGCGGGAAATATTTGAAGTAAAGGCTTTGTGATTTTCAGATAATCTGTGATAGGATAGATATTTGGCTATAGGATGTATGGTACATTTCCGGACACCTTTCCTATTAGCTATGGGAATGTCAAGATCAGAAAAGACATTGGATTGAGGAGTAGAAGGAAGATGAGGGATAGAGATAGGTTGAGAATCAGAAGTATTACCTGCTTTATGCTTATCTGTAAGAAGATCAGGATCGGATCTCGGGAAAGCTGACTGGTCTTGTACCAGATGAGGTTGTTCTCTATTAGCATGAGACTTTTGTCTAGTATAAACCAGTAACTCTGTTGTAGGATGATTATCCTGATTAGGATCTTCACCAAGTAATGTTTCTCTCCCTGAACTAGAATCAGTAAGATCTGGCACCATATCAGTCCCTAATTGTTGTTCATTAACACTCGTTTCCTTTTCAAAACAGGTTTCTTTATGAGAAGAATTTGGAAAGAAAGAATTTGGTAAAACTGAATTATTAGTTTCCAAAACTGGTAGATTAGTTTCCAAAAGATTTTCAAACTCATTTTCCAAAACTGGTAGATTAGTTTCCAAAAGATTTTCAAACTCATCTTTATTTTCATTCTCCCCCTGAAGATGAGTTGTAGAGAAAAAAGGTTTTTGTTCAAAAAAAATCACATCCATACTAATATGGGTTTTCTTTGTAAGGGGATTGAAACACTTATACCCTTTTTTATTAGGGGGATAGCCGATGAAAACACATTTTTCGGCTCTAGCATCAAGTTTAGACCGAAGTATGTCCGGTATATGCACAAAAACAGTGCTGCCAAAAACCTTAAGAGGAAGATTAGAAATTAACCTATTATTGGGAAAAACCTGTTTAAGACAATGTATAGGTGTCTTATGGTTCAAGATCCGTGAGGGAACCTTATTAATGAGGTATGTAGCTGTTAAAACAGCGTCCCCCCATAGATATTTTGGGACATGCATTGAAAGCATGAGAGCCCGACTCACTTCTAAAAGATGGCGGTTTTTTCTTTCCGCAACCCCATTTTGTTGGGGTGTATGGCGACACGTAGATTGATGTTGAACTCCTTTTTGTTTTAAAAAATTCCCAAGATATTGGTTAAAATACTCTGTGCCATTATCACTTCGTAAAATACTGATTTTAGTATGAAATTGAGTTTCAACTAGAGTATAAAATTCTTGAAAAAGTTTTTCGACTTCAGATTTGGAGTTCATCAAATAGAGCCAACATAATCTAGTGTGGTCATCAATAAAAGTTACAAACCAACGTTTTCCATTTAAAGTAGGAATTTTAGATGGTCCCCAAACATCACTATGTATTAAATAGAAAGGCGTTGAGGCCCTATAGGGTTTGGAGACATAAGGTTTGTGAGTACTTTTAGAAAAACAACAAATATCACATTGAAATTGAGAAAGAGACAAAATTTGAAATAAAGTCAGAAACAAATGTTTTAAATAAGCAAAACTTGGATGACCTAATCTGAAATGCCAGATCATTATCTGCTTTTTTACAGGCAGAGAACTTACATCACTGTTTGAAAACAACGCCGACTTATTTATACTGTCTTCAAAATAATAGAGCCCATCCTGCATCTTAGCACTGCCAATCACCGTCCCCGAAGTCTGTTCCTGAAATTTACTGAGTGTTAGAAAAAACACAACTGAACAGTTAGAGTCAAGAGAGAGTTTGCTAACTGATAATAAATTACAAGAGAGATTAGGGACATGTAGGACCGAAGTAAGGGTGATAGTATCAGAAATCTTGACAGAACCTGTTCCAGCAATGGATGACAAACTGCCATCGGCAATATGTACCTTTTTGTTGCTAGAACAGGGAGAATATGTATTAAACAAAGAGGAGATACTTGTCATATGATTTGATGCGCCAGAGTCGATGACCCACGGTGCAGAGTTAATTTGACTCAAATAACTAGTAGAAAGATTACCTGTTTGGGCAAGAGATGCACTAGTTACCAAGTCATCATTTTGGATCTCCATTGAATGATCAATTGTTGCTCCGAGCGTCTCAATCATAGCGAGATCCCTCTCTTTGGGTACAGTTAACTCCTGAAATCTGACTGGCCACCCTTTATCACCATCAAAACCTGCTTGAACATAATGTTGATTGTACCCTTCACCGATCAGCACCCCACCTAAATGTGGTGTAAGTGCGACCTTGTTGGATACAAAGAAGTCCATCCCAAGGATACAGTCAATGTTATCCAAGGGTAAGACTAGTAGGGTACACGTCCCACTCCATTCGCCAATCCTAACTAGAACGTCTAGTAATCCATCCACGGCTATAGGTTTCCCATTCAGACCATGAATCTCGCCAGAGCAAGGCTGTAGTTGGATCCCTAACCGGTCCACCACGGTTTTTGTCAAAAGATTCCGTGAGGAACCAGTATCTAATAAGGCTATTAGGATTTGTCCTTGTATTTCCATGATAACCCACATAAGTCCTGAATTTGGACGTGAGTGCATGGAAACAATTTCAGCCATAAAATATTTTTTAAAATATATATTTTTTTAAATACTGTAGCAAAGTACTGTAGCGGTACTGTAGCACGTAGAGAGGAAAAAAAGAACAAAAGAAGAAGAAAAGAAAAGCGGAAAAAATTGAAACAGTAAACCTAATGAGTTATAGGTTCTGAACAATTTTTTAAAAAAATAGAGAAAGAACCCTAAATTTGTTAAGACTTTGATACCATGAAGATTTTCTATATTGATTTTTCTATTCAACTAGTTACAATAAGCCATATATATACACGAGAAGTTACCTTACTTAGCCTACAATTAGGCCTACAATTAAGGTTATAAATGCTAACTAATTAATTCCTAACATTTAGCTAATCAATTAGTCAACTAACAATTAATTTACAAGTCAACAATTATAGGAAATTAATAGGAAATTAATTCCATAGTTATAGGAAATTAATTCCTAGTAATCCTCCTAGGATTTTACTCCTAGAATTACTCCCTTAGTCAACACTTTCCAACAGAACTCTATCAAGAGGTTGTGTGTCCTCATTATTACCATTGGACGTCTCAACATTTGGAGTCTCCACAACCCTCTCCAAAGGAGAGTCATCATCTAAAACTTCCTCCTCTTCATGGTCATTAAACTTGAGCCTTGTATCATCAATGACAACATTGGATGATTCCATGACGGTTTGTGTTTTCAAGTTGAAAACTCTATAGGATCTACTATTCAAGGCATAGCCAATAAAGATACCCTTATCACTCTTAGCATCAAATTTGCCAAGTTGATCACGGTCATTTAAAATATAGCATTTGCTTCCAAATGTGTGGAAGTAGCTAACATTTGGCTTCCTACCCTTCCATAACTCATAGGAGGTATTTCTAGATCCGGGCCTTAGGAAAACTCTATTCCCTATATAGCAAGCCGTATTGACGGCTTTGGCCCATAGGTTCCTAGGGACATTGTTGCTAAGCAACATCACACAGGCCATCTCTTGAAGGACCCTATTCTTCCTCTCAACAACTCCATTTTGTTGAGGTGTCCTAGGAGCCGAAAACTCATGGGAGATGCCTAAGCTATTGCAATAGCTTTCAAAAGAGGCATTCTCAAATTCCCTCCCATAGTCACTTCTAATACGTTTAATGCTTTTAATGTTAGAATTCATTTCATTTTGTATTTTAGTACAAAACATTTTAAACTTATCAAAAGTTTTGGATTTTTCTCTAAGAAAATATGTCCATGTGAACCTAGAGAAATCATCTACACAAACAAAAATGTATCTCTTTACACCTAAACTCTTGGTTTGCATATGACCCATTAGATCCATGTGGAGAAGCTCTAGGGGCTTCTTGGTGGAGAGATACTTGCCCTTTTTATGCGTGCTTTTGGTTTGTTTTCCTTGTTGACAAGGTTCACAAACACCATTGACTTTCTTCACAAGCTTAGGGAGGCCATGCACATAATTGAACTTTCCAAGGGTTCGTAAATCCCTAAAGTTCATGTGGCCAAGTCTTTCATGCCATAACTCTATTTGCTCATCCATGAACACATTGTTTGAGACTATTCTAGCTTCAAGACAATAACAATTGTCACTAGATCTCATTCCTTTCAACAAGGTTTGTCCATCGGGCTTTAGGATAGAGCAATCATTTTTACTAAACATGACGGAATATCCTTCATCACTAAGATGAGAAATGCTTATTAAATTGACATTCAAGCCATCAACAAACAAAGCATTAGAAAAGGAGGGTAAACCGGGAACGGAAATGGTTCCTTTCCCTACAACTTTCTTTTTGGATCCATCACCAAAAGTGACATATCCTCCTTCCTCCATAGCAAGAGTCTCGAAGAAACTCTTGTTTCCCGTCATGTGCCTAGAGCACCCACTATCTAAATACCAAAAATTAGAAGAATTTGCCTTCAAGGCTATTTGAGCAACATGGCAAACATTTTCATTCTTTCTAATCCACCTAGAAATAATATTAGCTTTCTTAGTGGTCTTTGGTACATAGGCTCTAGTTATCCTAGGATCATGCACGTCAATTTTATCATTCTGAGGAACATGCATCTTGGCTCTATTCTTTCTCTTTTCAATCATGCTTCGTGTTCTACACATTTTAATATATCGAAAGCAATTTGGTCTAATATGACCATCATATCCACAAAAATGACATATAGGAATAAAATAAGGAATCATACCTTGTCCTTGTGCATGCCTGGGAGCTTGTCCATGTCTTTGTGGTTGAGTGGGTTCAATCCATCTTCGTTGTTGAACCGGTCTAACTTGCTTCCTAGCTTGAGGTTGCATGATTGATCTCTTTTCTTTATGAGCCAGTAGTGGAGGAATGTTGGCTTGAGTGACCCTAGAGGGTTGAGCTAGAGGTTGCCTTCTTGGCACCAACTTCACTTGTGCATTCTTTGAACATTGTCCTAGTTCTAACTTCTTCCTAGGAGTACGAATGAAGCTTTTTCGTTCCCCAAACTCTTGACAAACACGGTCTTGTTAGAGGTTGAGATCTTCTTGCCTTCTTCATACCCAAGACCCCTATTGTCACACGCACTCTTTCCAACACCAAGTATATGGTCAAGCTTCTTGGTGCTAGAATCCATCATAGTCATAGACTCTTTTACTTCTTCAAGCTCCCTCTTAAGTCCTTCTTCATTCCTCTTAGATAAGTCTAACTCCATACTTAGCTTATCTTCAATTTTCTTGAGTCTTTCCACTTGTTCACTTAAGTGGTCATTATGAGATGAAAGTTCAAGATTTTCTTCTCTCAATCTTTGAATCTTTCTCGTGCTCTTGATTGCTAAATCATTAAACTTGGCATGGTATTTAGCAAGCACCTTTTTCTCCATAAATCCATTTATGGAGTTAGAAGAGGAATCACTTTCTTCTTCACTTGAGTCATTTTCCTCTTGACTCTCTTCCTCTCTTTCACTAGCACTTTTGCTTTTATGAGTGGAGGCAAAAGCTAGGAGGTTAGCCATGAGCTTTTCATCATCTGAAGACTAATCTCCCTTATTGGAGTCATCACTACTTCCACTCCAAATGGCGGCCATCACTTTTCCCTTTTTCTTCTCATTGTGATTTGCACATTCGGGGGCAAAGTGACCTATCCCACCACACTCAAAGCATCAGACCCCTTTCCTTTCGGTCTTATCTTTCCTAGGCTCAAACTTGCTGTAGGAACCTTTTTTCTTGAAGTTTTGACCTTTGGAACCAAAGTCCTTTTTCCTGAACTTCATGACCCTCTTAAATCTCTTCACAAATAATGTAAGGTCTTCATCTGAGTCATTCTTCTTTGCCTCCTTTTCAACCTTAGAGGGTTTCAAAGCAATTCCTTTTTGCTTTTTAGAAGGTGTGGAGATATGACCCTTCTTAGACTCATAAGCTAAAAGTCTCTCAATCACCTCACTCGGCTTCATATCCTTATATCCACTATTTTCTTCTAAAGCCATTACCTTAGATTCAAACCTATCGGGGTGAGATCTCATAATCTTTTGCTTGATTCTCCTATCCGAATACGAGTGACCAAGTTGATGACTTTGGTTAACTATGTCCATCAACTTGATCTCGAAGTCATTGAAGCACTCATTCTCCTCCATCTTAAGCATTTCGAATTGAGTTTGGAGGACTTAAAGCTTATAGTGCTTCACCACTTCGGTTCCTTCATGTGCAATCTCTAGGATGTCCCATGCCTCCTTAGCTATCCTAGTATTTTGAATCAATTTATATTGATTTTCGTCCATTGCACATAGGATGGCATGCATCGCCTTCCTATTCCATTTTGATGCCTCAAACTCTTGCGCGTTCCATTGCGCCTTAGGCTTGAACACATCCTCTCCTCCATCCATAAGAGTCATCATGGGTGATGTGTAGCTGTCTTCAACCGCCATCCAAGCTCGGTCATGGATTTGACATATGTATGACTCCATCTTGGCTTTCCAAGAGGCATAATTCAACCCGGTAAGAAGCGGAGGCCTTGTGCTAGAAGCACCCTCGTTGCCACCACCATTTCCACCGTTTCCACTTATAGTGTTTATGAATGAATGAAATGAATGCAAATGTATGAATAATAAAAAATCACGCAAAATGCAAAACACACCAAAGTGAGCAAGGATCACCTAAGTATATCTAGGAACTCGCTCTGATACCAATTGAAAGTTATCACGGTGTGTTAAATATTAATCCAGAGGGGGGGGGGGGGGGGGGGGGGTGAATAGATTTTAAAGATTTTACCCAATTTTTCGTGTATGGTCAAGATTACGAAAATACCCCTAATAGTCAATAAATAAAGCAAGTGTAATAAGATGCGGAAATATAAACAACACTTGATATTTTACGTGGAAACCCTCACGGGAAAAACTACGGACTAATAAGCGAGCCACACTAGAACCTCGAATCCACTAAATGTGTAAAACGATTACAACCTAATCCCGGAAGTAATCACACACCTACCTAATCCCGGTATAAGTGGACCTAGTCCAATTGCTTGCGATCTAAGCAACCTAATCCCGGAAGCTACACATAAGACTTACTTCTCAATGAAGAGATTAACACCCTAAGTGAATATGTGAATATCCAAAATGCAACATAGAGCAAGGGAACCCTATACGCTTATCTAAGATGATGATTTTGCAATAAAAGTAATCCTAGATATTAAGAACTAAATTACATGTCAATTAGATTAGCAAATCATAGATTATGCAAACCTAAAAAGCTATCATAATACAACTCTCAAACATTCAAAAACACTAATCTCAAACTTGTATCTAAGACATATATGAATAACATACAAGTAATAAAATGATATTGCTTGCAAAGAAAAACATAAAATATATAAGATATTAGTGAAAAACTTACCAAGCAAAGTGTGATGAAAAATCCATGTAAGATGATATATAGATGATCAAAGATGATGCTAGATGATGATTGATGATCATGGAAATAGTGTTTGAGTATTTAAAGGTGAGTTCTTGTGTATTTTTCTTACTTTGAAAAATATCCTAAGTATGAAATTTGAAAATCAACTCACTTAAATGACCTAAAGTCAAAGTGGCATATATATAGGGTGTCAAGTTGAAGTGTGGTTGTTTTGAAAAGTTGACACAAAAAATGTCTTGACCGATGTTCACCCGCTGTATGTAGGGCGAGTGTACAGCGGTTCACCTGGGATTGTGAAGAACATGTTCTTCGTGACCGCCCTACGTAGGGTGGATTCCAGGCGACCTAGGGGCGGTTGCTCTCGGTTCTGGAGAACCGCCCTTCACCCGCTGTTCGTAGAGCAGTTTTTAGGTGAACCATCAGGTGTGAAAAACATCACCAGTGGCACCACTATTCACCTGCTCTACGTAGAGCGGGTGTACAGCGGCTAATAGTAAATTTGCTCAAAGCCCCATATGGGCGCTGTTCGTAGGGCGCCTGTAGGGCGGGTGAACAGCGCCCATACTTTTACACAATGCAACCTAGTTCTAATCATGTGAAGGCATTTGAACTACTAGATGCAATCAATAACTGAAAGTTCTTAATTAATGCTCGGTGTGTTTATCAATATAAAGCTAGAGGGGGGGTGAATAGATTTTATCTAATTATTACCCAATTTTCGCATGCAAGTCAATTTTACGAAAATACCCCTAGCAAGTCAATAATACATACAAGTGTAAAAAGATGCGGAAATAATAAATGACACTTGATGTTTACGTGGAAACCCTCAACAGGGAAAAACCACGGGCTGGTAAGTGCGCCACACTCGAACCTCGAAATCCACTATATGAAAAGACGGTTACACCCTCAAGTGATTCTCGGACCCTCACCCTAGATAACCTCAGGCTATGGACACTACCAATCGCCACTCTTGGTTCAATCCCTAGTGATATCCCCTGATACACTACTCTTGGCGTGAGCACCCTCTAATCTACCACTCGGGCCTTTTATAGCGGCTCTAGTCCAATTTGCTTGAGGCCTAAGCACACTTAGCCCCAAGACTTCAATCTCTCAAAAGAGATGCACAACCCTATGTGAATATGTATGAATATTCAATTAATGCAATAAGAGCTAGGGTACTCTAAATGCTTACCTAGGATTATAAGATGACAATATAATCAATCCTAGATATCACATATAGCTATATGACATGGCATATAACTTTAGCTAAGTAAAGGATAACCAATCCTAGATACAAAGCTATCATATAAAACCCACAAACATTCAAAGGATTAACTAGTTGATTAAAAAACAATCTATCAACCTAGTTATCAATACATCACACAAGAATGTTCATGGCATAGCTTTTAGGCAATAATGACCTAATCAAATAAGCTATGAAAAATAATCTCAATCAATAAATGAGATCAATTAGCTAGATGGCATATGAACATTAAAGCCTAGCTAACAAATAATAACCCAATCAACACATAATCTCAATCTTATATGTAGAAATTAATCTAAACACATATAAGTAAAATATGAGATAAAATTGATAAGTAGAAACACTAATTATGTAAGATAAAAGTGTTCAACAAATCATACCATGTGTGTTGAAGAAGACCCATGCATTGACATATGCTAGATGAACCTAGATGATGCCTAGATGATGATTTGTGCATGTGGGAATGGGTTTAGAGAATTAAAGATGTGATCTTTAATGATTTTTTTCTCAAGTCTCTCTAAATATCTCTCTAGGGTTCTTGGGATGCAAGACTTGTATTCTGAACCAGAGATAAGGATGTATTTATAGAGACCAAAAACAGGGCAGGTGAAAATACAATTTTGCCCTTGAAACGCACCGATCGGCGGTTTCAATCGGCGGCCAGGCCGCCGAAATGAACCGCCGAATGGCTCCCGAGTGGAACAGGGGAACTTCGGCGACTTCGTTCGGCGGTTTGGAAACCCCCGATCCCAACCGCCGTTCTGGACCCGAGAGATATATTTCAATTAGGTCTCATTCGGCGGTTTCAAACGGCGGCCAGGCCGCCGAACGTAACCGCCATTTCACCAAAAATGGTGAAACCAAGGAGAAGCCAAAGGCATCTCCACCGGCGATCATCGCGCAAAACGAAGCACATCAACATGCACGCGCGGACGTTTCCGAACATCCTTCGGGAAACGAATTACACCACACTAAAAGCTAACATACATGAAGTGCAAGTGTGGGTATTGAATGCATCCTAATGCCTATCATGTCATGGCATTTCATATAAAAAGATGCAATCAATTTAATGCAAGAAGAGACACTGAATAAACAATAAAGCACAATGCACACAAAATATAAACACAACATTCAAGAATAAGAGTTATGCATGTTGTGTGTGTGTGCAACTATATCTCTTCAAGCCAAAGTAAGCACAAGATATACCTTTTGGTGCTTGTCCTCTTGTGGTCTTGGAAAGGGTATTTGATCTTCAACCTTAATGACCTATGTAAGGATTCCCGTTGTTTTTAATTGGCTTATTTCGTGATCAAATCATATGTGGGGATTCTTTGTAAGGGTAGTTTTGATGTTGTTGTTATTGCTTAGGCCCTTTGAAGACCTCATGATTGTCAAGCACCAAAGGTAATACTCTAAGTGCTTACTTGTCTTGAAGAGATAGTTGCACACACTCACAACTCATGCATATGTTTAATCTTTGTATGTTGTGTTTCTTTTTGTTGTGCATCAATGCCTATTTACATCTCTTCTTGCTTGGTATAATGATTGCATCTTGTGTTTATAACATCATAGCATTTAGGTTTTTAGGATGCATCTTAGTTTACCTTTGTTCCCCTTGCATGATTGCTTGTGGGGTTCAAAGTTGTGGGCTGTGCGCTGGTCCACCTGCGCCTGACGTCCAGCGCCGCTCACTGGCGCAAAACGCCCAGTGGCGTGCCACTGGTCGTGCGCTGGTCCACACCAGCGAAGATCGTCCAGTTCTCTGTCGCCGGTCGTGCGCTGGTCTACACCAGCGCAAGGTCACCAGCGCTGATCGCCCAGTGTGGCTCCGCTGGTATGGCGCCTGTGTGAGCGCATGTCGTCCAGCGCCAATGCAAAAATGTGCGTGTGCGCTGGTCTTGCGCATGTCGTCCAGCGCAAGGTCACCAGCGCACAGAGCAATTTTTGGTGCGTTTTTCAAAACGACCACACTTCACCTATGGCCCCTATATATATAACACTTTGACTTTAGGTTAGTCAAGAGAGTTCATATTCATATTCTATACTTAGGATATTTTTCAAGAGAAGAAAAATACACAAAGAACTCAATTTTAATCATGTAAGGATTCCCATTATTGATTGGCTTATTTCGTGGTCAAACCACATGTTGGGGTTTGGTTGTAAGGGTAGTCTAGGTGTTTGTTGAAGATCAAGACCCTTTCCAAGACCTCAAGAGGACAAGCACCAAAGGTATATATCTAGTGCTTACATTGGCTTGAAGAGATATAGTTGCACACACACACACAACATGCATAACTCTTATTCTTGTATGGTGTGTTTATATTTTGTGTGCATTGTGCTTTATTGATTTATTCAATATCTCTTCTTGCATGTTGAATTGATTGCATCTTGTTATATGATAATGCCATGACATGTTAGGCATTAGGATGCATTCAATACCCACACTTGCACTTCATGTATGTTAGCTTTTAGTGTGGAGTAATTCGTTTCCCTAAGGATGTTCGGAAACGTCCGCGCGTGCACGGTAATGTGCTTTGTTTTGCGCGATGATCGCCGGTGGAGATGCCTTTGGCTTCTCCTTGGTTTCACCATTTTTGGTAAATCGACGGTTACGTTCGGCGGCCTGGCCGCCGTTCGAAACCGTCGAATGAGACCTGATTGAAATATATCTCTCGGGTCCAAAACGCCGGTTGGGATCGGCGGTTTCCAAACCCCCGAATGAAGTCGCCGAAGTTCCCCTGTTCCACACGGGAGCCATTCGGCGGTTCAGTTCGGCGGCCTGGCCGCCGAATTAAACCGCCGATCGGTGCGTTTCAAGGGCAAAATTGTATTTTCACCTGCCCTGTTTTTGGTCTCTATAAATACATCCTTATCTCTGGTTCAGAATACAAGTCTTTGATTATAAGAACCCTAGAGAGATATTTAGAGAGACTTGAGAGAGAAAGCTTAAAGATCATATCTTTATCTCTCTAAACCCATCCCCACATGCATAAATCTTCATCTAAGCATCATCTAGGATCATCTAGCATATGCTAATGCATGGGACTTCTTCAACACACATGGTATGATTTGTTGAACACTTTTATCTTACATAATTAGTGTTTCTACTTATCAATTTTATCTCATATTTTACTTATATGTGTTTAGATTAATTTCTACATATAAGATTGAGATTATGTGTTGATTGGGTTTTTATTTGTTAGCTAGGCTTTAATGTTCATATGCCATCTAGCTAATTGATCTCATTTATTGATTGAGATTATTGTTCATAGCTTATTTGATTAGGTCATTATTGCCTAAAAGCTATGCCATGAACATTCTTGTGTGATGTATTGATAACTAGGTTGATAGATTATTTTTTAATCAACTAGTTAATCCTTTGAATGTTTGTGGGTTTTATATGATAGCTTTGTATCTAGGATTGGTGATCCTTTACTTAGCTAAAGTTATATGCCATGTCATATAGCTATATGTGATATCTAGGATTGATTATATTGTCATCTTATAATCCTAGGTAAGCATTTAGAGTACCCTAGCTCTTATTGCATTAATTGAATATTCATACATATTCACATAGGGTTGTGCATCTCTTTTGAGAGATTGAAGTCTTGGGGCTAAGTGTGCTTAGGCCTCAAGCAAATTGGACTAGAGCCGCTATAAAAGACCCGCGTGGTAGATTAGAGGGTGCTCACGCCAAGAGTAGTGTATCAGGGGATATCACTAGGGATTGAACCAAGAGTGGCGATTGGTAGTGTCCATAGCCTGAGGTTATCTAGGGTGAGGGTCCGAGAATCACTTGAGGGTGTAACCGTCTTTTCATATAGTGGATTTCGAGGTCCGAGTGTGGCGCACTTAACAGCCCGTGGTTTTTCCCAGTGGTTGGGTTTTCCACGTAAACATCAAGTGTCATTTACTATTTCCGCATCTTATTACACTTGTATGTATTATTGACTTGCTAGGGGTATTTTCGTAAAATTGACTTGCATGCGAAAATTGGGTAATAATTAGATAAAATCTATTCACCCCCCCTCTAGCTTTATATTGATAAACACACCTCGAGTATTTTAAGAACTTTCAAATCACTCAAACACTTTTTCATGATCATCAATCATCATCTAGCATCATCTTGGATCATCTAGATGTCATCTTGCATGGAATCTTCATCATACTTTGCTTGGTAAGTTTTTCACTAATATCTTACATGTTTTGTGTTTCTCTTATCTAGCAATCTCAATTAATTACTTGTTGATTATTTTGTATGCTTTGGATACAATATTGAGATGAGTATGATTTATGTTTGAGAAGTTGTATTGTGCTAGCATATTAGGTTTTGTGCTTAATATTGTGTAAGGATTCCCGTTTTATTGATTGGCTTATTTCGTGGTCAAACCACATGTTGGGGTTTTGAATGTAAGGGTAGTCTAAGTGTTTGGTGTTGAAGATCAAAGGCCCTTCCATGACCTCAAGATACAAGCACGCCAAAGGTATAATCTCTTGTGCTTGTTTTTCTTTGAAGAGATTTAGTAGCACACACACACTTAGCATTCTTGCTATGATTGCATACTTGCTTATTTTTATGTGCATCTCTTCACATGTCACTTTACACACTAGCACTTTGGTTGATATATCTTGTTGTGTGTATATGTGCCTTATAATTCGTTTCCCGACATTGTTCGGAAACGTCCGCGCTTGCACTAATGAGTGCTTGGTTTCGCGCGAAGACCGCCTTTGGAGAATGCCCTTGGCTTCTCCTTGGTTTTCACCATTGTTGGTGATCGGCGGTTATGATCGGCGGCCTGGCCGCCGACTGAAACCGCCGTTTCAGTCCAGATTGGTCTGAAGCAATTTTGCGGTCAATATCGGCGGTCACGACCGCCGTTCGAAACCGCCGTTCATACCTGATCGATTTTAATCTCTCGGGTTTGATTCGGCGGTTGGATCGGCGGTCGCGAAACCGCCGAATGAAACCGCAGTTAATGCTCTGTTCTTCACGAGCTCAATTCGGCGGTCGTTATCGGCGGCCTGGCCGCCGATTGAAACCGCCGAACGGTGCGTTTCAGGGGCAAAAGTGTCTTTTCACATGCCCATTTCTTGATGTCTATAAATATCTTGTTTTCTCAATCTCTGAATAAGCTTCTTGAGCAATTAGAACCCTAATCTTTCAAGAGAGATTTTTGAGAAAAAATCAATTCAAGAACCCACCTTTAAACACTCAAATCAAATCCTTTTTGCATCAAATTTCATATTGCATCCTCTATGTCTACATAGAAAGCATCTATGATTGGATTGGCATCATCACAATATGCTTGGTAAGATTTTGATTAGTTTCATCTTATTTTAGTATTTTTACTATCAAGCATATTCTCTTTTTATTTACTTGTATGTTGTTGATCATATGATAAATACAAGAATAGAGAATTAATTGTGATGAATTAATTGAGTGTTGTTTTTGTGATAGCTAATTAGGTTTTTGCTTAATCTTGATTAGCTAAGCTATTTGACATGTCATTTAGCAATTGATATCTAGGGTTGATTAAATTGATTATATCATCATCCTAGATAAGCATCTAAGGTTACCTAGCCTTGTTTGTTATTTGAATATTAATACATATTCACATAGGTTGCATAATCTCTTCTTAGAGAATTAAGTCTTGAGGCTAAGGTTGCTTAGGCCTCAAGCAATTGGACTAGAGCCACTTTTAAAGGCCCGAGTGGTAGAAGTGGGGGGTTATTGACCGGAGTGTTAGACGAGGTCTACATAGGTTGTAAACTCCATTTCGATTAGTGGATTTCGAGGTCCGAGTGTGGCGCACTAATCAGCCCGTGGTTTTTCCCAGTGGTTGGGTTTCCACGTATACATCAAGTGTTATTTTAATTCCGCACTATATTACACTTGCTTGTATATTTAACTAGTAGGGGCATTTTCATAATATTGACTTGTATGCGAAAATTGGGTAATAATAGCTAAAATCTATTCACCCCCCCTCTAGCTTTATATTGAACACGCCTCTAGGACTTTCATATTGATTAGCTAAACTAATTGACATGTCATTTAGTTTTGATATCTAGGATTGTTCTTAATTGCATATTAATCATCTTAGATAAGCATATAGGGTTTCCCTTGCTCTATGTTGCATTTTGGATATTTACATATATTCACTTAGGGTTGTATTCTCTTCTAGAGAAAGTAAGTCTTGTGTGTAGCAACCGGGATTAGGTTGCTGAGATCGCAAGCAAATTGGACTAGGTTTACTTATACCGGGATTAAGTAGGTGTGTGATTACTTCCGGGATTAGGTTGTAATCGTTTGCACATTTAGTGGATTCGAGGTTCGAGTGTGGCTTACTTACATAGCCCGTGGTTTTTCCCGTGAGGGTTTCCACATAAAAACCAAGTGTTGTTTTAATTTCCGCACCATATTACAATTGCTTGGTTATATTATCTTGAGGGCATTTTCGTAATTTTGACTAACACGAAAAATTGGGTAAAAAGCGTAAAATCTATTCACCCCCCCTCTAGATAGCTTTATACACACCGTGCTATAATTTGTTTCAATTGGTATCAGAGCGGGTTCCTAGACATACATAGGTGATCCTTACTTATTTTGGTGTGTTTTGCATTTTGTGTGATTTTTGATCATTCATACATTTGCATTCATTTCATTCATTCATAAACACTATGAGTGGAAACGGTGGAAATGGTGGTGGCCACGAAGGAGCTTCTAGCACAAGGCCTCCACTTCTTACCGGATTGAACTATTCCCAATGGAAAGGGAAGATGGAATCCTACATATGCCAAATTCATGACCGTGCATGGATGGCGGTGGAAGACGGATATGATCTCCCTATGATGACTCCCGAGGGTGGAGGACAAGATGTTTTGAAGCCTAAGGCGCAATGGAACGCGCAAGAGTTTGAGGCTTCTAAGTGGAATAGGAAGGCTATGCATGCCATTATGTGTGCTATGGATGAGAATCAGTACAAGCTTATTCAGAATACTCAAATTGCCAAAGTGGCATGGGACATCCTTCTAGTTGCACATGAGGGAACCGAGGTGGTGAAGGAGTCCAAGCTTCAAGTCCTCCAAACTCAGTTTGAGCTACTAAGGATGGGAGAGGATGAATGCTTCAATGACTTCGAAATCAAATTGATGGACATTGTAAATCAAAGCCATCAACTCGGAGACCCATATTCGGATAGGAGAGTCAAGCAAAAAATTATGAGATCTCTCCCCGATAGGTTTGAATCCAAGGTGACGGCCATAGAAGAAAATAATGGCTATATGGATATGAAGCCAAGTGAGGTGATTGGGCGTCTCCTTGCATATGAGTCTAGGAAGGCTCCTAGCACCACTACTCCTCCTAAGAAGTCTAAAGGAATAGCTTTGAAAGCATCTAAGGATGCAAAGGAGGCAAAGCATGAATCGGATGAAGACCTTGCCTTATTTGTGAAGAGGTTCAACAAGGTTATGGGGTTCAAGAAGAAGAAGGGATTTGGGTCAAGAGGACAAGATTTGAAGAAAAAGAGTTCCTTTAAGAAGTTTGAGCCTAGACAAGAGATGACCGAAAGGAAAGGGGTCTGATGCTTTGAATGTGGTGGGATTGGTCACTTTGCCCTCGAATGTGCTAATCACAATGAAAAGAAGAAGAGCAAAGTGATGGCCGCCACTTGGAGTGGGAGTAGTGATGACTCCAATGAGGAAGATGAGTCTTTAATTGAAGAAGAGCTCATGGCTAACCTCCTAGCTTTTGTCTCCTCACATAAGAGCAAAAGTGGTAGTGAGAAAGAGGAAATGAGTCAAGAGGAAAATGACTCAAGTGAAGTAGAAAGTGACTCCTCTTCTAGTTCCAAAAAGAAATTTGTGGAGCAAAAGGTGCTTGCTAAATACCATGCCGAGTTCAATGATTTAGCACTTAAAAGCACAAGAAAGATTGAGAGGTTGAGAGAAGAAAACCTTGAACTTTCGGCTCACAATGACCACTTAAGTGAACAAGTGGAAAGATTGAAGAGGAGAGAGGATAAGTTAATTGAGGAGTTAGACTTATCCAAGAGAAGTGAAGAAGGCTTGAAGAGGGAACTTGTAGAAGTTAAAGGGTCCTTGGCTAGGATAGATTCTAGCACCAAGAAGCTTGATCATTTACTTGGTGTTAGAAAGAGTCCAAGTGACAAGAGAGGTCTTGGGTATGATGATGGCAAGAAAATCTCAACCTCTAACAAGACCGTGTTTGTCAAGAGCTTGAAGAACGAAGAAACTTCATTTGTGCAACCTCCTACGAAGAAGTTAGAAGTAGGACAATGTTCTAATGCTCAAGTGAAAATGGGGCCAAGAAGGAAATCTCAAGCTCAACCCCCTAGGGTCCCTCAAGCCAACACTCCTCCAAAATTGGCTCACAAAGGAAAGAGACCAATCATGCAACCTCAAGCTTGGAAGCAACCTAGACCGGTTCAACAACGAAGATGGATTGAACCCACTTATCCACAAAGACATGGACAAGCTCCCATACGTGCACAAAGGCAAGGTATGATTTCTTATTTCATCCCTATTTGTCACTTTTGTGGTTGTGATGGTCATATTGGACCAAATTGCTTTCAATATATTAAAATGTGTAGAAAACAAAGCATGATTGAAAAGAGAAAGAATAGAGCCAAGATGCATGTTTCTAGGAATGAAAATATTGATTTGCATGATCCTAGAAATAGTAGAGCACATGTACCAAAGACCACTAGGAAAGCTAAAATTGTTGCTAAGTGGATTAGAAAGAATGAAAATGTTTGCCATGTTGCACAAATAGCCTTGAAGGCAAATTCTTCTAATTTTTGGTACTTGGATAGTGGGTGCTCTAGGTACATGACGGGAAACAAGAGTTTCTTCGAGACTCTTGTTATGGAGGAAGGTGGAAATGTCACTTTTAGTGATGGATCCAAAAGAAATGTTAAAGGGAAAGGAACCATTTCCGTTCCCGAATTACCCTCCTTATCCAATGCTTTATTTGTTGATGGCTTGAAAGCCAATTTAATAAGCATTTCACATCTTAGTGATGAAGGATATTCCGTCTTGTTTTCTAAAGATTTTTGCTCAATCCTAAAACCCGATGGACAAACCTTGTTGAAGGGCATGAGATCTAGCGACAATTGTTATTGTCTTGAAGCTAGTATTGTATCTAATCATGTGTCCATGGATGAGCAAATTGAGTTGTGGCATGAAAGACTTGGCCACATGAACTTTAGGGATCTACGGACCCTTGGAAAGTTCGAGTGTGTGCGTGGCCTCCCTAAGCTTGGGAAGAAAGCCAATGGTGTTTGTGGACCTTGCCAACAAGGAAAGCAAACTAAAAGCATGCACAAAAAGGGTAAGTATCTCACCACCAAGGAGCCTCTTGAGCTTCTCCACATGGACCTCATGGGTCCCATGCAAACCGAAAGTTTGGGTGGAAAGAGATACATTTTTGTATGTGTTGATGATTTCTCTAGGTTCACATGGACATATTTTCTTAGAGAAAAATCCAAAACTTTTGATAAGTTTAAAATGCTTTGTAATAAACTTCAAAATGAAATGAACTCAAATATTAAAAGCATAAAACGGATTAGAAGTGACCATGGGAGGGAATTTGAGAATGCTACCTTTGAAACCTTTTGTAATGGTTTAGGTATCTCCCATGAGTTTTCGGCTCCTAGGACACCTCAACAAAATGGAGTTGTTGAGAGGAAAAATAGGGTCCTTTAAGAGATGGCCCGTGTGATGTTGCTTAGCAACAATGTCCCTACGAACCTATGGGCTGAAGCCGTCAATACGGCTTGCTATATAGGAAATAGAGTCTTCCTAAGGCCCGGTACTAGAAATACCTCCTATGAGTTATGGAAATGCAAGAGGCCAAATGTTAGCTACTTCCACACTTTTGGAAGCAAATGCTACATTTTGAATGACCGTGATCAACTTGGCAAATTCGATGCTAAGAGTGATGAGGGTATCTTTATTGGCTATGCCTTGAATAGTAGAGCCTATAGAGTTTTCAATTTAAAGACTCTAAGTGTTATGGAATCATCCAATGTCGTATTTGATGATACTAGGCTCAAGTCTAATGATCATGAGGAGGAGTTTATTTTTAGTGATGGTTCTCCTTTGGAGAAGGTTGTGGTGCCTCCTAATGTTGGGACATCTAATGTCAACAATGATGACACACAACCTATTGCTAGAGTTCCTCTCTTGGACTCTAAAGAACCCGCTCCATGGGTTAGGAAACTCCATGATAAAGAAGATATCATTGGAGAGGTAAATGAGGGTGTTAGGACTAGACGTCAACTTACTAATCTTATTAGCTATACTTGCTACACCTCTCAAATTGAACCTAAAAAGGTTGAAGAAGCCTTACATGATGAATTTTGGGTTCTTGCCATGCAAGAAGAGCTAAACCAATTCGAAAGGAATGAGGTTTGGACTCTAGTTCCTAGGCCTAAGACCACTAATGTCATAGGCACTAAATGGATATTTAGGAACAAATCCGATGAGGATGGCAACATAGTGCGGAATAAGGCTAGACTTGTAGCACAAGGGTACTCTCAAATTGAGGGTATCGACTTTGAGGAGACGTTTGCTCCCGTTGCCCGTTTAGAGTCTATTAGGCTTCTCTTGTCCATTTCTTGTGTGTACAAGTTCAAATTGCACCAAATGGATGTCAAGAGTGCCTTCCTCAATGGCTTCTTGCAAGAGGAAGTGTTTGTTGAACAACCCAAGGGGTTTGTGGATGCTCACCACCCCAACCATGTCTATCGCCTCAAGAAGGCACTATATGGGTTGAAACAAGCACCGAGGGCTTGGTATGAGCGCCTCACTCAATTTCTTGTTGACAATAACTACACAAGAGGTAGTGTTGACAAGACACTATTCATCAAGAGAGACAATGATGAGCTTTTCATAGCTTAAATATATGTCGATGACATAGTGTTTGGCTCCACCAACAACACCAAGGTCCAACAATTTGTTGATGTTATGTCTCATGAATTTGAGATGAGTCTTGTTGGTGAGCTTAATTACTTCCTAGATTTGCAAATTAGGCAACTAGATAATGGGATCTTCATAACCCAAGCCAAATATGCCAAAAACCTTGTGAAGAAGTTTGGTCTTGAAAAAGCCAAACATTGTGACACTCCTATGAGCACCACTTTGAAGCTAAGCAAGGATGCTAGCGGTAAAAGTGTGGACCAAACCTTATATCGTGGCATGATAGGGAGCTTGCTCTATTTGACCGCAAGTAGGCCCGATATATCTTTTAGTGTAGGAGTTTGTGCTAGGTACCAATCCGATCCCAAGGAGTCCCATCTCTCTTCGGTTAAGAGAGTCATTCGCTTTGTGAATGGGACTTCCAACTATGGGATTTGGTACTCATTTGACACTAATCCTAGTCTTGTAGGATATATTGATGCGGATTGGGCAGGAAATTGTGATGATAGGAAGAGCACATCGGGCGGTTGCTTCTTTCTAGGCAACAACTTGGTGTCTTGGTTTTGCAAGAAGCAAAACTCGATTTCCTTGTCCACGGCGGAAGCCGAGTACATAGCCGCGGGGAGTGGATGCACTCAACTTATATGGATGAAGCAAATGCTAGTAGATTACGGATTAAACCAAGGTACTCTCACTCTCTTTTGTGATAACATGAGTGCCATTAATATTTCCAAGAATCCGGTGCAACATTCTAGAACTAAGCATATTGACATCCGCCATCACTTCATTAGAGAGCTTGTTGAAAATAAATGCATAGTACTTGAACATGTAGGTACTAATGATCAACTTGCGGACCTATTTACTAAACCCTTAGATGCTACTCGATTTAAAACTCTTAGTAGATCTATTGGGGTATGTCTTGTGGAGTGATGTTCTATGATTGACCCTATATGGGGAACTCAAGCAAAGAGAGCTATTTTGCATTCTTGTATCTTGCAAAAAATTTGAAATATCTTATGCCTCTTCTTTTAATTGCTTGAGTAAGCTTGGTTGCACATATGTATATATGTTTTCAATTCAATAAGTGTGAACCTTGCTTGTTTACAATCCAAGTCATATTTATGTTCAAACATGCATTTTTGGACTAGGAGATGTATATAGGTAGTATGATGTGAATGACCTATAGTTATCTCCATGACATGATGATTCTTTAATAACATGCTAATGACAAATGAAAAAGCATGAAATTCATATAACATGCTCACATGAAAAGCATGAATTGATGATTGCATATTCTTAAAATGCAAAACTTGTGTGAAAGCTTATGAGACTCAAAATGAATAAAGGATCTTGTATCCATTCAAAGGAATTTACATTCCAAATGTCTCTCTTTCTTTATTAGTTGAACATGGTTACTATCATACGGATATCTTATCCGGAAAAATCAAATAGGGTGCAAAGTCGCTCATGCCATGTTTCGCTTATAAAGTTGGATATAGTTGCTCTTAAATTGAAATCAATAATCTCTATATCCTTGCTTTTCCCATGACATTGGTGAAATTGGTTTGAATTCTTATTAGAAACCTTTGTCATTTGCTTTGCCAAATACCATTGTATTTTGGGCTTGAATGCTATATGTCTTGTATGCAAAGCATGTTGGATTCACACATTTTCTAAAAATAAATCTCCTTGTTTCTCTCAAATTAATTGAAGTGCATAAAGTGACTTATATGTATATGCAAATCTTACATGCTTCTATCTCTCGTTGCTATGAGTGACCCGGTTGGGGACTACTCCTTTGCCTATATCATGACAAAAAGGGGGAGTAGGATATGGTAAGGGGAGGTGCAAAATATAGAAGCTATTGTACACTTTGGGGAGAACATACATTGAGGGGGAGTAACCCGTTGAGGGGGAGCATTGCATTTATCATACATTGCATACATTTGGTAATGTTGTGCCTAAATTCTAAAAATGCAAATGCTTGGTATTGTTCTCACATGATTAATCTCACACTTTTCTTGTATTAGAAATGTTAGAAACTCTTTTCAGGGATTGATTATTCTACAAGAGGATTGAAGACTTCAAGTTGCATTCTCTTATCTCTTTGTAATGTAAAATATCATTGTAGTCCCGTAGTTTCTATTTTTTTGTGAGGAATCAATGTGAGTGATGGTTTTGTCACGAAATAGCCAAAGGGGGAGATTGTAAGGATTCCCGTTGTTTTTAATTGGCTTATTTCGTGATCAAATCATATGTGGGGATTCTTTGTAAGGGTAGTTTTGATGTTGTTGTTATTGCTTAGGCCCTTTGAAGACCTCATGATTGTCAAGCACCAAAGGTAATACTCTAAGTGCTTACTTGTCTTGAAGAGATAGTTGCACACACTCACAACTCATGCATATGTTCAATCTTTGTATGTTGTGTTTCTTTTTGTTGTGCATCAATGCCTATTTACATCTCTTCTTGCTTGGTATAATGATTGCATCTTGTGTTTATAACATCATAGCATTTAGGTTTTTAGGATGCATCTTAGTTTACCTTTGTTCCCCTTGCATGATTGCTTGTGGGGTTCAAAGTTGTGGGCTGTGTGCTGGTCCACCTGCGCCTGACGTCCAGCGCCGCTCACCGGCGCAAAACGCCCAGTGGCGTGCCGCTGGTCGTGCGCTGGTCCACACCAGCGCAGCCCACCAGCGCAGATCGTCCAGTTCTCTGTCGCCGATCGTGCGCCGGTCTACACCAGCGCAAGGTCACCAGCGCTGATCGCCCAGTGTGGCTCCGCTGGTATGGCGCCTGTGTGAGCGCATGTCGTCCAGCGCCAATGCAAAAATGTGCGTGTGCGCTGGTCTTGCGCATGTCGTCCAGCGCAAGGTCACCAGCGCACAGAGCAATTTTTGGTGCGTTTTTCAAAACGACCACACTTCACTTATGGCCCCTATATATATAACACTTTGACTTTAGGTCAGTCAAGAGAGTTCATATTCATATTCTATACTTAGGATATTTTTCAAGAGAAGAAAAATACACAAAGAACTCAATTTTAATCACTCAAACACTTTTTCATGATCATCAATCATCATCTAGCATCATCTTGGATCATCTAGATGTCATCTTGCATGGAATCTTCATCATACTTTGCTTGGTAAGTTTTTCACTAATATCTTACATGTTTTGTGTTTCTCTTATCTAGCAATCTCAATTAATTACTTGTTGATTATTTTGTATGCTTTGGATACAATATTGAGATGAGTATGATTTATGTTTGAGAAGTTGTATTGTGCTAGCATATTAGGTTTTGTGCTTAATATTGATTAGCTAAACTAATTGACATGTCATTTAGTTTTGATATCTAGGATTGTTCTTAATTGCATATTAATCATCTTAGATAAGCATATAGGGTTTCCCTTGCTCTATGTTGCATTTTGGATATTTACATATATTCACTTAGGGTTGTATTCTCTTCTAGAGAAAGTAAGTCTTGTGTGTAGCAACCGGGATTAGGTTGCTTAGATCGCAAGCAAATTGGACTAGGTTCACTCATACCGGGATTAGGTAGGTGTGTGATTACTTCCGGGATTAGGTTGTAATCGTTTGCACATTTAGTGGATTCGAGGTTCGAGTGTGGCTTACTTACATAGCCCGTGGTTTTTCCCGTGAGGGTTTCCACGTAAAAACCAAGTGTTGTTTTAATTTCCGCACCATATTACAATTGCTTGGTTATATTATCTTGAGGGCATTTTCGTAATTTTGACTAACACGAAAAATTGGGTAAAAAGCGTAAAATCTATTCACCCCCCCTCTAGATAGCTTTATACACACCGTGCTATAATTTGTTTCAACCTAGACTACCCTTACAACCAAACCCCAACATGTGGTTTGACCACGAAATGAGCCAATCAACAAAAGGGAATCCTTACAATCTCCCAATTTGGCTATTTCGTGACAAAACCACCACTCACATTGATTCCTCACAACATAATAGAAACTACGGGTCTACTTGTGATTTTCTACTTTACAAAGAGATAAGATAAATAGTCTTGAAGTCTTCAATCTCAAGTAGAACAATCAATCCCTGAAAGCACAGTTTCTATACTTTCCAATACAAGAAAAGGTGAGATGAATCAAGTGAGATACAACAAGCATTTGCATTTAAGAATTTAAGTACAACATCATGCAATGTATGAATGTGCAAATGCTCCCCCTCAAAGGGTTACTCCCCCTCAATAAGTATTCTCCCCAACATGCACAATTGCTACTACAATTTGCAACTCCCCTTACCACAACATACTCCCCTTTTTTGTCATGATATAGACAAAGGAGTAGTCCCCAACCGGGTCACTCAAGGCAAAGAGAGATAGTAGCATTCTAGTATATGCATAATCAATATAAGTCACTTTATGCAATCTCAATTTATTGGAGAGAAACAAGGAGATTTATTTAAAGAAAATGTGTGAATCAAAAAATTGCTTTGCATACAAGACATGTAGCATTTAAGTCCAAAATACAATGGTATTTGGCAAAGCAAAAAACAAAGGTTTTCAATATGAATTCAAACCAATTTCACCAATGTCAAGAGAGAAGCAAGGATATAGGTTTTCATTGATTTCAATTTAAGAACAACTATATCCAACTTTATAAGCCAAACATGTCATGAGCAACTTTGCACCCTACTTGATTTTTCCGAATAAGATATCCGTATGATAGTAGACATGTTCAACCAATAAAGAAAGAGAGACATTTGGATTGTAAAATCCTTGAATGGATACAAGATCCTTTTTCATTTGAGTCTCATAAGCTTTTTCACACATTTTTTGCATTTAAAAAAATTGCAATCATCAAAACATGCTTTTTAAGATAAACATTTAGCATGTCATTTAAGCAATCATCATGTCATGGAGATCATTATAGGTCATTCAAATTTTATCCTATGTATATATCTCCTAGTCCAAAAATGCATGTTTGAACATAAATATGACATGGATTGCAATACAAGCATTGATCACACTTATTGAATAGAAAATATATATACATAGTGTAACCAAGCTAACTCAAGCAACAAAGAGAGAAGCACAAGATATTTCAAATTTTTTGCAAGTGACAAGATGCAAAATAGCTCTCTTTGCTTAAGTTCCCCATATGGGGTCAAATTTCCATACCACTTCAAAGAAGGGTATGAGGTCCTATGGACCTACCAAGTCCTTTGGACTTGGTTGAACCTATTTGAGACTTGTTAGTCTCGTAGCAAGCGGGTTCATCATTTTTAATCCACCTAGGTGACACTAAGTCAATCCTAGTGGACGAAGGTTCTAGAGAACAAGATAAAAAAGGATTATGTAAATTATTTTCTTCCTTTTTATGAAGTATCTTAGCTCTAGCCTTTTTCTTGTCAAACATACTTTTAGCTCTACACATTTCAATGTAATGCAAGCAACTTGGTCTAATATGACCAACAATACCACAAAAATGACAAGTGGGAATAAAGTTAGGAATCATACCATTCCCTTTAGCATGGATAGGTGCTTTTCCTTGTCGTTGTGGTTGTCTCGGTTGTTGGATAGGATCTCTCCTCTTTTGTTGAAAACCAAGACGAGGTTGCTTGCTTGTCTGAGCTTGCATGATTGAACTCTTCCCATTCTGTTTTTGAGTTTGAGGGAAGATAATGTGAGGAGCCCTTTGGGTGTGAGCTTGAGCTTGACCTTTTGGTGCCTCAAACACTTGGGCACTTCTTGAACACTCTCCTAGGTCACTTTTCTTCCTAGGTTGTTGAGGAGGAGGGGACATCTTGAAGTCCATGTCCATGGCACAGGATGTCTTGCTTGTGGAGGAGGCATCCGTGTCAGCAATGTAGCCAAGACCTCTCTTGTCACTTGGCTTTCTTCCAACTCCCAACATGTGGTCAAGCATCTTGGTGCTTGAAGTCATCTTAGCCATTAAGACCTTAACTTCTTCAAGCTCTCTTGTTAGCTCTTCTTCTCTCCTGTTAGATAAGACTAGGTCTTCTTTTAGCTTATCTTCATCCGCCATGGATCTCACCACTTCTTCACACAAGTGGTCTACTAGTGTTGAAAGCTCTAGATTCTCTTCTTTTAATCTTCTAATTTCTTCCTTGTTCCTCATCATCGAGCTCTTAACTTTGACTTTGTAGTCATTAAGATCCAAACACTCCACACTTCCACTTGTGGAGTTAGATGACAAATATTCAACACTTGTGTCATCTCCTTTAATCTCCATTTCACCAATGAAGTCATCTCCTTCATCAAGATCATCAAATTTTTCTCTTGATGAGGAATGAGCCAAATCCCTATGAGTAGCTACACCAACTACTTCTATACCTAGTTCTTCTTGGGGATCACAAGGAAAAGCAACTTTGCCATCTTCTTCAACTTCTACACTCTTGGCTCCAAATTCCGTGTAGATGATGGCAAGTTCTTCATCACTTGAAGGATTTTCGTCATCTTCATATTTATCCCATAAGGTGGCCTTCGCCTTCCCTTTTCTTCTATCCTTCAAGTTTCCACACTCCGGGGAGAAATGCCCGAATCCTCCAAATTCGTAGCACTGAATCCCCTCTCTTGAAGACACTCCTTGGTTTGGCTTGTTAATGAGTCCCATGTCTTCAATTGAGATACCCTCCTTCTTGTCATGCTTCGAAGTCTCCAAAGCAATTTTCTTCTTCTTCTTAGGAGGTGCGGTGGTCAACTTCTTCTTAGGAGGTGAGGTGGTTAAATTCACAAATCTCCTAAATCTCTCTAGTAAGAGAGGCATCTCCTCAATGGAGTCAATTTCTTCTCTCACAAAATCACTCATAGTGTTTGTGTTGAATGAATGCAAATGAGAAGAATGCAAAATGTATGAAGAAATCAAACAAACATACAAAATGCAAAAACACACCAAAATGAGCTAGGATCACCTAAGTATATTTAGGAACCCGCTCTGATACCAATTGAAAGTTCTTAATTAATGCTCGATGTGTTTATCAATATAAAGCTAGAGGGGGGGTGAATAGATTTTATCTAATTATTACCCAATTTTCTCATGCAAGTCAATTTTACGAAAATACCCCTAGCAAGTCAATAATACATACAAGTGTAAAAAGATGCGGAAATAATAAATGACACTTGATGTTTACGTGGAAACCCTCAACAGGGAAAAACCACGGGCTGGTAAGTGCGCCACACTCGAACCTCGAAATCCACTATATGAAAAGACGGTTACACCCTCAAGTGATTCTCGGACCCTCACCCTAGATAACCTCAGGCTATGGACACTACCAATCGCCACTCTTGGTTCAATCCCTAGTGATATCCCCTGATACACTACTCTTGGCGTGAGCACCCTCTAATCTGTCACGCGGGCCTTTTATAGCGGCTCTAGTCCAATTTGCTTGAGGCCTAAGCACACTTAGCCCCAAGACTTCAATCTCTCAAAAGAGATGCACAACCCTATGTGAATATGTATGAATATTCAATTAATGCAATAAGAGCTAGGGTACTTTAAATGCTTACCTAGGATTATAAGATGACAATATAATCAATCCTAGATATCACATATAGCTATATGACATGGCATATAACTTTAGCTAAGTAAAGGATAACCAATCCTAGATACAAAGCTATCATATAAAACCCACAAACATTCAAAGGATTAACTAGTTGATTAAAAAACAATCCATCAACCTAATTATCAATACATCACACAAGAATGTTCATGGCATAGCTTTTAGGCAATAATGACCTACATTAAATGAGATCAATTAGCTAGATGGCATATGAACATTAAAGCCTAGCTAACAAATAATAACCCAATCAACACATAATCTCAATCTTATATGTAGAAATTAATCTAAACACATATAAGTAAAATATGAGATAAAATTGATAAGTAGAAACACTAATTATGTAAGATAAAAGTGTTCAACAAATCATACCATGTGTGTTGAAGAAGACCCATGCATTGGCATATGCTAGATGAACCTAGATGATGCCTAGATGATGATTTGTGCATGTGGGAATGGATTTAGAGAATTAAAGATGTGATCTTTAATGATTTTTTTCTCAAGTCTCTCTAAATATCTCTCTAGGGTTCTTGGGATGCAAGACTTGTATTCTGAACCAGAGATAAGGATGTATTTATAGAGACCAAAAACAGGGCAGGTGAAAATACAATTTTGCCCTTGAAACGCACCGATCGGCGGTTTCAATCGGCGGCCAGGCCGCCGAATTGAACCGCCGAATGGCTCCCGAGTGGAACAGGGGAACTTCGGCGACTTCGTTCGGCGGTTTGGAAACCGCCGATCCCAACCGCCGTTTTGGACCCGAGAGATATATTTCAATCAGGACTCATTCTGCGGTTTCAAACGGCGGCCAGGCCGCCGAACGTAACCGCCGTTTCACCAAAAATGGTGAAACCAAGGAGAAGCCAAAGGCATCTCCACCGGCGATCATCGCGCAAAACGAAGCACATCAACATGCACGCGCGGACGTTTCTGAACATCCTTCGGGAAACGAATTACACCACACTAAAAGCTAACATACATGAAGTGCTAGTGTGGGTATTGAATGCATCCTAATGCCTATCATGTCATGGCATTTCATATAAAAAGATGCAATCAATTTAATGCAAGAAGAGACACTGAATAAACAATAAAGCACAATGCACACAAAATATAAACACAACATTCAAGAATAAGAGTTATGCATGTTGTGTGTGTGTGCAACTATATCTCTTCAAGCCAAAGTAAGCACAAGATATACCTTTGGTGCTTGTCCTCTTGAGGTCTTGGAAAGGGTCTTTGATCTTCAACCTTAATGACCTAGACTACCCTTACAACCAAACCCTAACATGTGGTTTGACCACGAAATGAGCCAATCAACAAAAGGGAATCCTTACAATAACAAATGCAAGAAGAGATATTATATAATCATGAAAGCACACATAAAAAGACACACATATACACAAAGTATGGAAATGCATGGAATGTGTGTGTGTGTGCAACTAACTCTTCAAGACAAGTAAGCACTTAGAATATTACCTTTGGTGCTTATCAAGATGAGGTCTTCAAAGGGCTTTGAACATTAACACCAACACCTAAGCTACCCTTACAAAGAACCCCAACATGTGGTTTGTCCACGAAATGAGCCAATCAACAAATGGGAACCTTACAGTCTCCCCATTTGGCTATTTCGTGACAAAACCACCACTCACATTGATTCCTCACAAAAAATAAAACCTACGGACAACAATGATTTTCTACATTACAAAGAGATAAGAAAATAAAACATCAAGTCTTCAACCACTTGTAGAATAATCAAACCCTGAAAATAAGATTTGTATATTTTCCAATACAAGTGAAATGTGAGATTAATCAAGTGAGAACAAAAAAAAAAACAAGCTTTTGCATTTTAAAATTTTAGGCACAACATTATGCAATATATGTGTATGGAATGCTCCCCCTCAACGGGTTACTCCCCCTCAATGTATGTTCTCCCCAATCATGCACTTGCTACTACAATTTGCAACTCCCCTTACCATATCCTACTCTCCCTTTTTGTCATGATATAGGCAAAGGAGTAGTCCCCAACCGGGTCACTCTTAGCAAAGAGAGATAGTAGCATGCAAGAAATTTGCATAATCATATTAGTCACTTTATGCATCCCGATTAATTGAAGAGAAACAATAAGATTTATTTTACGAAAATGTGTGAATCAAACATGTTTTGCATACAAGACATGTAGCATTGAAATCCAAAATACAATGGTATTTGGCAAAGCAAATGACAAAGGTTTCTAATAAGAATTCAAACCAATTTCACCATTGTCATGAGAAAAGCAAGGATATAGAGATTTCCTTGATTTTAATAAGAGCAACTATATCCAACTTTATAAGCGAAACATGGCATGAGCAACTTTGCACCCTACTTGATTTTTCCGGATAAGATATCCGTATGATAGTAACCATGTTCAACTAATAAAGAAAGAGAGACATTTGGAATTTAAATTCCTTTGAACGGATACAAGATCCTTTATTCATTTTGAGTCTCATAAGCTTTTTCACACAAGTTTTGCATTTAAGAACGCAATCATTAATTCATGCTTTTCATTTGACCATGTCATATGAATTTCATGCTTTTCAATTTTCATTAGCATGTTATATAAGAATCATCATGTCATGGAGATAACAACAGGTCATTCATAATCATACTCCCTAAGTATATCTCCTAGTCCAAAAATGCATGTTTGAACATAAATATGACATGGATTGTGAAACAAATTATAGCACGGTGTGTATAAAACTATCTAGAGGGGGGGTGAATAGATTTTAAGCTTAATACCCAATTTTTCGTGATTAGTCAAAATTACGAAATTACCCTTAAATAGATAAAGCAATAAATCAAGTATAAAATGCAGAAATTAAATAACACTTGATTTTTACGTGGAAACCCTCACGGGAAAAACCACGGGCTAGTAAGTAAGCCACACTCGAACCTCGAATCCACTAAATGTGTAAACGATTACAACCTAATCCCGGAAGTAATCACACACCTACCTAATCCCGATATAAGTGAACCTAGTTCGATTGCTTGCAAATTAAGCAACCTAATCCCGGTCACAACACAAGACTTAATTCTCTAAAGAGAGATTAACACCCTAAGTGAATATATGAATATTCAAATGCAACATAGAGCAAGGGAAACCCTATATGCTTATCTAAGATGATAAATATGCAATTAAAAACAATCCTAGATATTAAAACTAAATGACATGTCAATTAGCTTAGATAATCATAGATTAGAGAAACCTAGATATCTATCATAAAAACAACACTCAATCAAATCAACACAACAATCTCTATCTTGAATATCAGAATATAATCTAAGAACAATCAAGTAATAAAAGAGATGCCATAATAAATTAAACAATAATTATGTATGATAATAGTGAAAAACTTACCAAAGCAAGTGTGATGATGAAAGACCCATGCAAGCAAGCATCCTAGATATGCTAGAGATTGCTAGATGAACTTTGATGCAAATTGATTTTGGTTTGAGTGTTTGATGAGCAAACTTGATTGCTTTCTCTCTTAAAAATCTCTCTTTTTAAAGTAGGGTTCTTGATGATTAAAGAGTCACATTCAGAACAAGAGAAAGTGATGTATTTATAGGTATGAAAAACAGAGCATGTGAAAAGACAAGTTTGCCCCTGAAACGCACCGATCGGCGGTTTCAATCGGCTGCCAGGCCGCCGATCATAACAGCCGAATTGGCCTGAGAGGAACAGGGGACCAACGGCGGTTTCATTCGGCAGTGTTGTGACCGCCGATCTAAGCGTCGAATCAAACTTGAGATTAAAAAATCAATCAGGTACGAAAACGGTGGTTTCATTCGTGACCGCCGAATTAGGCTGAGAGATAAAATCAATCAGGTCTTGAACGGCGGTTTCGAGCGGCGGTCGTGACCACCGATCATAACCACAGAATTGCTCCATACACTACTGGAAGCAAACGGCGGTTTCATTCGGCGGCCAGGCCGCCGATCATAACCGCCAATCACCAACAAAGGTGAAAACCAAGGAGAAGCCAAGGGCATTCTCCGTAGGCGGTCCTCGCGCTAAACCAAGCACATTCTAGTGCATGCGCGGACGTTTTCGAAAACAATCGAGAAACGAATTACAAGACAACAAGAGACAATTACACACAACAAAATATAACAAATAAGTGCAAGTGTGAAATGTGACAAGTGAAGAGAATGCACACATATGCAATGTATGTTAAGTGTGTGTGTGCAACTAATCTCTTTAAAGAAAAGTAAGCACATAGAAATTTACCTTCGGTGCTTATCAAGACGAGGTCTTCAAAGGGCTTGAGCAATAACACCGATACCTAGGCTACCCTTACAAAGAACCCCCAACATGTGGTTTGTCCACGAAATGAGCCAATCAACAAATGGGAACCTTACGGATTGTAAACAAGCAAGGTTCACACATATTGAATTGAAAACATATATACATATGTGCAACCAAGTTTGCTCAAGCAATTAAAAGAAGAGGCATAAGATAATTCAAATTTTTGCAAGTGACAAGAATGCAAAATAGCTCTCTTTGCTTGAGTTCCCCATATGGGGTCAATCACAAATCACATCACTCCACAAGACATATCCCAATAGATCTACTAAGTGTTTTAAATTGAGTAGCATCTAAGGGTTTAGTAAATAAGTCCGCAAGTTGATCATTAGTACCTACATGTTCAAGTACTATGCATTTGTTTTCAACAAGCTCTCTAATGAAAAGATGGCGAATGTCAATATGCTTAGCTCTAGAGTGTTGTACCGGATTCTTGGAAATATTTATAGCACTCATATTATCACAAAAGAGAGTGAGTGTACCTTGGTTGAATCTGTAGTCTACTAGCATTTGCTTCATCTATAGGAGTTGTGTGCATCCACTCCCCGCGGCTATGTACTCGGCCTCGGCCATGGACAAGGAAATCGAGTTTTGCTTCTTGCAAAACCAAGACACCATGTTGTTGCCTAGAAAGAAGCAACCACCTGATGTGCTCTTCCTATCATTGCAATTTCCTGCCCAATTCGCATCACTAAAGCCCATAAGACTAGCATTAGTGTCAAACAAGTACCAAATCCCATAGTTGGAAGTCCCATTCACATAGCGAATGATTCTCTTAATGGAAGAGAGATGGGACTCCTTAGGATCCGCTTGGTACCTAGCACACACACCCACACTAAAAGATATATCGGGCCTACTTGCGGTCAAATAAAGTAAGCTACCTATCATGCCCCGATATAAAGTTTGTTCTACACTTTTTCCACTTGCATCCTTGCTAAGCTTCAAAGTGGTACTCATGGGTGTATCACAATGTCTGGACTTATCAAGTATCTAGACTTACAGTGTCTTGATTAGAGTATCTAAGCAACCTTGATTAAAATTACTTGATTAGAGTATCTACTCGGATCGATCTGCACTTGCCAAGATCAGCCAATACTTGATTAAAATTAATTGCAAAATTCCTACCAAATCTTACAAGGGGACTATCGTCCAAAACTGTCTTTAAAGATAGTTTAAGTTTGAGATCCTCTATGGCCAGATGAACAAACATGGAGGGTATATTATAAGAAAGTAAGACAGTATAGTTTCAAAAAAAAAAAAGCCTTCCCATTGATCAACTAGGGTGCCCAACCCCCATTTCCGGGCTACAAAAAACGGTATGTATGAATGTAAAGAAAAAATATAAAAAAATAACAAAGTCATGCATCCCGTTTCTCCTCTGCCTCCTTGCTCTGGTTGGCTACATCTGCCTCCCTAACAACCCCAGCTCCTACATCAGCTTGGACCTCCCCAGTATCTGGTACCCTAGCTTTAGTAGGAGCATCTTCCTTCTCCACTAAAACGATCTTAGTAGGATGAACAGAATCCTACGTCTGTTTTTCTTGAGTAGCACGAGGATCCTAAACCCTCTTCTTAGATGTTTCTACCGGGTAAACAAGCAGGTCAGATCCCTAATGTAATGGGAGATTCAGGATGGTAGCTGCTTGAGAAGGACCCTCATAGTCGGGATTAACATCCGAAAATTGAGCAGCCTTGGCTATAATTTGATCTCGGTCCCAATTGAAGGTAGCCTGTAGGTCAAAGGGAGGAGGAAGAGCCTTGGCGACCTCATAGGAGGCAGTGAAGTATCCATATGCAAAAGAGGAATCCACCCTGGCTTCAGAGATACTCAATTGTAAGGTTTCCATTTGTTGATTGGCTTATTTCGTAGACAAACCACATGTTGGGGTTCTTTGTAAGGGTAGCTTAGGTGTTGTTGTTATTGCTCAAGCCCTTTGAAGACCTCATTTTGATAAGCACCAAAGGTAAAATTCTAAGTGCTTACTTGTCTTGAAGAGATAGTTGCACACACTTATAACTCATGCATATGGTTAAATCTTGTATGTTGTGTTTATTCTTGTTGTGCATTAATGTTCATTAACATCTCTTCTTGCATGTTTATCTTGATTTCATCTTGTATGACCAATGCCATGCTATGCATAGACTTAGGATTCATACATAGTGAAAGGCGCTGTACAAAGTGTTGTTGAAAGCGTTGTTCGTACAGCGCCCATCAAGCGCTGTACAGACCTAATCGATTTAAATCGGTCGCTGTACAGGTGTTGTACAAAGCGCTGTACGTACAGCGTCACTCTGTTTTCCCGAGAGAACAGAGTTGGGGCGCTGTTCAGGCGCTGTACAAAGGCACCCTACGAACAGCGCTCAAGGCAAAAACAGGGCAACTTGTTCAAAACGACCACATTTTGATTTGGCCCCCTATATATATGCCACTTTGACTTTAGGTCAATCAAGAGAGTTCATATTCAGATTTCATAGTTACGATATTTTTCAAAGACACGAATAATTCCAAGAACTCATTTTTTAATTACTCAAACACCATTTCATGATCATCAATCATCATCTAGAATCATCTTTGATCATCTAGATGTCTTTTTGCATGGATTCTTCATCATACTTTGCTTGGTAAGCTTTTCACTAATATCTTACATATTTTGTGATTTTCTTAACAAGCAATCTCAATTTATTACTTGTATGTTATTTATATATATATTGGATACAACATTGAGATTAGTGTATTGAATGTTTGAGAAGTTGTATTGTGATAGCTAATTAGGTTTTTGCTTAATCTTGATTGGCTAAGCTATTTGACATGTCATTTAGTTTTAATATCTAGGATTGTTCTAATTGCAAATCATCATCTTAGATAAGCATATAGGGTTTCCTTTGCTCTATGTTGCATTTGGATATTCATATATTCACTTAGGGTGTTAATCTCTTCATTGAGAACATAAGTCTTGTGTGTAGTATTCGGGATTAGGTTGCTTAGATCGCAAGCATTTGAACTAGGTTCACTCATACCGGGATTAGGTAGGTGTGTGATTACTTCCGGGATTAGGTTGTAATTTTTATCACTTAGTGGATTCGAGGTTCGGGTGTGGCTCACTTATTAGCCTATGGTTTTTCCCATGAGGGTTCCACGTAAAAATCAAGTGTTGTTAATTTTTCCGCACCATATTACACTTACTTTATTTATTGACTATTAGGGGTATTTTCATAATCTTGACCATACACGAAAAATTGGGTAAAAATGTTTAAAATCTATTCACCCCCCTCCCCCCCCCTCTAGATTAATATTTTACACACCGTGAGAACTTTCAATTGGTATCAGAGCGGGTTCCTAGATATAATTAGGTGATCCTTGCTTATTTTGGTGTGTTTTGCATTTTGTGTGTTTTTTTGATCATTCATACATTTGCATTCATTTCATTCATTCATTCATAAACACTATGAGTGGAAACAGTGGAAATGGTGGTGGCAACGAAGGTGCTTCTAGCACAAGGCCTCCGCTTCTTACCGGGTTGAATTATGCCTCTTGGAAAGGCAAGATGGAGTCGTATATATGTCAAATCTATGACTGGGCTTGGATGGCGATTGAAGATGGCTACACATCACCCATGATGACTCCTACGGGTGGAGGAGAGGATGTGCTCAAGCCTAAGGCGCAATGGAACGCGCAAGAGTTTGAGGCATCAAAATGGAATAGGAAGGCGATGCATGCCATTCTATGTGCAATGGACGAAAATCAATATAAATTGATTCAGAATACTAGGATAGCTAAGGAGGCTTGGGACATCCTAGTGATTGCACATGAGGGAACCGAAGTAGTGAAGGACTCTAAGCTTCAAGTCCTCCAAACTCAATTTGAGATGCTTAAGATGGAGGAGAATGAGTGCTTCAACGACTTCGAGATCAAGTTGATGGACATAGTCAACCAAAGTCATCAACTTGGTGACCCGTATTCGGATAGGAGAATCAAGCAAAAGATTATGAGATCTTTCCCTGATAGGTTTGAATCAAAGGTGACGGCTTTAGAGGAGAATAGCACATATAAGGATATGAAGCCGAGTGAGGTGATAGGGAGGCTTCTAGCTTATGAGTCTAGAAAGGGTCCTACCTCTACACTTACTAAAAAGCAAAAGGGAATTGCTTTGAAAGCCTCCAAAGTTAAGAATGAGGAGAATGATGACTCGGACGAAGAAATGGCTCTATTGATGAGAAGGTTCAAGAAATTCTACAAGTTCGAGAAGAAAGGTTTCGGATCCAAGGGTCAAGACTTCAAGAAAAAGACTTCATTCAAAAAGTTTGAGCCTAGGTAAGAGAAGACCGAAAGGAAAGGGGTCCGATGCTATGAGTGTGGTGGCATAGGCCACTTTGCCCCTGAATGTGCTAATCACGTTAACAAGAAAAAGGGGAAAGTGATGGCCGCTACATGGAGTGGAAGTGATGACTCCAATGAGGGAGATGAGTCTTCAGATGATGAAGAGCTCATGGCTAACTTCATAGCCTTTACCTCCTCCCATAAAAGCAAAGGTTCTAGTGAAGAAGAAAATGAGAGTCAAGAGGAAATTGACTCAAGTGATGATGGTTATTCATCTCACTCCACTAATGGAAAAGTGGATAGGATGGATCTTAGAGACTACATGGTCAAGTTTGAGAATTCTAAGGGGGGTGTATTCAACTCAGACTTTGTTAGATTTGATTGGATTTTGTTGGAATTTAGAAATCAGGGTGTATTCAACTTAGATTTCATTGGATTTCAAACAAATCCAACGAAATCCAGGTGTATTCAACTCGGATTTTGAAGGATTTCAAACAAATCCAATGAAATCTGGGTGTATTGGAAATCTAATGGATTTGGTTGGATTTGGTTAAGTGATGGATTTGGTTGGATTTGATTTGATTTTGCAGTGAAAAATATAAATAGAAATGGAAATCTCAAATCTTGGCCTCAACCCAAAGATTTGTGAAGATTTCATAACTCTCTCTCTCTCTCTCTCACTAGCTTCCCAAGAGCTCTCTCCGGTAATAATAGCAAGAGATTTCCAGATCTCCAAAAATCTATTGCTTTTTTTTTTTCTAGACTGTTACATTTCAAGATCTCTCTCAGATTTCCCACTTGGAAACAAGATATCCGGAAACAAAAGTTTTTTTTTTCTTTGGAAACAAGATCTCTAACCCATGTTTGTTATTGATTTTATAGTTTCAATAACAGAACCCAAATCAAAAAATTGAAAGTAATAAAAAAATAAACACACAAATCAAAACACTCCAACACAAAAATTGGCATAGATTCATAGTAGATCCAGAGAAACCACCATCTAAAATGGTTCCTTTCATTGGTCTTGAAGGCGACCGATGTCATCTTCTTGAAGGTGGATGTTGATGAAGGTGAGTGATTCACGAGAGAGTGTTCGATCTTCTCGTCTGCATTTAGAGAGAGAAAAAACTGATGAAGATGGTGGTGGTGGACGGTGGGTTTTGATCTGAGTTTGGTTGTGAGAAGAAGAGATTAGGGAGATAGAAGAAAAAGGTTCATTGGAGCAAGGAAAGGAACAAAATTTGACCTGGGTTTGAGAAGAAACGTTTGGTTTGATATGGGTTTAATAAATTTTTTTTTGATTATTATTATTATTATTATTATTTTGTATCCAGCCAACACAAATTATATATAAATAAACCTATCACAATCAACCAGCTTTCAATTGCTAAGGATTGACAATTTCAGTCCACATATAAAATTCATTATTATTTTTATTATTTAAGACAAATCCTTACAAATCCTTATAAATCCATCCAAATCCATCCAATTCTATTTAATGAAGTCCAACAAACTCCAACGAACTCTTTACACAATTCCGATAAAATCTAATGAATTATGTGGGATTTGTGAATTCCACCAAAATCCATCGCTTAAAACAAATCCATCAAAATCCAATGAAATCTGGGTTGAATACACCCCCCTAAGTTAAAGAACAAGAGAGAGATCATGAGATTGAAGGAAGAAAATTTAGAGCTTTCATCTCATATAGACCAATTAAGTGAAGAAGTAGTGAGATCCAAATCGAATGAAGATAAGCTAAGAGAGAAGTTAGTCTTATCTAAGAGGAATGAAGAAGAGTTGAAGAGGGAACTTGATGAAGCTTTAGAATCATTAGCTGGGATGGATTCTGGCACCAATAAGCTTGACCATATACTTGGTGTTGGAAAGAGTCCGTGTGACAAGAGGGGTCTTGGGTATGAAGATGGCAAGAAGATCTCAACCTCTAACAAGACCGTGTTTGTCAAGAGTTTGGGGAACGAAGAAGCTTCATTGGTGCAAACTCCTAGGAAGAAGTTAGAAATAGGATAATGTTCAAATGCACAAGTGAAGATGGTGCTAAGAAGGCAACCCCAAGCTCAACACTCAAGGGTCTCTCAAGTTAACATTCCTCAACAATTGGCTCACAAAGGGAAGAGACCAATCATGCAACCTCAAGCTAGGAAGCAAGCTAGACCGATTCAACAACGAAGATGGATTGAACCCACTCAACCACAAAGACATGGACAAGCTCACATGCATGCTCAAGGACAAGGTATGATTCCTTATTTTATTCCTACATGCCATTTTTGTGGATTTGATGGTCATATTAGACCAAATTGCTTTCGATATATTAAAATATGTAAAACTCGAAGCATGATTGAAAAGAGAAAGAATAGAGCCAAGATGCATGCTCCTAGGAATGATAATATTGATGTGCATAATCCTAGGACATCTAGAACCCATGTACCAAAGACCACTAAGAAAGCTAAGATTGTTTCTGGGTGGATTAGAAAGAATGAAAATGTTTGCCATGTTGCTCAAATAGCCTTGAAGGCAAATTCTTCTAATTTTTGGTATTTAGATAGTAGGCACATGACGGGAAACAAGAGTTTCTTCGAGACTCTTGTTATGGAGGAAGGAGGATATGTCACTTTTGGTGATGGATCCAAAAAGAAAGTTATAGGGAAATGAACCATTTCCGTTCCCGGATTACCCTCCTTATCTAATTCTTTGTTTGTTGATGGCTTGAAAGCCAATTTGATAAGCATTTCTCATCTTAGTGATGAAAGATATTCCGTCATGTTTAGTAAAAATGATTTCTCTATCCTAAAGCCCGATGGACAAACCTTGTTGAAAGGTATGAGATCTAGCGACAATTGCTATTGTCTTGAAGCTAGAATAGTCTCAAACAATGTGTCCATGGATGAGCAAATAGAGTTATGGCATGAAAGACTTGGCCACATGAACTTTAGGGATTTAAGAACCCTTGGAAAGTTCAATTGTGTGCGTGGCCTCCCTAAGCTTGGGAAGAAAGCCAATGGTGTTTGTGGACCTTGTCAACAAGGAAAACAAACTAAGAGCATGCACAAAAAGGGCAAGTATCTCTCCACCAAGGAGCCCCTAGAGCTTCTCCACATGAATCTAATGGGTCCTATGCAAACCGAGAGTTTAGGTGGAAAGAGATACATTTTTGTTTGTGTAGATAATTTCTCTAGGTTCACATGGATATACTTTCTTAGAGAAAAATCCGAAACTTTTGATAAGTTTAAAATGCTTTGTACTAAAATACAAAATGAAATGAATTCTAACATTAAAAGCATTAAACGGATTAAAAGTGACCATGGGAGGGAATTTGAGAATGCCTCTTTTGAAAGCTATTGTAATAGCTTACGCATCTCCCATGAGTTTTCGGCTCCTAGGACACCTCAACAAAATGGAGTTGTTGAGAGGAAGAATATGGTCCTTCAAGAGATGGCCCGTGTGATGTTGCTTAGCAACAATGTCCCTAGGAACCTATGGGCCGAAGCCGTCAATACGGCTTGCTATATAGGGAATAGAGTTTTCCTTAGGCCCAGATCTAGAAATACCTCCTATGAGTTATGGAAGGGTAGGAAGCCAAATGTTAGCTACTTCCACACATTTGGAAGCAAATGCTACATTTTGAATGACCGTGATCAACTTGGCAAATTTGATGCTAAGAGTGATGAGGGTATCTTTATTGGCTATGCATTGAATAGTAGAGCCTATAGAGTTTTCAACTTGAAGACTCGAACCATTGTGGAATCATCGAATGTTGTCATTAATGATACAAGGCTCAAGACTAATGACCATGAGGACGAGGATATTTTAGATGATGACTCTTCTTTGGAGAGGGTTGTGGAGACTCCCAATGGTGGGATGTCCAATGGTAATAATGAGGACACACAACCTCTTGATAGAATTTCTCGTGTGGACTCTAATGAACCCGTTCCATGGGCTAGAAGACTCTATAACAAAGAGGATGTTATTGGAGATGTGAATGAGGGTGTTAGGACTAGGCGTCAAATAGCTAATCTAATTAGCTACACATGCTACACCTTTTAAATTGAACCCAAAAAGGTTGATGAAGCCTTGAATGATGAATTTTGGGTTCTTGCCATGCAAGAAGAGCTAAACCAATTCGAAAGGAATGAGGTTTAGACTCTAGTTCATAGGCCTAAAAGCACTCATATGATAGGCACTAAGTGGATTTATAGGAAAAAATCCGATGAGGATGGCAACATAGTGCAGAACAAGGTTAGACTTGTAGCACAAGGGTACTCTCAAATTGAGGGTATCGATTTTGAGGAGACTTTTGCTCCCATTGCCCGTTTAGAGTCCATTAGGCTTCTCTTGTCCATTTCTTGTGTGTACAAGTTCAAATTGCACCAAATGGACGTCAAGAGTGCCTTCCTCAATGGATCCTTGCAAGAGGAAGTGTTTGTTGAACAACCCAAGGGGTTTGTGGATGCACACCACCCCAACCATGTCTATCGCCTCAAGAAGGCTCTATATGGGTTGAACAAGCACCGAGGGCTTGGTATGAGCATCTCACTCAATTTCTTGTTGACAATAACTACACAAGAGGTAGTGTTGACAAGACTCTATTCATCAAGAAAGACAATGATGAGCTTTTTATAGCTCAAATCTATGTTGATGATATAGTGTTTGGCTCCACCAACAACATCAATGTCCAACAATTTGTTGATGTTATGTCTCATGAATTTGAGATGAGTCTTGTTGGTGAGCTTAGTTACTTCCTAGGTTTGCAAATTAGGCAATTAGATGATGGGATTTTCATTACCCAATCCAAATATGCCAAAAACCTAGTGAAGAAGTTTGGTTTAGAAAATGCCAAACATTGTGATACAACCATGAGTACCACTTTGTAGCTAAGCAAGGATGCTAGTGGTAAAAGTATGGAACAAACGTTATATCGTAGCATGATAGGAAGCTTGCTTTATTTGACCACAAGTAGGCTCGATATCTCTTTTAGTGTGGGTGTGTGTGCTAGGTACCAAGCGGATCCTAAGGAGTCCCATCTCTCTTCCGTAAAGAGAATCATTCGCTATGTGAATGGGACTTCCAACTATGGGATTTGGTACTCTTTTGACACTAATGCTAGTCTTGTAGGCTTTAGTGATACGGATTGGGCAGGAAATTACGATGATAGGAAGAGCATATCGGGTGGTTGCTTCTTTCCAGGCAACAACTTGGTGTCTTGGTTTTGCAAAAAGTAAAACTCAATTTCCTTGTCCACAGCCGAGGTTGAGTACATAGCCACGGGGAGTGGATGCATACAACTCTTATTATAAGGATTCCCGTTTTGTTGATTGGCTTATTTCGTGGACAAACCACATGTTGGGGTACTTTGTAAGGGTAGCTTAGGTATTGGTTTAATTGTTCGAAGCCCTTTGAAGACCTCGTGTTGATGAGCACCGAAGGTAATTTTCTTTGTGCTTACTTGTCTTGAAGAGATAGTTGCACACACTCACAACTCATGCATATGTTTTATCTTTGTATGTTGTGTTTCTTTTTGTTGTGCATCAATGCTTATTCTCGTCTCTTCTTGCTTGATTATTTTGATGCATCTTGCGTTTATAATGTCATAGCATGTTAGGCTTTTAGGATGCATCTTGCTTTTACCTTTTTACCCCTTGCATGTTTTCTTGTGGGGTTCAAAAGAGTGGGCTGTGCGCTGGTCGTCAAGCGCCAGACCAGCGCAGCTCACTAGCGCAGATCGCCCAGTGGTCTGTCGCTGGTCGTGCGCTGGTCCAGTCCAGCGTAGCTCACCGGCGCAAAACGCCCAGTGGTTTACCGCTGGTCGTGCGCCTGTCTGAGCGCTGGTCGTCAAGCGCCTGTGTAATTTTTGCCTTTGCGCTGGTCGTGCGCCTGTCGTCCAGCGCAAGGCCACCAGCGCACAGAGCAATTTCTGGTGCGTTTTTCAAAACGACCACACTTCACTTATGGCTCCTATATATATAACACTTTGACTTTAGGTCAGCCAAGAGAGTTCATATTCATATTTTATACTTAGGATATTTTTCAAGAGAAGAAAAATACACAAAGAACTCATTTTTAATTACTCAAACACATTTTCATGATCATCAATCATCATCTAGCATCATCTTTGATCATCTAGATGTCATCTTGCATGGATTCTTCATCATACTTTGCTTGGTAAGCTTTTCACTAATATCTTACATATTTTGTGTTTATCTTAACTAGCAATCTCAATTAATTACTTGTATGTTATTTTATATACTTTGAATACAAGTTTGAGATTAGTGTGATGTATGTTTGAGAAGTTGTATTGTGATAGCTAATTAGGTTTTGTGCTTAATCTTGATTAGCTAAGCTATTTGACATGTCATTTAGCAATTGATATCTAGGGTTGATTAAATTGATTATATCATCATCATAGATAAGCATCTAAGGTTACCTAGCCTTGTTTGTTATTTGAATATTCATACATATTCACATAGGTTGCATAATCTCTTCTTAGAGAATTAAGTCTCGAGGCTAAGGTTGCTTAGGCCTCAAGCAATTGGACTAGAGCCACTTTTAAAGGCCCGAGTGGTAGAAGTGGGGGGTTATTGACCGGAGTGTTAGACGAGGTCTACATAGGTTGTAAACTCCATTTCAATTAGTGGATTTCGAGGTCCGAGTGTGGCGCACTAAACAGCCCGTGGTTTTTCCCAGTGGTTGGGTTTCCACGTATACATCAAGTGTTATTTAAATTCCGCACTATATTACACTTGCTTGTATTTTTGACTAGTAGGGGCATTTTCGTAAAATTGACTTGCATACGAAAATTGGGTAATATTTGATAAAATCTATTCACCCCCCCCTCTAGCTTTATATAGAACACGCCTCTAATTTGTTTCACTTATGGATGAAGCAAATGCTAGTAGACTACAGATTCAACTAAGGTACACTCACTCTCTTTTGTGATAATATGAGTGCTATAAATATTTCCAAGAATCCGATACAACACTCTAGAACTAAGCATATTGACATTCGCCATCATTTCATTAGAGAGCTTGTTGAAAATAAATGCATAGTACTTGAACATGTAGGTACTAATGATCAACTTATTTACTTATTTACTTATTTACTTCTGACGGCACTCTACATCCCCGATCACTCGAGTGATCACTCGGCTCATCCAGTTGGTAGCCCATTAGTCGCGCGACTGCTCCAGTCAATCCTCTCACCTACCTTGCTAGGCGGCGAAAAATCCGTGTTAGGGTGGCATTGGACTCCATCAAGTCCTTGTGGGACTGCATCATACCTCTTGCCCACTCTAGTGCATCAACCTCTCTCTCAGACTCTGTCTCCTTAGACTCAACATCATCAATTCCCATATTAGACTCCTCTCGAGCCTGGGCATCCAATCTCTCATGTTCTCTCCTCGTGATTGCCCTATGCTAGGCCAACCTCTGCTCCCTCTGCTTACGTATACTGAGAAGCTTTTCTATACCTGGCTTTCCTTCAGCCGCCTCATTGTAGGCCCTTCTGCCTACGGTCCTGTAAGGTTCCAATTTGTTGATTGGCTCATTTCGTAGACAACCACATGTTGGGGTTCTTTGTAAGGGTAGCCTAAGTATCGGTCTTATTGTTCGAAGCCCTTTGAAGACCTCGTGTTGATAAGCACCGAAGGTAAATTTCTATGTGCTTACTTTTCTTTGAAGAGATTAGTTGCACACACACACTTAACATTCATTGCATATGTGTGCATTCTCTTCATTTGTCACATTTCACACTTGCACTTATTTATTATATTTTGTTGTGTGTAATTGTGTCATGTTGTTGTGTAATTCGTTTCCCGATAACTTTCGGAAACGTCCGCGCATGCACTAGAATGTGCTTGGTTTAGCGCGAGGACCGCCTATGGAGAATGCCCTTGGCTTCTCCTTGGTTTTCACCTATCTAGGTGATCGGCGGCCTGGCCGCCGAATGAAACCGCCGTTTCAGTCCAGATTGGTCTGAAGCATTTCTGCGGTTAAGATCGGCGGTCACGACCGCCGTTCGAAACTGTCGTTTCAAGACCTGATTGATTTATCTCTCAGTCTAATTCGGCGGTTGAATCGGCGGTCACGAAACCGCCGTTCATACCTGATTGATTTTAATCTCTCTGTTTTGATTCGGCGGTTGGGATCGGCGGTCACGAAACCGCCGAATGAACCGCCGTTTTTGCTCTGTTCTTCACGAGCTCAATTTGGCGGTCATAATCGGTGGCCTGGCCGCCGATTGAAACCGCCGATCTGCGCGTTTCTTTGAAACTTACTTAAACGACCACACTTTGATTTGGCCCCCTATATATATGCCACTTTGACTTTAGGTTAATCAAGAGAGTTCATATTCAGAATTCATACTTAGGATATTTTTCAAAGAGAAGAAAAATTCCAAGAACTCAATTTTTGATTACTCAAACACTTTTTCATGATCATCAATCATCATCTAGCATCATCCTTGATCTTCTAGATGTCATCTTGCATGGAATCTTCATCATACTTTGCTTGGTAAGCTTTTCACTAATATCTTACATGTTTTGTGTTTCTCTTATCTAGCAATCTCAATTAATTACTTGTTTGTTATTTTGTATGCTTTGGATACAATATTGAGATGAGTATGATGTATGTTTAAGAATTTGTATTGTGCTAGCATATTAGGTTTTTGTGCTTAATATTGATTAGCTAAACTAATTGACATGTCATTTAGTTTTGATATCTAGGATTGTTCTAATTGCATATTAATCATCTTAGATAAGCATATAGGGTTTCCCTTGCTCTATGTTGCATTTTGGATATTCACATATATTCACTTAGGGTTGTATTCTCTTCTAGAGAAAGTAAGTCTTGTGTGTAGCAACCGGGATTAGGTTGCGTAGATCGCAAGCAAAAAGGACTAGGTTCACTCATACTGGGATTAGGTAGGTGTGTGATTACTTCCGGGATTAGGTTGTAATCGTTTGCACATTTAGTGGATTCGAGGTTCGAGTGTGGCTTACTTACATAGCCCGTGGTTTTTACCGTGAGGGTTTCCACGTAAAAACCAAGTGTTGTTTTAATTTCCGCACCACATTACACTTGCTTGGTTATATTATCTTGAGGGCATTTTCGTAATTTTGACTAACACAAAAAATTGGGTAAAAAGCGTAAAATCTATTCACCCCCCCTCTAGATAGCTTTATACACACCGTGCTATAATTTGTTTCAGGTCCCCAGGGTGTCAGAATTCCCGCTGATGGCAAGTCTACTCGAAGGCCTGCCTTCCGTGCAAAATGGGTGATCAAACAAGGAAAAATGAGGCTCAGGTTCGATCTCCTTCTAGACTCTGCAATCCGTCTCACAATGGTACGCCCCACATCAAACTCTAACCTGTTCTTCATTTGGTAGAGCATGATGGCAATGTGGCTCTTCAAGCTTGTCCGATGATTGCTGGGCACCAGGGAATAACTAAAGTAGATACTCCAAAAGTGCTCCTCGAACCCTAACTCCCTCTAATGGACCTCGCGGTCCGTGCCTTCCCAGGGAATGTCCTCAATTCTGATGAGTGCGATACCGAACTACCTGTCATAATGCTCGAAGAGGGCATTGGGAGCGTAACCGTCCTCCCACTGGGGGTAGCTCTGACTGTGGAGGTACTCATTTATCTTGGTCGCTGTCATGGAAATCATCTTTCTTCGGATCACTACCGGAGCTCCATTCTCAAACTCATCCGGATCTATAGCAGCGTAGAACTCCTGAACGATCCTTCGGTTCGCCCTTTTTGGATATGAGACATAAGCTTCCCACTTCCTTCGGCGAATCTCGTCAAAGATCACCGTTTGCCCCAATTCATTGAAGTTCACGTCCCTTTCGATGATGATAGGCCGCCTAGTGGTGCCCTCAAGCCTCTTTCTCAATATTTCCTCCGCTGTCCTCTCTGGGCGTGCGAACTTTTCCTTCCCCTTTCTGGATGAATCACCCTTCTCGAATGCGGGAGCTTTTCTCTTTGGTGCCATCTGTTGTTAGAGCAAAGAAAACACAACAAATACTCCAAACAAATTAGCGCTTGGGTTAGTGACAACATTTAGAGCTATATTTTGTCTAAAAATATTCTATAACTATGTGTAATATATGTGCCTATGTGCTTGTGCCAATCTAAAAGCAATCCCCCAAGTGAGGCAATCGATTCAATCAAGTTCAAGTGGAAATAGGTGCCAAATGCATTCACAAATATTCCACACTTAAGCATCATCCTTAAACATTCTATGGCTTGCATTTGCATACACAAATTGCATCAACTCATCTCACACATATGTGTGCATTGTCCCTAAGTTGTGAAAACACAACTCGAATCAAATCAACAATCATCAATCAATTTGTCTTTCAAGAATAAACACACAAATTGAACACACAATTGAAATCACAAATTCCTCACACAAATTGCACACAATATATCGTCAACATATACGCACACAACTTGCATACACAACATTCCCATTATCCTTCATAATTCCCTCAATCAAACACTTTCAAAAACTCCATCACAATTACATCCCAAATCTCCTAAATTTCCTTCCAAATCTTCATGTATCAATAACAAAGGCATGCATTCAACCTATCACTCCATTAACATGCATAATCCTATGCTAACTTCTAGCAATTAAACATCAAAATAATCAAATAGCATAGAATTCAAATTGGTAACACAATTTTCATCCAAACTCAAAACCCTAACATGAAAAAGTTGTAATTTTGAAGCAAAAATGGAGGAATATTGGTCGAAATTACTCCTAGCATGCATAATCAACACCAATTGCAATAATCAATCTCAAATAATGCAATCAAAATCAAAAATTGCGCAAGAACCCTAACTGTCGCAACCTAGGGCAATCCTAGATAATTTTGATATGATTTCGTGTTCAAAAGAGATTAGATTGAGATGACTTACCTTTGCCTTGAGTTTTCGAGTGAATTCGAGCAAGATTTGGGGAAGAAGTTTGGTGGATTCACGCAAGAAAATGTAGAAGGTTTGAAAAAGGGGAAAGTTGTCGTGAAAACGATAGCACCTATTTATAGGAAATGGGATCGGGAGGCCTTATTCCCGCCGTACAAACCCGCCGAGCCTGATTTTTGGATCAGAACGCTGCGTTTTGATCACTTAGGATTGCGGCGACTTCATTTTCGGCCGGTTTATTCCCGCCACATGAGCCAGCCACTTCTTATTTTTCATGGCGTGTTTGTCTCGTCTGAATGGCGGCTTCATTCCAGCAGCACGAAACCGCTGGAAACTTCTTCCTCATATCTGGCGAGTTTCAACATTCTGGATAGCTGGACTTATCCCGTCGAGATGGAACTCACCGAATTCCTTCATAAGTTGCCGTGGGTTCATTCATTCTGAACAGCTGGATTTTTCCCGCCGCATGAACTTGCCATCTTTGACCCTTCAAAACCCCCGCGCGTTCTGGTCTTCTGGACGGCTAGACTTTTCCTGCCCCATGAACTCGCCATCTTTCTTCAGCCTTCAAAAGCATTTCCGCGGGTTCGTTCGTTCGTTCGTTCGTTCGTTCGTTCTGCCTGGCTGGACATATCCTGCTGCATGAACTCGCCGGAGTGAAAAAAAACATCATTTCTCAATTCTTTTCATTCTCATTCTTTGATTTCCTAACACCTACACAACATAGCACAACAAACACACAAAATACAACACATATATCCTACATTGATTAATCTACATGAATGTGCTTAACCTATAATGAGGATTTAAAAACCCCCAAACCTTTCTTTTGTCCACCCTATCCTTTAAAGATTTAATTTCAAAACTCGTCGGGTACACAAGAGCTTGATTTAGGTTTTCAATTTCCCAATCACACATTAAAGCAATTCAATTTATTCAAAACTCAAATATGTACAATGCAAAAGACTTCTATGTTGTTAAGTGTGTCTTCGATATACAATCTATGCACACTTAAACAACATCAATTCATTCACCTTCTCCACGCCCCATTTAGAATGGGTGGTTCAATCACAACATACCCCTTTTCTTTCTTTTTGACCCATAGGGGTCCTTTCCCACTAAGCCCCTCCAACTTGGATTTTGCGATCCAAATAGACTTGACATTGGCTTTAGGAATTAGGGTGGCATATTTTCTAACCTGCCATCTTTTGTTTGGACAGTTAGGCCTAATGTGGCATATTCTATGGCAGAAATGACATATAGGAGTGAAAGTAGAAAATGTACCTCCTGATGTAGACTGTGGAGGTTGAATGCGGTTCTTTCTTTTCGGCCTCCATCTTGGTTTTGGTTTCCGAGCAAAAGTGGTGGACTCCTCGTGTGATACATGCTTTGTCTTCCTTGAAGGCGGCTTCACCAAATCTTCGGACTTGACCGAAGTGCCTATCTTTGGCATAGCAATCTCAACTCGAGTCTCCCTACTCTTTACTTTCAAGATTTCTAGGGCCTTGTCCCTAGAATGTATTTCCTCCTCCATGATTTTCATCTTGCCTTCGAATTCCTTGCTCAAAGATTCATTCCTTTCTCCGAATTCATCCTTTACTAAGGAAAATCATCTTCAATTTTGTCTTGGAGGGCATAATTTTCCTCTAACATTTAGGCATTTGGATGCAAAGCCATGTATCTTGTTGCTTAAGATTGCTCATTTTTTTCTCTTAAGCTTAGCATGGGTCAGGAGACCGCTGTCGGTACTGCTGCCAGAGCCGCAGTGGTGAGATGCTCTGTATGCATCACTCCTGACTGCTGTGAATTTCTCGCAGCAGTTGGGACAACGATTCACATACAGTGCACACCACTATCATGACCGCTGTGGAAGCCACAGCGGTAGGCACAGCGGTTTCATACCTGACGCATTTTTAATGTACCGCTGTCATTACCGCTGTGGCTTTGACAGTGGTAACGGCAGCGGTTTGTGCCCTGTTTTTATCAAAACAGCGTTTCATCATCTTAGCTTCTTATATATATGCCTCTATGACTTTAGGTCACTAAAAAGTGAGTTGATTTTCAGATTATATACTTAGGATATTTTTCAAAGCAAGAAAAATACACAAGAACTCACCTTTGATTACTCAAACACTATTTCCATGATCATCAATCATCATCTAGCATCATCTTTGATCATCTAGATATCATCTTGCATAATTCTTCATCACACTTTACTTGGTAAGCTTTTCACTAATATCTTACATATTTTGTGTCTTTCTTAACAAGCAATCTCATTTATTACTTGTATGTTATTCATATATATTTTGGATACAAGATTGAGATTAGTGTATTGAATGTTTGAGAGTTGTATTGTGATAGCTAATTAGGTTTTTGCTTAATCTTGATTAGCTAAGCTATTTGACATGTCATTTAGTTTTTAATATCTAGAATTGCCTTAATTGCAAAATCATCATCTTAGATAAGCATATAGGGTTCCCTTGCTCTATGTTGCATTTTGGATATTCATATATTCACTTAGGGTGTTAATCTCTTCATTGACAATCAAAGTCTTTTGTGTAGCTTCTGGGATTAGGTTGCTTAGACCGCAAGCATTCGAACTAGGTTCACTCATACCGGAATTAGGTAGGTGTGTGATTACTTCTGGGATTAGGTTGTAATTTTATCACATTTAGTGGATTCCAGGTTCGGGTGTGGCTCACTCAACAGCCCGTGGTTTTTCCCGTGAGGGTTTCCACGTAAATATCAAGTGTTGTTTATATTTCTGCACCATATTACACTTGCTATATTATACTGACTATTAGGGGCATTTTCGTAATCTTGACCATACACAAAAATTGGGTAAAATCGAATAAAATCTATTCACCCCCTCTAGATTAATATCATACACACCGTTAATTTGTTTCAAACATCAATATTGTATTTTGTTGGGTATCAAAACGACCTCATTAGCAATGGAATGGGGATTCCACCATTTTGGTGGAATGGGCGTTCCATCCAAAAACCAATGGAATGCCCATTCCATTCCAAACTAAAATTTATATTCCATAAATACCCTTATATGCCCCAACTCCATTCCAAAAATACCCTCCTTTCCAACAATAATATATTATTATTATATATTATATTAATGAGATATAAATATATATTATATTATTACATACATTAGATATATTATTATATATTATAGTATTATAATATATATAACGATATATAAACATATATAATATAATATATTTATTTATTATATTATTATATATAACATATATATTATATATTATATTATTATATAAATTATATATATTATAGTATTATATATATTATATTAAAAAAAAAAACAAAAAAAAATATTATATTTTATTACATATATTATATATAATATATATATATATTTGTTAACCACCAAAAATGGCAGGGGATCAAAGAAGAATTTTCCATCAATATTGGGGACCAACTGAGACAGAAAGACACCATAGAAGAGCATCTCGGTACCTTGCCTTAAAAAATCAGCCGGGTACAACCTCCTACTAGTCCAAATCAGGACCGAGGGTTCATAGACTCAAAAGGTACTAGAAAACAAAGAAGTCAGGTTCCAGGGACTCCACTACTGCAGGGTCCTAGTACCCTGCTACCATCCAGAATCCCGGTATCCCGATACTCCGGTGCACTTATACTAGGTTTAATAATCAGGAAGAGGGAAGGACGCCCAAGTACCCTAGAGCCAGCCAACCAAGTAGTAATTATCAGGCTAGCAGACTACCAAGTATCAAGGTAAGATCAGGTACGCTGAAAATCAAACTACATTGAAAGACAGTGTAATGATAGCGTTTTAATAACGAGGAAGTTGATTCTTTCCCGGCACTCAAGAGTTCTATTTGAAAGGGACGTCAAACTCTATCAAATTCCGCCAAGTAAGGATCGCTTGATTCCTAGAATCAAGGCCACGATCTCCTCGCTAGTCGCCGTGGGATGTCCCGAAAAACTCTAGGTCATTGGGCCGAATTTAGAGGAGTGTTGAACAAGCATTATGACGTATATATACATCATATAATCATACAGAAAGAGGAGGCAATTTCAAGTCCAAAAACCCTACTTTACGTTTTTCCACTTATCGACGTGTACGAGAGCTCCATCGCCACTGCCAACTAAGTTTTTAACTCTATAAGGTCTCAGTTTAATGATTGGCTTATTTCATGGACAAACCACATTTGGGGTTATTGTAAGGGTAGCTTAGGCTCTCAAGACCTCAAGAGAAGAAGCACCAAAGGTAAATTTCTAAGTGCTTGCTTTGCTTTGAAGAGATTTAGTTGCACACACACACATTCCATGCATATCCATACTTTGTGTATAATGTGTGTCTTTATTTTTGTGCATTCATGTTTATATAATATCTCTTCTTGCATATTTTATTCATTGCATCTAGTGGTTCAAATGTCATGTCATGTTTTTTCTTAAGATGCATTGTGTATAGTATGGGCGTTGTTCACCCGCTCTAGGGTCGCCCTACGAATAGCGCCCATAAGGGGCATTCAGCATTTTTACTCTTACCCGCTGTACACCCGCTCTATGTAGAGCGGGTGAACAGCGGTGCCACTGGTTGATTTTATTATCAACTTTGGTTCGCTCAAAACCCGCTCTATGTTGAGCTGGTGAATGGCGACTCTCCAAACCCGAGAGCAATCGCCCCTAGGTCGCCTGGACTCCGCCCCACGTAGGGCGGCCACGAAAAACATTGTTCTTCATTTCCCAGGTGGACCGTTGTACACCCGCCCTACGTAGAGCGAGTGAACAATGGTCAAGGCATATTTTTTGTAAACTTTTCAAAACATTGTCATTTCAATTTGACACATTATATATATGCCTCTTTCATTCTAGGTCGAGTTAGAGAGTTCAAAATCACATTTTTACTTAGCATATTTTTCCAAGAGAAAATTTTCACTAAAGAACTCACCTTTGTTTACTCGAACACTTTTCCATGATCATCAATCATCATCTAACATCATCTTTGATCATCTAGATATCATTTTGCATGGATTTTTCAACACACTTTGCTTGGTAAGTTTTTCACTAATATCTTACATATTTTGTGTCTTTCTTTACAAGCAATCTCATTTATCACTTGTATGTCATTCATATATATTTTAGATACAAGTTTGATATTAGTGTATTGGTTGTTTGAGAGTTGTATTGTGATAGCTATCTAGGTTTTCATAATCTATGTTTAGCTAAGCTTTTTGACATGTCATTTAGCTATTGATATCTAGGATCATTTTAATTGCAATATTGTCATCCTAGATAAGCATATAGGGTTTCCTAGCTCTAATTGCATTTTGGATATTTCATATATTCACATAGGCATTTTATCTTTTCGTTAAGAAGTAAGACTTGTGTAGCTTCCGTGATTAGGTTGCGTAAATCACAAGCAATTGGACTAGGTTCACTTATACCGGGATTAGGTAGTGGTGGTGAGTTATACTGGGATTAGGTTGTAATCATTTTACCATTAGTGGATTCGAGGTTCGAGTGTGACGCACTTACCAGCCCGTGGTTTTTCCTGTGAGGGTTTCCACGTAAATATCAAGTGTTATTTAATATTCCACACATATTCACTTGCTATATTATATTGACTAGTTAGGAGTATTTTCGTAATCTTAACCTTACACGAAAATTGGGTAAAATCGGATAAAATCTATTCACCTCCCCTCTAGATATAAATTGTACACGCCTATAATTTGTTTCAAACTCTTTCACTATAGCCATTAAAAATCTCCATTATACTCTCATTACATGTTTATTATCAATAAAAGTGAGTCATATATACCCCCATTGATATATTGTTTCTGATTCATCACCATCATTATTTTTCATTTGTTTTACCGAGAATCCATAGGTATCGAACTACTTGATACCTCTCCAACTGAGATCTACCCCGATTTCATTAACTAGAGTTGTTAATTGGAAAATCACCCCAAGTGACAATTTTCGGTTAACACTTTTGGCGCCGTCTGTGGGAACAAACTCCCATCTTTTTACAAAGCTACCTAGCTCTACCTAGAAGACACAGAAGATGAGACTTCAATCCTCTCAGGGGCATCCCGACCCCTCCGGGCCCCATTCCCTCGCTTCCACTCAGAGAAACCAAGGGAAAAGGAGGGGAACGAGAAGCCAGATCCAGGCGCCGATTCCTCCACCCAATTCGGGCTCCGTGGCCCAGGACCTCGCGGTCTAGGAGGTAAATCGGGATACTATGGAGAAGCACGCTGATGCCTATATGGAAAGCATCCACCTCCAAATAATTGCCCAAGGAATACCCTTCGAAACACCCAGGCTCACAGGAAAAGCCAGACCGAGTACCCGGGTACCAATCTTTGACAGACTCGGACTGCCATTGCCAGTTCCAAATCATCCTGGAGATTTCAGACCCCGACAGGTGAAGTCAGCGTTTAACATTCCTCCCAGAAGGAACTAGCCAGCGGCTAGACCGACAGTAGAGAAGAAGGATCCACAACTCGATGCAAGTGGTAGTACCGGGCCTAAGAGAAACCCGCGGGGTACCCAGCCCTAGATGGAAGAGCGTAAGGAGACAACCGTGCTGTCCGAAACTTCTAATAATGAAGGCTCAATATCTAGATCTAGGCACAATGGGTCCAAATGCCTTGAAGAACAAATGGCCAAAATGGCAAAGGAACTCGAGGAGCTAAGGAAGGGAAAGCACTGTAGGGAAAAATACCGTAGTACACGCAGCGGAAGCGAGACTAAAAATAGATTTAGTAACTTTTAAAATTTTTCCTTTTTATGAACCTTAAACCCTTTAATCAATTAAACGCATATATTATCTAACAAAAGAATAATACCTTTTGTCGTGTGATCCGATTGACTTACGTCAATGGTAATCCGCAAGATCTTCAATCCTAGCACGAACGTGGATCACCTAGGAGCGTGGTCTCCCTTTTCTTTGAATTGCAAACCTGTGAATGGACAAATAAACTTTTCTTTTCTTTGTTAGTCACAAAAACAATCAAAAGAAGACTAAAATTATTCCGGTCACTTTTGAGTTCTCAATCTAATGATCGAAACTCGCGTGAACCTAAATCGATGTTGTACACACAAGCTTATTGATGAACAAGCAAATAGTGTACCATCAAAGAATAATTTATTCACTCTTTTATGTTTTTAGTAGAATAAAATTAATGCTCTCTACGAATTAAGAAGAAGAAGAAAAATTGTCTCTCAAGCACAAAGCATAGGGTGGCCGAATTCTATACATATGAATATATAGGTGGCCTAAATTTTCTTCTCTTTTCCTATTAGGGTTGCCGAAATCTTGCTCTCTTTTTCTACTAGGGTTGCCGCAAATCACATTCCTAAAAGGAGTTTGTGTTGCACCCTAATTTCCATAAAAGAATAGACTTCAAACCCTAATCCAACCCATAGATATTTTATTCTTTTTATTGACTAAAATAAAAGACTTCTTATTTGATTAAATAAATAAAATTAATTATTTATTTTCTTACCAAATAAGTCTTTTACTTTTAGTATACTACCAACAATAGTATAAGACTAGGAATCATATTTCCTAATCAGAAAAGATTTGTTTCTTAATTAAACAATTAATTAATAAATTAATTAATTCTTATTTAATTAAAACAATGAAAACTAAATAATATCTTAGGTTAAAATATTAACCTTGCCGCCCCACTTGAATAAAATTAGGCCTAATATTATTTTCTTATTTCATTTAATCCATTGGACTTTAAATAAAAAGCCCACATGTGAACCAGAACAACTCTTACTAAAAGAAATAAGCCCACATGTCTTTTATTAATATATTAATATAATTGAACAGCCCATTAGTTAAATAATGTGCAAATTATATTCTTAATATATTAAATGCAATTCTAGATGGACCCTTAAATTGGTCCGGTAGAATATATCAAGTGATCCATGCAAGTCCGTGTGGATTGGGGATCTTGGCGGGCCATCTAAATTTAAGCTTCAATAGACATAACCTAATCACAATCAACAAATGATTCACTTAGGTCCGATCCATTAATTTTAACTCATTCCACTAAAGAGCTAAAATTGAACTCTTAAATAAAGATAGAAAAGGAAGATGTTCCTCATTCATACCCTAGACAATCATGTTGGAGATAGTGTATCCTCGTGATTAATATCAGTAATCGCCAAGAGTTCATAGACCGCCTATAACTCTCCAAGTTACCATATTTACTCATATGACCACGTTTTGAACTTGGATATTTTGACTTGTCCAGAAGCCATGTTTTCAATAGACACTATCGAAAACTCAACGTTGAGATTTAATATCCAATTACCTCAAAACATCCATATGATGATATTATACTCTCATTTAATAAATGGAGCCACGATGTCCATATCTATAAATGAAGTCCTCTATCGATTAACAAATGAATATCACCAAACTATCGAGGATAGACTATGCGTTATAATCGTACTCATTGATAACTCAAATGATATCATTTGCAACCATAAGTCCATCATTTATCTCAGGATTAAGATAGACTCTCCGATTGTCCTGATAATGAAAAGACTATTGTCTATTGACGGTTCTAGATAAAGCTTTTCATTGTGATCCAGTTCAATGCACCCAGTGCACTAGATCCTTTTGCTCGAAGACACTCCGATGATTTTAGACTCATCATATCTCATTTGATCCCACTCAAATGCTAGCAAAAGAATTCTACAACTTTAACAAGATAAAGGTGCCCAACCTTTAACTTAAGTTGTGAACATTATTCAAGACTAACTAAAGAATTGTGTCTACCACATACATATCCAGATGTACGAACAATTCTTCTTTTCTCATAGTCTTTAGACCTTATGATTATTTACTTTGACAATTATAATATTAAACTATAAATGCTATACGATTTGTTAAACCAGAAATCACTTTATTAATATGAAAAAGATTGTTAATTACAACATTACACTCTTGCTATTGAGCATAATCCTAACAATCTCCCACTTGCACTATAGCAAATGTGTCATATCTCTCAAGCCCATGTTCTCTAGATGCCCATCGAAACTCTTCTGAGGTAGAGCCTTTGTGAAGGGATCCGCTAGATTTTCTGCTGACGTGATTTTGGTAATCGTCACGTCACCTCTTTGAACAATCTCCCTTAAAAGATGATACTTTCTTTCAATGTGTTTACCTCTCTTGTGACTTCTTGGTTCTTTCGAATTAGCCACTGCTCCACTGTTGTTACAGTAGATAGTGATCTGCTTATTCGCACTAGGAACCACTTCTAAGTCAATCAAGAATTGGCGGAGCCAAACAGCCTCTTTGGCAGCCTCGCATGCAGCAATATACTCAGCTTCCATGGTGGAATCAGCAACACAATATTGCTTGATACTCCTCCATATAACTGCTCTTCCTCCAATAGTTAACACAGCCCATGATGTGGATTTTCTGGAGTCAGAATTTGATTTGAAATCAGAATCTGTATACCCAACGGGAATCAAATCCCCTCCAGAGTATACAAGCATATTATCTCTCGTTCTCTTGAGATACTTGAAAATATACTTGACTGCCGTCCAGTGATCAGGACCAGGTTTCGATTGAAACCTGCTAACTATGCCAACAGTAAAACAAATATCTGGTCTAGTACAGAGCATTGCATACATGAGACTTTCAACTGCCCAGGCATATGGAACTCTACTCCTGAATCGCTCTTCATGCTCATTCTTAGGAACTTGTTCCTTAGAAAGCTTGATTCCATGTCTGAAAGGTAACATACCTTTCTTGGAATCCTGCATGGAAAACCTAGACAAGATCTTGTCTATGTATGAAGCTTGGGATAATGCAATCGTTTTATGCTTTTTATCCCTTATTACTTGGATACCTAGAATAAAACTTGCTTCTCCTAAGTCCTTCATATCAAATTGTTTTGCTAACCATTCTTTTACTGATGTCAATACACCTACATCATTTCCAATGAGTAGTATATCATCAACATAAAGAATCAGGAAAACCAACTTGTCGCCCTTAATCCTTTTGTATACACAAGGTTCGTCAGGATTCTGAATAAATCCAAAACCTTTGACAGCTTGATCAAACCTTATGTTCCAGGATCTGGATGCTTGCTTCAATCCATAGATGGATTTCTGCAACTTGCATACCTTTTCCATTTGGCCCTTTTCAATGAATCCCTCTGGTTGCATCATGTAGATGCTTTCGTCAAGACTTCCATTAAGGAAAGTTGTTTTGACGTCCATTTGCCAAATCTCTAGATCTAAAGATGCTGCAATGGATAAGAGTATCCTAATGGATTTAAGCATGGCCATAGGAGAGAAGGTTTCCTCGTAATTGATACCTTCTTTCTATGTATACCCTTTAGCTACCAATCTAGCTTTAAAGGTTTCCACTTTTCCATCCATACCTCTTTTCCTCTTGTATACCCACTTGCACCCAATGGGTTTTATCCCCTTAGGCAAGTCTACAAGGGACTAGACTTTGTTATCGAACATAGATTCAATCTCAGATTGCATTGCCTTTTGCCAATGGCGACTATCAACATCCTCCATAGCTTTCTTGTACGTATAGGGATCATCGTCGTCCGGGAGATTCTCCACTGATTCTCCCAGACCGATGTATCTTTCAAGTTGTGTTCTAACCCTCCCACTATGACGAGGAATGGTAGGTTGTTGATCTTGTGTTGGATCGGAACTTACAATTGGGTTAGGTTGTGTAACATCTCGTGGAATTGTATCTCCTGACATCTCATTCAGGACAATTCTACTTCTAGGCACAAAATCATTCATATAGTCCTTTTCCAGAAATTTAGCATTTGTTGAAACAAATACTTTAAGATCTGAAGGACTATAGAAATAATATCCTTTAGTTTCTTTTGAATACCCTACAAATATACATGTTTCCGAACGGGACTCCATCTTTTCTGTCTTTCCTTTTAACACATGCGCAGGACAACCAAATATCCTTCAGTGTTGTAAACTAGGCTTGCGCCCAGTCCACAACTCATGCGGTGTTTTAGGAACAGACTTAGATGGTATATCGTTTAGAATGTATATAGCAGTTTGTAAAGCATATCCCCAAAAAGAAATAGGAAGTGTTGAATAACTCAACATAGACCTAACCATATCCAAAAGAGTTCTATTTCTCCTTTCTGCTACCCCATTCTGTTGAGGTGTACCTGGTGCATAAAATTGAGAAACTATCACATTATCAATAAGATATTGCTGAAACTCACCAGATAGATATTGTCCACCACGATCAGATCTCAAGATTTTTATGTGTTTCTCAAGCTGATTTCCACTTCAGCTTTGAATGCTTTGAACATGTCAAAAGCATCCGACTTATGTCTCATGAGATACACATAACCAAATCTCGAGTAATCATCCGTGAAGGTGATGAAGTACTCATATCCACCTCTAGCTTGAATGCTTATAGGTCCACATACATCAGTGTGTATCAATCCTAAACATTCAGTGGCTCTTGCACCTTTGGCAGAGAACGTCCTTTTGGTCATTTTACCTTCCAAACAAGATTCACAAGTTGGTAGATCATCAACCTTTAAGTCACTCAAAGGTCCGTCACAAACCAATCTTTTAATCCTATTAAGGTTAATATGACCTAAGCGTAAATGCCAAAGGTAGGTTTCATGTGTTGATAAGTTTCATGTGTTGATAATTTTACTCTTTTATGATTAGGTTCCGTTAATTCTGTGTCTAACGAGTGAGAGATATTTCTATGCAAAAAGAATAAGCCATTTTCCAATGTACCTTTGCAAATAAATTTGTTACTCTTACTAATAATAAAATCTTTATTAAAAGTAACCGAATATCCAAATTTATTCAAACAAGAAACTGAAATTAAATTTCTCTTGAATTGAGGTACATAATAAACGTCTATCAAATCTAAATGCCTGAAAGAATCTAGATTAACTCTAATATCTCCCACTGCACTTGCAGACACTAACGATCCGTTGCCCAAACGCAAGTTGATTTCATTCTTATTCAGCTTTCTCCTTTCTTGGAACTGTAAGGATTCCCTTTTGTTGATTGGCTTATTTCGTGGTCAAACCACATGTTGGGGTTTGGTTGTAAGGGTAGTCTAGGTCATTAAGGTTGAAGATCAAAGACCCTTTCCAAGACCTCAAGAGGACAAGCACCAAAGGTATATCTTGTGCTTACTTTGGCTTGAAGAGATATAGTTGCACACACACACAACATGCATATCTCATATTCTTGAATGTTGTGTTTATATTTTGTGTGCATTGTGCTTTATTGTTTATTCAATGTCTCTTCTTGCATTTAATTGATTGCATCTTGTTATATGAAATGCCATGACATGATAGGCATTAGGATGCATTCAATACCCACACTTGCACTTCATGTATGTTAGCTTTTAGTGTGGTGTAATTCGTTTCCCGAAGGATGTTCGAAAACGTCCGCGCGTGCACGTTGATGTGCTTTGTTTTGCGCGATGATCGCCGGTGGAGATGCCTTTGGCTTCTCCTTGGTTTCACCATTTTTGGTGAAACAGCGGTTACGTTCGGCGGCCTGGCCGCCGTTCGAAACCGCCGAATGAGACCTGATTGAAATATATCTCTCGGGTCCAAAATGGCGGTTGGGATCGGCGGTTTCCAAACCGCCGAACGAAGTCACCGAAGTTCCCCTGTTCTACTCGGGAGCCATTCGGCAGTTCAATTCGGCGGCCTGGCCGCCGATTGAAACCGCCGATCGGTGCGTTTCAAGGGCAAAATTGCCCTGTTTTTGGTCTCTATAAATACATCCTTATCTCTGGTTCAGAATACAAGTCTTGCATCCCAAGAACCCTAGAGAGATATTTAGAGAGACTTGAGAGAAAAAGCTTAAAGATCACATCTTTAATTCTCTAAACCCATTTCCACATGCACAAATCATCATCTAGGCATCATCTAGGTTCATCTAGCATATGCCAATGCATGGGTCTTCTTCAACACACATGGTATGATTTGTTGAACACTTTTATCTTACATAATTAGTGTTTCTATTTATCAATTTTATCTCATATTTTACTTATATGTGTTTAGATTAATTTCTACATATAAGATTGAGATTATGTGTTGATTGAGTTATTATTTGTTAGCTAGGCTTTAATGTTCATATGCCATCTAGCTAATTGATCTCATTTGTTGATTGAGATTATTTTTCATAGCTTATTTGATTAGGTCATTATTGCCTAAAAGCTATGCCATGAACATTCTTGTGTGATGTATTGATAACTAGGTTGATAGATTGTTTTTTAATCAACTAGTTAATCCTTTGAATGTTTATGGGTTTTATATGATAGCTTTGTATCTAGGATTGGTTATCCTTTACTTAGCTAAAGTTATATGCCATGACATATAGCTATATGTGATATCTAGGATTGATTATATTGTCATCTTATAATCCTAGGTAAGCATTTAGAGTACCCTAGCTCTTATTGCATTAATTGAATATTCATACATATTCACATAGGGTTGTGCATCTCTTTTGAGAGATTGAAGTCTTGGTCTAGGGTTGCTATTACAGGCCCGCTGAGTAGTAGTGGTGTGTTACAGACCGGGATTAGGCTGTAAACATCATTACAAGTAGTGACTTCGAGGATCAAGCAAATTGGACTAGAGCCGCTATAAAAGGCCCGCGTGGTAGATTAGAGGGTGCTCACACCAAGAGTAGTGTATCAGGGGATATCACTAGGGATTGAACCAAGAGTGGCGATTGGTAGTGTCCATAGCCTGAGGTTATCTAGGGTAAGGGTCCGAGAATCACTTGAGGGTGTAACTGTCTTTTCATATAGTGGATTTCGAGGTTTGAGTGTGGCGCACTTACCAGCCCGTGGTTTTTCCCTATTGAGGGTTTCCACGTAAACATCAAGTGTCATTTATTATTTCCGCATCTTATTACACTTGTATGTATTGTTGACTTGCTAGGGGTATTTTCGTAAAATTGACATGCATGCGAAAATTGGGTAATAATTGTTAAAATCTATTCACCCCCCCCCCTCTAGCTTTATATATATTGATAAACACACCGAGCATTAATTAAGAACTTTCAATTGGTATCAGAGCGGGTTCCTAGATATACTTAGGTGATCCTTTGCTCATTGTTGGTGTGTTTTTGCATTTTGTATGTTTGTTTGATTTCTTCATACCTTTTGCATTCTTCTCATTTGCATTCATTCAACACAAACACTATGAGTGAATTTGTGAAAGAAGAAGTTGACCACCGCACCTCCTAAGAAGAAGAAGACAATTGCTTTGGAGACTTCGAAGCATGACAAGAAGGAGGGTATCTCAATTGAAGACATGGGACTCATTAACAAGCCAAACCAATGAGTGTCTTCAAGAGAGGGGATTCAGTGCTACGAATGTGGAGGATTCGGGCATTTCTCCCCGGAGTGTGGAAACTTAAAGGATAGAAGAAAAGGGAAGGTGAAGGTCACCTTATGGGATAAATATGAAGATGACGAGCATTAATTAAGAACTTTCAGGAACCCCTGTAAGGAATAACAAACATGATTTGTGGCTCCAGAGTCTATGATCCAAGAATCTGTAGAATCTGCCAGAAAACATGTTTCAAGATAATTAATATTACCTTGTTCCTTCTTGTTCTGGGACTTTGGGAAATTTCTTTTCCAATGTCCCTTTTCACCACAAAAGGAGCACTTCCTTTTGATCTTGGTTACTTTCAGGATCTCCTTCTTGGTAGGCCCAAGTTGCTTTTTCTTCTGTTGTTCCTTGACCTTTTGACGGGCCATAACAGTAGCAACTTTACCAACCATATGAATCTGAGATTCATAATTAGGAGCAGGTGGTTTAGGAGTAGTTAGAACAAACTTATGTTTTTCACTTTGCAGCAACAACCCAATTTTCCTTTTCCATGTAACATAATTATCTCCAGTTAAAGTGTTATCTTTTAGGATGTTCATTAGTGATGGGGTCATGATTTCTGAATAAAACAAAACATATATAAGTAAATAATCATGTTAAAGCACTTTTAAATATTTATCTTGAATTAAATAAATAACTCAATCATAAAAATTCAACGGTGATCTAACACCCATAAATGTTACGCCTTCTTTGGGAGTTCGCACCATTTACTAGTTAGACTAGGTCCCACCTAATTGTTAACATAACAACCAACGTTTTCAATTTTAGCCTTGCAATTTTACTGACAAGAACTCTTGGGAGGATATCAATAAAATTACATTGAGTGTGTTACCAAGATATCGACCCTCAATTTTCTCTCACGAAAATCCCTCCTTGGGGAGTAGATCTCGTTTGAGTCCATTGTCTAGTCTATCCTTGTATGGATGTTTATTGCTAAATTCCATTCATGGACGCCCCTTGGGGGGATTACCAATAAATAATAAAGCTCAACTAATGATCGCACTATGAATGTTCACATTTAGCGCCCCTAATTCCTACCTTTTGTGTTCGCATTCGAGCACTTTTGTGTGTTTAACAAGTGTTTTTGTTAAGTTCAGGTAATTTGGCTAGTCCATAAGGTTTTTGCATCAAAGTGGACAAAAGAGGAGCAAACCATGAGAAGAGTGCTCGGCGGGCTCTGAAGGCGGGCAATTGCCAGCCTTTCTGAAGGTCTGAAGCCGCCCAAAGATCAAGGCCAGTTGCATGGCGGGCTCTGAAGGCGGGCAGTTGCCAGCCTTCCCGAAGGTATGAGCTCGCCGGATAGCAAGGCGACTTTGTGCGGCGGGAAATAAGCCGCCTAAATCTCTTCCAAAGCCAAGGCGACTTCGCGCAGCGGAAAAGAAGTCTCTGAGAAGCTCGCCAAGTCACGGCGAGTTCGTGCGGCGGGAATGAGACCGCCCCCAGGCACTTCCAAAGGCCAAAATTGGCACTTTTTGCCTCATCTGAAGAAAACATATATATATACTTCTCTCTCCTGCTGACAAGGAGTTAGTTAGTTACAAAGATACCAAAGTAACAAGTAGTGATAAATTAGCTTAGAATAATTCTTAGTAGTTCTTGGTTAAGATATCATAGAATAGATTAGTGATTCAAGTAGTTCATCACTTGTAATCTTGTAGCTATAAGGTATTGATCTTATTAGTACCTTGCTCATCAATCTTCTGAAGGTTATTTGTGATCATTGGGTTTGTATTGCTGTGGAAGAAGGAGAGGTCATCCTTGATCCTTTGAGGGTAGTATTTCTTCCTTGCTCATTAATATGCTATACTTGATCATCATGTGTAATTAAACACTTTGTTGGGGAATTTATGAAAGTATTGATGTAATCACTTGTTACCACTTTATCTTATATGGATCACTTGTGTTTGTATGCTTGAATTGATTAAATCATGCCATATATCTCATAATCTTAGAAGCATGGAGTTGGTTATTGTAAAATGATGAATTACTTAGTTCATAATGTTTGAATTAAGTATGGTTATTCATAAACTCCTAGATTAGAATGTGTTTTTTCATATAAAATCCTAAGAATACATTCTATCAATTTAGTTCCACAACTTACATTCCTTGATGATTAATCTAAACCTTAGATTAGATATTGAGTGAATGGTTGAGTGAACCAATGGTATAATTGGAACAACACTAGTGACTTGACTTTTGTTGCATGAAAGTGGTTATGTGTGGTGCATCATTACTGATTTCATACATTCCCTAGCACCTTAGCTTATCAATTATAATCTTGTATCATTGCATTAGTTTAATTCCGTAAAATACTCACTAATCCTAGCATTTACCAGTTACTCAGTAATAGATTCCCCGTGGACCGATACCCTTGCTTTGTACACTATACTAGCATAACGACTTGTACGAATTGCAATAGGGTCATCAGACTCACACGCTCCTTTAATATAACCGAGGTAGAATAGATTAAATTATAGTGACATTTGTAGATCCTTTCGGGGCGTGTCAACTAACCTTGGAGGCCATAGGTGTTACAAAAACACCTTCTCCCACTCAATTATTTAAGGCGTGTGATTAAATCCCATAGAATGATTTACCAAGTTATCTAGATGCCAATTTAGATACCTAAATCATTCAATGCATGTTCATACCAAAAGAGATATATGAGTGGCACTCCTATTCTATATGTCATGTTATCATACAATAACAAATGTTGTAATATTTAAGTATAAATTAAATAGCAACAATTTTGGCCCATCCTGGAAAAACAAGTAAATTACAATTGTTTAGGAATACAAGATCTTCAAGTGGCCCATCAACCATACGCTCATCCTTCGGCCTTCTCCCATGGGCGTGCACAGCCCACAACCCCACAAAGGGGCTGCCATGCGCAGCCCATAAGGCCACACAAGGCTGCCGTGCGCAGCCCATGAAACCTCCCAGGGCTGCCGTGCGCAGCCCACAAAGTTTGGGCCAGCCATGCGCAGCCCAATCCACTCCTAGGGTGCGCACGGTGCTCGTACTTGGTTCCGGTTGCTTCGTTTTTCTTCGTGTCTTTGAATCTTCAATACCCGAATACATTACAGCAATATAAATAACAAAATACTACAGTATTATTATTATTATTTATTTATTTTTATTCACTGCAGTACTTTTACAAACAAAAACTGCACATAAAAATTAAATAAAAAATACTGCAGTAGTCATAAAAATACTGCACTTATTTAAAAAAAATAAAATAAAACCTAGCAACTACCAAGAAGGAATTATGGCGATAATAGACCACCATTCTTGTTACAATTCCATAACAAAAATTACATTGAAAATCTAGGACCAAAATCGAGCAACAACAATCCACATAAAACATATATAAATCCATACATCACATGTAATTATATATGCGAATACCTAGAGTGCCATCTCTTTCCAAACATGCATAATCACAATAAAAAGAAATAGATCCACGTATATATACGTTAATTAATTAAGAGGGTTCAACCTAGGCTCTGATACCAATTGTAGGGAAAAATACCGTAGTACACGCAGCGGAAGCGAGACTAAAAATAGATTTAGTAACTTTTAAAATTTTTCCTTTTTATGAACCTTAAACCCTTTAATCAATTAAACGCATATATTATCTAACAAAAGAATAATACCTTTTGTCGCATGATCCGATTGACTTACGTCGATGGTAATCCGCAAGATCTTCAATCCTAGCACGAACGTGGATCACCTAGGAGCGTGGTCTCCCTTTTCTTTGAATTGCAAACCTGTGAATGGACAAATAAACTTTTCTTTTCTTTGTTAGTCACAAAAACAATCAAAAGAAGACTAAAATTATTCCGGTCACTTTTGAGTTCTCAATCTAATGATCGAAACTCGCGTGAACCTAAATCGATGTTGTACACACAAGCTTATTGATGAACAAGCAAATAGTGTACCATCAAAGAATAATTTATTCACTCTTTTATGTTTTTAGTAGAATAAAATTAATGCTCACTATGAATTAAGAAGAAGAAGAAAAATTGTCTCTCAAGCACAAAGCATAGGGTGGCCGAATTCTATACATATGAATATATAGGTGGCCTAAATTTTCTTCTCTTTTCCTATTAGGGTTGCCGAAATCTTGCTCTCTTTTTCTACTAGGGTTGCCGCAAATCACATTCCTAAAAGGAGTTTGTGTTGCACCCTAATTTCCATAAAAGAATAGACTTCAAACCCTAATCCAACCCATAGATATTTTATTCTTTTTATTGACTAAAATAAAAGACTTCTTATTTGATTAAAGAAATAAAATTAATTATTTATTTTCTTACCAAATAAGTCTTTTACTTTTAGTATACTACCAACAATAGTATAAGACTAGGAATCATATTTCCTAATCAGAAAAGATTTGTTTCTTAATTAAACAATTAATTAATAAATTAATTAATTCTTATTTAATTAAAACAATGAAAACAAAATAATATCTTAGGTTAAAATATTAACCTTGCCGCCCCACTTGAATAAAATTGGGCCTAATATTATTTTCTTATTTCATTTAATCCATTGGACTTTAAATAAAAAGCCCACATGTGAACCAGAACCATTCTTACTAAAAGAAACAAGCCCACATGTCTTTTATTAATATATTAATATAATTGAGCAGCCCATTACTTAAATAATGTGCAAATTATATTCTTAATATATTAAATGCAATTCTAGATGGACCCTTAAATTGGTCCGGTAGAATATATCAAGTGATCCATGCAAGTCCGTGTGGATTGGGGATCTTGGCGGGCCATCTAAATTTAAGCTTCAATAGACATAACCTAAACACAATCAACAAATGATTCACTTAGGTCCGATCCATTAATTTTAACTCATTCCACTAAAGAGCTAAAATTGAACTCTTAAATAAAGATAGAAAAGGAAGATGTTCCTCATTCATACCCTAGACAATCATGTTGGAGATAGTGTATCCTCGTGATTAATATCAGTAATCGCCAAGAGTTCATAGACCGCCTATAACTCTCCAAGTTACCATATTTACTCATATGACCACGTTTTGAACTTGGATATTTTGACTTGTCCAGAAACCATGTTTTCAATAGACACTATCGAAAACTCAACGTTGAGATTTAATATCCAATTACCTCAAAACATCCATATGATGATGTTATACTCTCATTTAATAAATGGAGCCACGATGTCCATATCTATAAATGAAGTCCTCTATCGATTAACAAATGAATATCACCAAACTATCGAGGATAGACTATGCGTTATAATCGTACTCATTGATAACTCAAATGATATCATTTGCAACCATAAGTCCATCATTTATCTCAGGATTAAGATAGACTCTCCGATTGTCCTGATAATGAAAAGACTATTATCTATTGATGGTTCTAGATAAAGCTTTTCATTGTGATCCAGTTCAATGCACCCAGTGCACTAGATCCTTTTGCTCGAAGACACTCCGATGATTTTAGACTCATCATATCTCATTTGATCCCACTCAAATGCTAGCAAAAGAATTCTACAACTTTAACAAGATAAAGGTGCCCAACCTTTAACTTAAGTTGTGAACATTATTCAAGACTAACTAAAGAATTGTGTCTACCACATACATATCCAGATGTACGAACAATTCTTCTTTTCTCATAGTCTTTAGACCTTATGATTATTTACTTTGACAATTACAATATTAAACTATAAATGCTATACGATTTGTTAAACCAGAAATCACTTTATTAATATGAAAAAGATTGTTAATTACAACATTACACTCTTGCTATTGAGCATAATCCTAACAAGCACCGGGGTACTAGGAAGAACCCCTATGGAGAAATGATTGCACCGTTCTCCAAGAGGATCAGAGAAGCAGAGCTACCCCGTAAATTCAAGATGCCCACCGAGAAATACTTTGGATTAGAAGACCCCGTGAACCACATGGAGAGTTTTGTCCACCAGATGGAGGTCCAGAATGCTACCCGGTCAGTGATATGCAAAATGTTCCCTTCTACTCCAACCGACTGTGCCAAGACTTGGTTTAGAAAGTTGCCTCTAGGTAGTGTGGATTCTATTACAAAGCTTACTAAATATTTTTGTGCTCATTTTTAGGGGATGTCCTACTTCAGTACGTGATCCAGGAGCAAGGTGAAACGCTGAGGTCATATAGAGAAGTTCCACGAAGAAGTGATCCATATGGGAGTGTTTACCGAGAATGAGACCTTGGCTAATTTCAGAAGAAACCTGTGGGCTGGCAGATTATTCCGATCATTTGCTAGGCATCCGCCTGAGACTTACTAATAGGCATATGATAGGGCATTAGAACAGGTGGACATAGATGAACATCTCTGGGTCAAGGTCGAGTACGATGAAGCCTGATCAGCTAAGCGACCGAAGAAGGAGTCTCCGAAGCCTGCACCTGCAAAGAAGATTCAGAATCATCCTCCAAACCGGTCAACCTACCGGCTACCACCTCCTTACTAGCATCGAGACAGGTACTAGGTGAGAAGGACCCCTCATAGGATCACACCTCCATTAAGAGAGGTAGCATGGGTAGCAAGCGAAGAAGACTGGTACAACCATTACACTCTTCTCAATGCATCCCGAGAGACCATATACCTTACCATCTGCGACAAAGGTCTACTCAGGAAGCCCAGTCCTATAAAGATCACAACTGATCAGAGGAATCGCTACAAATACTATGATTTTCACGAGGATGTGGGACACAATACATTTGAATGCTACAGCCTCCGCAACCAAATCGAAGGACTGGTAAGGAGAGGACTCTTGGTTGAATTTTTGCAGCAGGTATGGGAAAGAATCAAGGTGGGAAAGTAAGTGCAAGGACAGATGCGAGATGCAGAAGAAAGAAGGAAGGATAGTGGAAAAAACTTGATGCAGCAAATCCAAATCATTCACACCATCAATGGAGGCCCAACACTAGCAGGAGCTTCTAACAACTCAAGAAAGAACCATGCTATGAAGATCCCGAGGTTTACTACTGGCCATGATGTACTCTGGGTCTTTAGGGGATCCCAAGACTATCATCGCTATGCCAAGATTGTATTCACTGAGGATGATGCCTACAACACAGTTCAACCTCATGATGATCCAATGGTAATCATGGTACATGTTAGGTTTTTGATTTGTGTTGGCATGTATTCCATATCAAAACATGTTTCTCTTGTAATGTTTAGTGGTCCATGTGTTGAAGATTTAAGAAGACAAAGAAAGTCTTGGCCACAATTCATGCATGATGCCGGCTTCAAAGAGATATGTGCTTCATCGATCTACAAAGGTATATATAAGACCTCATATCTCATACAAGGCTAGGCACACACACATATAGCATCCTTGTGTGTTCCTTCATAGTAAAACATCATTTATATATCACTTTCACACACTTGATAATATATGCTCATGCATTTATACTATCTTGACAAACTTTGCTTATTGCATGTTCTAGGACTATGTCTAGGAAATAGCATATGTGTATGTCTTTGTATTTATATGTTTCCGTATTTTTGTATTTGGACTTGAATATGTTCTATTATGATTCCTTATTGAGTTCTGATTGTTTCGGTTACTCATTCACTTAGTTTCGAGTCCAAACGATGTAGCTACGCTACTTTTCGTTCTTATTCGTTGAGTTCACTTCATCGTCATTTTCCGAGATGATTTCTCAACCATTTTTCAAAGTTTCATAGTCTTCATCGTGCATGAGGGAGTCATGATTCGTAATCAGAAAACAGATTTAATATCGGAGTTCGGAGGCCCGAGTACGGCTGAAGAACACGAGAGGTGCGCGGGAGAGCAAGCGAGGCCAAGTGGCCAAGCCGTGTGGGAACCGTGGGGCCCACGGCCAGAGGACCTCTCTGGTCCAGTGTGTCCCACGCGCCCCCCACAGGCCAGGTTGAGGTGGCCCTCTTTGATTGGCCAAAAATTCCTCTCTCTCTCCTTTCTTTTAAATTCCCAAACTCCCTCCATTTCATTTTCAAGAAGAAAGAGTTGCAATTCCCGTCAGAATTTTTCTCTCCAATTTTCTCACCTTCCAAACACCATAACTTTCTCATACGAAGTCGGAATTGAGTGATTCAAGTTGGAGATTGTTCGTAATCGAGTTCTCTACCTTTTCCATGTGGTTTGGAAGCTGTTTGATCGATTTTTCTGGTGGTTCTACACAGAAAACCGAACCAGCTCGTGAATCCAAGGTATTGGTCATATCTTTGGGATTTCTTCTTTTATAACCTTCAATTTGCTTGGGGTTTCTTCTTCTATATATACTTGTATGTTTGGTGAATGCCATTGAGAAAGATAACTTCACAATCAATCCTAATCAAAAGTCTATTTAGAGACATTTGTGAACTAGTTTCCATGATTCTAGGTTTTTCACATGTTTGTGAGTTGTATTGTGATTAGGTTGATTTCTTAGGTTGTTTGTAACTTGATTGAATCAATTTTGTGATAAATGACCTTGAGATTTGTTTTGATCCTTTGATTGATGAAATCTAGGATTATTGTATTTGTATGTCTTTTAGAGCTATCTAAGATTTAATTGATTTACATCTTAAATCCTTGCTCTATATTTTTGGCTAGAATATTGATTGATTTGATCTCATGTCTCTAGCATTTTATTTTATGTTTATAGCATCTTGAACTTGTACTTCATGAATATATATTGTTCAAGTGCTATATGTATGAATGAGACTTTGAGCTTTATGTGTTTGGTGTTTACACATGCTCTAGGTTTTATTCTTGTATTTAGCATCTAGACTTTTATTACTTGTGATATCACATGTTTAGGTCTATTTGTACCATGGGATGTATTGATCACATGTTCTATGTTGAATTGATTGTTTGCATCATTTGCATTCACATGATCACACTAGGAAGTCCTTGTAAAAGGCATGAAGTCTTGGTTAGAGTCGGGATGACTCGGATAGCCAAGCAAGAAGACTTGTCTAGAGTCGGGAGGACTTGGATAGGCAAGCAAGAAATCATGGCTAAAGTCGGGAGGACTCGGATAGTCATGCATGGGAGGCTCCCTAGAGGCATGAGTGCCTTGGATAGGGAGTTGGCTATTATATTGGTAGGCCTAGGCGTATGGTTAGACATAAACTCCAAAAGAGCGGGGTACACGGGAGGTGTATGTACTCTTGAGGAATTTCTAATCTTCCATCGATGTTGGTTTTGTGTGTTGTCCAATATATGGTGGTTCCGCATAATTGAGGGATTTCATACTTTCTAATAGGGTTGGGTAGACTTAGACTCCACTAGGTTAGGTGAGCTAAAGATTGGTCACTTTGTGGATTCTCTATTTTTATCATCCAATATATATAGTACTCAATGGTTGTAGTTCAGCCCGTGGATGTTTCCTCCTTTGAGGTTTTACCCCGTTAAAAAATCTCTTATGTTAATTCTTCCTATCTCCATCTCTTATATTTTATTTATGTATGTTATTATCTTGTTTCATATTATTCACTTGTGATGTATAGTGAAGCAAGTATTTGTAAAGTGTGATTTGTGGATTCATTCTTTTAATCATTTTTGTATGTATGATTCTTTTGTATATTGTAATTTTGTATAGTGATATTTGATCACTCTTGTAACTCATTGAACATCTATTGTAATACAAGTATTCTTTGTTGTTGTGTTTATTTGTTCTTATACCTTATACAACTAGGTGATAGACATAGACCTTGTTCACATGATTACATCCACATATTGTCTATGTATGTCTTTCTTGATTTATTTTGTTGTGTGTAAGGCTACCTTGAGGGACAAACGAAAGTTTGTTCAAGGGATTGAAAAAAGGTGTAAAAACCTATTCACCCCCCCTTCTAGGTATGCCTTAAGCAATTTAACTACGTTTGTATACTTTCAATTGGTATCAGAGTGGGTCGTCGGACGGCACTCGACGAGATCCGGTTTATACTTACTTGTGGATTGCTTAGGTTTTTGCAAGTATTGTTTTCCAAGATGATGTGATGACCGAAGGGGCTTCGAATTCTAGGCCTCCTCTTCTCAAGTGCCACAACTATGGGTTTTGGAAATTGAGGATGAAGGCTTACATTCGCTCTATTGATAAGAGAGCTTAGATGACCGTTGAAGAAGGTTACCTTGCTCCCAACAAGATTGAGAATGGAGTGACTGTTTCCAAGTCTAGGAGTGAGTGGTCTACAAATGAGTTCGAGTTAGCAAAATGGCATCATCGGGCAGTGAATGTTATTTTCGGAGGTGTTGATAGTAGGCAATTTTCCTACATTCAAAACCTAGAAACCGCAAATGAGGCATGGGAAGCTCTCCAAGTCACCAATGAGTGGACTAAAGTGGTGAAGAAGTCTCGTCTTCAATTGCTCACTTCCCAATTTGAGGTTTTGCAAATGGGTGAGGAAGACAAGTTTGTTGACTTCCAAGACAAGCTACTAGACATCGCCAACCAATGCCAAGCTCTTGGTTCTCCTATCTCCGGTGAGAGGCTAAATTGGAAGATTCTTGGATCACTTCCAAAGAGGTTCAAAGCCAAGGTTACTGCCATTGAAGAGAGCAAAGACGTTGACGTCATGAGCTTAGATGAGTTGCTAGGATCTCTTCAAACTTTTGAGGCCTGCATGAAACCGAAGGCTAAGCACAAGGGTTTAGCTCTCAAGGTTGTCAAGGAAGCTAGTAGTAGCTATGATGATAAGGAGATGGCTTTATTGGTTAGGAAGTTTAGGAAGTTCATGAGGAAAGGTGCCAAGCCAAGTGGCAAGTACTCAAGGGACAAGGAAGTCAAGAAATCCTTTACTCCACCTCATGAGAGGAGTGGCCATGCTAAAGCAATAGAAAGGTTCAATGCTTCAAGTGTAAGAAGTTTGGACATTATGGTTCGGAGTGTCCTAGTGGTGATTCCAAGAAGGACAATAAGGGAAAAGCTTTGGCGGCTACATGGAGTGAAGATGATGACTCTTGTGATAAGGAGAGCTCAAGTGATGAGTCTGTAGGGAAAAATACCGTAGTACACGCAGCGGAAGCGAGACTAAAAATAGTTTTAGTATGTTTTAAAATTTTTCCTTTTTATGAACCTTAACCCTTTAAATTAATTAACCATATATAAAGTAACAAAAGTATAATACCTTCTGTTGCGTGATCCGATTGACTTACGTCGATGGTAATCAGCAAGATCTTTGTAAGGATTCCCGTTTTGTTGATTGGCTTATTTCGTGGTCAAACCACATGTTGGGGTTTTGAATGTAAGGGTAGTCTAAGTGTTTAAGGTTAAAAATCAAAGGCCCTTCGATGACCTCAAGATACAAGCACGCCAAAGGTATAATCTCTTGTGCTTGGTTTTCTTTGAAGAGAATTAGGAGCACACACACACTTAGCATTCTTGCTATGATTGCATATTTGCTTATTTTTATGTGCATCTCTTCACATGTCACTTTACACACTAGCAGTTTGGTTGATATATCTTGTTGTGTGTATATGTGCTTTATAATTCGTTTCCCAACATTGTTCGGAAACGTCCGCGCTTGCACTAATGAGTGCTTGGTTTCGCGCAAAGACCGCCTATGGAGAATGCCCTTGGCTTCTCCTTGGTTTTCACCATTGTTGGTGATCGGCGGTTATGATCGGCGGCCTGGCCGCCGAATGAAACCGCCGTTTCAGTCCAGATTGGTCTGAAGCAATTATGCGGTCAAGATCGGCGGTCACGACCGCCGTTCGAAACTACCGTTCATACCTGATCGATTTTAATCTCTCGGTCTAATTCGGCGGTTGGATGGACGATCACGAAATCGCCGAATGAAACAGCCGTTGATGCTCTGTTCTTCACGAGCTCAATTCAGCGGTCGTGATCGGTGGCCTTGCCGCCGATTGAAACCGCCGAACGGTGTGTTTCAGGGGCAAAATTGTCTTTTCACTTGCCCAATTCTTGATGTCTATAAATATCTTATTTTCTCATTCTCTGATTAAGTTCTTTGAGACCTTAGAACCCTAAACTTTCAAGAGAGATTTTTGAGAAAAAATCAAATCAAGAACTCAACTTTAAACACTCAAATCAATTCCTTTTTGCATCAAATTTCATATTGCATCCTCTATGTCTACATAGAAAGCATCTATGATTGGATTGGCATCATCACAATATGCTTGGTAAGATTTTGATTAGTTTCATCTTATTTTAGTATTTTTACTATCAAGCATATTCTCTTTTAATTTACTTGTATGTTTTTGATCATATGATAAATACAAGAATAGAGAATTAATTGTGATGAATTAATTGAGTGTTGTTGATTGTGATAGCTAATTAGGTTTTTAATTAATCTTGATTAGCTAAGCTATTTGACATGTCATTTAGCAATTGATATCTAGGGTTGATTAAATTGATTATATCATCATCCTAGATAAGCATCTAAGGTTACCTAGCCTTGTTTGTTATTTGAATATTCATATATATTCACATAGGTTGTTTCTCTTCATTGAGAAGTAAGTCTTGAGGCTAAGAGTGCTTAGGCCTCAAGCAAATTGGAATAGGGTTGCTAATAAAGGCCCGCTGGGTAGAAGTGAGGGGTTACAGACCGGAGTGTTAGACGAGGTCTACATAGGTTGTAAACTTCATTTCAATTAGTGATTTCGAGTTCCGAGTGTGGCACACTATACAGCCCGTGGTTTTTCACAGTGGTTGGGTTTCCACGTATATATCAAGTGTTATTTAAATTCCGCATCTTATTACACTTGTATGTATTTTTGACTAGTAGGGGCATTTTCGTAAAATTGACTTGCATGCGAAAATTGGGTAATATTTGATAAAATCTATTCACCCCCCCCTCTAGCTTTATATTATACACACCTTGAGAACTTTCAATTGGTATCAGAGCAGGTTCCTAGATATACTTAGGTGATCCTAGCTCATTTTAGGTGTGTTGTGCATTTGTGTGATTTTTGCTCATTCATACATTTTGCATACATTTCATTCATTCATTTACAATGAGTGGATTCGGTGGCAACCATGAGGGTGCTTCAAGCACACGGCCTCCTCTTCTCACCGTTGTGAATTATGCCTTATGGAAAGGCAAGATGGAGGCATATGTGTGCCAAATCCATGATAGGGCATGGATGGCAATTGAAGATGGGTATGCACCTCCTATGATGACTCCCACGAGTGGTGGAGAAGAAGTACTCAAGCCCAAGGCCCAGTGGTTACCTGAAGAGTTTGAGACTTCAAAATGGAATAGGAAGGCATGGCATGCTCTTCTATGTGCAGTGGATGAAAATCAGTACAAACTGATTCAGAACACTAGGATAGCCAAGGAGGCATGGGATATCCTACAGGTTGCACATGAGGGAACCGATGTCGTTAAGGATTCCAAGCTACAAGTCCTTCAAACGCAATTTGAGTTGCTTAAAATGGAGGAGGACGAGTGCTTCAATGACTTTGAAGTCAAGTTGATGGATATTGTGAATCAAAGCCATCAACTCGGTGATCCTTATTCGGATAGGAGAGTTAAGCAGAAAATTATGAGGTCTCTCCCCGCTAGGTTCGAATCAAAAGTGACGGCTTTAGAGGAAAATAGCACATACAAGGATATGAAGCCGAGCGAGGTGATTGGAAGACTCCTCGCCTATGAATCTAGGAAGGCTCCTAGCATTTCACCTCCTAAAAAGCAAAAAGGAATTGCTTTGAATGCTTCCAAGGTTGTGAAGGAGGAAAAATGTGACTCGGACGAAGACATGGCATTGTTGCTAAGAAGGTTCAAGAAATTCATCAAGTTCGAGAAGAAAGGCTTTGGATCCAAAGGCCAAGACTTGAAGAAAAAGGCTCCCTTCAAAAGTTTTGAGCCTAGGCAAGAGAAGAGTGAAAAGAAAGGGGTCCAATGCTATGAGTGTGGTGGTATAGGTCACATCTCACCCGATTGTGGGAACTTGAAGAACAAGATGGCAAAAGTGATGGCCACCACGTGGAGTGAAAGTGATGACTCCGGAAAGGGAGACAAGTCATCTAGTGATGATGAGCTTACCATCAACTACACGGCATTTGGGGCCACTTGTGTAGAAGATAAAGTTGTTGGTAAGAATGACTTGACTAGTGATCCCATAGAAGAAATTGATAAAGAAGTAGCTCTAGAGGTGATAAGCGAAGCTACTCATTGGGATATGTCTCTCATTGACTCAAGAGACCAAGGTGAAGGTCTAAATGAGGGAAATGACTCCATTAGTGAGAATGAGAGTGGAGGAGATAACTTAAGTGAAGATGACTCCTCATCTAACTCTACAAATGGAAGTGTAGAGAAAATGGATGTGAATGACTTTATAGTCAAGTGTGAAAGTTCATTGGAGAAGAAAAATAGAAAGTTGAAGATTTTAGAGGATGAAAACCTAGAACTTTCAACACACAATGACCACTTAAGTAAACAAGTGGAGGCATCCAAGAAGATTCAAGACAAGCTAAGGGATGAGCTAGCTATGTCTAAGAGGAATGAAGAAGGGTTGAAGAGAGAGCTTGTTGAAGCCATAGAGTCATTGTCTAGGATGACTACAAGCACCAAGAAACTTGACCACATTCTTGGTAGTGGAAAGAACCCTTGTGACAAGAGAGGCATTGGGTATGAAGTAAGCAAGGAGATCACTACTCTAACCAAGACCATCTTTGTCAAGAGTTTGGGCAAGAATGAAGCCTCACCGGTGCACACACCTAGGAAGAAAATTGATCTAGGACAATGATCAAGAAGTGCACATGTGAAAGAAGCTTTAAAGAGACAACCTCAAGCTCAAAAAGTTGCTCAACCAAACTTCCCTTAAGCTCATATTCATCAAGGGAAGAGGCCAATCATGCAAAATGGAACAAGGAAGCAAATGAGACTGGTTCAACAGCAAATAAGATTTGAACCCGCTCAACCACAAAGTCATGGGAAGGCTCTTATGCATGCACATGGACATGGTATGAATTCTAAATTTATCCCTACATGTCACTTTTGTGGTATTAATGGTCACATTAGACCAAATTGCTTTCATTTCATTAAATTATGTAGAATCAAAAGCATGATTGAAAAGAGAATGACAAGAGCTAGAATGCATGCTAATAGGAAGGAAAATATTCATGTTCATGATCCTATTATTTCTAGTACTCTTGAACCATTGTCCACTAGGAAGAAAAATGTCATATCTATGTGGATAAGGAAAAATGAACCCGCTTGCTACGAGACTAACAAGTCTCAAATAGGTTCAACTAAGTCCAATAGACTTGGTAGGTCCATAGGACCTCATGCCCTTTATTAATGAAGGATGATACTAACCCCATATGGGGAACTCAAGCAAAGAGAGCTATTTTTGCATTCTTGTCACTTGCAAAAAATTTGAAAAATCTTATGCTTCCTTGTTGATTGCTTGGGTAAGCTTGGTTGCACAAATGTATATATATTTTCAATTCAATAAGTGTGAATCTTGCTTGTTTACAATCCATGTCATATTTATGTTCAAACATGCATTTTGGACTAGGAGATGTATATAGGCAGTATGATTTGAATGACCTATGATTATCTCCATGACATGATGATTCTCTTATAACATGCTAATGTCTTATGAAAAGCATGAAATTCATGTACATGCTCAAATGAAAAAGCATGAATTGAGAATTGCGTTCTTAAATGCAAAAACTTGTGTGAAAAAAAGCTTATGAGACTCAAATGAAAAAGGATCTTGTATCCATTCAAGGATTTTACAATCCAAATGTCTCTCTTTCTTTATTGGTTGAACATGTCTACTATCATACGGGTTTCATTCCCAGAAAAATCAAATAGGGTGCAAAGTTGCTCATGACATGTTTAGCTTATAAAGTTGGATATAGTTGTTCTTAAATTGAAATCAATGAAATTTCTATATCCTTGCTTCTCTCATGACAATGGTGAAATTGGTTTGAATTCCTATTAGAAACCTTTGTCATTTGCTTTGCCAAATACCATGGTATTTTGGACTTGAATGCTATATGTCTTGTATGCAAAGCATTTTGTTTCACACATTTTATCTAATAAATCTCCTCGTTTCTCTCCGATTAATTGAGATTGCATAAAGTGACTTATATTGATTATGCATATACTAGAATGCTACTATCTCTCTTTGCCTTAAGTGACCCGGTTGGGGACTACTCCTTTGCCTATATCATGACAAAAAGGGGGAGTAGAATGTGGTAAGGGGAGGTGCAAATTGTTGTAGCTATTGGTGCACATTGGGGAGAATATATATTGAGAGGGAGTAACCCTTTGAGGGGGAGCATTGCATACACAAACATTGCATAATGTTGTGCTTGATTTTTTATATATATGCAAATGCTTGTTTTAATCTCACTTGATTCATCTCACCTTTTCTTGTTTTGGAAAGTTTAGAAACCTTGTTTCAGGGAATGATTGTTCTACAAGAGATTGAAGACTTCAAGTTTTATTTTTATATATCTCTTTGTATTGTAGAAAATCTTCATTGACCCATAGGTTTATTTTGTTGTGAGGAATCAATGTGAGTGGTGGTTTTGTCACGAAATAGCCAAAGGGGGAGATTGTAAGGATTCCCGTTTTGTTGATTGGCTTATTTCGTGGTCAAACCACATGTTAGGGTTTTGAATGTAAGGGTAGTCTAAGTGTTTAAGGTTAAAGATCAAAGGCCCTTCCATGACCTCAAGATACAAGCACGCCAAAGGTATAATCTCTTGTGCTTGGTTTTCTTTGAAGAGAATTAGTAGCACACACACACTTAGCATTCTTGCTATGATTGCATATTTGCTTATTTTTATGTGCATCTCTTCACATGTCACTTTACACACTAGCACTTTGGTTGATATATCTTGTTGTTTGTATATGTGCTTTATAATTCGTTTCCCGACATTGTTTGGAAACGTCCGCGCTTGCACTAATGAGTGCTTGGTTTCGCGTGAAGACCGCCTATGGAGAATGCCCTTGGCTTCTCCTTGGTTTTCACCATTGTTGGTGATCGGCGGTTATGATCGGCGGCCTGGCCGCCGAATGAAACCGCCGTTTCAGTCCAGATTGGTCTGAAGCAATTATACGGTCAAGATCGGCGGTCACGACCGCCGTTCATAACTAATCGATTTTAATCTCTCGGTCTAATTCGGCGGTTGGATCGGCGGTCACGAAACCGCCGAATGAAACCGCCGTTGATGCTCTGTTCTTCATGAGCTCAATTCGGCGGTCGTGATCGGCGGCCTGGCCGCCGAACGGTGTGTTTCAGGGGCAAAATTGTCTTTTCACTTGCCCAATTCTTGATGTCTATAAATATCTTATTTTCTCATTCTCTGATTAAGTTCTTTGAGACCTTAGAACCCTAAACTTTCAAGAGAGATTTTTGAGAAAAAATCAAATCAAGAACTCAACTTTAAACACTCAAATCAATTCCTTTTTGCATCAAATTTCATATTGCATCCTCTATGTCTACATAGAAAGCATCTATGATTGGATTGGCATCATCACAATATGCTTGGTAAGATTTTGATTAGTTTCATCTTATTTTAGTATTTTTACTATCAAGCATATTCTCTTTTAATTTACTTGTATGTTGTTGATCATATGATAAATACAAGAATAGAGAATTAATTGTGATGAATTAATTGAGTGTTGTTGATTGTGATAGCTAATTAGGTTTTTAATTAATCTTGATTAGCTAAGCTATTTGACATGTCATTTAGCAATTGATATCTAGGGTTGATTAAATTGATTATATCATCATCCTAGATAAGCATCTAAGGTTACCTAGCCTTGTTTGTTATTTGAATATTCATATATATTAACATAGGTTGTTTCTCTTCATTGAGAAGTAAGTCTTGAGGCTAAGAGTGCTTAGGCCTCAAGCAAATTGGAATAGGGTTGCTAATAAAGGCCCGCTGGGTAGAAGTGAGGGGTTACAGACCGGAGTGTTAGACGAGGTCTACATAGGTTGTAAACTTCATTTTAGTGATTTCGAGTTCTGAGTGTGGCGCACTATATAGCCCGTGGTTTTTCCCAGTGGTTGGGTTTCCACGTATATATCAAGTGTTATTTAAATTCCGCATCTTATTACACTTGTATGTATTTTTGACTAGTAGGGGCATTTTCGTAAAATTGACTTGCATGCGAAAATTGGGTAATATTTGATAAAATCTATTCACCCACCCCCCCCCCCCCCCCCCCTCTAGCTTTATATTATACACACCTTGAGAACTTTCAATCCTAGCACGAACGTGAATCACCTAGGAGCGTGGTCTCCCTTTTCTTTGAATTGCAAACCTGATAATGGACAAACAAACTTTTCTTTTTCCTTGTCAGTCTTAAAACAATCAAAAGAATACAAAAATTATTCCGGTTACTTTTGAGTTCTCAATCTAATGATCGAAACTCGCGTGAACCTAATTCGATGTTGTACACACAAGCTTATTGATGAACAAGCAATTAGTGTACCATCAAAAGAATAATCTCTTCTCTCTTTTATGTTTTAGTAGAATAATCAAATACTTGTCTATGAGTTTAGAAGAAGAAGAAAATTGAATCAACCAAGCATTAGAGGTGGCCGAACCCTATCATAAGAAATATATAGGGTGGCAGAATTTTGCTTCCTCTTTCATTTAGGGTTGCTGAAATCTTCCTATATTGCCATTAAGGTTGCCGCAAATCCCATAGAAAAAAGGATATGTGTTGCACCCTAATACACATCATCTTTTAGACTTCTAACCCTAATCCAACTCATAAGTATTTTTATTCTTTTATTAACTAAATAAAAAGACTTCTTATTTGATTAAATAAATAAACTTAATTATTTATTTTCTTATCAAACAAGTCTTTTACTTTTAGTATACTACTACCACTAGGAAACTTATTTCCTGATCAGAAAAAGATTTGTTTCTTAATTAAACAATTAATTAATAAATTAATTAATTCTTATTTAATTAAACAATGAAACAAAATAATATGTTTGGCTAATATTTTAACCTTGCCGCCCCACATGTATAAAATGGGCCATATATTATTTTCTTATTTCATTTAATCCATTGGACTTTAAATAAAAAGCCCACATGTGAACCAGACCCATTCTTACTAAAAGAAACAAGCCCACATGCCTTTCATTAATATATTAATATAATTGAGCAGCCCATTAAATAAATAATGTGCAAATTATATTCTTAATATATTAAATGCAATTCTAGATGGACCCATAAATTGGTCCGGTAGAATATATCAAGTGATCCATGCAAGTCCGTGTGGATTGGGGATCTTGGCAGGCTATCTAAATTTAAGCTTCAATAGACACAACTTAATCACAATCAACAAATGATTCACTTAGGTCCGATCCATTAATTTTAACTCATTCCACTAAAGAGCTAAAATTGAACTCTTAAATAAAGATAGAAAAGGAAGATGTTCCTCTTTCATAACTGAAACAAATTATAGCACGGTGTGTATAAAACTATCTAGAGGGGGGGTGAATAAATTTTAAGCTTTTTACCCAATTTTTCGTGTTAGTCAAAATTACGAAATTACCCATAAATAGATAAAGCAATAAATCAAGTATAAAATGCGGGAATTAAATAACACTTGATTTTTACGTGGAAACCCTCACGGGAAAAACCACGGGCTAGTAAGTAAACCACACTCGAACCTCGAATCCACTAAATGTGTAAAACGATTACAACCTAATCCCGGAAGTAATCACACACCTACCTAATCCCGGTATGAGTGAACCTAGTCCAATTTGCTTGCGATCTAAGCAACCTAATCCCGGAATCTACACACAAGACTTACTTTCTCAATGAAGAGAATAAAACCCTAAGTGAATATATGAATATTCAAATGCAACATAGAGCAAGGGAAACCCTATATGCTTATGTAAGATGATTAATATGCAATTATAACAATCCTAGATATTAAAAACTAAATGACATGTTCAATCAAATAGTTTAGCTAATCAAGATTAAGCACAAAACCTAATTAGCTATCACAATACAACTTCTCAAACATACATCACACTAATCTCAATCTTGTATCAAAAGATATATGAAAATCATACAAGTAATAAATTGAGATTGCTTGTTAAGAAATACACAAAATATGTAAGATATTAGTGAAAAGCTTACCTGTTAGGATTATGCTCAATAGCAAGAGTGTAATGTTGTAATTAACAATCTTTTTCATATTAATAAAGTGATTTCTGGTTTAACAAATCGTATAGCATTTATAGTTTAATATTATAATTGTCAAAGTAAATAATCATAAGGTCTAAAGACTATGAGAAAAGAAGAATTGTTCGTACATCTGGATATGTATGTGGTAGACACAATTCTTTAGTTAGTGTTGAATAATGTTCACAACTTAAGTTAAAGGTTGGGCACCTTTATCTTGTTAAAGTTGTAGAATTCTTTTGCTAGCATTTGAGTGGGATCAAATGAGATATGATGAGTCTAAATCATCGGAGTGTCTTCGAGCAAAAGGATCTAGTGCACTGGGTGCATTGAACAGGATCACAATGAAAAGCTTTATCTAGAACCGTCAATAGATAATAGTCTTTTCATTATCAGGACAATCGGAGAGTCTATCTTAATCCTGAGATAAATGATGGACTTATGGTTGCAAGTGATATCATTTGAGTTATCAATGAGTACGATTATATTGCATAGTCTATCCTCGATAGTTTGGTGATATTCATTTGTTAATCGATAGAGGACTTCATTTATAGATATGGACATCGTGGCTCCATTTAATTAAATGAGAGTATAATATCATCATATAGATGTTTTGAGGTAATTGGATATTAAATCTCAACGTTGAGTTTTCGATAGTGTCTATTGAAAACATGGCTTCTGGACAAGTCAAAATATCCAAGTTCAAAACGTGGTCATATGAGTAAATATGGTAACTTGGAGAGTTATAGGCGGTCTATGAACTCTTGGCGATTACTGATATTAATCACGAGGATACACTATCTCCTATATGATTGTCTAGGGTATGAATGAGGAGCATCTTCCTTTTCTATCTTTATTTAAGAGTTCAATTTTAGCTCTTTAGTGGAATGAGTTAAAATTAATGGATCGGACCTAAGTGAATCATTTGTTGATTGTGATTAGGTTATGTCTATTGAAGCTTAAATTTAGATGGCCCGCCAAGATCCCAATCCACACGGACTTGCATGGATCACTTGATATATTCTACCGGACCAATTTAAGGGTCCATCTAGAATTGCATTTAATATATTAAGAATATAATTTGCACATTATTTAAGTAATGGGCTGCTCAATTATATTTATATATTAATGAAAGACATGTGGGCTTGTTTCTTTTAGTAAGAATGGGTCTGGTTCACATGTGGGCTTTTTATTTAAAGTCCAATGGATTAAATGAAATAAGAAAATAATATTTTGGCCCATTTATTCAAGTGGGGCGGCAAGGTTAAGTTTTAACCTAATATATTATTTTGTTTCATTTGTTTTAATTAAATAAGAATTAATTAATTTATTAATTAATTGTTTAATTAAGAAACAAATCTTTTCTGATTAGGAAATATGATTCCTAGTGTTATACTATTGTTGGTAGTATACTAAAAGTAAAAGACTTATTTGGTAAGAAAATAAATAAATAATTTTATTTATTTAATCAAATAAGAAGTCTTTTATATTTAGTCAAATAAAGGAATAAAAGATTTATGAATTCAATTAGGGTTTAAAGTCTTAAACTAAATAGGAAATATGGTGCAATACAAACTCTTTTGGGCTTGAGAATTGCGGCAACCCTAGTCCCTTTTAGGTTGTGATTTTCGGCCACCCTAAGTAAAAGAAGAGAAGAAAATTTGGCCACCTATATAAGTGCTCTTATAGATTTCGGCCACCATAAGTTGTTCAAGAGACAATTTTTCTTCTTCTTCTCAATTCATAGAAAGCTTTTATTCTACTAAAACAAATAGGAGTGTTAGATTATTCTTTGATAGTATACTATTTGCTTAATCATCAATAAGCTTGTGTATACGATATCGATCTAGGTTCACGCGAGTTTCGATCATTAGATTGAGAACTCAAAAGTGACCGGAATAATCTCAGTCATTCTTTTGATTGTTTTTGTGACTAACAAAGAAAAGAAAGTTTGTTTTGTCCATTCACAGGTTTGCAATTCAAAGAAAAAGGGAGACCACGCTCCTAGGTGATCCACGTTCGTGCTAGGATTGAAGATCTTGCGGATTACCATCGACGTAAGTCAATCGGATCACGCGACAAAAGGTATTCTACTTTTTGGTTATTGTATATGCATGTTTAATTAATTAAAGGGTTTAAGGTTCATAAAGGAAAAATTTTAAAAGTCACTAAATCTTATTTTTAGTCTCGCTTCCGCTGCGTGTACTACGGTATTTTTCCCTACATTACCAAGCAAAGATGAAGAATCCATGCAAAGAGACATCTAGATGATCAAGGATGATGCTAGATGATGATTGATGATCATGAAAAGTGTTTTAGTAAACTAAAAATGAGTTCTTTGGAATTTTTCTTCTCTTTGAAAAATATCCTAAGTATAGAATCTGAATATGAACTCTCTTAATTGACCTAAAGTCAAAGTGGCATATATATAGGGGGCCAAAACAAGGTGTGGTCGTTTTGATAAGTTGGCCTCATATTTGCCTTGGGCGCTGTACGTAGAGCGCCTTTTGTACAGCGCCCCAACTCTGTTCTCACGGGAAAACAGAGTGGCGCTGTACGTAGAGCGCTTTGTACAGCGCCTGTACAGCGACCCAACAGCGACCGAATTAAATCAATCAGGTCTGAACAGCGCTCAATGGGCACTGTTCGTACAGCGCTTTTGGGAGCGCCCAATGCAAAAATGCAATCCTAAGTCTAAGCATGACAAGGCAATTGGATATGCAAGATGCAATCAAACTAACATGCAAGAAGAGATGTTAATGAACATTAATGCACAAAAATAAGACACACAACATACAAGTATTAAACATATGCATGAGTTGTGAGTGTGTGCAACTATCTCTTCAAGACAAGTAAGCACAAAGAAATATACCTTCGGTGCTTATCAATACGAGGTCTTCAAAGGGCTTCGAACAATAAATCTGATACCTAGGCTACCCTTACAAAAAACCCCAACATGTGGTTTGTCCACAAAATAAGCCAATCAACAAATGGAACCTTACAATCCCCTTTGGCTATTTCGTGACAAAACCACCACTCACATTGATTCCTCACAAAAAATAGAAACTACGGGACAACTATGATATTCTACAATACAAAGAGATAAGAAAATAAAACTTCAAGTCTACAATCTCTTTTAGAATAATCAAGCCCTGAAAAGAAAGTTTCTAACATTTCCAATACAAGAAAAGTGTGAGATTAATCAAGTGAGAACCATACCAAGCATTTGCATTAAAATAAATAGGCACAACATTATGCAATATATGTGTATGCAATGCTCCCCCTCAACGGGTTACTCCCCCTCAATGAATGTTTCCCCCACAATGGGTTACTCCTCCTCAATGAATGTTCTCCCCAATATGCACAATTGCTTCTATTTTGCAACTCCCCTTACCATATCCTACTCCCCCTTTTTGTCATGATATAGGCAAAGGAGTAGTCCCCAACCAGGTCACTCATAGCAATGAGAGATAGAAGCATGCAAGATATTTGCATATACATATAAGTCACTTTATGCACCTCAATTAATTAAAGAGAAACGAGGAGAGTTATTTGAGAAAAATGTGTGAATCAAACATGCTTTGCATACAAGACATGTAGCAATCAAGTCCACAATATCATGGTATTTGGCAAAGCAAATGACAAGGTGTCTAATAAGAATTCAAACCAATTTCACCATTGTCATGAGAAAAGCAAGGATATAAAGTTTTTATTGATTTTAATATATGAGCAACTATATCCAACTTTATAAGCGAAGCATGGCATGAGCGACTTTGCACCCTATTAGATTTTTCCGGATAAATATCCGTATGATAGTAGCCATGTTCAACTAATAAAGAAAGAGAGACATTTGGAATATAAATTCCTTTGAACGGATACAAGATCCTTTATTCATTTTGAGTCTCATAAGCTTTCACACAAGTTTTACATTTTAAGAATATGCAATCATCAATTCATGCTTTTCATGTGAGCATGTTATATGAATTTCATGCTTTTTCATTTGACATTAGCATGTTTTTAAGAATCATCATGTCATGGAGATAATCATAGGTCATTCAAATCATACTTCCTACATACATCTCCTAGTCCAAAAATGCATGTTTGAACATAAATATGACATGGATTGTAAACAAGCAAGGTTCACACTTATTGAAAAGAAAACATATATACATATGTGCAACCAAGCTTATTCAAACAATTAAAAGAAGAGGCATAAGTTATTTAGAATTTTTTGCAAGATACAAGAATGCAAAATAGCTCTCTTTGCTTGAGTTCCCCATATGGGGTCAAATTACAAAACACATCACTCCACAAGACATATCCCAATAGATCTACTTAGTGTTTTAAATCGAGTAGAATCTAAGGGTTTAGTAAATAGGTCCGCAAGTTGATCATTAGTACCTACATGTTCAAGTACTATGCATTTATTTTCAACAAGCTCTCTAATGAAATGATGGCGGATGTCAATATGCTTAGTTCTAGAATGTTGCACCGGATTCTTGAAAATATTAATGGCACTCATGTTATCACAAGAGAGAGTGAGAGTACCTTGGTTGAATCCGTAGTCTACTAGCATTTGCTTCATCCATAGGAGTTGTGTGTATCCACTCCCCGCGGCTATGTACTCGGCCTTGGCCATGGACAAGGAAATCGAGTTTTGCTTCTTGCAAAATCAAGACACCAAGTTGTTGCCTAGAAAGAAGCAACCGCCCGATGTGCTCTTCCTGTCATCACAATTTCCTGCCCAATCCGCATCACTATATCCTACAAGACTAGGATTAGTGTCAAATGAGTACCAAATTCAATAACTAAAAGTCCCATTCACAAAGCGAATGACTCTCTTAACCGAAGATAGATGGTACTCCTTGGGATCGGATTGGTACCTAGCACAAACTCCTACACTAAATGATATATCGGGCCTACTTGCGGTCAAATAGAGCAAGCTCCCTATCATGCCACGATATAAGGTTTGGTCCACACTTTTACCGCTAGCATCTTTGCTTAGCTTCAAAATGGTGCTCATAGGAGTGTCACAATGTTTGGCTTTTTCAAGACCAAACTTCTTCACTAGGTTTTTGGCATATTTGGCTTGGGTTATGAAAATCCCATCATCTAGTTGCCTAATTTGCAAACCTAGGAAGTAACTAAGCTCACCAACAAGACTCATCTCAAATTCATGAGACATAACATCAACAAATTGTAGGACCTTGGTGTTGTTGGTGGAGCCAAACACTATATCATCAACATATATTTGAGCTATGAAAAGCTCATCATTGTTTCTTTTGATGAATAGTGTCTTGTCAACACTACCACGTGTGTAGTCATTGTCAACAAGAAATTGAGTGAGGCGTTCATACCAAGCCCTCGGTGCTTGTTTCAACCCATATAGAGCCTTCTTGAGGCGATAGACATGGTTGGGGTGGTGAGCATCCACAAACCCCTTGGGTTGTTCAACAAACACTTCCTCTTGCAAGAAGCCATTGAGGAAGGTACTCTTGACATCCATTTGGTGCAATTTGAACTTATGCACACAAGAAATGGACAAGAGAAGCCTAATTGACTCTAAACTGGCAACGGGAGCAAATGTCTCCTCAAAGTCGATTCCCTCAATTTGAGAGTACCCTTGTGCTACAAGTCTAGCCTTGTTCCGCACTATGTTGCCATCCTCATCGGATTTGTTCCTAAATATCCATTTAGTGCCTATGACATTAGTGGTCTTAGGCCTAGGAACTAGAGTCCAAACCTCATTCCTTTCGAATTGGTTTAGCTCTTCTTGCATGGCATGAACCCAAAATTCATCATTTAAGGCCTCTTCAACCTTTTTGGGTTCAATTTGAGAGGTGTAGCATGTGTAGGTAATAAGATTAGCGAGTTGATGTCTAGTCCTAACACCCTCATTAACCTCTCCAATGATATCTTCTTTATCATGGAGTTTCCTAACCCATGGAACGGGTTATTTAGAGTCCATGAGAGGAACTCTATCAATAGGTTGTGTGTCATCATTGTTGACATTAGATGTCCCAACATTAGGAGACACCATAACATTCTCCAAAGGAGAAACATCACTAAAAATAACCTCCTCCTCATGATCATTGGACTTGAGCCTAGTATCATCAAATACGACATTGGATGATTCCATAACACTTAGAGTCTTTAAATTGAAAACTCTATAGGCTCTACTATTCAAGGCATAGCCAATAAAAATACCCTCATCACTCTTAGCATCGAATTTGCCAAGTTGATCACGGTCATTTAAAATGTATCATTTGCTTCCAAAAGTGTGGAAGTAGCTAACATTTGGCCTCTTGCCTTTCCATAACTCATAGGAGGTGTTTCTAGTACCGGGCCTTAGGAAAACTCTATTTCCTATATAGTAAGCCGTATTGATGGCTTCGGCCCATAGGTTCCTAGGGACATTGTTGCTAAGCAACATCACACGGGCCATCTCTTGAAGGACCCTATTTTTCCTCTCAACAACTCCATTTTGTTGAGGTGTCCTAGGAGCCGAAAACTTATGGGAGATGCCTAAACCATTACAAAAGGTTTCAAAGGTAGCATTCTCAAATTCCCTCCCATGGTCACTTCTAATCCGTTTTATGCTTTTAATATTAGAGTTCATCTCATTTTGTATTTTATTACAAAGCATTTTAAACTTATCAAAAGTTTCGGATTTTTCTCTAAGAAAATATGTCCATGTGAACCTAGAGAAATCATCAACACAAACAAACATGTATCTCTTTCCACCCAAACTTTCGGTTTGCATGGGACCCATAAGGTCCATGTAGAGAAGCTCAAGAGGCTCCTTGGTGGTGAGATACATACCCTTTTTGTGCATGCTTTTAGTTTGCTTTCCTTGTTGGCAAGGTCCACAAACACCATTGGCTTTCTTCCCAAGCTTAGGGAGGCCACGCACACAATTGAACTTTCCAAGGGTCCGTAGATCCCTAAAGTTCATGTGGCCAAGTCTTTCATGCCACAACTCAATTTGCTAATCCATGGACACATGATTAGATACAATACTAGCTTCAAGACAATAACAATTGTCGCTAGATCTCATGCTCTTCAACAAGGTTTGTCCATCGGGTTTTAGGATAGAGCAATAATCTTTAGAAAACAAGACGGAATATCCTTCATCACTAAGATGTGAAATGCTTATTAAATTGGCTTTCAAGCCATCAACAAATAAAGCATTGGATAAGGAGGGTAATCCGGGAACGGAAACGGTACCTTTCCCTACAACATTTCTTTTGGATCCATCACCAAAAGTGACATTTCCACCTTCCTCCATAACAAGAGTCTCGAAGAAACACTTGTTTCCCATCATGTGCCTAGAGCACCCACTATCCAAATACCAAAAATTAGAAGAATTTGCCTTCAAGGCTATTTGTGCAACTTGGCACACATTTTCATTCTTTCTAATCCACTTAGCAACAATTTTAGCTTTCTTAGTGATCTTTGGTACATGTGCTCTACTATTCCTAGGATCATGCAAATCAATATTATCATTCCTAGGAACATGCATCTTGGCTCTATTCTTTCTCTTTTCAATCATGCTTCGTGTTCTACACATTTTAATATATTGAAAGCAATTTGGTCTAATATGACCATCACAACCACAAAAGTGACAAATAGGGATGAAAAAAGGAATCATACCTTGTCTTTGTGCACGTATGGGAGCTCGTCCATGTCATTGTGGATAAGTGGGTTCAATCCATCTTCGTTGTTGAACCGGTCTAGGTTGCTTCCAAGCTTAAGGTTGCATGATTGGTCTCTTTCCTTTGTGAGCCAATTGTTGAGGAGTGTTGGCTTGAGGGACCCTAGGGGGTTGAGCTTGAGGTTGCCTTCTTGGCCCCATCTTCACTTGTGCATTTGAGCATTGTCCTACTTCTAATTTCTTCCTAGGAATTTGCACAAATGAAGTTTCTTCATTCCTCAAGGACTTGACAAACACGGTCTTGTTAGAGGTTGAGATCTTCTTGCCATCTTCATACCCAAGACCCCTCTTGTCACATGGACTCTTTCCAACACCAAGCATATGGTCAAGCTTCTTGGTGCTAGAATCCATCTTAGCCAAGGACCCTTTAACTTCTACAAGTTCCCTCTTCAAGCCTTCTTCACTTCTCTTGGATAAGTCTAACTCCTCAATTAACTTATCCTCTCTCCTCTTCAATCTTTTCACTTGTTCACTTAAGTGGTCATTGTGAGCCGAAAGTTCAAAGTTCTCTTCTCTCAACCTCTCAATCTTTCTTGTGCTTTTAATTGCTAAATCATTGAACTCGGCATGGTATTTAGCAAGCACCTTTTGCTCCACAAATTTCTTTATGGAATTAGAAGAGGAGTCACTTTCTTCTTTACTAGAGTCAATTTCCTCTTGACTCATTTCCTCTCTCTCACTAGCACTTTTGCTCTTGTTAGATGAGGCAAAAGCTAGGAAGTTAGCCATGAGCTCTTCTTCACTTGAAGACTCATCTTCCTCATTGGAGTCATCACTACTCCCACTCCAAGTGGCGGCCATCACTTTGTCCTTCTTCTTTTCATTGTGATTAGCACATTCGGGGGCAAAGTGACCAATCCCACCACATTCAAAGCATCAGACCCCTTTCCTTTTAGTCCTCTCTTGTCTAGGCTCAAACTTCTTGAAGGAACCTTTTTTCTTCAAGTCTTGTCCTCTTGACCCAAATCCCTTCTTCTTCTTGAACCCCATAACCTTATTAAACCTTTTCACGAATAAGGCAAGGTCTTCATCCGATTCATGCTTTGTTTCCTTTGCATCCTTAGATGCTTTCAAAGTTATTCCTTTAGACTTCTTAGGAGGAGTAATGGTGCTAGGAGCCTTCCTAGACTCATATGCAAGGAGACGTCCAATCACCTCACTTGGTTTCATATCCATGTAGCCAATATTTTCTTCTATGGCCGTCACCTTTGATTCAAACCTATCGGGGAGAGATCTCATAATTTTTTGCTTGACTCTCCTATCCGAATACGGGTCTACGAGTTGATGGCTTTGATTTACAATGTCCATCAATTTGATTTCGAAGTCATTGAAGCATTCATCCTCTCCCATCCTAAGTAGCTCAAATTGAGTTTGGAGGACTTGAAGCTTGGACTCCTTCACCACCTCGGTTCCCTCATGTGCAACTTGAAGGATGTCCCATGCCACTTTTGCAATCTGAGTGTTCTGAATAAGCTTGTACTGATTCTCATCCATTGCACACATGATGGCATGCATAGCCTTCCTATTCCACTTTGAAGCCTCAAACTCTTGCGCGTTCCATTGCACCTTAGGCTTCAAAACTTCTTCTCCTCCACCACCGGGAGTCATCTTGGGTAGATCATATCTGTCTTCCACCGCCATCCATACACGGTCATGAATTTGGCATATGTAGGATTCCATCTTCCCTTTCCATTGGGAATAGTTCAAACCGGTAAGAAGTGGAGGCCTTGTGCTAGAAGCACCTTCGTGGCCACCACCATTTCCACTATCTAGTGGGGGGGGGGGGGGGGAATAGATTTTAAGCTTTTTACCCAATTTTTCGTGTTAGTCAAAATTACGAAATTACCCCTGAATAGATAAAGCAATAAATCAAGTATAAAATGCGGAAATTAAATAACACTTGATTTTTACGTGGAAACCCTCACGGGAAAAACCACGGGCTAGTAAGTAAGCCACACTCGAACCTCGAATCCACTAAATGTGTAAAACGATTACAACCTAATCCTGGAAGTAATCACACACCTACCTAATCCCGGTATGAGTGAACCTAGTCCAATTTGCTTGCGATCTAAGCAACCTAATCCCGGATGCTACACACAAGACTTACTTTCTCTATGAAGAGAATAACAACCCTAAGTGAATATATGAATATCCAAATGCAACATAGAGCAAGGGAAACCCTATATGCTTATCTAAGATGATTAATATGCAATTAGAACAATCCTAGATATCAAAACTAAATGACATGTCAATTAGTGTAGCTAATCAAGATTAAGCACAAAACCTAATTAGCTATCACAATACAACTTTTCAAACATACATCATACTAATCTCAAACTTGTATTCAAAGTATATAAAATAACATACAAGTAATTAATTGAGATTGCTTGTTAAGAGAAACACAAAATATGTAAGATATTAGTGAAAAGCTTACCAAGCAAAGTATGATGAAGAATCCATGCAAGATGACATCTAGATGATCAAAGATGATGCTAGATGATGATTGATGATCATGAAAAAGTGTTTGAGTAATTAAAAATGAGTTCTTTGTGTATTTTTCTTCTCTTGAAAAATATCCTAAGTATAGAATATGAATATGAACTCTCTTGGCTGACCTAAAGTCAAAGTGGCATATATATAGGGGGCCATAAGTGAAGTGTGGTCGTTTTGAAAAACACACCAGAAATTGCTCTGTGCGCTGGTGGCCTTGCGCTGGATGACAGATGCACGACCAGCGCAAGGGCAAAAATTGCACAGGCGCTTGACGACTAGCGCTTAGACAGGCGCACGACCAGCGGCAAACCACTGGGCGTTTTACGCTGGTGAGCTACACTGGACTGGACCAGCGCACGACCAGCGACAGACCACTGGGCGATCTGCGCTGGTGAGCTGCGCCGGTCTGGGCCAGTACATGACCAGCGACAGACCACTAGGCGATTTGCGCTAGTCTGGCGCTTCACGACCAGCGCACAGCCCACTCCTTTGAACCACACAAGAAACCATGCAAGGGGTAACAAAGGTAAACCTAAATGCATCCTAAAGGCCTAACATGATATGACATATAATCACAAGATGCAATCAAAATAACATGCAAGAAGAGATGAAAATAGGCATTAAAACATAACATACAAAGATAAGACATATGCATGAGTTGTGAGTGTGTGCAACTATCTCTTCGAGACACGTAAGCACAAAGAAAATTACCTTCGGTGCTTATCAACACGAGGTCTTCAAAGGGCTTCGAACAATGAAACCAATACCTAAGCTACCCTTACAAAGTACCCCAACATGTGGTTGTAGGGAAAAATACCGTAGTACACGCAGCGGAAGCGAAATTAAAAATAGATTTAGTATGTTTTAAATTTTTTCCTTTTTATGAACGTTAACCCTTTAAATTAATTAAACATATATAATCAAAAGTATCATACCTTTGTCGCATGATCCGATTGACATTGCGTCGATGGTAATCCGCAAGATCTTCCAATCCAATCACGAACGTGAATCACCTAGGAGCGTGGTCTCCCTTTCTTTGAATTGTGTACCTGAGGATGGACAACAAAATCTTTTCTTTTTCGTTAGTCACAAAAACTTCTAAGAGATAACGAAGAACGTTCCGGTCACTTTTGAATTCTCAATCTAATGATCGAAACTCGCGTGAGCCTTATTCGAAATTGTGCACAAAACCTTTTGATGTAAAAGTTACTAGTGCACTATCGAAATAAGAACAAACTCTTCTCTCTATACCTCTTGACCGAAATTATCACACACTAGTCTAAGAGTTGGATTCTATTTTTCTCAAGTGAAAGAAAAAACTCTCAAGTCCAAAGACTTAGCAATTAGGGTTTTTTTTAATTCTATATAAAAATATATATATATATATATTAAAATATACATAAGTGCAACAATCCTGCACACCTCTCATAAAAAATGTGCTTTTTTTTTTCACGCCAAACCAATTATATGTATATATATATATCTACTGCACGCCCAACTTCTTATATTTATATCTATATATTTATTGCGGAATTTTATATATTTTCGGCCTTGTGCCATATATATTTAATATATATTTATATATTGTGGCCAAAAAACTCTACCATGTAGGATTTGTCTTTTGACTTAAATCCTAACCCTAGGTAGATTTCTTTAGAATTCCAAACCCTAATCCAACTCTTTAGTGTATTTGTGACTATATCAAAGACTTCCTAATTTGACTAGATAAATAAATTCCCTTTATTTATCTACTTACCAAATAAAGTCCTTTATATTTATTATACTACTATAATAGTATACTACTAAGAAACATATTTCCTAGTCAGAAAAAGATTTTGATTCTCAATTAAATAATTAACTAATAAATTAATTAATTTCCATTTAATCAAACAATAAAATAAAATAATATTTTAGACTATTATTCTAGTCTTGCCGCCCACACCATATACATGGGCCTAATATTATTTTCTTATTTTATTTAATCCATTAGACTTTAATTTAAAAGCCCACATGTGAACCAGACCCATTCTTACTAAAAGAAACAAGCCCACATGCCTTTCATTAATATATTAATATAATTGATCAGCCCATTAAATAAATAATGTGCAAATTATATTCTTAATATATTAAATACAGTTCTAGATGGACCCATAAATTGGTCCGGTAGAATATATCAAGTGATCCATGCAAGTCCGTGTGGATTGGGGATCTTGGCGGGCTATCTAAATTTAAGCTTCAATAGACATAACCTAATCACAATCAACAAATGATTCACTTAGGTCCGATCCATTAATTTTAACTCATTCCACTAAAGAGATAAAATTGAACTCTTAAATAAAGATAGAATAAGAAGATGTTTCTCATTCATACCCTAGACAATCTTATTGGAGATGGTGTATCCTCGTGAATAATATCAGTAATCGCCAAGAGCTCATAGACCGCCTATAGCTCTCCTAGTTACCATATTTACTCATATGACCACGTTTTGAACTTGGATACTTTGACTTGTCCAGAAGCCATGTTTTTAATAGACACTATCGAAAACTCAACGTTGAGATTTAATATCCAATACCTCAAAACATCCATATGATAATATTATACTCTCATTTAATAAATGGAGCCACGATGTCCATATCTATAAATGAAGTCCTCTATCGATTAGCAAATGAATACCACCAAACTATCGAGGATAGACTACACTATATAATCGTACTCATTGATAGCTCAAATGATATCACTTGTAACCATAAGTCCATCATTTATCTCAGGATTAAGATAGACTCTCCGATTGTCCTGATAATGAAAAGACTATTATCTATTGACGGTTCTAGATAAAACTTTTCATTGTGATCCAGTTCAATGCACCCAGTGCACTAGATTCTTTTGCTCGAAGACACTCTGATGATTTTAGACTCATCATATCTCATTTGATCCCACTCAAATGCTAGCAAAAGAATTCTACAACTTTAACAAGATAAAGGTGCCCAACCTTTAACTTAAGTTGTGAACATTATTCAAGACTAACTAAAGAATTGTGTCTACCTCATACATATCCAGATGTATGAACAATTCTTCTTTTCTCATAGTCTTTTGACCTTATGATTATTTACTATTGACAATTATAATAATTAAACTATAAATACTATAAGATTTGTTAAACCAGAAATCACATTATTAATATGAATATATTATCAAAAATACTATTACACTCTTGCTATTGAGCATAATCCTAACAGTGGTTTGTCCACGAAATGAGCCAATCAACAAATGGGAACCTTACAGACTTCATCGTCATTTTCCGAGATGATTTCTCAACCTTTTTTCAAAGTTTCATAGTCTTTGTCATGCGTGAGGGAGTCACGATTCATAATCCAAAAACGGATTCGAAATCGGAGTTCGGAGGCCCAAGTACGGCTGAAGAATGCTAGAGGTGCACGGGAGAGCAAGCGAGGCCAAGTGGCCAAGCTTGGCCAAGCCGTGTGGGAGCCGTGGGGCCCACGGCCAGAGGACCTCTCTGGTCCCGTGTGGCCCACGCGCCCCCCATGGGCCAGGCTAAGGTGGCCCTATTTGATTGGCCAAAAATTCCTCTCTCTCTCCTTCCTTTTAAATTCCCAAACTCCCTCCATTTCATTTTCAAGAAGAAAGAGTTGCAATTCCCGTCAGAATTTTTCTCTCCAATTTTCTCACCTTCCAAACACCATAACTTTCTCATACGAAGTCGGAATTGAGTGATTCAAGTTGGAGATTGTTTGTAATCGAGTCCTCTACCTTTTCCAAGTGGTTTGGAAGCTGTTTGATTGATATTTCTGGTGGGTCTACATAGAAAACCGAACCAGCTCGTGAATCCAAGGTATTGGTCATATCTTTGGGATTTCTTATTTTATAACCTTCAATTTGCTTGGGGTTTCTTCTTCTATATATACTTGTATGTTTGGTGAATGCTATTGTGAAAGATAGCTTCACAATCAATCCTAATCAAAAGTCTATTTAGAGACATTTGTGAACTAGTTTCCATGATTCTAGGTTTTTCACATGTTTATGAGTTGTATTGTGATTAGGTTGATATCTTAGGTTGTTTGTAACTTGATTGAATCAATTTTGTGATAAATGACCTTGACATTTGTTTTGATCCTTTGATTGATGAAATCTAGGATTATTGTATTTGTTTGTATTTTAGAGCTATCTAGGATTTAATTGATTTAATCTTAAATCCTTGCTCCATATTTTTTGCTAGAATATTGATTGATTTGATCTCATGTCTCTAGCATTTAATTTTATGTTTATAGCATCTTGAACTTGTACTTTATGAATATATATTGTTCAAGTGTTGTATGTGTGAATGAGACTTTGAGCTTTATGTGTTTGGTGTTTAGACATGCTCTAGGTTTTATTCTTGTATTTTGCATCTAGACTTTTATTACTTGTGATATCACATGTTTAGGTCTATTTGTACCATGGAATGTATTGATCACATGTTCTATGTTGAATTGATTGTTTGCATCATTTGCACTCACATAATCACACTAGGAAGTCCTTGTAAAATGCATGAAGTCTTGGTTAGAGTCGGGATGACTCGGATAGCCAAGCAAGAAGACCTGTCTAGTGTCGGGAGGACTCGGATAGGCAAGCAAGAAGTCATGGTTAGATTCGGGAGGACTCGGATAGTCATGCATAAGAGGCTCCCTAGAGGCATGAGTGCCTTGGATAGGGAGTTGGCTATTATATTGGTAGGCCTAGACGTATGGTTAGACATAGACTCCAAAAGAGCGGGGTACACGGGAGGTGTATGCACTCTTGAGGAATTTCTAATCTTCCATCGATGTTGGTTTTGTGTGTTGTCCAATATATGGTGGTTCCGCATAATTGAGGGAATTCATACTTTCCAATAGGGTTGGGTAGACTTAGACTCCACTAGGTTGGGTGAGCTAAAGATTGGTCACTTTGTGGATTCTCTATTTTTATCATCCAATATATATAGTACCCAATGGTTGTAGTTCAACCCGTGGATGTTTCCTCCTTTGAGGTTTTACCACGTTAAAAAATCTCTTGTGTTAATTTTTTCTATCTCTATCTCTTAAATTTTATTTGTATATGTTATTATCTTGTTTCATATTATTCACTTGTGATGTATAGTGAAGCAAGTATTTGTAAAGTGTGATTTGTGGATTCATTCTTTTAATCATTTTTGTATGTATGATTCTTTTGTATATTTTAATTTTGTATAGTGATATTTGATCACTCTTGTAACTCATTGAACATCTATTGTAATACAAGTATTATTTGTTGTTGTGTTTATTTGTTTTTATACCTCATGCAACTAGGTGATAGACATAGACCTTGTTCACATGATTACATCCACATATTGTCTATATATGTCTTTCTTGGTTTATTTTGTTGTGTGTAAGGCTACCTTGAGGGACAAACGAAAGTTTGTTCAAGGGATTGAAAAAAGGTGTAAAAACCTTTTCACCCCCCCCTCTAGGTATGCCTTAACAAATTTAACTACGTTTGTATACTTTCAGTACATATAGTTAATTGTTGGGTCCATCGCATCTTAATTGATACCGGAAACAGCATCGACATTCTGTTCAAAGGAGCATTGGAAAAACTCAACCTGAAGAACCCCTGCTACAACAGTTGCACCACACCCCTGTATGGTTTCACATGAGATTCCGTAATGCCAGTTGGGTTGCATATCCTACCAGTAATAGTCGGAGAGGCTCCTTTTCAGCAAAACATCATGACTGAATTCATTGTGGTTGACACCCTGTCCACCTATAATGCGATCCTGGGAAGGCCCTTCCTCTCGGGGATCAGAGGGGTCCTATCCATCTACCATAATGTATTGAAATTTCCAGTGGGAACCAAAGTAGGAGAAGTCCGGGGTGATCAACAAGTAGCCCGCACCTGTTATGCAGTGTCCAATAATCCTACCGCGCTAGCCAAGCAATGTGCACATATGACCAATTAACCAAGTCGAAAGGTGCCAGAGCAAGATCACTACGCCTTGGAAGAAGGAGTGGTGCCGGATATGATTATAGAAGAAATAAAAGAAGAAGAGCAGGGATGGAATGTTGGTCACCCTACGGAGCAGTTAGAAGAAATACCAGTCAGAAAGGGAGTTCCAACCAAAGTAGTAAAGATAGGAGGCGTGCTAGATTGTGAAGTCAGATGGAACCTGGTAAAACTCCTTGAAGAATATAATGACATTTTTGCCTAGAGCCATGATGAAATGCTAGGTATCCCTCTCAACCTAACCGTTCACAGGTTAGCAGTAGACGCAATCTTCAAGTCGGTCAAATAGAAGCGAAGGCATTTCAACACCAAGCGGAATGCTGTGGTACAGGAATATGTGGATAAGCTTCTGAAAGCCAGATTCGTCAGAGAATCCCACTACCCCGAATGGATCGCCAATGTGTTCATGGTAACCAAAGCCAATAGGAAGTGGCGCATGTGTGTAGACTACACCAATCTCAATCGAGCTTGCCTAAAGGATAGTTTCCCTCTGCCTAAAATAGATCAGCTGATTGATTCCACTGCAGGCAACAAGCTCCTAAGATTCATGGATGCCTTCTCGGGGTACAACCAGATAATGATGCACCCCGTCGATCAATTTAAGACCAGCTTCATCACCGACCAAGGACTATATTACTATAAGGTAATGCCATTCGGTCTCAAAAATACTGGAGCCACTTACCAGCGATTGGTGAATAAATTATTCAAGCAACAAATAGGAAGGTCTATGGAAGTATACATAGACGACATGATCACCAAGTCTTAGATAACCGACCAACACCCAGAAGATTTGTGCCTGACCTTCTAAGTAATAAGGGAAAATCAGATGAGATTGAATCCAGCTAAGTGTGCTTTCAGGGTAGCAGTAGGAAAATTTCTTTGGTTCATGGTACATGAGAGAGGAATCGAGGCAGACCCCGAGAAAATCAAAGCCATCATGGATCTTGGCTCCCATACTATCCTCCAGCAGGCACAGGGATTGATTGGCCGGATAGCCGCATTGAACTGTTTCATATCCCGATCTATAGATAAGTGTCTACCTTTCTTTAAAATCATTAAGCCGGGTAAGAAGATGAAGTGGGATCAGGAAAGTAAGCAAGCTTTCCAATCTTTGAAGAAATACCTAGCTAGCCCGCCTTTGCTAGTGAAACCCCTTTCAGGAGAAGAACTACAACTTTACTTGGCATTGTCAGAAACCGCTACCAGCGAGGCCTTGGTGAAGGAGTGTAGTAAAGGGCCCAGAGACCAATTTACTATGTGAGTCGTGCTCTGACAAAATCTGAGAAGAATTATACTCTCCTGGTAAAGCTCACCTATGCACTTGTGACTACAACTAGAAAGCTCCGACCTTATTTTCAAGCTCAAACAGTCGCAGTTGTGACAGACCAACCACTGAGGTAGTTCCTCCAGAGACCAGACGTATCAGGTAGGCTGGTCCTATGGGCCTTAGAGCTTACTCAGTATGACATAAAATACAAGGCAAGGATGACAATCAAGGCTCAAGCCTTAGCCGATTTTGTAGCAGAATTTAGCACGACCTCCAATCTGGATACCACTACGATCCTGAACTCGGATCTAGAGTCCCTAGAATGGCCCACTTGTTAGGTTTTTGGTTTGTCTTGGCATATATTCCATATCAAAACGATGTTTATCTTGTATTGATTAGTGGTCCTTATCATAATGATACAAAGCTTCAAGGAAAGACTCAGCTACGGTTCATGCAAGGTGGTGGCTTGTTAAGGGGAATTAGCTTCATTGCTCATCAAAGGTATATTTGACCTCATTACTTTTACAAGGCATAGGCACACACCTACAAATCATTCATGAGTGTCCCTACATGTGCACATTTTATATAACACATTCACATGTTTTAGTATGCTCATGCATTGAACTCATATTGTCATACATTTTAGAAATACATGTTTTAAGACTATGTCTAGGAAATGGCATACTTGTGTGAACTTGTATTTATTTGTTTCCATTTTATTGTATTTGGACTTGAACATGATCTCATATGATTCCTTATTGAGTCCTTATTGAGTCCCGGTCATTTCGGTTACTCGTTCATTAGGTTTCGAGTCTAAACGATGTAGCTACGCTACTTTGCGTTCTCATTTGTTGAGTTGTTTTCGTCTTCGTTTTCTGAGATGAATTCTCAACCTTTTGTCAAAGTTTTGTAGTCTTTGTTGTGCGTGAGGGAGTCATAATTTGTAATCCAAAGACAAATTTGAAATCGGAGTTCGGAGGCCCGAATATGGCCGAAGAACGTGAGCGGAGCGCAAAAGGAGCAAGATTGGCCATCGGCCAACCTTGGAGGCCACGTGTGAGCCACGTGTGCCACACGGGCAGCACTGCCCTCTGCCCACGTGTGCCACACGCGATCCACATATGGAGCTGACGTGGCAGTTGCTGGTTGGCCGGCTCCTTCCTCTCTCTCTCTTCCTTTTTAATATTTCCATTCCCTCCCATTTTCATTTGCAAGAAGAAAAAGTTAGAATCTCTCCAAAATTTTCTCTCCAATGTTTCTCACCTTCCAAACACCATAACTTTCTCATACGAAGTCGGAATTGATTGATTCAAGTTGGAGATTGTTTGTAATCAAGTTCTCTACCTTTTCCAAGTGGTCTTGCAGCTGTTTGATCGATGTTTGGAGTGAATCTACTCAGAAAACCGAACCAGCTCGTGAGATTGAGATAGTGTTCATATCTTTGAGATTTCTTCTTTTATAACCTTAAATTTTCTTGGGGCTTCTTCTTCTATATGTACTTGTATGTATGGTGAATGCCATTAAAAAAGATAGCTTCACAATCAATCCTAATCAAAAGTCTAATTAGAGACATATGTGAACTAGTTTCTTTGATTCTAGGTTTTTCACATGATTGAGAGTTGTATTGTGATTATATTGATATCTAAGGTTGTTTGTGTTAGGATTATGTTCAATAGCAAGAGTGTAATAGTGTTTTTGACAATCTATTCATATTAATAAAGTGATTTCTGGTTTAACAAATCTTATAGCATTTATAGTTTAATATTATAATTGTCAAAGTAAATAATCATAAGGTCAAAAGACTATGAGAAAAGAAGAATTGTTCATACATCTGGATATGTATGAGGTAGACACAATTCTTTAGTTAGTCTTAAATAATGTTCACAACTTAAGTTAAAGGTTGGGCACCTTTATCTTGTTAAAGTTGTAGAATTCTTTTGCTAGCATTTGAGTGGGATCAAATGAGTTATGATGAGTCTGAAATCATCGAAGGGTCTTCGAGTAAAAGAATCTAGTGCACTGGGTGCATTGAACTGGATCACAATGAAATACTTTCTCTAGAGCCGTTAATAGATAATAGTCTTTTCATTATCAGGATAATCGGAGAGTCTATCTTAATCCTGAGATAAATGATGGACTTATGGTTGCAAGTGGTATCATTTGAGTTATCAATGAGTACGATTATATAGCATAGTCTATCCTCGATAGTTTGGTGATATTCATTTGTTAATCGATAGAGAACTTCATTTATAGATATGGACATCGTGGCTCCATTTATTAAATGTGAGTAGAATATCATCATATGGATGTTTTGAGGTATTGGATATTGAATCTTAACGTTAAGTTTTCGATAAAGTCTATTGAAACATGGCTTCTGGACAAGTCAAAATATCCAAGTTCAAAATGTGGTCATATGAGTAAATATGGTAACTTGGAGAGCTATAGGTGGTCTATGAGCTCTTGGCGATTACTGATATTCTTCACGAGGATACACCATCTCCAATAAGATTGTCTAGGGTACGAATGAGAAATACTTACTTATTCTATCTTTATTTAAGAGTTCAATTTTAGCTCTTTAGTGGAATGAGTTAAAATTAATAGATCGGACCTAAGTGAATCATTTGTTGATTGTGATTAGGTTATGTCTATTGAAGCTTAAATTTAGATAGCCCGCCAAGATCCCCAATCCGCACGGACTTGCATGGATCACTTGATATATTCTACCGGACTAATTTGAGGGTCCATCTAGAATTGTATTAAGGCATGTGAGCTTGTTTCTTTTAGTAAGAATGGGTCTAGTTCACATGTGGGCCTTTTAATTAAGGTCCAATGGATTAAATAAAATGGAAAAATAATATTTGGCCCATGTATGTGTATATGGGCGGCAAGGCTAAATTATTAGTCTAAAATATTATTTTATTTTATTATTTAATTAAATGGGAATTAATTAATTGATTGATTAATTATTTAATTAAGAATCAAAATCTTTTTCTGACTAGGAAATATGTTTCTTAGTAGTATACTATTGTGGTAGTATAATAAATATTAAAGACTTTATTTGGTAAGTAGATAAATAAAGGGAATTTATTTATCTAGTCAAATTAGGAAGTCTTTGATATAGTCACAAATACACTACAGAGTTGGATTAGGGTTTGGAATTATAAGGAAATCTACCTAGGGTTAGGATTTAAGTTAAAAGACATAAATCCTACATGGTAAAGGATTTCGGCCTCAATATATAGATATATATAAAATATATATGGCAATTAGCCGGAATATATATAGATATATATGCTTTATAGATATAAATATATATTATATAATATAAGCAGTATTCGTGCACTATATATGATATATAAGTAAAGAGCAGATTTGATTTTTTATATATATAATATATATAAGAGAAGTGGATTCGTGCACTATATATGTATTGGGCATAGAAGGATTCAGTGCGATAAAATATATTAGATTAGGCAAGTGTATTATGCGACCTATGTATATATATTGTGCAAAGAGAATTCGGCTAACCCTAATGCTTACTTGAGAGTTATTTTTCTTTTGCTTGAGAAAAATAAAATCCAACTCTTAGATTAGTGTGAGAATTCGGCCAAGAGGAAAAGAGAGAAAAGTTTGTTCTTATTTCAATAGTGCACTAGTAACTTTTATATCAAAAGGTTTTGTGCACAATTTCAAATAAGGTTCACGCGGGTTTCGATCTAACGATTGTGAATTCAAAAGTGACCGGAACATTCTTTGTAGCCTCTTGGAATTTGTTGTGACTAACGAAAAAGAAAAAGTTTTGTTAATCCATCCTCAGGTACACAATTCAAAGAGAAGGGAGACCACGCTCCTAAGTGATTCACGTTCGTGATTGGATAGGAAGATCTTGCGGATTACCATCGACGCAATGTCAATCGGATCACGCGACAAAGGTATAATATCTTTAGTATTATATGTTAATTAATTAGAGGGTTAAGGTTCAAATTATGGAAATATTTTAAACTATACTAAAACCCCTTTTTAGTCTCGCTTCCGCTGCATGCACTCGATTTTTCCCTACAGTTTGTGACTTGATTGAATCAATTTTATGATAAATAACCTTGAAATATATTTTGATCCTTTGATTGATGAAATCTAGGATTATTGTATTTGTATGTGTTTTTAGAGCTATCTAGGAATTAATTGATTTATCATTTAATCCTTGCTCTAAATCTTTGGCTAGAATATTCATTGAATACATTTTATGATTCTAGCATTTTGCTGTGTATGTTTGTGACATCTTGAATATGTGCTTCATGACTATTGTCCATTCAAGTGTTATTTGTGTGAATGAAACTATGAGTTTTATGTGTTAGGTGTTTACACATGCTCTAGGTTTTTATTCAAGTTTTACATCTAGACTTTTATTACGTGTGTTTTCATATGTTTAGGTCTAGTTATTCTATGGAATGTATTGATCACATGTTCTATGTTGAATTGAATGTTTGCATCATTTGCATTCATATGATCACACTAGGAAGTTCTTGTAAAAGGCATGAAGTCTTGGTTAGAGTCGGGAGGACTCAGATAGGCTAGCAAGAAGTCAAGGCTAGAGTCGGGAGGACTCGGATAGTCATGCATGGGAGGCTCTCTAGAGGTATGAGTGCCTTGGATAGATAGTTGGCTACATTATTGGTAGGCCTAGGCGTATGGATAGACATAGACTCCAAAAGAGCAGTGTACATGGGATGTGTATGCACTCTTGAGGAATTTCTAATCTACCATCGATGTTGGTTTTGTATGTTGTCCAATATATGGTGGCTTCGCATCATTGAGGGATTTCGTACTTTCCAATAGGGTTGGGTAAACATAGACTCCAATAGGAAGTTGGTCAAGGTTGGTCACTTTTGAGGAATTTCTAATTTACCATCCAATATATATAGTACCCAATGGTTGTAGTTCAACCCGTGGATGTTTCCTCCTTGGAGGTTTCACCACATTAAAAAATCTCTTGTGTTAATTCTTTCTATCTCTATCTCTTATATTTGTATATGTGTATGTTGTTATCTTGTTGCATATTATTCACTTGGGATGTATATTAAAACAAGATTTTGTAAAATGTGATTTGTGAACAAATTCATTTGATCATTTTTTGTAAATATAATTCTTTTATATACTGTAATTTTTGTGTATAGTGATATTTGATTATACTTGTAATACATTGAACAAATATTGAAATACAAGTATTCTTTGTTGTTGAGTTTATGTGTCCTTATACCTCATACAACTAATTGATATACATAGACTATGCTTAAATGATCACATGCTTATATTGTCTATGTATGGTTTCTTGGTTTTTGTGTTGTATGTAAGGCTACCTTGAGGGACAAATGTAAGTTTGTTCAAGGGTTTGAAAAAGGCGTAAAAACCTATTCACCCCCCCTTCTAGGTATGCTTTAAGCTATTTAACTACGTTTGTATACTTTCAATTGGTATCAGAGCGGGTCGTCGGACAGCACTCGATGAGATCCAGGTTATACTTACTAATGAATTGCTTAGGTTTTTGAAGTATGGTTTTCCAAGATGATGTGATGACCGAAGGGACTTCGAATTCTAAGCCTCCTCTTCTCAAGGGTCACAACTACGGGTTTTTTAAATTAAGGATGAAGGCTTACATTCGCTTTATTGATGAGAGAGCTTGGATGACCGTGGAAAAAGGTTACCTTACTCCCAACAAGAGTGAGAATGGAGTGACCGTTTCCAAGCCCAGGAGTGAGTGGTCTACTAATGAGTTTGAGTTAGCAAAATGGCATCATTGGACGGTGAATGTGATCGCGCTCCAAATGTTCACATTTAGCGCTCCCTATTCCTATCTTTTGTGTTCGTTTCCGAGCACTTTTGTGTATATAATATGTGTTTTAGCTATGTGCAGGTAAATATCCCTCAGAGTGGGTGTTTTAACCTAAATGGAAGAAAACAGGGAAATTCAAGGGCAAATATGTCATTGTGGAGAATCAGGGGTCAAGGTGAAATATTCGGGAAAGTATTGACTATTCTGTGAATAAGGGAGAGATCAGGGGTGCATATTGTAATTATCCGTGCAAGGTACAGCACCAGCGCCACGTCACGCGCTAAACGGCGTCGTTTTGGGAGGGTCCGCGTCAGCCTGACGTCACGCTGACGTCAGGTCATCTTCAAGCTTGTGACGGGTCACCTCGCTACTACCCGACCCGACCCGACCCGACCCGACCCGTGTTTGACTCCGTTCAGACCCGATGATAACCCAGCCTTTTCTGGCCCATTTTCGATGGTTTTTCCAGCCGTTCTCCACCCAGATCGGTAGCCGGTCTCTTTTCTGTCACGATGGACCCACTTTGAGCCTCCCATGCAAAGGTTCCACTCTCCACTAAATCCTCCAAACTACATGGCCATGCAAGCTCGCAAGTTTGGTTCAGCGGCTTCTTTCCCGCGTTCCAGAACGTCCAAACTCGCTAGAAGACAGTGGTTTCATGCAGCGGGAAGAAGCCAGCCTTCCAGAAGGTTAAAACCCGCCTCCAACTTCATTTTTTCCGTGGTGACTTCTGGCGGCGGGCACAAACTCGCCATCCAGGGTGTCTGAACCCGCCTAGCTGACCAACTCAAGAGGATTTTCAAATATTTTGGGATATTTTGATCCCCATTCTTGCCCTATACACTTCCACACTATATATACATCACTTGCCTCTTTTTCTAAAGAGGGACCAACCAACAAACCACTTAGAGCTTGGCTCTACACACCAGAAGAGAGAGAGAGCAACTCCAAGCCTTCCATGGGGGATCTTTCTCCATGGAAAGCCTTCCATGGAGAGTAAAGATGTTGAGATAGGAGAGGCTTGTGTGTAAAAACTGAGCCATAGGAGTTTCATGGAAAGAAAGAGCTATTGGAGGCTTGTCTTCAAGGGTTATTTCTTCATTTGCTCATCTCTTGTATTTCTATTGATGTATAACCTATTTGGGAGTATTGTAAACCTACACTTATGCTAATATATGTATGTATTGTTCATTTGCTTTGATTTGGTATTGATTCATTCCTTAGATGTATATTGATTAAACTCTTTTTATGATATTCATATGTATGGATGATTATGTGTTGATATGTATGATGAATGAGATTAGGAGTAGATTAACTAAATGATTAGGAGTAGTTGTAATCAAATATCTCATTTGTTTATGTATGTTGATGTATGATTGACTATGTATGTGTTTAGAGTGATTAGAGAGATTAAGAGTTGAGTTTGTGCTCGGATTTCCATTCCGGGTATAATCTTGACAATTAGCTTTAAGGAATGGAAATAGCTTATGTGTGAATTATTATGCCACTATAGCTTTGGTTCATAGTTCTTGTGCTTAATGGGTCTAAACCCTAGACACAATCACTTTTCCGACTTGGAGAGTGATGATATGATTTTGGGAATTCCCTAATCAAGAGAACGAACCCTTTACTGGATTAATTGGATTCACATGTAAACAATCCACATAAATTGCATAGTGTGTTTGGTGAACCGAGTTCCCATATGTGTTATATATCTTGCTATTCTCCCAGCCACCATTATTTTCGTAGTTAGGGTGTCTTGCCTCTAGGAGTAGAATAACTTAATTAGGAGTAGATTAATTAGATAGCCAAGACACCCGGCTACATTTCTATCCTAGTTAGTTAGTTTACAATTCCGCACACACCACACCGATTTCCTTTTACATGCTTTAATAAACACTAGAACTAGATATAGTTAACGAATTCCATTCCCTGTGGAACGAGACCCTTGCTTACATGCTATACTAGTCCTTTGACTCGTGCATTTGCGAGATAATTAGAATAGAATATCTTTTCTCGATCCGCGGACCTCACGACCGCCGTGCGGTCAGAATGCTATTTTTAGAGGTGTGGATAGTAGGCAATTTTCCTACATCCAAAACCTAGAGATCACAAAGGAGGTGTGAGAAGCTCTCCAAGTCACCAATGAGGGGACTAAAACGGTGAAGAAGTCTCGTCTTCAATTGCTTACTTCCCAATTAGAGGTTTTGCAAAAGGGTGAGGAAGACAAGTTTGTTGACTTCCAAGACAAGCTACTTGACATCGCCAACCAATGCCAACCTCTTGGTACTCCTATCTCTGGTGAGAGGCTAAATTGAAAGATTCTTAGATCTCTACCAAAGAGGTTCAAAGCCAAGGTTACCGCCATTGAAGAGAGCAAAGATGTTGACGTTATGAGCTTAGATGAGTTGCTAGGATCTTTTCAAACCTTTGAAGCGTGCTTGAAATTGAAGGCTAAGAACAAGGGTCTAGCTTTCAAGGTTGTCAAGAAAGCTAGTAGTAGCGATGATGACGAGGAGATGGCTTTATTGGTTAGGAAGTTTAGGAAGTTCATGAGGAAAGGTGCCAAGCCAAGTGGCAAGTACTTATGGGAAAAGAAAGTCAAGAAATCCTTTACTCCACCTCATGAGAGGAGTGGTCATGCTAAGAGCAATAGAAAGGTCCAATGCTTCAAATGCAAGAAGTTAGGACATTATGCTTCGGATTGTCCAAGTGGTGATTCTAAGAAGGACAAGAAGGGAAAAGCCATAGCGGCCACATGGAGTGAAGATGATGACTCTAGTGATGAGGAGAGCTCAAGTGATGAGTGTTCTAGTGAGGAAGAGTTGGTGAGCAACTTTGTTACATTCACGGCCTCTCACTCTATCCTAGAGGATGTGTGTCAAGATTCGTTGGACAAGGAGGTTGATCTAAATTGTCAAGAGTGGTTAAGTAAATATTCTACTAAAATTGATCTTTTGGCTAAGATTAACTGTCTTGAAGAAAATTTGAAGATAGCCTTAAGAGAGATTGATCAGAAGGATGATTTGATCAAGATACAAGTGGATGAGTTTGTTTCAACTACTTTGGGGCTCTTGGGTGAAAAGAATGCTCTTGCCAAGAAGCTTAGAGAAATTGAGGGGATTGTTCTTGTTAGGTTTTTGGTTTGTCTTGGCATGTATTCCATATCAAAACGATGTTGTCTTGTAATGTTTAGTGGTCTAAGAATAGAAGATTCAAGTCGTCAAAGAAAGACATGGCCACAACTCATGCAAGATGCCGGCTTCAAAAAGAAATGTGCTTCATCGGTCTACAAAGGTATATAAGACCTTATTTCTCTTACAAGGCTAGGCACACACACACATGGCATTCATATGTGTCCCTTCATGGTTGAATATCATTTATACATCACTTTCACACACTTGGTAATGTATGCACATGCATTAGCTTTAATTTGATAAACATTGCAATTTGCATGTTCTAGGACTATGTCTAGGAAAGGCATACATGTGTGATTTTGTGTTATTTGTTTCTGTATTTTTTTTTGGACTTGAACATGATCTCTTATGATTCCTTATTGAGTTCCGGTCATTTCGGTTACTCATTCATTTAGTTTCGAGTCCAAACGATGTAGCTACGCTACTTTTCGTTCTCATTCGTTAAGTTGTGTTCGTCATCGTTTTCTGAGATGAATTCTCAACCTTTTGTCAAATTTTCATAGTCTTCGTTGTGCATGAGGGAGTCATGGTTCGTAATCTGAAAACGGATTCGAATTCGGAGTTTGGATGCCCGAATACAGCTGAAGAATGCGAGTGGTGCACGGGAGAAGCTAGCAAGGCCAAGTGGCCAAGCTAGGCCATCCCGTGTGGAGGCCGTGGGGCCCACGGCCAGACCAGCCCTCTGGTCCCGTGTGCCCCACGCGCCCCACACGGGCTTGGGCTGATGTGGCCTATTTTGATTGGGCAATATCTCTCTTCTCTCTCCTTCCTTTTAAATTCCCAAATTCCCTCCCATTCATTTTAAAAGAAGAAAAAAATATTGAATCCCGTCAGATTTTTCTCTCGAATTGTTCTCATCTTCCAAACACCATAACTCTCTCATACGAAGTCGGAATTGAGTGATTCAAGTTGGAGATTGTTCTTAATCAAGTTCTCTACCTTGTCCAAGTGGTTTGGCAGCTGTTTGATCAACGTTTCTGGTGGTTGCACACTGAAAACCGAACCAGCTCGAGAATCCAAGGTAGTGTTCATATCTTTGGGATTTCTTCTTTAATAACCTTCAATTACCTTGGGGTTTCTTCTTCTATATGTATGTATATGTATGGTGAATGCTATTGAGAAAGATAGCTTCACAATCAAACCTAATCAAAAGTCTAATTAGAGGCACATGTGAACTAGTTTCTAGGATTCTAGGTTTTTCACATGATTGAGAGTTGTATTGTGATTAGTTTGATATCTAGGATTATTTGTGGATTGATTGATGTATTTTATGATTAATAATCCTCACATGTGCTTAGATTCTCTTATTGAACAAATCTAGTATTAGCACTTGTGTTTGTGTATTTAGACACTAATAAGATTTAATTGACTATTCATTATATCCTTGCTCTAAATCTTTGGCTAGAATATTTATTGAATACATTTTATGATTATAGCATTTTTGTGTATGTTTATGACATCTTGAATATGTGCTTCATGTATATGGTTTATTCAAGTGTTATGTGTATGAATGAAACTAGGAGCTTTTGTGTTAGGTGTTTTTCACATGCTATAGGTTTAATTCATGTTTTGGCATCTAGACTATATTACTTGTGTTCTCACATGTTTAGGTCTAGTTGTTCCATGGAATGTATTGATCACATGTTCTATGTTGAATTGATTGTTTGCATCATTTGCATTCACATGATCACACTAGGAAGTCCTTATGGCATGAAGTCTTGGTTAGAGTCGGGAGGACTCGGATAGCCGAGCAAGAAGTCTTGTCTAGAGTCGGGAGGACTCAGATAGGCAAGCAAGAAGTCATGGCTAGAGTCGGGAGGACTCGGATAATCATGCATGGGAGGCTCCCTAGAGGCATAAGTGCCTTGGATGGGGAGTTGGCTTGTATGTTGGTAGGCCTAGGCGTATGGTTAGACATAGACTCCAAAAGACCGGGGTACACGGGATGTGTATGCACTCTTGAGGAATTTCTAATGTTCCATCGATGTTGGTTTTGTATGTTGTCCAATATATGGTGGCTTCGCATCATTGAGGAATTTCGTACTTTCCAATAGGGTTGGGTAGATATAGACTCCACTAGAGAGGTGAGCTAAAGATTGGTCACTTTGTAAAAATTTTAATTTACCATCCAATATAAATAGTATCCAATGGTTGTAGTTCAACCCGTGGATGTTTCCTCCTTGGAGGTTTTACCACGTTAAAAAATCTCATGTATCAATTCTTTCTGTCTCTCTTTGATATATGTTTATGTGTATGTTTTAATCTTGTGGTACAATATTCACTTGTGATATATTTGGAAGTAAGATTGTGTAAAGTGTGATTTGTAATCAATATTCTTTTTGATCATATTTGTATATACAATTCATTTGTGTAAATACTATTCTTTTATTCTTTGATTCTTTTGTATATTTGTATTTAGATTAATACTTGTACATATTGGACTTTATTATGAATACATATATTCTTTGTTTTGGTTTTAATATATTTCCTTCATTAGCAAGTTGTAGTAGTTCTACTTAGTGTACTTACATTGTAATATTCAAAGTACAACTTGTGGAATTTGATCTTAATTGAATATCTTGTATATGAGATACATTGTTTGTTGGTATATGTTTTGTAGACTAAGGGTGGTGAATTGAGCATACATGTGTTAATTTTTTTCTCATAACAATTATGTTTAAGGTTAATTTGTATGCTCACCAAGGTTTTGGCATAAGTCACGAAAGAGTTTTTAAAACTAGTGCGTCAACCTATTCACCCCCCTCTAGGTTGTTTAGTATAACCTTGTAGGTATTTTCAGTTCTTGAAAAGGATAGGATCATCTCTAGTTTGACTTTAGAAGGCTCAAGTGACGCGGTAGTTGAGGAGAAGCTCATAGAAGCATCACTTCCTACAAGCAAGGTCATTGTTAACAAGAAAGCTCATAAGAAGAGACGTTCCAAGAAAAAGAACAAGTTGAAGAACAAGGTACCCCTTAAAACTCCCATTTATGCTTCTCCCATCCCGGAAGGTAAATCTCTTATTTTGTTCCCATATGTCATTTTTGCAATATCATAGGCCATATCAAGCCTAAGTGCTTTAAATTCATTGAATATTGCAACATAGGAAATGCATCTAGGGATAGAGAGATTGGACTTCATTTTAAGCATGCTAAAGCTTTTGAATATGGAAAACTTGATAATGTCACAAAGCATGTTAAGAATGTCTGGAATGTGAAGAATGGAAACCTTGCAAAATTTGACAATGCATGTGTTGCTAATAATGTTGAAAAAAAGAGTATCAATGATATTATTGTGAATCAAGTTGTGGAAGAAATTTACTCTAGATTCAACATTGTTGTCAAAGAGAATCTAGATAATGTTTATGTAGGTTCATCCAAGACAAAATTTGTCAAGGGCGAGTGCTCTTACCAATAGTGTAAGTTGCACATGTGAGTTAGCTTTAAGATTAGTGTTTTGTTGTTAAGAAGCTTAGCTTGTTTGCTTTGTATCTCTACAACTTGACATGAACTTAGCTATCTCACATTCTTGTTATGATAGTCGAAATCTATTGATTAACTTTTTGAGAAATTGTTTTTTATGAAATCTATATGGTGACTATCATGTTAAGACTTTTAGAGAAAGTCATTCTTTTTTTGTTTGAGTTGAAATGCATAGTCTTTAGTGTTAGGTTTTTGATTTGTGTTGGCATGTATTCCATATCAAAACGTGTTTCTCTTGTAATGTTTAGTGGTCCATGTGTTGAAGATTTAAGAAGACAAAGAAAGTCTTGGCCACAATTCATGCAAGATGCCGACTTCAAAGAGATATGTGCTTCATCGATCTACAAAGGTATATATAAGACCTCATATCTCTTACAAGGCTAGGCACACACACACATGGCATCCTTGTGTGTTCCTTCAGGGTTAAACATCATTTATATATCACTTTCACACACGATAATATATGCTCATGCATTTATACTATCTTGACAAACTTTGCTTATTGCATGTTCTAGGACTATGTCTAGGAAATAGCATATGTGTGTGTCTTTATGTTTGTATGTTTCCGTATTTTTGTATTTGGACTTGAATATGTTCTATTATGACTCCTTATTGAGTTCCGGTCGTTTCGGTTACTCATTCACTCAGTTTCGAGTCCAAACGATGTAGCTACGCTACTTTTCGTTCTCATTCGTTGAGTTGACTTCATCGTCGTTTTCCGAGATGATTTCTCAACCATTTTTCAAAGTTTTGTAGTCTTCGTCATGCATGAGGGAGTCATGATTCATAATCCGAAAGCGGATTCAAAATCGGAGTTCGGATGCCAAAGATACGGCTGAAGAACCTGAGGGAGCGCGCGAGAGGCAAGCATGGCCAAAGGCCATGCATTGGCCAAGCCGTGTGGGAGCCGTGGGACCCACGGCCAGAGGACCTCTCCGGTCCCGTGTGGCCCACGCACCCCCCATGGGGTTGGGTGATGTAGCCTCTTGCGATTGGCCAAAAATCCTCTTCTCTCTCTTTCCTTTTAAATTCCCAAACTCCCTCCATTTCATTTTCAAGAAGAAAAATTGCAAATCCCGTCAGAATTTTTCTCTCCAATTTTCTCACCTTCCAAACACCATAACTTTCTCATGCGAAATCGGAATTGAGTGATTCAAGTTGGAGATTGTTCGTAATCGAGTCCTCTACCTTTTCCAAGTTGTTTGGCAGCTGTTTGATCGATTTTTCTCGTGGTTCTACACAGAAAACCGAACCAGCTCGTGAATCCAAGGTATTAGTCATATCTTTGGGATTTCTTCTTTTATAACCTTCAATTTGCTTGGTATTTCTTCTTCTATATATACTTGTATGTTTGATAAATGCTATTGAGAAAGATAGCTTCAAAATCAATCATAATCAATAGTCTATTTAGAGACAAATGTTTTCTTGATTCTAGGTTTTTCACATGTTTGTGTGTTGTGATGTGATTAGGTTGATATCTTAGGTTGTTTGTAACTTGATTGAATCAATTTTGTGATAAATGACCTTGACATTTGTTTTGATCCTTTGATTGATGAAATCTAGGATTATTGTATTTGTATGTGTTTTAGAGCTATCTAGGATTTAATTGATTTTCATCTTAAATCCTTGCTCTATATTTTTGGCTAGAATATTGAATGATTTGATCTCATGTCTCTAGCATTTTATTATGTTTATAGCATCTTGAACTTGTACTTCATGAAAATATATTGTTCAAGTGTTGTATGTGTGAATGAGACTTTGAGCTTTATGTGTTTGGTGTTTACACATGCTCTAGGTTTTATTATTGTATTTTGCATCTAGACTTTTATTACTTGTGATATCACATGTTTAGGTCTATTTGTACCATGGAATTTATTGATCACATGTTCTATGTTGAATTGATTGTTTGCATCATTTGCATTCACATGATCACACTAGGAAGTCCTTGTAAAAGGCATGAAGTCTTGGTTAGAGTCGGGATGAATCGGATAGCCAAGCAAGAAGACTTGTCTAGAGTCAGGAGGACTCGGATAGGCAAGCAAGAAGTCATGGCTAGAGTCGGGAGGACTCGGATAGTTATGCATGGGAGGCTCCCTAGAGGCATGAGTGCCTTGGTAGGCCTAGGCATATGGTTAGACATAGACTCCAAAAGAGCGGGGTACACGGGAGGTGTATGTACTCTTGAGGAATTTCTAATCTTCCATCGATGTTGGTTTTGTGTGTTGTCCAATATATGGTGGTTCCGCATCATTGAGGGATTTCATACTTTCCAATAGGGTTGGGTAGACTTAGACTCCACTAGGTTGGGTGAGCTAAAGATTGGTCACTTTGTGGATTCTCTGTTTTTATCATCCAATATATATAGTACCCAATGGTTGTAGTTCAACCCGTGGATGTTTCCTCCTTGGAGGTTTTACAACATTAAAAAATCTTTTGTATTAATTCTTCCTATCTCTATCTTTTATATTTTATTTGTGTATGTTATTTTCTTGTTTCATATTATTCACTTGTGATGTATAGTGAAGCAAGTATTTGTAAAGTGTGATTTGTGGATTCATTCTTTTGATCATTTTTTGTATATATGATTCTTTTGTATAGTGATATTTGATCACTCTTGTAACTCATTGAACATCTATTGAAATACAAGTATTCTTTGTTGTTGTGTTTATTTGTTCTTATACCTCATACAACTAGATGATAGACATAGACCTTGTTCAGATGATTACATCCTCATATTGTCTATGTATGTCTTTCTTGGTTTATTTTGTTGTGTGTAAGGCTACCTTGAGGGACAAACGAAAGTTTGTTCAAGGGATTGAAAAAAGGTGTAAAAACCTATTCACCCTCCCTAGGTATGCCTTAAGCAATTTAACTACGTTTGTATAATAATGAAGAGAATCAGGGAAGAGAAAAAAAGTAAGAGAATAATTAAGAAAAAAAGTTAAGAAAAAAAAAAGTAGGGAGAGAAAGAATAGTAAGAGAATTAAAGGTAACAAAAAATTTTGAAATAATAATTAAGTTGATTAAATAACACAATAATAGTCATAGGTGGTATGTACTTACAAAAATACAATAAGTATAATTAAAGAAAAGGTATTTTTGGCATTAAGTGGAGTTTATTTACAAATTAGTGATTTTTTTAAAATTTTGATGAGTGTGATTACGAAAGGAGTGTAGATACAGTTTTTGAGGGGTGCCATTATCGCCACTAAAAAATTATATGTTTGATGGGCCTATTTTAAACTCACTATGGGTTTGTTAGTTTAAAATCATACATGAGTTATATCTAAAATCAATTTTTTTTTTTTTTACAATTTAGGGGCCCTTAAAGATTAAGGGCCCTAAGCGGCTGCCTCACTGGGCTCCCCCTAAGGCCGGGCCTGCTCGAAATCACAACACTTCTTCCCAAGATTGATATAGTTTCATCTTCTCGTTGAAAATTTCACTCGAAATCTTTTTTGGAGTTTATCTTTTTCTTTTTCTTTTTCTTTTTCTTTTTCTTTTTGATTTCTTTGTTGTTTATCTCTCTAAATCCCCATTGTTGAGTTCCTCTATGTTGTTCGATGTAAGAGGAAAGAAGGGCATTTTATTCATAAAACCATTTTAGGTGCTATATAGACCCAACTTAATAAAGTGGTGTCAATTTCATAAAGAAGCCATGTTGGACGGTGCTTTACACTTGTGTATATATATTATATTCCTTAAATTTTGTAATAACTTTTGAAATGTCTAATACATTACTTTTATAATGTATGCACGATTGTTCCATTTGCTATTTTTTAATTAATGACACTTGCGTGTATATATTCCTTAAAATTCCATGCAGCAGCCATAAAAGTGTAGGAATTTGGTTGATGAGTTTCTATCAACTTTTTAGGTTGGTAGGATGTGTTGAACAAGCACTGGTTGAACGGCTCCTACATGTACTGATCTCTCTTCTAATTGGTTTAATTACCTAGTTTTAGATCAGTTTCTAACCTTAAAAATAAAAATATTCCAAACCCATTATAGAAATCAATATATTTTTTTATAAATATTATAATAAGCTATAGTGAATTGAGAAGTATTGGAAGTTCCATTATATGTAGTTATTATTCCTCTAATTTTGATCTCCATTAAGCACTTAATTAAGCTGCTTTTGCTAAAGTTCTTCCCCCACTAATCTCTCTCTCTCTCTCAAAAGCACTAACACTAACTGCTTAATAAAAAAGGCTATCATGAAGCACTGCATGCATAGTCTTTAGTATACATTATACTAGCTTACAGCCCGCACGATATCGTCATCGGATTTACATGGCAAGTTGAGACTCCATTATTATATGTTACCTTGAGATTGAAAAAGCAAATGTATTTACCACTATAATTTGGATCTATAAAATTCATTAAGTTCAGTTGAAAAATTAATAACTGTCAATAATAATAATTAGTAGGATGATTCATCATTTTTAAATGTTCCCCTTTACGATTACTTTAGACAATGAAAACCTCCACGTCAAATGCGCACTTATCATCTGATCTTGAGATCAGGAATTATTATTATTATTCTTTTAAGTATGACCAGAAAATGTTTTAGACAACTAAATCAGGTGATATCTAATTTGATATTTAATGAATTATAATGTCTTACTCTCCCACTTGCATCATTAGTAGAAATAATAAATTAAAGTGTAATAATTTACAAATAATATTTATCATGTCAATTAATTTATTACATAAAATGCACGCTCATTACTTCTTTAGATCATGTATTATTTTGAAACTTTTATTATTGGTAGGATTCGAAGTGCTAACTTGTGAGTCATTTGCCAAAACCCCAAGCTCATCTATCTACCGGCTAAGCTATTCCCCTGGAGGTAAATGCATGTTCATTACAAAGTTATAATCATATATCATCCAATGTAATATATCTTAAAAACTAACATATTTGTCTCGAAGATAATTTGTACGTGAACAAATATAAATCACGTTCATCTCCCACTTAGCAGTAAGAGAACTGGTATCCACCAAATTGATCTTTCATATTCTTGCTCATGTCTCCATTCGGTTAGATAGACAATTATCTAAATTGCAGATTGAATTGTGTAGTCAAAGTCCCAGAATATAGTAATTAAAAATAAAATTTTAAAAAAATTAAAAAAAAACTTCCAATTATACCGAAAGAACTTTTAAACATGTTATTAAAACTACAAAAACAATGGATTACGCATACAATTAATTATTACAACATGAGAGCACATATATTTGGATGATATAACAAAACCAAAACTAGCACCGAAGCTTTTTAAAGTTTTTTTTATTAATTAATTTATATATATATATATATATATATAATTTTTTTTTTCTTACACCAAACTTTCTTATACATCTCCTTCTCATGCTGTCAAGCACACATATTTGTAACCCACCATTTTAAGTTTCCTTCAAATCTATTTCTGGCTATATTTTTTAATTAGTATTTAAATAATTTATTATTTGAGAAATTATATATTCTATATTAATGGATTGATCAGATGTTTCTCCCAAAATTAAGGGATTATCAAGAGCAGTATAAAATACGGTACCTATCTACCGCAGTAGGAGAGTCCGTAGACAGTATCATAAAATATTCTATAGTTCTATAGTTGTAGGAGAAGTATAGGAGAGGCAATAGAGTAGGGAATTTAAACAAAATAGTATTATTTGTATTCAATAAAACAATTTAACATAATTCAAAAATTAGATATGAACATAATAAAAAATGACTAAAAAAATAAAACAAAGAGAGGATGTACCTTTCAATGAAGGGTGGAGTTACAGGAACAACATAACATGTTAGAATATAATAGGATTATATATATATATATATCGGTTGAGAAGAGGAATGTCAAAAAGGATTTAAAAAATATAAGAAAATGAAAATTTTTAATATTTATTAATAATATTAATAATATATTAATAGGTGAAATGATATATTTTTTTAAAAAAAAATAAATTAAAAAAATAAGATAAAATATATATATATATATATATATATATATATATTAATTAAACTGGACTGATCTAAAGGGAAAAAGCATCACAAGCGATCATATGCTGAAAAACCCCTAGACAGAATTTACATTTTTTAAATAAAATTGGACTGATCTAAAGGGAAAAAGCATCACAAGCGATCATATGCTGAAAAACCTCTAGACAGTATCCATATATATATCAAATAAAAGAAAAGAAAAAAGAGATAAAAAGTAACAAAGCACAAAGACCCGGGGGGGAAAACAACCCCAAACAAAAAGAGGCACGCAAGCCGAAACATCAAGAAAAACGAAAAGGCTCCCGGCCTATGTAGTCATTGCCAACTGAATAAGAACAAAACGGCAGGGTAGAGAACCACCAAGAATCAGCCTGAAGCTCTAAAGCATGCTTGGAAAGCGTATCTGCAACCTGATTCCCTTCCCTAAAAATATGGGAAACCTGAAAATCCATATGCGAGATCTGGAAGATGCAGCGCTGCCACGCCTGACGAACCTTCCAAGGAACCATCTCAGAACGAGAAGAAAGAAGCTAAACCACATAAGAAGAATCGCTATCAAGCCAGATTCGATACTACCCATACTTCCAAGCAAAATTAATAGCCAATGAGGCTGCTAGAAGCTTAGCCTCAAACGCGAAAACTTGACCAAGAGGAATAGAAAAGCAAGCCTTCACAAAGGCTCTACAGTTCCAAAAGATACCACTACAACCACCAACCCCCGGAGAGCCTATAGCAGCGCCATCTATATTCACTTTGATCCAACCAGAGGCCGGAGGTGACCAAACCACACTCTTGATCACCGGGGCTTTAGAAGAGCAACCTCGAAGACCAAATCGACGAAGAATCAAAAGGTCGTCCCTACAATTACGCATACAACCAATCTCCAGACGATTAGCATCTAAAACTGCACGCCAAACCAAAGAAAGGACGGATCTAAAGTCCACCAACTTCCCTTCAAAGATCCACTGATTACGGGTAGTCCACACCCCCTATATCATTGCATGTATAGCCGTTTTCCATAAAATCCTGACTTGCTCACTAAAGGAAACCAACATGGCCTGCAAGAAGAAGGATTGCCAAGTATCGGTAGAGACACGACGCTGGAAAGTCAAGAAAACCGCCTCCCAAAGAGCAACCGCCAGGGGACAATGAAGAAAAAGATGATCTGCAGATTCACTACTAACCCCACAAATACTGCAACGAGAAGCCAACTGGAACCCAGACCTACAAAGGCGATCCTCAGTAGGAAGCCTATTCAACATCAGACACAAGGTCAAAGCTGAGCGAGAAGGGAGAATAAAACGGGACTAAACATCTCTCTACCAAACAACCTAAGGAATATCACGGAGAAACTGGGAATAAGCAGCCTTGCAAGAAACACGACCATCCCAAGAATTAGCCCAAACCAGAGAATCCACAACAGGAGAAATTGCAATCCGATCAATCCGAAAACACAGATCCGAGAAGCCCACTCGGAAACAATCGTCCAGCACCCATCTACCCTTATGAATAAAATTTGAGACCCTTGCCCGGAGTGGATTAGCTAAATAATCTGGAATCCCCAAACGCATCAAAATGGGAACCCCCAACCAATTATCCCGCCAAAAGTCCCTCTGAGAGTTCTCGCCAATCAGCAAGATACATTCCTTAAGAAGGGAACTATAATTTGTCTGAAGAGAAGACCAAATCGAGGAGGTGACATACCCTCCATGAGGCTTCTGCAAATGCCTGAGATACCTCTCCCAAAGAAAAGTGAAAGCAAAACCAAAACCATCAGAGGTCATAAACTTCCAAGTGAATTTCTGCAACAGTGAGTCATCTGATTCCTTCGCAGTCTAAACGATGTGTGGGCAATGTAAAATACAAAACAATCGATTTATGTTTTAAACTTTTTTTTTCATTCTTCTAATTTCAACCCATCTTAGTAAAGGCACTCAAAAAACAAAATTGACTATAAATTTCTACAGCTGAAACCCTTTTTGGGATAATATATATATATATTGAATATCAAATGATAAAATCCATCAACTGCAATTGTTTTTACACTTTAAATGTTCTAAGCCGTTCTCATTTGTTAACTTCAATTTTTCGCTACACTACCCACCAAAAAAACAACTTCAAATACAAAATCCACCCGGCAACAACTCTAATAACAACAAATACACTTTTAGAGACCAACCGAAAGAATTCGAAACAAAAGTGTCAATTCCAACCCCATGAAACTTCAAAAAATTTCGAACACTTAATTATTCAAACTATAAACATAACAATTACAAAAGAATTACAAAAGCAAACTTTAAAAATCTCTCCTTTCTACAATTTCAAAACACAACAATACAAATATGCAAAATCTCACATTTCGGTTTCGATTGTGGACTGTTTGTTTATGAACTCGACTTCTAAGGCACCCGTGCAGCCAAATGGATTTGATTGTAGACTGTTTGTTTGCATGTTCATGGATCACAGCTACCTGTCTCTAAAATAAGGAAAGTGGTATTTTATAATTTAAACTCAATAATCCATATATATATATATATATATATATAATATAAGCCATTTACGGTTATCATGTACATACAGTTTGATACTTAATTTGATTGTCGTGCTTCATTGAAACTACAGTCACTAAATGATCACCAACTGAAATTTCTTTAAATATCATCTCTAAAATCAACACAAAACCAATGTATATAACACAAATATCAAAAAGCCTAGAAACATAATTCAAGCAATATCCCCTAAAAAAAAAAAAGTGATACCTTGAGAGATTGAATGAAGTGAGACAACTTATTGAGCTTTGATACCGAATTTTGTGCGGCATAGAACTCCAATCATGGTGACTAATGCTGACATATGACAAAAATACAGTCACTTGATTGATCTTTATATATAGTCTATATTGAGTGTGAGAGGTATGAACTGCCCAATTATTGAAAGATTATGTGAATTTTTTTTTATTTTTTATTTTTGGTTTTATAGAAAATGGATGGGAAAATGAAGGGTTGGAAAATTTAATTATTAATTTTAATAGATTATATGATTGGTTAAGAGAATTTATTCAATATTCATTGATATGAGATTGACTCTTAAGTGTCTTCATTTGTGATTTAAATTATATAGATATATTAAATTTATAAATTCTGACGATTGCTCACAAATATAAATACGATCATAATTATTATTAATAATTAATAAGGTTATAATGAATGATGTTACGATGAAACATCCATGATTGTTATTATTATAGAATAATAGAACAAAATAGGGGTGATTTATGGCTTTAAATGAGCCTGTCTTTCTCCCTTTTTTATGGACAATGCATGCATGGCAATTTACAATAACTTTAATAAGCAATTTGAAGGAGTGATAATTGGAATAATAATTCTTGTTAATATTTAATATGGCCAAAGATCCTCCTATTGATACTAAATAATTAATACAAATTTAAAGATAAAGCCTCTACATGATAACATGTGTCAATGTGAGGTTCCATTTTACTGTATTATATAGATTAGTATATACATTATATGCAAATTAGTGAAGAGAAGTAATCACTACTACAAAAAACGCAAAAGAAATCGGTTTTTCAAATTTTTAAAACCGATGTCTATTTGAGTGATTTAGAAAACAACGCGCTAATGACATCGGTTTTTAACCAATGTAAAACCACATGAAAACACATCAGTTATATATAAAACCGATTTAAAAACCGTGACGTAAACCCGCCGTCCGACCACTGCACCGTCCGCCCGTCTCCGCCGGCCCCCCCCAGCCTGTCTTTCTCCCTTTTTTATGGACAATGCATGCATGGCAATTTACAATAACTTTAATAAGCAATTTGAAGGAGTGATGATTGGAATAATAATTCTTGTTAATATTTAATATGGCCAAAGATCCTCCTATTGATACTAAATAATTAATACAAATTTAAAGATAAAGCCTCTACATGATAACACGTGTCAATGTGAGGTTCCATTTTACTGTATTATATAGATTAGTATATACATTATATGCAAACTAGTGAAGAGAAGTAATCACTACTACAAAAAACGCAAAAGAAATCGGTTTTTCAAATTTTTAAAACCGATGTCTATTTGAGTGATTTAGAAAACAACGCGCTAATGACATCGGTTTTTAACCAATGTAAAACCACATGAAAACACATCAGTTATATATAAAACCGATTTAAAAACCGTGACGTAAAATTGATGTATTAAGAAAATTAATCCCGCCGTCCGACCACTCCACCGTCCGCCCGTCGCCGCGGGCCCCCCCCCCCCCCCCCCCCCCCCCCCCCCCCCCCCCCCAGACTGTCTTTCTCCCTTTTTTATGGACAATGCATGCATGGCAATTTACAATAACTTTAATAAGCAATTTGAAGGAGTGATAATTGGAATAATAATTCTTGTTAATATTTAATATGGCCAAAGATCCTCCTATTGATACTAAATAATTAATACAAATTTAAAGATAAAGCCTCTACATGATAACACGTGTCAATGTGAGGTTCCATTTTACTGTATTATATAGATTAGTATATACATTATATGCAAACTAGTGAAGAGAAGTAATCACTACTACAAAAAACGCAAAAGAAATCGGTTTTTCAAATTTTTAAAACCGATGTCTATTTGAGTGATTTAGAAAACAACGCGCTAATGACATCAGTTTTTAACCAATGTAAAACCACATGAAAACACATCAGTTATATATAAAACCGATTTAAAAACCGTGACGTAAAATTGATGTATTACGAAAATTAATCCCGCCTTAAAACTGTATCTTTTGGCAAGAAAACACTTTTTTTCATCCACGTTGGGTTCTTCAATTTTTCAATACGAATCCAACGGTATAAAGAACGTAAAATTATGGGTGGTATTTTAAAAGTTATGATCAATTATTCAGTCAAAGTCAGAAGCGATTGGAGATATTTTTGTGCAAAAGTTTTCCTTAAACCTGTATCTTTTGGCAAGGAAATAAATTTTTTTGTCCATGTTGAGTTCTTCGACTTTTCGATAGGAATCCAACGGTATAAAGAATGTAAAATTCTAAGCGGTATTTTGAAAGTTATGATCAATTATTCAGTCAAAGGTCAGAAGCGACGCGATTCCACGAGTGAGATGTTTTCATCGCTCAATTTCACACTTTACCAAATCGAATTTTGGAATATTTTTTGAATGAAAAGTGTTTGTTTTCATGTCTTCTTTCCTATGTCAAAATTTGAGCAAATAACGTTGAGTAGTTTTAGATATGCGCACTTGAATGTGGACATAGGTCAGATTTAAATTTCAGCTAGTAGAATTTTGCTTTTGAATCCATATCGGTTTTCCTAAAAACCATTGTCTTTTCAAACCGCAATATTTAAGACATCATTTTTAATGAAAACCGATTTCTTATTGGAAAAAAAATCCATATCGATTTTCCCAAAAACCGTTGTCTTTTCAAACAACAATATTTAAGACATCGGTTTTAAGGAAAACTGATTTCTTATTGGAAAATAAATCCATATCCGTTTTCCCAAAAACCGTTGTCTTTTTAAACTACAATATTTAACAAATCGGTTTTTATAAAAACCGATTTCTAAAAGTTTTTTTAAATCGGTTATCTAAAAACCGATGTAAAGAACTGATGTCTTTTAACATTTTTGTAATAGTGAATAATTAAATGGCATTAGCTAATAAAGTTGTTTGTGAAGTACATTTGAGAGAAGAAAAAAGTAATGTTGTGATTAATAAATGTTGTGAAGTACATTTGAGAGAAGAAAAAAGTTATTGAAGAAAAGTAATGTTGTGTACTTTTATATAATTAATCAAAGTCCATATATGTTGTGATTAATTATGAGTGATAACCGGTGAAGGTTTTCACATTTAAAAAAATCAATATATATGAGTGATTATATAGATTTAATTAATTAATGTATGTATTATTATAAGAATTAATTAAGAGCAACACTTATTGGGTAAGGCCACATTTATTCTTGTGGTCTTTTGAATTAGAGGCTTGAACCCTTTGAAGCTACATAACAATATACTATTATCCTTATATCTCATGCATATTTATATGTTTAAAGGTGTTTTAAGGTCCTACATTTATTTATTTATTGCATTCAATTGTACCCGACGCAACTACTCTTGACGAGATGAGGTTGTTCAGTGGTATGTCTCTCACACCAACACTATTGTGTTTGTGGATTCAAGTCATGTTCCCCTACTACAACCCAAATTAATTGTAATATCTCATTAAAAAAACACATGGTTAGAGATCCTACATATGAAGCTCATGAATATGTGAATCTCATATTGAAAAAAACATATAACAGAATAAAGGTATATATACTTATGGATGTCTCAACTTTTGAGTTGTAAGGCTAACCACCGATATATATAATTTTTCCTAGAGATTGAACCCAAAATCTCAACTTACCATTGTAAGAGTCCTTACTCAATCGCTGATCGAACTAACTAGTACCCACAAATATGAATTAGGTATAACTCTTAAATTTCATGTTTAATAGAAAAAAGAGAGGATAATTTCATACTTGCGTGAAACATTTATCAAGTTGATTATAGAAATAAGGGATTTTTTTTTTATTATTTTTTTTATAAATTTTTTACCAATTTGATGGCGATTCATTGATATTGGATAATCCATGAGTATATATATACACTTCTCTTGTTATATGTTTTTTCCAATGTGGGCCGGATTCATCCCATCTTCTTAAGCTTCGTAGGTGGGATTTCTAACACAGTGAAACATGATTCCTTTTAATTTGTATTCTCGATTAATAAACATTATGCATGAGTGAGTAAATGTAACACTTGTGATTACTCAAGCCACAATAAAAAGAAATGTATCATGACCATTCATTATTAATAAAATGTACGACCGTTCTTCATAAATCTAAAATTTAATGAAACTCGGATCAGTAGAGGACCCTAAATCCCAATTTTGAAGCCGGAAATATCCTTACTGGCGCTGCCACCCCACCACCTACAATGGGTTGTGGACTTAACCCACACCTGACACCACACTTGGTCTATGGTGGCACTAGTTCTTAGTTTAAAACTGACACCCACCATTTCCAAATTATTTTTCTCCATATATAACCTGAACTAACGTGGCATCCTTGTGGATAGTAGTAAAGGCGATGCCACGACGATATCCAAAAGCAAAACCACTATTTATATATAAGTAACTGTAATCCACATCCACTTTCCTTTACTATTTCTATTCTCCAAAACTAGTAACCATATATTGTGTGCATGACACAGCTACGCCACTAGTTTCTACTTTAATAACCGTTTAAAATTTGTAATACTATAATTAGTGATCACTAGCTACTTAGCTAGTACCTCATCAACCCCTATAAATTCCCTCCTAGCTACCTCCATTTTCTCACCAATTAAGCAAACACAGTTTCAACTGTTTTCAAGACTGGGGTTTCTTGTTTTAATTTTTTTTTAATTAATTATTAGTAATAACAATGTCTTCAATTGGAGCTAGCTGTGCAGAAGTTTATGTGATGAAGAAGCGCCACAAGGAGAGGCTCCAGAGAAGGGAAGAGGAGAGAGTGAGGAGAGGTAATGAAGTTGGTGTTATTGAAGAAACTGAGAGAGTCAAAGGTGGTGGTGGTGGTTCTGTTTTTCTTAGAATCAATAAGTCGAAGATTCATCCTGGGAATTTTAGTGGGGTCGTTAATGATCTTGATGATCAATCTGCGCGAAGAGGTGGAGATGATGGAGTCAATAATGTGGCTGCTTAATGTGGGGATCAAAGAACAGTTTTTCATGGTGTAGGTGTGAGGGGCAAATCACTGAATCAATCTCATTTTGTCATGGATCAGAGGATAGTTGGTGCATATTATTATTTGCTTGTAAAATTTAATGCATGGTTCGGCTTGTTTTTGTGTGAAAAAAATTATGTACATTTTGATTTAAGAGAGTGTGATCTTCAGTTATGTAATCTCTTATCAAGTTCAAGTTTGTAATCTTTTATCAAGTTCAAGTTTGTGATCTTTAGTACATTTTGAATTTTTTTTCTTTAGTTATGTAATCTTTTTATCAAGTTCAAGTTTGCAGCTCGTGCTCTTGTTGATTTGTTGATTGTAATTCTTGTGGAGTGAGTAAACTAATTAACAGCTTTGTGTTTGTGTTTAATTGTATTAATATCTCTCTCTCTCTAGCACATTCTTACACTTTATTTATTGAGCAAATTGCAATAAACCTCCCTGAGATTTGCTCTCTTGCATCCAGAATAAATCGACATGTCTGCCATTAGTCAAACTTAACAGTAGACCATGATCAAAAGACTAAACTATCCCTAATCCCTAAATTAAATTTAAAAAAAACAAAAAAACAAAAATATTTGAATTAAAAAAGACAAAAAAAAAATTGAATTTTAATTAAAAATTGAATTTAAAAAAAAAAATACATGGATGGTGGAGATCAAATAAAATTTTAAAGGATTGAAAACATACTTGAATTAAAAAAAAAAAAAAAATTGAAAACAAAACAATTTAAAAAAAAAAACATACAAAAATTGAAAAAAAAAATAATAATGGATCTCCTCCATCCATCTATTCATCTCAAAGATGGATGGTGGAGATTAAATAGAATTTTTTATTATTTTTAAAAGGCAAAAAAAAAATAATAATTAAAAAGGGAGAGAGGTGGAGATCCAATCTCCTCCACAGTAATCCATTGAGATCTCCATGGATGGAGATTCTCCCTGGCCATAAAGGAGGGAGGCACAACGGGGGAGGTCTTGCCTCCCTCGGTTTGCGGCTAGGAGACAATGGAGACGAAAATGAAGGAGGACGACGGCGGACGATCTCGTTCAGATCATTGATGGTGCCGAAGGGAAACACATCAGTTAGGATGTTGTATTCGCTGATCGGTTGAGCCACTAGAATCTGGTAGTGTTCCTCACCATTTCCAATCATTCCTCATTCGTCTTCGTCTCTGTCGTCGTCTGAGTCAAACAAGAAGTTTCTGTCGTCAGTCATCGTCCTCCATCGTCTTCATCTCCCCGGCACAAACCGGAGGAGGCAAGACCTCCCCCGCCACGCCTCCCCCCTTCGCATAGAGGGAGGATGGAGATCCACCTCTCTTCTTTTTTGTTTTTATTTTGTATTTCGCCTTTAAAAAAAATTATATTTAATATTTTAATCTCCACCTCCATCTCAAAGATGGATGGTGGAGATCCATTTTTTTTTTTTGTAAAATAAAATTATTTTTAGTTATTTCGTTCTATTAATTTGTATTTTTAATTTTTTTGTTTAATTTTTAATGTTTGAAAGGTCAAAAATACCCTTTATTTTGATAGTCAAACTTGGTCAACATTTCAGTTTGATTTCGTTCTATTAATTTGTATTTTTAATTTTTTTTGTTTAATTTTTAATATTTGAAAGGTCAAAAATACCCTTTATTTTGATAGTCAAACTTGGTCAACATTTCAGTTTGACTAACGATAGAGAGTGTGAATGTCAATTTATGATAAAGTTGTTTATAAGTGCAAGAGGGCAAACCTCACGAAGGTTTAGTGTAATTTGCTTTTATTTATTTATATTTGAGTTTTAGCAAATTTTGTTAATACTATGGGAAAATTATTGAAAGATTTTCCTTTAATTTTGGTGGTAAAATGAAAGCAGTCTAGTCAATTTCAATTGCAAAATGAAAATGCATGAGCAATTGGCCTTTTAGAGAGAATTTTTTTCTCTAGTAAGATAGTACTGTATATGTGGTAGCCAAAAATGGCCCATAGGCCCAATGCATTGAAACCTGGATCTTTAAATATTAGATCCAACCCAAGCCCGTTATATTGGGTCGACCCAACATGAGTATCAGCTACAGGACTCGGTCTTTGAAAGACCAAGTCAAAGGGACAATTGTGTTGGATAGATAATGGGAAGAGAGATTCTCCCCATGAAATCCTCCCACGATCAAAACCAGAAGTTGGTAAACATTGGAGTGGATTGGCCTATAAATAAGAGAGCTCCCTCACTTGAAAGCTCTCTGAAATCTTCCTCAAGAAAAGCTTACTAAAGCGTACCGAAACTCTGCTTATTAATAATATTCCAGCAAATCGGAATTTGGTCGGATTCACTATCACGATCATCACATAATATTGCTCAGCCCAAGCACACCTAAGGCTAAGAATCTAACCACATCTCCCTCTTTTTTTCTATATTTTATTTCTGTTTCAATTCTATTGCAAGTTCAACAAAATGAGACGACCATTCCCAGTCGACAGACTTATCACGTTTGCTAGTTCCCAGAGGAGTTGACATCACTCATCCAACGGTTCAACTAAGTTGCCTTGGGCCCAATATAACCCAACCCAATTAACTTACCACGTAGTTCGACCACCTACAGTTTGGTGCCCACCGTGGGGCCCATTGCAACTATTTTTGAACTTAATCAAATCACTTGAGCGACCAATCAACATGTCTGGAAGTGGATCTGTCCTAACCGTCGAAGAGCAGATTGTTGCGTTGACTGCTCAGATGACTGCAAACGCTGAGAAATTATAGACGCTCGAAGCGGAGAATGCAGCGATCCAAGCGACGAATGAAGAACTGAGAGCCTTGGTCGATGGAGTAGCATCTGACTTAGTGACATTAGAGCGTCTAGTCTTAGCTCCAAACAGTGAACAGGTTGTCAATCGAACAGCTCCAAGAGCACCAGGCAATCCCATCGTACCAGATATGAATCTAGGTGACCAGCAGAATCAGCCGACATCTCAAACAGCTAGAGTCAAAATCGACCTCAACAACATGCCAATCCGGAATGAAATGTTGAACGAACAAGATCCAGCAATGGATCTACAGCCTGACAACATCCAAAGAACACCAGCATCACTCCAGTCGACTCCTGGATTGGTAAAAACGGGATCCGACTTACATTTATCTGCTAATTTAGAATTTTCTCGCAGGTTTGCAGAAATGAAAGCTCTTATTCAAAGAATTCCAGGAGTTCCAGCTCCAATAAAGAAAAGTACAACCAACAGCTTCGCCAACTCACCATTCATTGATGCGGTTGCTCTCACCGAAATGCCTAGAAAATTCAATTTCCCAAACATGAAGCAATAAGAAAGGACGATAGATCCGGACGACCACATAGCATAGTACAAATAGAGGATGTTCACTGCTATAATTCCACGCGACCTGAGAGAAGCGTGCATGTGCAAAGCTTTCGGATCTGGCCTTAACGGCCCAGCCCTACAATGGTATACGAATTTACCTAAAAATTCTATCAATTCTTTTGCGCAGCTGATAGATACATTCGTGGAGCAATTTGCAAGCAGCCGCAAACTGGAGAAGCAGTCGGACGACCTGTATACAATCACGCAAAGACCTGGCAAAAATTTGAGAACTTATGTCAGACGCTTCAACAGAGAGAAAGTACAGATCCCACATTGCAATCAAGCGACCGCTATCCACGCCTTCAGAAAAGGCCTCAGGTTTGATTCCGATTTATATAAATAACTTACTAAATATCCATGCAGGACAATGGAAGACGTACTAGCAAAAGCATGGGCCCAAATCAAACGGAAGGAAGACGAAGCAAATTTTGTTGGAAAAGTCAACAGTTTCGGAAGTCGACGAAACGATCGAGTTGACAGAAGGTCAAACGATAGAAGGTCAGAACCCTATTCGACAAACAACAGGAAAAACAGTCAATCACGACATGAAGGTTCCAGCGACAGAAGTTCTTATGTGCGTGGCAACCCAAAGTCAAATCGACCACGCATCGATGCACCAGAATACAACCTTAGCATCGAACCGGTCGACCTCGTTGCAGTGATGAGAGAAATGGTAAAAACGGTCAAATGGCCACGAAAGATGAATGCACTCCCAGAACATCGAGATGCAAGGCTCCGATGTGAGTTTCATGGTGATCATAGCCATCGTATAGAAGATTGTGTTGCCCTCAAATATGAAGTCGCAGAGCTCTTAAAGCAGGGACATCTACAAGTATTCCTAACTGATAAAGGGAAACAAACTCTCGCAAAACGAGAGGACTAGAGTTAAACCAGTGAGAACGATAGTCCACTAGAACCACCCAAACAGGATAAAGTGATCAATTACATTGCAAGTGGATTTGAAGTCAGTGGTGTAAGCTATTCTGCAGCGAAGAGGCATACACGACAAGTGCCCAATGCTGAAATTCAACCAAACCGGGAACACCCTTAAAAAGTTGACGAAACTGTCACCTTCAAGTCTACAGACAAATCAGATTTGTTTTCTCCTCACCATGATGCATTAGTAATTTCATTACATATTGCTAATTGTCTTACTAAACGCATTTTAATTGACAATGGTAGTTCCTGTAATATTTTATTTAACAGTGCTCTAAGAGAAATGCAGATCAATGAATCCAAATTGAGTCATTGAACGACCATGCTGACAGGTTTCAGTGGAGAACAGAAAAGCACTCTAGGTGAAATCGTATTACTTGTCTACGCCGAAGGAGTCAACTTATATATCAATTTCCTGGTACTCGACCGCCAATCCTTACAATGCCATCCTGGGCAGACCCTAGATACATGAACTGAAGGCGATCCCGTCGACATATCACCAGATGATAAAATTCCCAACCAAGTGGGGGGTAAAAGAAATCAAAGTGGAACAAAGAGTAGCCAGAGAATGTTATCAGAATGCCATGAAAAAGAAGCAGTAGGAATTATAGCAATTACAGGATGCCAAAGTCGAGTCGACACCAAATAGGCCAAACATGGAAGAACTCGATGAGGTTTCAATCGACCCTGATCAGCCAGACTGTAAAGTCTTCGTCAGATCCAGGTCATCAAATGACATCCGCAAGCAATTGATTGAATTCCTAAAGGAACGGCGCAACAGCTTTGCCTGGTCACATTCAGACATGGTCGGTATCGACCCAGAGGTAATAATTCACCAACTATATGTCGATCTAGATCACCAACTAGTAAAACAAAAACGAAGGAAGTTTGCTCCAGAAAGAAATAAAGTGATCAATGAAGAAATCCAAAAATTGTTCGACATCGGCTCTATGAAGGAAGTAAAATACCCCGATTGATTAGCAAACGTCGTGGTAGTAAAGAAGAAAAACGAAAAGTGGTGAGTCTGCATTGACTTCACAGACCTCAACAAAGCATGTCCCAAGGACTCATTCCCACTCCCACATATCGACATGATGGTCGACGCAACTGTAGGGCATGAACTGCTAAGTTTCATAGACGCCTATTCTGGCTGTAACCAGATCTTGATGCATCCTGACGACCAGGAGAAAACAGCCTTCGTCACAGAGCGAGGTATTTTTTGTTATAAAGTAATGCCATTTGGTTTAAAAAATGCAGGTGCAACCTACCAACGGCTAGTCAACAAAATGTTCTCTAGGATGGCTTCTAGCACCAAGAAGCTTGACCATATACATGGTGTTGGAAAGAGTCTGTGTGATGGCTAGTCTCTTTTATGACTCTCACTCGCAATAGGACGAGGTCGGAGAGTAGCACAACGGTGAATAAGATTCGTTCCCACAGGGATCGAGTGATCGATTACAAAAATTGATTAGCCTAGATGCTATTCAAACAAGCAAAAAAGGATATTTAAACTAAGTAAATTAAACTAATTTAATCTACGGACTAATGCTAATGCAAGAAATAAAATAACACTAAAATAAACTCAAGTGTAATATCGAAGAAAAACATGCTAGGACTTGACTACACCCCACCCTTAATTGACTTCCGTTTTAGACTCAATTATTCACCCAAAACATACTCATGCAATTTGTAGATTCATGCACCCTAATATTAACCTACAATCTTGGTCAAGCAAAGTAGATTACACCCGAAACGTACCCAAGCCTATCTCTCGATTACCCGGAATATACGAATTGAGTTCATTAAGTTTGTTGGCGCACTAAACGAATCCTATACGCTAGCCTAAGTGGGTGTACTTTTCTAGACATGCATAGAGGGCATTTTATCGAACACGTGGTGTGCGTCTCCGGTCAGTACATAACACACCACAATAATTCATTAAAATGGAGATCAATCACTTGAAAGCTTTAAGCATACAAAAATACTCATACAAACCACAAGTTGCACATAAATGGATAAACAAGAATAAATATAAATATATAGTCATAGGTGGGGTTTCATCAAATCCTAGCAATATATATTTAGCTCATATTACAAAGAATAGCCATAACATAGATAAAATCAAATAAATACATGGCTATGAAAAAGAATAAAAGAGAAAGGGTTTAGAGAAAACTAATGGAGAGCTTCCTCTTCTTCTTTGGATCTTCTTCTCCTTCTATCTTTCTTCAACTCTCTCTTGCCCAAAAAGGTGGAGTGATGGTGGATGTGGAAAAGTGGTAGTGAAGTTTGTGTTTGGATGTTAGGGAGTTATGGAAGTTAGATGGGTTGTGAAAGATGGAAGGTGAGAGTAAGAGGAATGTGTAAAGGTAAGGTCTTGGTGACTATTTTTGGGTGAGAGAGCTTGGGTGGTTTAAAAATATCAAAGGTTTATATAGAGGAATGAATTAGGTCAAGGGCAAGGAGGTAAAATCTTGATTTTTAACATATTTTGGGTAAAAGGGCGAGCTTGGGGCGATTTGGATGCTCTTTGGTTGAAGAAAACTGTTGAAAACCCGAGAGGTTAGCGAGCTCGGGGCGAGCTTCTTGAGCTCGCCTTGGGCTCGCATCTCTCTCGGGTGAAGTTTTCCAGCTTCGCGCACCGTTATGAAAATGGCCATATCTTCTTCTAGAGAACTCAGAATCGTGATCCGTAAAGAGCGTTGGAAAGTAGACTCGTGGGGCTTTCGAAAAATAGGTTATAGGAAACGTAGTTCAATCGGAGGAGAGAGATATGGCCCCTAAAAGTTGAAAGCTCTGCACTAAGATTTACAATTTCAGCCCTTTAACCTCCAAAACTCTTCAATTATGCTCAACACCTTATTTTAGAGCATACAACCTACACAATGCTCACAAAACGCATTATATACAAAAACACGCTCGACAACGAGTACAAAATCTAGAAAATAGGGACCTCAAATAGGTATGTAAATCATCCAATCATGTGACAATAGGGGTCTTGGGTATGAAGATGGTAAGGAGATCTCAACCTCTAACAAGACCGTGTTTGTCAAGAGCTTGGGCTATAAAGAAGCTTTACCGGTGTAAACTCCTAGGAAGAAAATTGATCTAGGACAATGTTCAAATAGTGCACAAGTGAAGGTGGCTCCAAGAAGGCAACCTCAAGCTCAACCTACAAGAACTCTTCAAGCTAACTCTTCTCAACCAATGGCTCACAGAGGAAAGGGACCAATCATGCAAGCTATACCTCGGAAGCAAGCTAGACCGGTTCAACAACGAAGATGGATTGAACCCACTCAACCACAAAGACATGGGAAAGCTCCTATGTACACATAAGGACAAGGTATGATTCCTTATTTTATTCCTACATGTCATTTTTGTGGTTTTGATGGTCATATTAGACTAAGATGCTTTCGTTATATTAAAATGAGTAAAACTAGAAGCATGATTGAGAAGAAAAAGAAAAGAGCCATGATGCATGTTCCTAGGAATGATAATATTGATTTGTATGATCCTAGGATATCTAGAGCCCATGTACCAAAGACCACAAGGAAAGAAAATGTGTTACCTATGTGGATTAGAAATAATGAAAATGTATGCCATGTTGCTCAAATTGCCTTAAAGGCTAATTCTTCTAATTTTTGGTATTTGGATAGTAGGTGCTTTAGGCACTTGACGGGAAACAAGAGTTTCTTCGAGACTCTTGTCATGGAGGAAGAAAGATGTGTCACCTTTGGTGATGGATCCAAAAAGAAAGTCATAAGGAAAGGAACCATTTCCATTCCCGGATTACCCTCCTTATCCAATGCTTTATTTGTTGATGGCTTGAAAGCCAATTTGTTAAGCATTTCACACCTTAGTGATGAAGGATATTCCGTCTTGTTTAGTAAAGATGATTGCTCTATCCTTAAGCCCGATGGACAAACCTTGTTGAAAAGTATGAGATCTAGCGACAATTGCTATTGTCTTGAAGCTAGAATAGTCTCAAACAATGTGTCCATGGATGAGCAAATAGAGTTGTGGCATGAAAGACTTGGCCATATGAACTTTAGGGATTTAAGAACCCTTGGAAAGTTCAATTATGTGCGTGGCCTCCCTAAGCTTGGGAAGAAAGCCAATGATGTTTGTGGACCTTACCAACGAGGAAAACAAACCAAGAGCATGCATAAAAAAGGCAAGTATCTCTCCACCAAGGAGCCCCTAGAGCTTCTCCACATAGATCTTATGGGTCCGATGCAAACCGAGAGTTTAGGTAGAAAGAGATACATTTTTGTTTGTGTAGATGATTTCTCTAGATTCACATGGACATATTTTCTTAGAGAAAAATCTGAAACTTTTGAGAAGTTTAAAATGCTTCGTACTAAAATTTAAAATGAAATGAATTCTAGCATTAAAAGCATTAAACGGATTAGAAGTGATCATGAGAGAGAGTTTGAGAATGCCCTCTTTAAAAGCTATTTCAATAGCTTAGGGATCTCCCATGAGTTTTTGGCTCCTAGGACACCTCAACAAAATAGAGTTGTTGAGAGGAAGAATAGGGTCCTTCAAGAGATGGCCCGTGTGATGTTGCTTAGCAACAATGTCCCTAAGAACCTATGGGCTGAAGCTGTTAATACGGCTTGCTATATAGGGAATAGAGTTTTCCTAAGGCTCGGATGTTGTAGGGAAAAATACCGTAGTACACGCAGCGGAAGCAAGACTAAAAATAGATTTAGTATGTTTTAAAATTTTTCCTTTTTTTATGAACCTTAACCCTTTAAATTAATTAACCATACATATAAAGTAACAAAAAGAAACAAAAAGTATAATACCTTTTGTCGCGTGATCCGATTGACTTACGTCGATGGTAATCCGCAAGATCTTCAATCCTAGCACGAACGTGAATCACCTAGGAGCGTGGTCTCCCTTTTCCTTTTGTCGTGTGATCCGATTGACTTACGTCGATGGTAATCCGCAAGATCTTCAATCCTAGCACGAACGTGAATCACCTAGGAGCGTGGTCTCCCTTTTCCTTGAATTGCAAACCTGAGAATGGACAAACAAACTTTCTTTTTCTTTTGTTAGTCACAATAAATTCCAAGAGATTACAAAGAATGTTTTGGTCACTTTTGAATTCACAATCGTTAGATCGAAACTCGCGTGAACCTTATTCGAAATTGTGCACAAAACCTTTTGGTGTAAAAGTTACCAGTGCACTATCGAAATAAGAACAATCTCTTCTCACTTTTCTCTTGGCCGAAAATAAACACACTAGTCTCAGAGTTGGATTTATTTTATAAGCCAAAGAAATAAATCTCTCAAGCTTAGCCTCTAGGGTTCACCGAATTCTATCTTTATATAATATCTATATATCACTATATATATTACATAAATCTGCACACCTATATATAAGTGCACCAACGCTGCAAGCCTAAAATAAAATATATATATATTGCGGCACCCACATTTTTTGGTTGCAAGAATAATATATATATTTTGCGGCACACACATTTTTTGGTTGCAAGAATAATATATATATTTTGCGGCACACACATTAATGTTTGCAAGAATAATATATATTGCTATATATTTCTTTCTCTTGCCATATATATTTCTATGTATATATCACGGCAATTTCCTCTACCATGTAGGATTTTTATCTTTTGACCTAAATCCTAACCCTAGGTAGATTTGCTTAGAATTCCAAACCCTAATCCAACTCTTTAGTGTATTTATGACTATATCAAAGACTTCCTAATTTGACTAGATAAATAAATTCCTTTTATTTATCTTCTTATCAAATAAAGACTTTGATTCTTATTATACTACCAACAATAGTATACTACTAAGAAACATATTTCCTAGTCAGAAAAAGATTTTGTTTCTTAATTAAACAATTAATTAATAAATTAATTAATTCTTATTTAATTAAAACAATGAAAACAAAATAATATATTAGGTTAAAATGTTAACCTTGCCGCCCCACTTGAATAAAATTGGGCCTAATATTATTTTCTTATTTCATTTAATCCATTGGACTTTAAATAAAAAGCCCACATGTGAACCAGAACCATTCTTACTAAAAGAAACAAGCCCACATGTCTTTTATTAATATATTAATATAATTGAGCAGCCCATTACTTAAAGCTAGATTGGTAGCTAAAGGATATACACAGAAAGAAGGTATCGATTACGAGGAAACCTTCTCTCCTGTGGCCATGCTTAAATCCATTAGGATACTCTTATCCATTGCAGCATCTTTAGAAAGAGATGTCACTCTAGGTATTCGCATATATAATTACATGTGATGTATGGATTTATATATGTTTTATGTGGATTGTTGCTGCTCGATTTTGGTCCTAGATTTTCAATGTAATTTTTGTTTCGGAATTGTAACAAGAAGGGTGGTCTATTCTCGCCATAATTCCTTCTTGGTAGTTGCTAGGTTTTATTTTTTTTGTAAGTGCAGTATTTTTTTTTGTAATACTACTGCAGTTATTTATTTATTTTTTTAATGTGCAGTTTTTTATTTTGTAAAAGTACTGCAGTGAATAAATAAAAAAAAAAAAATTAATACTGCATTATTTTATTATTTATACTGCCGTAATGTATTCGGGTATTGAAGATCTTGCGGATTACCATCGACGTAAGTCAATCGGATCACGCGACAAAAGTCTCGCTTCCGCTGCGTGTACTAATTCTCAGGTTTGCAATTCAAGGAAAAGGGAGACCACGCTCCTAGGTGATTCACGTTCGTGCTAGGATTGAAGATCTTGCGGATTACCATCGACGTAAGTCAATCGGATCACGCGACAAAAGGTATTATACTTTTTGTTACTTTATATGTATGGTTAATTAATTTAAAGGGTTAAGGTTCATAAAAAAGGAAAAATTTTAAAACATACTAAATCTATTTTTAGTCTCGCTTCCGCTGCGTGTACTACGTTATTTTTCCCTACTACGTTATTTTTCCGCTGATGTATGTGGACCTATGAGCATTCAAGCTAGAGGTGGATATAAGTACTTCATCACCGTCACGGATGATTACTCGAGATTTGGTTATGTGTATCTCATGAGACATAAGTCGGATGCTTTTGACATGTTTAAAGCATTCAAAGCTGAAGTGGAAAATCAGCTTGAGAAACACATAAAAATCTTGAGATCTGATCGTGGTGGAGAATATCTATCTGCTGAGTTTCAGCAATATCTTATTGATAATGGGATAGTTTCTCAGTTTTTTGCACCAGGTACACCTCAACAGAATAGGGTAGCAGAAAGGAGAAATAGAACTCTTTTGGATATGGTTAGGTCTATGTTGAGTTATTCAACACTTCCTATTTCTTTTTGGGGATATGCTTTACAAACTGCTATATACATTCTAAACGATGTACCATCTAAGTCTGTTCCTAAAACACCGCATGAGTTGTGGACTGGGCACAAGCCTAGTTTACAACACTTAAGGATATTTGGTTGTCCTGCGCATGTGTTAAAAGGAAAGACAGAAAAGATGGAGTCCCGTTCGGAAACATGTATATTTGTAGGGTATCCAAAAGAAACTAAAGGATATTATTTCTATAGTCCTTCAGATCTTAAAGTATTTGTTTCGACAAATGCTAAATTTCTGGAAAAGGACTATATGAATGATTTTGTGCCTAGAAGTAGAATTGTCCTGAATGAGATGTCAAGAGATACAATTCCACGAGAGGTTACACAACCTAACCCAATTGTAAGTTCCGATCCAACACAAGATCAACAACCTACCATTCCTCGTCGTAGTGGGAGGGTTAGAACACAACCCGAAAGATACATCGGTCTGGGAGAATCAGTGGAGAATCTCCCGGACGACGATGATCCCTATACGTATAAGGAAGCTATGGAGGATGTTGATAGTCGCCATTGGCAAAAGGCAATGCAATCTGAGATTGAATCTATGTTCGATAACAAAGTCTGGTCCCTTGTAGACTTGCCTAAGGGGATAAAACCCATTGGGTGCAAGTGGGTATACAAGAGGAAAAGAGGTATGGATGGAAATGTGGAAACCTTTAAAGCTAGATTGGTAGCTAAAGGGTATACACAGAAAGAAGGTATCGATTACGAGGAAACCTTCTCTCCTGTGGCCATGCTTAAATCCATTAGGATACTCTTATCCATTGCAGCATCTTTAGATCTAGAGATTTGGCAAATGGACGTCAAGACAGCTTTCCTTAATGGAAGTCTTGACGAAAGCATCTACATGATGCAACCAGAGGGATTCATTGAAAAGGGCCAAATGGAAAAGGTATGCAAGTTGCAGAAATCCATATATGGATTAAAGCAAGCATCCAGATCCTGGAACATAAGGTTTGATCAAGCTGTCAAAGGTTTTGGATTTATTCAGAATCCTGACGAACCTTGTGTATACAAAAGGATTAAGGGCGACAAGTTGGTTTTCCTGATTCTTTATGTTGATGATATACTACTCATTGGAAACGATGTAGGTGTATTGACATCAGTAAAAGAATGGTTAGCAAAACAATTTGATATGAAGGACTTAGGAGAAGCAAGTTTTATTCTAGGTATCCAAGTAATAAGGGATAGAAAGAATAAAACGATTGCATTATCCTAAGCTTCATACATAGACAAGATCTTATCTAGGTTTTCCATGCAGGATTCCAAGAAAGGTATGTTACCTTTCAGACATGGAATCAAGCTTTCTAAGGAACAAGTTCCTAAGAATGAGCATGAAGAGCAATTCATGAGTAGAGTTCCATATGCCTCGGCAGTTGGAAGTCTCATGTATGCAATGCTCTGTACTAAACCAGATATTTGTTTTGCTGTTGGCATAGTTACCAGGTTTCAATTGAAACCTGGTCCTGATCACTGGACGGCAGTCAAGCATATTTTCAAGTATCTCAAGAGAACGAGAGATAATATGCTTGTATACTCTGGAAGGGATTTGATTCCCATTGGGTATACAGATTCTGATTTCCAATCAGATTCTAACTCCAGAAAATCTACATCAGGGGCTGTGTTTACTATTGGAGGAGGAGCAGTTATATGGAGGAGTATCAAGCAATCTTGTATTGCTGATTCCACCATGGAAGCTGAGTATGTTGCTGCATGCGAGGCTGCCAAAGAGGCTGTTTGGCTCCGCCAATTCTTGATTGACTTAGAAGTGGTTTCTAGTGCGAATAAGCAGATCACTATCTACTGTGACAACAGTGGAGCAGTGGCTAATTCGAAAGAACCAAGAAGTCACAAGAGAGGTAAACACATTGAAAGAAAGTATCATCTTTTAAGGGAGATTGTTCAAAGAGGTGACGTGACGATTACCAAAATTGCGTCAGCAGAAAATCTAGCGGATCCCTTCACAAAGGCTCTACCTTAGAAGAGTTTCGATGGGCATCTAGAGAACATGGGCTTGAGAGATATGACACATTTGCTATAGTGCAAGTGGGAGATTGTTAGGATTATGCTCAATAGCAAGAGTGTAATGTTGTAATTAACAATCTTTTTCATATTAATAAAGTGATTTCTGGTTTAACAAATCATATAGCATTTATAGTTTAATATTATAATTGTCAAAGTAAATAATCATAAGGTCTAAAAACTATGAGAAAAGAAGAATTGTTCGTACATCTGGATATGTATGTGGTAGACACAATTCTTTAGTTAGTCTTGAATAATGTTCACAACTTAAGTTAAAGGTTGGGCACTTTTATCTTGTTAAAGTTGTAGAATTCTTTTGCTAGCATTTGAGTGGGATCAAATGAGATATGATGAGTCTAAAATCATCGGAGTGTCTTCGAGCAAAAGGATCTAGTGCACTGGGTGCATTGAACTGGATCACAATGAAAAGCTTTATCTAGAACCGTCAATAGATAATAGTCTTTTCATTATCAGGACAATCGGAGAGTCTATCTTAATCCTGAGATAAATGATGGACTTATGGTTGCATATGATATCATTTGAGTTATCAATGAGTACGATTATAACGCATAGTCTATCCTCGATAGTTTGGTGATATTCATTTGTTAATCGATAGAGGACTTCATTTATAGATATGGACATCGTGGCTCCATTTATTAAATGAGAGTTTAATATCATCATATGGATGTTTTGAGGTAATTGGATATTAAATCTCAACGTTGAGTTTTCGATAGTGTCTATTGAAAACATGGCTTCTGGACAAGTCAAAATATCCAAGTTCAAAACGTGGTCATATGAGTAAATATGGTAACTTGGAGAGTTATAGGCGGTCTATGAACTCTTGGCGATTACTGATATTAATCACGAGGATACACTATCTCCAACATGATTGTCTAGGGTATGAATGAGGAACATCTTCCTTTTCTATCTTTATTTAAGAGTTCAGTTTTAGCTCTTTAGTGGAATGAGTTAAAATTAATGGATCGGACCTAAGTGAATCATTTGTTGATTGTGATTAGGTTATGTCTATTAAAGCTTAAATTTAGATCGCCTGCCAAGATCCCCAATCCACACGGACTTGCATGGATCACTTGATATATTCTACCGGACCAATTTAAGGGTCCATCTAGAATTGCATTTAATATATTAAGAATATAATTTGCACATTATTTAAGTAATGGGCTGCTCAATTATATTAATATATTAACAAAAGACATGTGGGCTTGTTTCTTTTAGTAAGAATGGTTCTGGTTCACATGTGGGCTTTTTATTTAAAGTCCAATGGATTAAATGAAATAAGAAAATAATATTAGGCCCAATTTTATTCAAGTGGGGCGGCAAGGTTAATATTTTAACCTAAGATATTATTTTGTTTTCATTGTTTTAATTAAATAAGAATTAATTGTTTAATTAAGAAACAAATCTTTTCTGATTAGGAAATATGATTCCTAGTCTTATACTATTGTTGGTAGTATACTAAAAGTAAAAGACTTATTTGGTAAGAAAATAAATAATTAATTTTATTTATTTAATCAAATAAGAAGTCTTTTATTTTAGTCAATAAAAAGAATAAAATATCTATGAGTTGGATTAGGGTTTGAAGTCTATTCTTTTATGGAAATTAGGGTGCAACACAAACTCCTTTTAGGAGTGTGATTTGCAGCAACCCTAGTAGAAAAAGAGAGCAAGATCTCGGCAACCCTAATAGGAAAAGAGAAGAAAATTTAGGCCACCTATATATTCATATGTATAGAATTCGGCCACCGAATGCTTTGTGCTTGAGAGACAATTTTTCTTCTTCTTCTTAATTCATAGAGAGCATTAATTTTATTCTACTAAAAATATAAAAGAGTGAATAAATTATTCTTTGATGGTACACTATTTGCTTGTTCATCAATAAGCTTGTGTGTACAACATCGATTTAGGTTCACGCGAGTTTCGATCATTAGATTGAGAACTCAAAAGTGACCAGAATAATTTTAGTCTTCTTTTGATTGTTTTTGTGACTAACAAAGAAAAGAAAAGTTTATTTGTCCATTCACAGGTTTCCAATTCAAAGAAAAGGGAGACCACGCTCATAGGTGATCCACGTTCGTGCTAGGATTGAAGATCTTGCTGATTACCATCGACGTAAGTCAATCGGATCACGCGACAAAAGGTATTATTCTTTTGTTAGATAATATATGTGTTTAATTGATTAAAGGGTTTAAGGTTCATAAAAAGGAAAAATTTTAAAAGTTACTAAATCTATTTTTAGTCTCGCTTCCGCTGCGTGTACTACGGTATTTGTCCCTACATTTTTGGCTCCTAGGACACCTCAACAAAATAGAGTTGTTGAGAGGAAGAATAGGGTCCTTCAAGAAATGGCCCGTGTGATGTTGCTTAGCAACAATGTCCCTAAGAACCTATGGGCTGAAGCCGTTAATACGGCTTGCTATATAGGGAATAGAGTTTTCCTAAGGCTCGGATCTAGGAATACCTCCTATGAGTTATGGAAAGGTAGGAAGCCAAATGTTAGCTACTTCCACACCTTTGGAAGCAAATGCTACATTTTGAATGACCATGATCAACTTGGCAAGTTTGACGCTAAGAGTGATGAGGGTATATTTATTGGCTATGCCTTGAATAGTAGAGCCTATAGAGTTTTCAACTTGAAGACTTGAATCGTCTTGGAATCATCCAATGTTGTCATTGATGATACAAGGCTCAAGTCTAATAACCATGAGGAGGAGGTAGTTTTAGATGATGACTCTCCTTTGGAGAATGTTGTGGAGACTCCCAATGTTGGGACGTCCAATGGTAATAATGTGGACACACAACCTCTTAATAGAGTTCATCTCTTGGACTCTAATGAACTCGCTTCATTGGTTAAAAGACCCCATAACAAAGATGATGTTATTGGAGATGTGAATGAGGGTGTTAGGACTAGGCGTCAAATAGCTAATCTCATTAGCTTTACTTGCTACACCTCTCAAATAGAACCCAAAAGGGTTGATGAAGCCTTAAATGATGAATATTGGGGTTCTTGCCATACAAGAAGAGCTAAGCCAATTCAAAAGGAATGAGGTTTAGACTCTAGTTCATAGGCCTAAAAGCACACATGTTGTAAGGATTCCCATTATTGATTGGCTTATTTCGTGGTCAAACCACATGTTGGGGTTTGGTTGTAAGGGTAGTCTAGGTGTTTGTTGAAGATCAAGACCTTTTCCAAGACCTCAAGAGGACAAGCACCAAAGGTATATATCTAGTGCTTACATTGGCTTGAAGAGATATAGTTGCACACACACACACAACATGCATAACTCTTATTCTTGTATGGTGTGTTTATATTTTGTGTGCATTGTGCTTTATTGATTTATTCAATATCTCTTCTTGCATGCTGAATTGATTGCATCTTGTTATATGATAATGCCATGACATGTTAGGCATTAGGATGCATTCAATACCCACACTTGCACTTCATGTATGTTAGCTTTTAGTGTGGAGTAATTTGTTTCCCTAAGGATGTTCGGAAACGTCCGCGCGTGCACGGTAATGTGCTTTGATTTGCGCGATGTTCGCCGGTGGAGATGCCTTTGGCTTCTCCTTGGTTTCACCATTTTTGGTGAATCGGCGGTTACGTTCGGCGGCCTTGCCGCCGTTCGAAACCGCCGAATGAGACCTGATTGAAATATATCTCTCGGGTCCAAAACGGCTGTTGGGATCGGCGGTTTCCAAACCGCCGAATGAAGTCGCCGAAGTTCCCCTGTTCCACACGGGAGCCATTCGGCGGTTCATTTCGGCGGCCTGGCCGCCGAATGAAACCGCCGATCGGTGCGTTTCAAGGGCAAAATTGTATTTTCACCTGCCCTGTTTTTGGTCTCTATAAATACATCCTTATCTCTGGTTCAGAACACAAGTCTTTGATTATAAGAACCCTAGAGAGATATTTAGAGAGACTTGAGAGAGAAAGCTTAAAGATCATATCTTTATCTCTCTAAACCCATCCCCACATGCATAAATCTTCATCTAAGCATCATCTAGGATCATCTAGCATATGCTAATGCATGGGACTTCTTCAACACACATGGTATGATTTGTTGAACACTTTTATCTTACATAATTAGTGTTTCTACTTATCAATTTTATCTCATATTTTACTTATATGTGTTTAGATTAATTTCTACATATAAGATTGAGATTATGTGTTGATTGGGTTTTTATTTGTTAGCTAGGCTTTAATGTTCATATGCCATCTAGCTAATTGATCTCATTTATTGATTGAGATTATTTTTCATAGCTTATTTGATTAGGTCATTATTGCCTAAAAGCTATGCCATGAACATTCTTGTGTGATGTATTGATAACTAGGTTGATAGATTGTTTTTTAATCAACTAGTTAATCCTTTGAATGTTTGTGGGTTTTATATGATAGCTTTGTATCTAGGATTGGTGATCCTTTACTTAGCTAAAGTTATATGCCATGTCATATAGCTATATGTGATATCTAGGATTGATTATATTGTCATCTTATAATCCTAGGTAAGCATTTAGAGTACCCTAGCTCTTATTGCATTAATTGAATATTCATACATATTCACATAGGGTTGCATCTCTTTTGAGAGAAGTAAGTCTTGGGGCTAAGTGTGCTTAGGCCTCAAGCAAATTGGACTAGAGCCGCTATAAAAGGCCCGCGTGGTAGATTAGAGGGTGCTCACGCCAAGAGTAGTGTATCAGGGGATATCACTAGGGATTGAACCAAGAGTGGCGATTGGTAGTGTCCATAGCCTGAGGTTATCTAGGGTGAGGGTCCGAGAATCACTTGAGGGTGTAACCGTCTTTTCATATAGTGGATTTCGAGGTCCGAGTGTGGCGCACTTAACAGCCCGTGGTTTTTCCCAGTGGTTGGGTTTTCCACGTAAACATCAAGTGTCATTTACTATTTCCGCATCTTATTACACTTGTATGTATTATTGACTTGCTAGGGGTATTTTCGTAAAATTGACTTGCATGCGAAAATTGGGTAATAATTAGATAAAATCTATTCACCCCCCCTCTAGCTTTATATTGATAAACACACCTCGAGTATTTTTATGAACTTTCACATGTCATAGGCACCAAGTGGATTTATAGGAACAAATCCGATGAGGATGGCAACATAGTGCGTAACAAGGCAAGACTTGTTGCACAAGGGTACTCTCAAATTAAGGGTATCGACTTTGAGGAGACATTTGCTCCCGTTGCCCGTTTAGAGTCCATTAGACTTCTCTTGTCCATATCTTGTATTCACAAGTTCAAATTACACCAAATGGACGTCAAGAGTGCCTTCCTAAATGGCTTCTTGCATGAGGAAGTGTTTGTTGAACAACCCAAGGGGTTTGTGGACGCACGCCACCCCAACCATGTCTATCGCCTTAAAAAGGCTTTGTATGGGTTGAAACAAGCACCGAGGGCTTGGTATGAGCACCTCACTCAATTTCTTATTAAAAATGACTACACAAGGGGTAGTGTTGACAAGATATTGTTTATCAAGAGAAACAAAGATGAGTTATTTATAGCTCAAAACTATGTTGATGACATTGTTTTTGGCTCCACCAACAACACCAAAGTCCAACAATTTGTTGATGTTATGTCTCATGAATTTGAGATGAGTCTTGTTGGTGAGCTTAGTTACTTCCTAGGTTTACAAATTAGGCAATTAGATGATGGGATTTTTATTACCCAAGCCAAATATGCAAAAAACCTAGTGAAGAAGTTTGGTCTTGAAAATGCCAAACATTGTGATACACCATGAGTACCACTTTGAAGCTTAGCAAGGATGCAAGTGGAGAAAGTGTGGAACAAACTCTATATCGGAGCATGATAGGTAGCTTGCTTTATTTGACCGCAAGTAGGCCCAATATCTCTTTTAGTGTGGGTGTGTGTGTGTGCTAGGTACCAAGCGGATCCTAAGGAGTCCTATCTCTCTTCCGTTAAGAGAATCATTCGCTATGTGAATGGGACATCCAACTATGGGATTTGGTACTCTTTTGACACTAATGCTAGTCTTATAGGCATTAGTAATACGGATTTGGCAGGAAATTATGATGATAGGAAAAGCACATCGGGCAGTTGCTTCTTCCTAGGCAACAACTTGGTGTCTTGGTTTTGCAAGAAGCAAAACTTGATTTCCTTGTCCACGGCCGAGGCCGAGTATATAGCCATAGGGAGTGGATGCACACAACTTCTATGGATGAAGCAAATGCTAGAAGACTACGTATTCAACCAAGGTACACTCACTTTTTTTTGTGATAATATGAGTGCCATTAATATTTCCAAGAATCCGGTGCAACATTCTAGAACTAAGCATATTGACATCGGCCATCATTTCATTAGAGAGCTTGTTGAAAATAAATGCATAGTACTTGAACATGTAGGTACTAATGATCAACTTGCGGACTTATTTACTAAACCCTTAGATGCTACTCGATTTAAAACATTTAGTAGATCTATTGGGATATGTCTTGTGGAGTGATGTGTTTTGGTGATTGACCCCATATGGGGAACTCAAGCAAAGAGAGCTATTTTGCATACTTGTCACATGCAAAAATTTGAAAAATCTTATGCTTCTTTTTTAATTGCTTGAGTAAGCTTGGTTGCACATATGTATATATGTTTTCAATCAATAAGTGTGAACCTTGCTTGTTTACAATCCATGTCATATTTATGTTCAAACATGCATTTTTGGACTAGGAGATTTTCATAGGAAGTATGATTTGAATGACCTATATGATGATTCTTAATTAACATGCTATTGTCTTATAAAAAGCATGAATTGATGATTGCATTCTTAAATGCAAAACTTGTATGAAAAAGCTTATGAGACTCAAAATGAATAAAGGATCTTGTATCCGTTCAAAGGAATTTAAATTCCAAATGTCTCTCTTTCTTTATTAGTTGAACATGGTTACTATTATACGGGTATCATTCCCGAAAAAATCTAATAGGGTGCAAAGTCGTTCATGCCATGTTTCACTTATAAAGTTGGATATAGTGCTTTTAATTTGAAATCAATGAAATCTCTATATTCTTGCTTTTCTCATGACAATGGTGAAATTGGTTTGAATTCTTATTAGAATCCTTTGTCATTTGCTTTGCCAAATACCATTGTATTTTGGACTTGAATGCTACATGTCTTGTATGCAAAGCAAGTTTGATTCACACATTTGCTTTTAAATAAATCTCCTTGTTTCTCTCCAATTAATTGAGATGCATAAAGTGACTTATATGATTATGCAAATATCTTGTATGCTACTATCTCTCTTTGCTAGAAGTGACCCGGTTGGGGACTGCTCCTTTGCCTATATCATGACAAAAAGGGGGAGTAGAATGTGGTAAGAGGAGTTGCAAATTGTGGTGGTAATTATGTATGTTAGAGAGACTATTCTTTGAGGGGGAGTAACCCTTTGAGAGGGAGCATTGCATACACATACATTGCATGATGTTGTGCTTAAAATCATAAATGCAAATGCTTGTTTTATTTTCACTTGATCATCTCAAATACACTTGCTTTGGAAGTGTAATATTTTGCTTTGAAGGGTTGATAGTTCTACAAGAGATTGAAGTCTTGAAGATTTTTTTTTTTTATATATCTCTTTGTAATGTAGAATATCATTGTTATCCCATAGCTTCAATTATGTTGTGAGGATCAATGTGAGTGGTGGTTTTGTCACGAAATAGCCAAAGGGGGAGATTGTAAGGATTTCCATTCATTGATTGGCTTATTTCGTGGACAAACCACATGTTGGGGTTTTCTATGTAAGGGTAGTTAAGGTGATTGAGGATCACTCAAAGGCCCTTTCAAGACCTCAAGGGACAAACACGCCAAAGGTAAAATCTCTTGTGCTTAGTTTTCTTTGAAGAGATTTAGATTGCACACACACACTTAGCATACTTGCATTTGTGTGCATACTCTTCACATGTCACATTTCACACTTGCACTTTGATTTTGTATTTTGTGTGTGCTTATGTGCCTTGTAATTCGTTTCCCGATATTATTCGGAAACGTTCGTGCATACACTAGTATGTGCTTGGTTTTGCATGAAGTCCGCCTACGGAGAATGCCATTGGCTTCTCCTTTGGTTTCACCTCTTTTGGTGAAATGACGGTTATGATCTGTGGCCTGGCCGCCAAATGAAACCGCCGTTTGTGTCCAGAGGCTTCTGAAGCAATTCTGCAGTTATGATTGGCGGCCACGATCGCCGTTCGAAACTGCCGTCCGAACCTGATTGATTTAATCTCTCGGGTTTGATTATGCGGTTGGTTTAGCGATTTCAAAACCGTCGAATTAAACCGCCGATGATGCTCTGTTCTTCTCGGGCTTAATTTGGCGGTTGTAATCGGTGGCCTAGCCACCGATTGAAACCGTCGATTGGGGCGTTTCAGGGGCAAATTTGTCTTTTCACATGCTCTGTTTTTCATGCCTATAATTACATCACTTTCTCTTGTTCTTAATGTGACTCTTTAATCATCAAGAACCCTATTTTTAAAAGAGAGATTTTTGTGAGAAAAAACAATCAAGTTTGCTCATTTAAACACTCAAACAAAAATTCATATGCATCAAAATTTATCTAGCATCTTATAGCATATCTAGGATGTTTGCCTGCATGGGTCTTTCATCAACACACTTGCTTTGGTAAGTTCTTCACTATTATCATATATAATTAGTGTTTTATTTATTATGGCATCTCTTTTATTATTCGATTGTTCTTAGATTAAATTCTAATATTCCAGATAGAGATTGTTGTGTTGATTTGATTGAGTGTTGTATTGTGATAGCTATTTAGGTTTTCATAATCTATGTTTAGCTAAGCTAATTGACATGTCATCTAGCTTTTAATATCTAGGATTGAATTAATTGCACAATCATCATCCTAGATAAGCATATAGAGTAACCTAGCTCTAAATTGCATTTTGAATATTTTTCATATTCACATAGGTTTTATTATCTCTTCTTAGATAATTAAGTCTTGTGTTGTGACCTGGATTAGGTTGCTTAATTCGCAAGCAATTGGACTAGATCCACTTATACCAGGATTAGATAGGTGTGTGATTACTTACCGGGATTAGGTTGTAATCGGTTTACACATTTAGTGGATTCGAGGTTCGAGTGTGGCTCACTTATTAGCCCGTGGTTTTTCCCGTGAGGGTTTCCACGTAAAAATCAAGTGTTATTTAATTTCCACATATTACACTTGATTTATTGCTTTGTCTAGTTTGAGGTAATTTCGTAATATTGACTATACACAAAAAATTGGGTAATATCTTTAAAATCTATTCACCCCCCTCTAGATAGTTTTATACACATCCTGCATTATTTGTTTCAGCCATACTTCCAATGCCACTCCATTAAGATATTAACTACTTACCCTCTCAAAAATATTTTGCATAAACCAGGACTTTCAGGTCGACTGACTAAATGGGCCGTTGAGTTAAGCGAATACGACATCAGCTTCCACCCATGAACGGCAATGAAATCACAGGTACTAGCAGACTTTATTACATACTTTACCCCTTGCGAAAACGTGCAGGCCGAACGGGAATTAGTAGCACTCACAGAAAAACCCTCCTCCGAAAAATGGACCTTATCGGTCGACGGATCCAGTAATATCAAAGGAAGCGGACTAGGCCTATTGCTCAAATCCCCAAAAGGGGACATATTGGAATAGTCGATCCATTGCGATTTCCGTGCAACAAACAACGAAGCCGAATATGAAGCTTTGATCGCTGGGCTCGACCTCGCAAAAAGCCTGGACATAAAAAACATACAAGTATTGAGTGATTCCCAACTAGTCGTTCGACAGATGAACGGCTCCTATGAAGCAAGGGACCAAAGAATATTGGTTTATTTGACAAAAGCCAAGCAACTTCAGTCGACCTTTGATGAATTTACAATCCAACAAATACCCAGATCTGAGAATGCTCGAGTAGACATATTGGCAAGTCTTGGATCGACAACGACCAACGGCTCGAAATCGATACTTGTCGTACATCTAATGTCGCCAACAATTCAGAAGCTGAAATACTAGCACCTGTCGACCACAGAAGAAGTTGGATGGAACCTATATTCAATTATCTTCAAGCTGACATCCTACCAGGAAACAGATCTGAAGCAAGAAAGATCAAAGCCAAAGCTGTAAGATCCTAGATCTTTGTTGGCTTGATTCCATTGCAAAACTCTCTTTATTTGTATTGATTAGTTTCTTAGGTGTTTCTTGGAGAGAAGAAGCTTCAAAGGTTAAAAGCAACGTATCTTGTAAATATCGTCTTCAAGAGGAACATCGTGTTCTTAGATGCTAAGGTATCTAGATTCTTCATCCTCATGCAACGCGTAAGCGCACACACACACAATTCATACATGTGTGTCCTTGCATCGTAGTGCAAATATTTGGTATAACACATTCACACATTTCTTAGTATGCACATGCATTGGTCTCATATAGACAAACATTGTAGAATTGCATGCTTTGTGACTATCTCTTTGATATGGCATGCTTGTGTGAATTTGTGTTTGTTTTTTTGTGTTTTTTTTTTTGTGTTTTGGACTTCAATATGTTCTTATTTGACTCCTTATTGAGTCCCGGTCGTTTCGGTTACTTATTCATAAGGTTTCGAGTCCAAATGATGTAGCTACGCTACTTTGCATTCTCATTCATTGAGTTGACTTCATCGTCATTTTCCGAGATGATTTCTCAACCATTTTTCAAAGTTTTGTAGTCATAGTCGTGCATGAGGGAGTCACAGTTTGTAATCTAAAAACGGATTCGAAATCAGAGTTTGGATGCGCAAGATACGGCTGAAGAACGTGAGGGAGCGCGCGAGAGGCAAGCATGGCCAAAGGCCATGCATTGGCCACCACGTGTGGAGGCCGTGGGACCCACGGCCAGATCACCCCTCTGCTCCCGTGTGGCCCACGCACCCCATACGGGGTGTTGACATGGCAGCCTCTGATTGGCTCACGTCTTACTCTCTCTTCTCCATCTCTTTTCCCTCCATTTATATTTGAAATCCCGTGCATAATTCTTTACAACTTTTGATTTCTTATTTTGATCATATCTCTCTCAAATAAACTCCGAATTGAGTGATTCAAAAGCCAAAATTGTTGGTCTTGAAGAGAGCTACAAACCCCAAGCATTTTTAGAGTCATTTGAGTTCGTGATTTTTCGCAGTGAGCTGATTTCAGTTCGTGACTCAATTTTTGTATGTGAAACTTCTTCTTCTCACTTCATCTTTTGATCATCTCTTTTAATCTTCCTAATTGATAGATGATATGTGTTTAGAATGTTGTTAGATCATATTCTAGGGGTGGTTGATCTATTGATTGTTGAGTTTTTAGCTATTTGATTTCAATTGAACATATATTGCTAAACTTGACCTTTCTTGACATTGATTCTAGAAATACTTTTTGTTCTTGAGCTTGATTGTTGATTTCTAGGTTTTTGTCACATGTTCATGAACTATCATTTTTTGATTGTGCTATCTACCATTTAAATCTAGTTCTTGTTTGGATTGAATATGTTGTGGATTTCAAGTGTTAACTTGTTCACTTGATTTCAAAGCTAGTTTTGTGATTTCTATTGAAAACTTGTTACTCTAGCTTTGTTTGACATGTTTAGGTTTCTAGATATTTTTGTGAATGACTTTGAATGTCTAATCTAGATTTCTAATCACATGTTCATAAGAATTAGCTATATTTGCTTGTGAGCTTGATTTGTGCAAATCTAATTCTTCATAGATTGTGTTTGATCTACTTGCTCTATTTGCTTGTGTTTGCATCATTTGAATCACTTAGATCATTGCCTTGTGAAAGGTTGAAGTCTCTTGCAAAGTGAGTGAAGCTTTGTCTTGAGCAAGAAGTCTTGGCTAGGAAAGTGTTCCGGATAGCCAAGCAAGAAGTCTTGATTAGAGTCGGGAGGACTCGGATAGTCAAGCAAGAAATCTTCCTAGAGACGTGAGCGTCTTGGATAGGAAGTTGCTTTCTAGAGGTGTAGGACACATCTCGGATAGGAAGTAGGCTTGGTAGTTCACTTGCCCGAGGGTAGATTAGGATGTGATAGCTTGAGCGGATATCATGTGTTGATAGCTTGAGTGTGTAAGTTCTTTTCTTATAGTGGATTGCTTTGCCGGTGGTTGTGGTATCAACCTGTGGATGTTTCCTCTATAAGGTTTTACCACGTAAAAAATACTTGTGTCTATTTTCGCTTTACTTTTCATTATCTTCCATATCATGTATTGATTGTATCTCTTGTACATTGATTTTCACATGTATTGAATCATACTATACCATTGATTAAATCATATCAAGTGTACATTTCATTCTTGTAATCCGTATATTTTGAATTTGGAAGAATTTGAGCCTATACCTATTCACCCCCCTAGGTATATATTACACTATATTGCTTAAGGGAATTTCAATTGGTATCAGAGCGGGTGTCTAGAAGTAATTAGATAGATCCATATTATAGTGTTTGTGTTTTGTTTTTTTTGTTTTTGTTCATTTTTATAACTATGGGCGATTCAATGCCGGAAGGTGCTTTTAGTGGTATACCTCCACTCTTGGATAGTGGTAACTACACCTTTTGGAGAAATACAATGAAAGCCTACATTAGAGCATTCAATGATAAATCATGGATGAGTGTGAGTGATGTAGTAGAGGAAGAGGAGTCCTTGGATGATCGAGAATCTACTAGCAATTACATTGCTCACGTGGCTATATATGAAGGAAGATTTGAGGGTAGTAGTGAAGATGTAGGGAAAAATACGGTCAACGCAGCGGAAGCGAGACTAAAAACGAGTTTAGTATAGTTTAAAATTTTTCCATAATTTGAACCTTAACCCTCTAATTAATTAACATATAATACTAAAGATATCATACCTTTGTCGCGTGATCCTGTAAGGTTCCCTTTTGTTGATTGGCTCATTTCGTGGACAACCACATGTTGGGGTTCTTTGTAAGGGTAGCCTAAGTATCGGTCTTATTGTTCGAAGCCCTTTGAAGACCTCGTGTTGATAAGCACCGAAGGTAAATTTCTATGTGCTTACTTTTCTTTGAAGAGATTAGTTGCACACACACACTTAACATTCATTGCATATGTGTGTATTCTCTTCATTTGTCACATTTCACACTTGCACGTATTTATTATATTTTGTTGTGTGTAATTATGTCATGTTGTTGTGTAATTCGTTTCCCGATAACTTTCGAAAACGTCCGCGCATGCACTAGAATGTGCTTGGTTTAGCGCGAGGACCGCCTATGGAGAATGCCCTTGCCTTCTCCTTGGTTTTCACCTATCTAGGTGATCGGCAGTTATGATCGGCGGCCTGGCCGCCGAATGAAACCGCCGTTTCAGTCCAGATTGGTCTGAAGCATTTCTGCGGTTAAGATCGGCGGTCACGACCGCCGTTAGAAACCGCTGTTTCAAGGCCTGATTGATTTTTCTCTCAGTCTAATTCGGCGGTTGAATCGGCGGTCACGAAACCGCCGTTCGAAACCGCCGTTCATACCTGATTGATTTTGATCTCTCTGTTTTGATTCGGCGGTTGGAATCGGCGGTCACGAAACCACCGAATGAACCGCCGTTTTTGCTCTGTTCTTCACGAGCTCAATTCGGCGGTCATTATCGGCGGCCTGGCCGCCGATTGAAACCGCCGATCGGCGCGTTTCTTTGAAACTTACTTAAACGACCACACTTTGATTTGGCCCCCTATATATATGCCACTTTGACTTTAGGTCAATTAAGAGAGTTCATATTCAGAATTCATACTTAGGATATTTTTCAAAGAGAAGAAAAATTCCAAGAACTCAATTTTTGATTACTCAAACACTTTTTCATGATCATCAATCATCATCTAGTATCATCTTAGATCATCTAGATGTCATCTTGCATGGAATCTTCATTATACTTTGCTTGGTAAGCTTTTCACTAATATCTTACATGTTTTGTGTTTCTCTTATCTAGCAATCTCAATTAATTACTTGTTTGTTATTTTGTATGCTTTGGATACAATATTGAGATGAGTATGATGTATGTTTGAGAATTTGTATTGTGCTAGCATATTAGGTTTTGTGCTTAATATTGATTAGCTAAACTAATTGACATGTCATTTAGTTTTGATATCTAGGATTGTTCTAATTGCATATTAATCATCTTAGATAAGCATATAGGGTTTCCCTTGCTCTATGTTGCATTTTGGATATTCTCATATATTCACTTAGGGTTGTATTCTCTTCTAGAGAAAGTAAGTCTTGTGTGTAGCAACCGGGATTAGGTTGCTTAGATCGCAAGCAAATAGGACTAGGTTCACTCATACCGGGATTAGGTAGGTGTGTGATTACTTCCGGGATTAGGTTGTAATCGTTTGCACATTTAGTGGATTCGAGGTTCGAGTGTGGCTTACTTACATAGCCCGTGGTTTTTCCCGTGAGGGTTTCCACGTAAAAACCAAGTGTTGTTTTTATTTTCGCACCATATTACAATTGCTTGGTTATATTATCTTGAGGGCATTTTCGTAATTTTGACTAACACGAAAAATTGGATAAAAAGCGCAAAATCTATTCACCCCCACTCTAGATAGCTTTATACACACTGTGCTATAATTTGTTTCAGATCCGATTGACATTGTGTCGATGGTAATCCGCAAGATCTTCCAATCCAATCACGAACGTGAATCACCTAGGAGCGTGGTCTCCCTTCTCTTTGAATTGTGTACCTGAGGATGGATTAACAAAACTTTTTCTTTTTCGTTAGTCACAACAAATTCCAAGAGACTACAAAGAATGTTCCGGTCACTTTTGAATTCACAATCGTTAGATCGAAACTCGCGTGAACCTTATTCAAAATTGTGCACAAAACCTTTTGATGTAAAAGTAACTAGTGCACTATCGAAATAAGAACAAACTTGTCTCTCTATTCCTCTTGGCCGAAAATCACACTAGTCTAAGAGTTGGATTCTATTTTTCTCTAGCAAAAGAAAAAACTCTCTCAAGCAAGAACTAGCAATTAGGGTTACTGAATCCTCTTGCCTCATATCTATATTTAGTGCCCTAATTCAATTTCCTATTAATATATATATAAATCCTAAAGTGCACCGAATTCTTCTTTCCTTATATTATATAAGTGAGCCGAATTCTGCACTTTCATTATATATATATTTATTAACCAAATTCTGCACTTAAATAACTTACATGTATATCATACATACATATATTTGCATGCCGCATGCATTTATGTATATATATTACTTGCACATGTATTCATGCATATATATTACTTGCATTCCGCATGCATATATGTATATATATTCCGCATGCATTCATGCATATATAATCTATATATTCCACATGCATATATATATAAAATACAAACCCTAATCCAACTTTTTAGTGTATTTGTGACTATATAAAAGACTTCCTTATTTGACTAGATAAATAAATCCCTTATTTATCTACTTACCAAATAAAGTCTTTTATTTTAATTATACTACCACAATAGTATACTACTAAGAAACATATTTCCTAGTTAGAAAAAGATTTTGGTTCTTAATTACATAATTAATCAATCAATTAATTAATTCTCATTTAATTAAATAATAAAAATAAAACAATATAATATCATATATATATCTCGGCCATGTGCCATATATATTAAAATATCTATATATTGTTTTTCTATTTTATTAAATCCATTGGACCTTAATAAAAGGCCCACATGTGAACTAGGCCCATTCTTACTAAAAGAAACAAGTCCACATGCCTTAATACAATTCTAGATGGACCCATAATTAGTCCCGTAGAATATATCAAGTGATTCATGCAAGTACATGTGGATTGGGGATCTTGGCGGGCCTATCTAAATTTAAACTCCAATAGACATAACCCAATCACAATCAACAAATGATTCACTTAGGTTCAATCAATTAATTTTAGTTCATTCCACTAAAGAACTAAAATTGCACTCTTAAATAAAGATGGAATAAGTAAATATTTCTCATTCGTACCCTAGACAATCTTATTGGAGATGGTGTATCCTCGTGAAGAATATCAGTAATCGCCAAGAGCTCATAGACCGCCTATAGCTCTCCAAGTTACCATATTTACTCATATGACCACATTTTGAACTTGGATATTTTGACTTGGGCCATGTTTCAATAGACTCTATTGAAAACTTAACGTTAAGATTCAATATCCAATACCTCAAAACATCCATATGATGATATTCTACTCTCATTTAATAAATGGAGCCACGATGTCCATATCTATAAATGAAGTCCTCTATCGATTAACAAATGAATATCACCAAACTATCGAGGATAGACTATGCTATATAATCATACTCATTGATAACTCAAATGATACCACTTGCAACCATAAGTCCATCATTTATCTCAGGATTAAGATAGACTCTCCGATTGTCCTGATAATGAAAAGACTATTATCTATTGACGGTTCTAGATAAAGTATTTCATTGTGATCCAGTTCAATGCACCCAGTGCACTAGATTCTTTTACTCGAAGACCTCCGATGATTTCAGACTCATCATAACTCATTTGATCCCACTCAAATGCTAGCAAAAGAATTCTACAACTTTAACAAGATAAATGTGCCCAACCTTTAACTTAAGTTGTGAACATTATTCAAGACTAACTAAAGAATTGTGTCTACCTCATACATATCCAGATGTACGAACAATTCTTCTTTTCTCATAGTCTTTTGACCTTATGATTATTTACTTTTGACAATTATAATAATTGAACTATAAATGCTATAAGATTTGTTAAACCAGAAATCACATTATTAATATGAATAGATTGTCGAAAACACTATTACACTCTTGCTATTGAGCATAATCCTAACAGAAGACTCCTCAAGTAATGAGGAAAGTGAATACTCTTCGAGTAGTGAAGATAGTGAAATCTCCTCCAATCAAGAAGGGTTTGAAGCCTCCTCAAATCAAGATTATATAAGCTTCGATGATAAGATCCTTCAACAAAAGAATGAAGAGAACAACAAGTTGAAGTTGATTAATGCCAATTTAGTGGTGATCTTTAAAGCTCTTATCAATGAAAAGAAGATGTCTTTGGAGAAGATGAGCAAGCAAAGTGAAGTCATCAAGGAGCATGAAAAGACCATTGAAAAGTATGTCTCTAAGGTGGAGGAAAGTGCTCAAGAGTTAGATGATCTAAAAGAAGACTTTACTATGAAGTTGTTTGCCATGGAAGGAGAGATTAAGCAAAAAGAGAACTCTTTAAATATCATGAAGATAAAGGAGTGTGAGCTTAAAGATGAAGTCAAATCTCTTAAAGAGTCTATTAATGGCATGAAGATTGGAGCCATTAAGCTTGATGAAGTAATAAAGCTTGGAAAGCATCATGGAGATATGAGTGGCTTGGGTTTTGTAGAAGAAGTTAAGAAGACTCTTACAACCAAGAACAAGTCAAGAAAGTCCAAGAAGAAGAAAGACTCAACTACTATTCCTTCCAACATCAAAGACAAAGACAAAGTCAAGAAGAGCTATGGAACTTCTCAACCAAAGCATGCACACCAAAAAGGTAACTTTTCTAAATTCATTCCGGTTTGTCATTATTGTAATGTGGTTGGTCACATTAGGCCTAAGTGTTATGAACATGCTAGGCAATGCAAACTAGGAAATGTGGAACATGATAAAAATGTGAAAAAGTTACCTAATCATTCTCCTAAGCATGTGTTTAAGTCTAGAGCTAGACATAACATCTCTAAGTTTATCCCGGTTTGTCATTTTTGCAATGTTGTAGGGCATATCAAACCTAAATGCTACAAGTATATTAGACAATGCGAACTAAGGAATAAGATGCATGCTAGTGAGATGAAAAGACTTCCTTTGGTTATTTCTAAACATGTTAGGGCATTAGAGACTATGCATGATGAACATGTTAATGAAAAGAAATCAACAAGGAAAGTTTGGGTTAAGAAAAATAATGTGCATTCTTGTGAAATGGATAAATCTTCTTTGAAAGTTTCTAAACATGACAATAGCTTTGATGCTTTGAGAAATGTGCATATTGATCATATTCATGTGAAGAAACCTACCAAGAAAATTTGGATTGAAAAGAATGACATGCATGTTAATAATAATCATGTTAAGAAATATGTTGAGAAGAAGTTGGTTAAAAAGAGTGTTAACCATGATCATTTGAAGAGTCTTGATGAAATATTTGTGTGTGGTAAAAATGTTAACTTTAATATGAGTGATGCTTTCATGAAGAAGATAGTTGATGATTTATCTTCTAGATTTCATATTGCCATGCGAAATGATCATGATGTTGTTTGTGTTGGTTCACCTAAGACCAATATGGTCAAAGGTGAGTGCTCTCATACTTGATTGAGTAGCACATATGAGAATATTTTTGTTCTTGATAAGAGTTCTAAGTTTGATGCTTGACTAAGCTATTTGTAATATGCTAGGTCTAGTATTCAAACTTGATGTCTCTAATCAATTCATGAACTCAATATTCTCATAATCACTATGATAGTCAAAATTTGTTGATTAACTTTAAAGAAGTTGAATTTTGAAATCTATTTGGTGAAAGTTTGTGTTAAGACTTTTAGAGAAAGTCATTTTCATGTGTTTGTTTGAGTTGAAAGTGTTTGGTCGTTATTTTCTTGGGATGACACACCAACAACTTGTTGTCGGAGGACAAATAAGCCAAGAAAGCTCATAAAAAGAGCGGAGACCTTTCATTGGTGAAAAAGCATGCTAAGGTATTTCTCTACTCTAAAAGCTTGCTTTCTATTTCATCTTTTCAACTCTATGTATGCATGATATCATTGCACGTAGATATTAGGCATCATTTCATTAGAGAACTTGTCGAACATTCTATTGTTTCTCTAGAGCATATGCCTACTAAAAATCATCTTGCGGACTTGTTCACCAAGCCTTTGGACAAAGAGAGGTTTAAAACTCTTAGAATGTCGATTGGCATGATTTGTGTTGATTATTGTCTATGTGTGATTATGAGTGGCTTGATGAGCAAATCTTTATTTGAATATCAATATCTTTGAAAGTTACTCATTTGAGAAGTAATGATCTTAAATAAATAACTCTTATTGCTTCTAGATCATGCACTTGAGCTTGAAAATTTATTTTTTGAAAAGTGCACTAATGCTTCTCTTATATGTTTTAGTTTTGAGTTTTTATGGTTGAATATGTGTAGATAATGGATGCATCTAGAAGTTTATTGCTAAGTACATGATAGATGACCTATGGTATGTATCCATTTTGCTTCGGCACTAAATAGTAATCAACGAGCACCCTCATGGAAAGGGCTACACACCTTGGTTGTGCAGCCGCCCAATGTAGGAAAGGGCTACGCCATTGTGATGAGTGAAAGCCACCATGAGGTGTTGAAAGTTCTCAAAATACTCGAGGTGTGTTCATCAATATAAAGCTAGAGGGGGGGTGAATAGATTTTATCTAATTATTACCCAATTTTCGCATGCATGTCAATTTTACGAAAATACCCCTAGCAAGTCAACAAAACATACAAGTGTAATAAGATGCGGAAATAGTAAATGACACTTGATGTATACGTGGAAAACCCAACCACTGGGAAAAACCACGGGCTGTTAAGTGCGCCACACTCGGACCTCGAAATCCACTATATGAAAAGACGGTTACACCCTCAAGTGATTCTCGGACTCTCACCCTAGATAACCTCAGGCTATGGACACTACCAATCGCCACTCTTGGTTCAATCCCTAGTGATATCCCCTGATACACTACTCTTGGCGTGAGCACCCTCTAATCTACCACGCGGGCCTTTTACAGCGGCTCTAGTCCAATTTGCTTGAGGCCTAAGCACACTTAGCCCCAAGACTTCAATCTCTCAAAAGAGATGCACAACCCTATGTGAATATGTATGAATATTCAATTAATGCAATAAGAGCTAGGGTACTCTAAATGCTTACCTAGGATTATAAGATGACAATATAATCAATCCTAGATATCACATATAGCTATATGACATGGCATATAACTTTAGCTAAGTAAAGGATCACCAATCCTAGATACAAAGCTATCATATAAAACCCACAAACATTCAAAGGATTAACTAGTTGATTAAAAAAACAATCTATCAACCTAGTTATCAATACATCACACAAGAATGTTCATGGCATAGCTTTTAGGCAATAATGACCTAATCAAATAAGCTATGAAAAATAATCTCAATCAATAAATGAGATCAATTAGCTAGATGGCATATGAACATTAAAGCCTAGCTAATAAATAAAAACCCAATCAACACATAATCTCAATCTTATATGTAGAAATTAATCTAAACACATATAAGTAAAATATGAGATAAAATTGATAAGTAGAAACACTAATTATGTAAGATAAAAGTGTTCAACAAATCATACCATGTGTGTTGAAGAAGTCCCATGCATTAGCATATGCTAGATGATCCTAGATGATGCTTAGATGAAGATTTATGCATGTGGGAGTGGGTTTAGAGAGATAAAGATATGATCTTTAAGCTTTCTCTCTCAAGTCTCTCTAAATATCTCTCTAGGGTTCTTATAATCAAAGACTTGTATTCTGAACCAGAGATAAGGATGTATTTATAGAGACCAAAAACAGGGCAGGTGAAAATACAATTTTGCCCTTGAAACGCACCGATCGGCGGTTTCATTCGGCGGCCAGGCCACCGAATTGAACCGCCGAATGGCTCCCGAGTGGAACAGGGGAACTTCGGCGACTTCATTCGGCGGTTTCGAAACCGCCGAACCCAACCGCCGTTTTGGACCCGAGAGATATATTTCAATCAGGTTTCATTCGGCGGTTTCGAACGGCGGCCGGGCCGCCGAACGTAACCGCCGATTCACCAAAAATGGTGAAACCAAGGAGAAGCCAAAGGCATCTCCACCGGCGATCATCGCGCAAAACAAAGCACATTACCGTGCACGCGCGGACGTTTCCGAACATCCTTAGGGAAACGAATTACTCCACACTAAACGCTAACATACATGAAGTGCAAGTGTGGGTATTGAATGCATCCTAATGCCTAACATGTCATGGCATTATCATATAACAAGATGCAATCAATTCAACATGCAAGAAGAGATATTGAATAAATCAATAAAGCACAATGCACACAAAATATAAACACACCATACAAGAATAAGAGTTATGCATGTTGTGTGTGTGTGTGCAACTATATCTCTTCAAGCCAATGTAAGCACTAGATATATACCTTTGGTGCTTGTCCTCTTGAGGTCTTGGAAAGGGTCTTGATCTTCAACAAACACCTAGACTACCCTTACAACCAAACCCCAACATGTGGTTTGACCACGAAATAAGCCAATCAATAATGGGAATCCTTACAGGTGTATATGTTTATGTTAGAAAAATCAAAGAAGTGTTGAAAAGAATCATTAAAAAAACAAAATCTTTGATTCTAAGCCTAAAAGAAATGAAAAATAAAAGGCTTAATGGTGTATAGTTGAAAATTGTGAAAAGCTCGGGTTGACAAATAGAAATGGGTAAACGAGCCACATGCACATACACGCTCATATGTTGATATCTATTCCTTTTAAAAGCAAAAATCCAGATGAATATCGGTTTGACCTATTTTTGGAAATGCTTTAGATGGATAGGTGTGGATAGAGTTTGCATGTTGATATCACAATTACTCCTTCTATATATTTGAGAAGCATTCACACACACACATTTTGCTTATGTGCTTGATTCATTAGCAATGTGAGAATATTTTTGAGAGATTAATGAAAATCTATGATTCTCTCTTGGACTTTGACAAGTTATGAAATATTTTCTCTTATTGCTTGATTGTGTGATTGTGTGATGTCCCTTGTGAACAAATCTACTTGATGATGCATATGTTAAGGGGGAGCTTTAGTTTATTCAACTTAGCTTTCTATACGATTTGTTTGCTTAATATCTCATTCTTTATCTCTTGTGTTCTTTGTCTATTCCTTGGGGAGAAATGTATACCTCACCATGTTTGATATAGAGGAATCCATGTTTGATATAGGGGAGAAAATTGTATACCTCACATCATGTGTGGAAAAATATTCCAAATGTGTGAGTCTTGTACCTCTTTGTGCTTTTATGAAGACTTTGTCTTAAGGGGGAGAATTCTTGTCTTAAGGTGGAGAAAATAATTCTTGCCTAATTGTGTTAAGGATCTTAGGAAGAGCTTTAATGTGAAAACATTCATACACTTGAGATAATGCATTTTTGTTTGAGATAAGGGAAGTTTTGTATTTGTTTATATGATGATATCTCACCATTCTTCTTTGGAAGAAGATCTCTTTTTGGTTTGCTATGTTGCTCATAGGTACTTTGAAGATCAAAGAAGGGATTCTTAAAGACTCAAGAAGAGTTGAAGACCTTTTAGTCTAGGGATCTCTTTGTAATGTGAGGATGAGAGAATGCTATCAACATTGAGTTTATTGGAGTGAAACAATGTATGGTGAGGATGAGGTTTTGCCATGGAATAGCCAAAAGGGGATGCAAGGTTCCCATTTGTTGATTGGCTTATTTCGTGGACAAACCACATATTGGGGTTCTTTGTAAGGGTAGCCTAGGTATCGGGTTTATTGTTTGAAGCCCTTTGAAGACCTCGTGTTGATAAGCACCGAATGTATATTTCTTTGTGCTTACTTGTCTTGAAGAGATAGTTGCACACACTCACAACTCATGCATATGTTTAATACTTGTATGTTGTGTGTTTTATTTTTGTGCATTAATGTTCACTAACATCCCTTCTTGCATGTTAGTTTGATTGCATCTTGCATATCCAATTGCATTGTCATGCTTAGACTTAGGATTGCATTTGTGCATTGGGCGCTCCCAAAGGCACTCTACAGAAGCGCTGTACGAATAGCGCCTATTGAGCGCTGTTCAGACCTGATCGATTTAATTCGGTCGCTGTTGGGTCGCTGTACAGACGCTCTACGTACAGCGCCGCTCTGTTTTCCCGTGAGAACAGAGTAGAGGCGCTGTACAGGCGCTGTACAAGCGTTGTACAAGAGGCGCTCTACGTACAGCGCCCAAGGCAATTTTGAGGCAAACTTATCAAAACGACCACACCTTGTTTTGGCCCCCTATATATATGCCTCTTTGACTTTAGGTCAATAACAAGAGTTCATATTCAGATTCCATACTTAGGAGATTTTTCAAAGAGAAGAAAAATTCCAAAGAACTCAATTTTAGTTTACTCAAACACTTTTCCATGATCATCAATCATCATCTAGCATCATCCTTGATCATCTAGATGACATCTTGCATGGATTCTTCATCATACTTTGCTTGGTAAGCTTTTCACTAATATCTTACATATTTTGTGTTTTTCTTAACAAGCAATCTCATTTAATTACTTGTATGTTATTTTATATACTTTGAATACAAGTTTGAGATTAGCATGATGTATGTTTGAGAAGTTGTATTGTGATAGCTAATTAGGTTTTGTGATTAGTCTTGATTAGCTAAACTATTTGATTTGACATGTCATTTAGTTTTGATATCTAGGATTGCTCTAATTGCATATTAATCATCTTAGACAAGCATATAGGGTTTCCCTTGCTCTATGTTGCATTTTGAATATTCATATATTCACTTAGGGTTGTTATTCTCTTCATAGAGAAAGTAAGTCTTGTGTGTAGCATCCGGGATTAGGTTGCTTAGATCGCAAGCAAATTGGACTAGGTTCACTCATACCGGGATTAGGTAGGTGTGTGATTACTTCCGGGATTAGGTTGTAATCGTTTTACACATTTAGTGGATTTGAGGTTCGAGTGTGGCTTACTTACTAGCCCGTGGTTTTTCCCGTGAGGGTTTCCACGTAAAAATCAAGTCTTATTTAATTTCTGCATTTTATACTTGATTTATTGCTTTATCTATTTAGGGGTAAATTGGTAATTTTGACCAACACAAAAAATTGGGTAAAAAGCTTAAAATCTATTCACCCCCTCTAGATAGTTTTATACACACCGTGCTATAATTTATTTCAATTGGTATCAGAGCGGGTTCCTAGACATACTTAGGTGATCCTTGCTTTTTTGGTGTGTTTTGCATTTTGTGTGATTTTTGATCATTCATACATTTGCATTCATTTCATTCATTCATAAACACTATGAGTGGAAACGGTGGAAATGGTGGTGGCCACGAAGGTGCTTCTAGCGCAAGGCCTCCATTTCTTACCGGTTTAAGTTATTCCCAATGGAAAGGGAAGATGGAATCCTACATATGCCAAATTCATGACAGTGCATGGATGGCGGTGGAAGACGGATATGATCTACCCAAGATGACTCCCGGTGGTGGAGGAGAAGAAGTTTTGAAGCCTAAGGCGCAATGGAACGCGCAAGAGTTTGAGGCTTCTAAGTGGAATAGGAAGGCTATGCATGCCATCATGTGTGCAATGGATGAGAATCAATACAAGCTTATTCAGAATACTCAGATTGCAAAAGTGGCATGGGACATCCTTCAAGTTGCACATGAGGGAACCGAGGTGGTGAAGGAGTCCAAGCTTCAAGTCCTCCAAACTCAATTTGAGCTACTTAGGATGGGAGAGGATGAATGCTTCAATGACTTCGAAATCAAATTGATGGACATTGTAAATCAAAGCCATCAACTCGGAGACCCGTATTCGGATAGGAGAGTCAAGCAAAAAATTATGAGATCTCTCCCTGATAGGTTTGAATCAAAGGTGACGGCCATAGAAGAAAATAGTGGCTACATGGATATGAAGCCAAGTGAGGTGATTGGACGTCTCCTTGCATATGAGTCTAGGAAGACTCCTAGCACCACTACTCCTCCTAAAAAGTCTAAAGGAATAGCTTTGAAAGCATCTAAGGATGCAAAGGAGGCAACGCATGACTCGGATGAAGACCTTGCCTTATTCGTGAAAAGGTTTAATAAGGTTATAGGGTTCAAGAAGAAGAAGGGATTTGGGTCAAGAGGACAAGACTTGAAGAAAAAAGGTTCCTTCAAGAAGTTTGAGCCTAGACAAGAGAGGACCGAAAGGAAAGGGGTCCGATGCTTTGAATGTGGTGGGATTGGTCACTTTGCCCCCGAATGTGCTAATCACAATGAAAAGAAGAAGGACAAAGTGATGGCCGCCACTTGGAGTGGGAGTAGTGATGGCTCCAATGAGGAAGATGAGACTTCAAGTGAAGAAGAGCTCATGGCTAACTTTCTAGCTTTTGCCTCATCTTACAAGAGCAAAAGTGCTAGTGAGAGAGAGGAAATGAGTCAAGAGGAAATTGACTCTAGTGAAGAAGAAAGTGACTCCTCTTCTAATTCCATAAAGAAATTTGTGGAGCAAAAGGTGCTTGCTAAATACCATGCCGAGTTCAATGATTTAGCAATTAAAAGCACAAGAAAGATTGAGAGGTTGAGAGAAGAGAACCTTGAACTTTCGGCTCACAATGACCACTTAAGTGAACAAGTGGAAATATTGAAGAGGAGAGAGGATAAGTTAATTGAGGAGTTAGACTTATCCAAGAGAAGTGAAGAAGGCTTGAAGAGGGAACTTGTAGAAGTTAAAGGGTCCTTGGCTAGGATAGGTTCTAGCACCAAGAAGCTTGATCATTTACTTGGTGTTGGAAAGAGTCCAAGTGACAAGAGAGGTCTCGGGTTTGAAGATGATATGGAGACTTCCACTTCCAAGAAGACCACTTTTGTTAAGAGTTTGGGGAGTAAAGAAGCTTCATTGGTGCAAGCTCCTAAGAAGAAATTAGAAGTAGGACAATGCTCAAATGCACAAGTGAAGATGGGGCCAAGAAGGCAACCTCAAGCTCAACCCCCTAGGGTCCCTCAAGCCAACATTCCTCCACAAATGGCTCACAAAGGAAAGAGACCTATCATGCAACCTCAAGCTTGGAAGCAACCTAGACCGGTTCAACAACGAAGATGGATTGAACCCACTTATCCACAAAGACATGGACAAGCTCCCATACATGCACAAAGACGAGGTATGATTCCTTTTTTCATCCCTATTTGTCACTTTTGTGGTTGTGATGGTCATATTAGACCAAATTGCTTTCAATGTATTAAAATGTGTAGAACACGAAGCATGATAGAAAAGAGAAAGAATAGAGCCAAGATGCATGTTCCTAGGAATAACAATATTGATTTGCATGATCCTAGGAATAGTAGAGCACATGTACCAAAGACCACTAAGAAATCTAAAATTGTTGCTAAGTGGATTAGAAAGAATAAAAATGTTTGCCATGTTGCACAAATAGCCTTGAAGGCAAATTCTTCTAATTTTTGGTATTTGGATAGTGGGTGCTCTAGGCACATGACGGGAAACAAGAGTTTCTTTGAGACTCTTGTTATGGAGGAAGGTGGAAATGTCACTTTTGGTGATGGATCCAAAAGAAATGTTGTAGGGAAAGGAACCATTTCCGTTCCCGGATTACCCTCCTTGTCCAATGCTTTATTTGTTGATGGCTTGAAAGCCAATTTAATAAGCATTTCACATCTTAGTGATGAAGGATATTCCGTCTTGTTTTCTAAAGATTATTGCTCTATCCTAAAACCCGATGGACAAACCTTGTTGAAGGGCATGAGATCTAGCGACAATTGTTATTGTCTTGAAGCTAGTATTGTATCTAATCATGTGTCCATGGATGAGCAAATTGAGTTGTGGCATGAAAGACTTGGCCACATGAACTTTAGGGATCTACGGACCCTTGGAAAGTTCAATTGTGTGCGTGGCCTCCCTAAGCTTGGGAAGAAAGCCAATGGTGTTTGTGGACCTTGCCAACAAGGAAAGCAAACTAAAAGCATGCACAAAAAGGGCAAGTATCTCTCCACCAAGGAGCCCCTAGAGCTTCTCCACATGGATCTCACGGGTCCTATGCAAACTGAGAGTTTAGGTGGAAAGAGATACATTTTTGTTTGTGTTGATGATTTTCTAGATTTACATGGACATATTTTCTTAGAGAAAAATCTGAAACTTTTGATAAGTTTAAAATGCTTTGTAATAAACTTCAAAATGAAATGAACTCTAATATTAAAAGCATAAAACGGATTAGAAGTGACCATGGGAGGGAATTTGAGAATGCCTCATTTGAAAGCTATTGCAATAGCTTAGGCATCTCCCATGAGTTCTCGGCTCCTAGGACACCTCAACAAAATGGAGTTGTTGAGAGGAAGAATAGGGTCCTTCAAGAGATGGCCCGTGTGATGTTGCTTAGCAACAATGTTCCTAGGAACCTATAGGCCGAAGCCGTCAATATGACTTGCTATATAGGGAATCGTGTTTTCCTAAGGCCCGGTACTAGAAATACCTCCTATGAGTTATGGAAAGGCAAGAGGCCAAATGTTAGCTACTTCCACACTTTTGGAAGCAAATGCTACATTTTAAATGACCGTGATCAACTTGGCAAATTCGATGCTAAGAGTGATGAGGGTATTTTTATTGGCTATGCCTTGAATAGTAGAGCCTATAGAGTTTTCAATTTAAAAACTCTAAGTGTTATGGAATCATCCAATGTCGTATTTGATGATACTAGGCTCAAGTCAAATGATCATGAGGAGGAGGTTATTTTTAGTGATGACTCTCCTTTGGAGAGGGTTGTGGTGACTCCCAATGTTGGGACATCTAATGAAAATGATGAAGTCACACAACCCACTACTAGAGTCCCTCTCTTGGACTCTAATGAACCCGCTCCATGGGTTAGAAGACTCCATAACAAAGAGGATGTTATTGGAGATGTTAATGAGGGTGTTAGGACTAGACGTCAACTTGCTAATCTTATTAGCTACACATGCTACACCTCTCAAATTGAACCCAAAAAGGTTGAAGAAGCCTTAAATGATGAATTTTGGGTTCTTGCCATGCAAGAAGAGCTAAACCAATTCGAAAGAAATGAGGTTTGGACTCTAGTTCCTAGGCCTAAGACCACTAATGTCATAGGCACTAAATGGATATTTAGGAACAAATCCGATGAGGATGGCAACATAGTGCGAAACAAGGCTAGACTTGTAGCACAAGGGTACTCTCAAATTGAGGGTATCGACTTTGAGGAGACACTTGCTCCCGTTGCCCGTTTAGAGTCCATTAGGCTTCTCTTGTCCATTTCTTGTGTGCACAAGTTCAAATTGCACCAAATGGATGTCAAGTGTGCCTTCCTCAATGGCTTCTTGCAAGAGGAAGTGTTTGTTGAACAACCCAAGGGGTTTGTGGATGCACACCACCCCAACCATGTCTATCGCCTCAAGAAGGCACTATATGGGTTGAAACAAGCACCGAGGGCTTGGTATGAGCGCCTCACTCAATTTCTTGTTGACAATGACTACACAAGAGGTAGTGTTGACAAGACCTTGTTCATCAAGAGAAACAAAGATGAGTTATTTATAGCTCAAATCTATGTTGATGACATTGTATTTGGCTCCACCAACAACACCAAGGTCTAACAATTTGTTGATGTCATGTCTCATGAATTTGAGATGAGTCTTGTTGGTGAGCTTAGTTACTTCCTAGGTTTGCAAATTAGGCAATTAGATGATGTGATTTTCATAACCCAAGCCAAATATGCCAAAAACCTAGTGAAGAAGTTTGGTTTAGAGAATGCCAAACATTGTAATACACCCATGAGTACCACTTCGAAGCTAAGCAAAGATGCTAGTGGTAAAAGTGTGGAACAAACGTTATATCATGGCATGATAGGTAGCTTGCTCTATTTGACCGCAAGTAGGCCCGATATCTCCTTTAGTGTGGGTGTGTGTGGTAGGTACCAAGCGGATCCTAAGGAGTCCCATCTCTCTTCCGTAAAGAGAATCATTCGCTATGTGAATGGGACATCCAACTATGGGATTTGGTACTCTTTTTGACACTAATGCTAGTCTTGTAGGCTTTAGTGATGCGGATTGGGCAGGAAATTGTGATGATAGAAAGAGCACATCGGGCGGTTGCTTCTTTCTAGGCAACAACTTGGTGTCTTGGTTTTGCAAGAAGCAAAACTCGATTTCCTTGTCCACGGCCGAGGCCGAATACATAGCCGCGGGGAGTGGATGCACACAACTCCTATGGATGAAGCAAATGCTAGTAGACTACGGATTCAACCAAGGTACTCTCACTCTCTTTTGTGATAACATGAGTGCAATTAATATTTCCAAGAATCCGGTACAACATTCTAGAACTAAGCATATTGACATCCGCCATCACTTCATTAGAGAGCTTGTTGAAAATAAATGCATAGTACTTGAACATGTAGGTACTAACGATCAACTTGCGGACTTATTTACTAAACCCTTAGATGCTACTCGATTAAAAACTCTTAGTAGATCTATTGGGATATGTCTTGTGGAGTGATGTTCTATGATTGACCCCATATGGGGAACTCAAGCAAAGAGAGCTATGTTGCATTCTTGTTTCTTGCAAAAAATTCTAAATAACTTATGCCTCTTCTTTTAATTGTTTGAGTAAGCTTGGTTGCACATATGTATATATGTTTTCAATTCTATAAGTGTGAACCTTGCTTGTTTACAATCCATGTCATATTTATGTTCAAACATGCATTTTTGGACTAGGAGATGTATGTAGGAAGTATGATTTGAATGACCTATGATTATCTCCATGACATGATGATTCTTTAATAACATGCTAATGTCAAATGAAAAAGCATGAAATTCATATCACATGCTCACATGAAAAGCATGAATTGATGATTGCATATTCTTAAAATGCAAAACCTTGTGTGAAAGCTTATGAGACTTAAAATGAATAAAGGATCTTGTATCTGTTCAAAGGAATTTACATTCCAAATGTCTCTCTTTCTTTATTGGTTGAACATGGCTACTATCATACAGATATCTTATCCGGAAAAATCAAAAAGGGTGCAAAGTCGCTCATGCCATGTTTCCCTTATAAAGTTGGATATAGTTGTTCTTAAATTGAAATCAATATATTCTATATCCTTGCTTTACTCATGACATTGGTGAAATTGGTTTGAATTCTTATTAGAAACCTTTGTCATTTGCTTTGCCAAATACCATGGTATTTTGGACTTGAATGCTACATGTCTTGTATGCAAAGCATGTTTGATTCACACATTTTATGTCAAATAAATCTCCTTGTTTCTCTTCAATTAATTGAGGTGCATAAAGTGACTTATATTAATTATGCAAATTTTGCATGCTACTATCTCTCGTTGCTATGAGTGACCCGGTTGGGGACTACTCCTTTGCCTATATCATAACAAAAAGGGGGAGTAGGATATGGTACGGGGAGATGCAAATTGGTGTTGCAATTGTGCACTTTGGGGAGTTAACACATTGAGGGGGGGTAACCCTTTGAGGGGGAGCATTGCATACACATACATTTCATAATGTTGTGCCTATCTTTTAAAATGCAAATGCTTGTTTTTGTTCTCACTTGATTCATCTCACACTTTACTTGTATTGGAAATGTTAGAAACTTATTTTCAGGGATTGGTTATTCTACAAGAGGTTGAAGACTTCAAGTTTCATTTTCTTATCTCTTTGTAATGTAGAATATCATTGTAGTCCCGTAGTTTCTATTTCTTTGTGAGGAATCAATGTGAGTGGTGGTTTTGTCACGAAATAGCCAAAGGGGGAGATTGTAAGGTTCCCATTTGTTGATTGCCTTATTTCGTGGACAAACCACATATTGGGGTTCTTTGTAAGGGTAGCCTAGGTATCGGGTTTATTGTTCGAAGCCCTTTGAAGACCTCGTGTTGATAAGCACCGAAGGTATATTTCTTTGTGCTTACTTGTCTTGAAGAGATAGTTGCACACACTCACAACTCATGCATATGTTTAATACTTGTATGTTGTGTGTTTTATATTTGTGCATTAATGTTCATTAACATCTCTTCTTGCATGTTAGTTTGATTGCATCTTGCATATCCAATTGCATTGTCATGCTTAGACTTAGGATTGCATTTGTGCATTGGGCGCTCCCAAAGGCGCTCTACAGAAGCGTTGTACGAATAGCGCCCATTGAGCGCTGTTCAGACCTGATCGATTTAATTCGGTCGCTGTTGGGTCGCTGTACAGGCGCTGTACAAAGCGCTGTACAAAGCGCTCTACGTACAACGCCGCTCTGGTTTCCCGTGAGAACAGAGTAGAGGCGCTGTACAAGGGCTGTACAAGAGGCGCTCTACGTACAGCGCCTAAGGCAATTTTGAGGCAAACTTATCAAAACGACCACACCTTGTTTTGGCCCCCTATATATATGCCTCTTTGACTTTAGGTCAATAACAAGAGTTCATATTCAGATTCCATACTTAGGAGATTTTTCAAAGAGAAGAAAAATTCCAAAGAACTCAATTTTAGTTTACTCAAACACTTTTCCATGATCATCAATCATCATCTAGCATCATCCTTGATCATCTAGATGACATCTTGCATGGATTCTTCATCATACTTTGCTTGGTAAGTTTTTCACTCATATCTTACATATTTTGTGTTTCTCTTAACAAGCAATCTCATTTAATTACTTGTATGTTATTTTATATACTTTGAATACAAGTTTGAGATTAGTATGATGTATGTTTGAGAAGTTGTATTGTGATAGCTAATTAGGTTTTGTGATTAGTCTTGATTAGCTAAACTATTTGATTTGACATGTCATTTAGTTTTGATATCTAGGATTGCTCTAATTGCATATTAATCATCTTAGATAAGCATATAGGGTTTCTCTTGCTTTATGTTGCATTTTGAATATTCATATATTCACTTAGGGTTGTTATTCTCTTCATAGAGAAAGTAAGTCTTGTGTGTAGCATCCGGGATTAGGTTGCTTAGATCGCAAGCAAATTGGACTAGGTTCACTCATACCGAGATTAGGTAGGTGTGTGATTACTTCCGGGATTAGGTTGTAATCGTTTTACACATTTAGTGGATTCGAGGTTCGAGTGTGGCTTACTTACTAGCCCGTGGTTTTTCCCGTGAGGGTTTCCACGTAAAAATCAAGTCTTATTTAATTTCTGCATTTTATACTTGATTTATTGCTTTATCTATTTAAGGGTAAATTCGTAATTTTGACCAACACGAAAAATTGGGTAAAAAGCTTAAAATCTATTCACCCCCCTCTAGATAGTTTTATACACACCGTGCTATAATTTGTTTCAGGGGAGATTGTAAGATCCTAGATCTTTGTTGGCTTGATTCCATTGCAAAACTCTCTTTATTTGTATTGATTAGTTGCTTAGGTGTTTCTTGGAGAGAAGAAGCTTCAAAGGTTAAAAGCAACGTATCTTGCAAATATCGTCTTCAAGAGGAACATAGCGTTCTTGGATGCTAAGGTATCTAGATTCTTCATCCTCATGCAATGCGTAAGTGCACACACACACAATTCATACATGTGTGTCCTTGCATCGTAGTGCAAACATTTGGTATAACACATTCACACACTTCTTAGTATGCACATGCATTGGTCTCATATAGACAAACATTGTAGAATTGCATGCTTTGTGACTATCTCTTTGATATGGCATGCTTGTGTGAATTTGTGTTTGTTTTTTTGTGTTTTTTTTTTGTATTTTGGACTTGAATATGTTCTTATTTGATTCCTTATTGAGTCCCGGTCGTTTTGGTTACTCATTCATAAGGTTTCGAGTACAAATCATGTAGCTACGCTACTTTGCATTCTCATTCGTTGAGTTCATTTTCCGAGATGATTTCTCAACCATTTTTCAAAGTTTTGTAGTCGTAGTCATGTATGAGGGAGTCACGGTTCGTAATCTGAAAACGGATTCGAAATCAGAGCTCGGATGCCCAAGATACGACTGAAGAACGTGAGGGAGCACGCGAGAGGCAAGCATGGCCAAAGGCCATGCATTGGCCACCACGTGTGGAGGCCGTGGGACCCACGGCCAGAGCACCCCTCTGGTCCCGTGTGGCCCACGCGCCCCACACGGGGTGCTGACATGGCAGCCTCTGATTGGCTCAGGTCTTCCTCTCTCTTCTCCATCTCTTTTCCCTCCATTTATATTTGAAATCCCGTGCATAATTCTTTACAACTTTTGATTTCTTATTTTGATCATATCTCTCTCAAATCAACTCCGAATTGAGTGATTCAAAAGCCAAAATTGTTGGTCTTGAAGAGAGCTACAAACCCCAAGCATTTTTAGAGTCATTTGACTTCGTGATTTTTTGCAGTGAGCTGATTTCAGTTCGTGACTCAATTTTTGTATGTGAAACTTCTTCTTCTCACTTCATCTTTTGATCATCTCTTTTAATCTTCCTAATTGATAGATGATATGTGTTTAGAATGTTGTTAGATCATATTCTAGGGGTGGTTGATCTATTGATTGTTGAGTTTTTAGCTATTTGATTTCAATTGAACATATATTGCTAAACTTGACCTATCTTGACATTGATTCTAGAAATACTTTTTGTTCTTGAGCTTGATTGTTGATTTCTAGGTTTTTGTCACATGTTCATGAACTATCATTTTTTGATTGTGCTATCTACCATTTAAATCTAGTTCTTGTTTGGATTGAATATGTTGTGGATTTCAAGTGTGAAAGTAATTAAATACTCGAGGCGTGTTCTTTATAAAGCTAGAGGGGGGGTGAATAGATTTTAACAATTATTACCCAATTTTCGCATGCATGTCAATTTTACGAAAATACCCCTAGCAAGTCAACAATACATACAAGTGTAATATAGTGCGGAATTTAAATAACACTTGATGTATACGTGGAAACCCAACCACTGGGAAAAACCACGGGCTGTATAGTGTGCCACACTCGGAACTCGAAATCACTAATTGAAATGAAGTTTACAACCTATGTAGACCTCGTCTAACACTCCGGTCTGTAACCCCTCACTTCTACCCAGCGGGCCTTTATTAGCAACCCTATTCCAATTTGCTTGAGGCCTAAGCACTCTTAGCCTCAAGACTTACTTCTCAATGAAGAGAAACAACCTATGTGAATATATATATGAATATTCAAATAACAAACAAGGCTAGGTAACCTTAGATGCTTATCTAGGATGATGATATAATCAATTTAATCAACCCTAGATATCAATTGCTAAATGACATGTCAAATAGCTTAGCTAATCAAGATTAAGCAAAAACCTAATTATCTATCACAATCAACACTCAATCATTTTCATCACAAATAATCTCTAACTTGTATCTAGCATATAATCAAAAGCATACAAGTAATTAAAGAGATGTATTAATATGAAAAACACTAAAGTAATATGAAATTAGTGAAGAACATACCAAATAAGATGTGATTATTCAAAACCATGCATGGATCAATTCTATGAAGGCATAGAAGATCAAATATGAAATTTGACGCAAAAGGGATTTGATTTGAGTGTTTAAAGATGGGTTCTTGATTTGATTTTTTCTCAAAAATCTCTCTTGAAAGTTTAGGGTTCTAATTGCTTAAGAAACTTGATCAGAGATTGAGAAAATAAGATATTTATAGACATCAAGAATTGGGCATGTGAAAAGACACTTTTGCCCCTGAAACGCACCGTTCGGCGGTTTCATTCGGCGGCCAGGCCGCCGATGACGACCGCCGAATTGAGCTCGTGAAGAACAGAGCATTAACGGCGGTTTCATTCGGCGGTTTCGTGACCGCCGATCCAACCGCCGAATCAAACCCGAGAGATTAAAATCGATCAGGTATGAACGGCGGTCGTAACCGCCGATCTTGACCGCATAATTGCTTCAGACCAATCTGGACTAAAACGGCGGTTTCATTCGGCGGCCAGGCCGCCAATAATAACCGCTGATCACCAACAATGGTGAAAACCAAGGAGAAGCCAATGGCATTCTCCATAGGCGGTCTTCGCGCGAAACCAAGCACTCGTTAGTGCAAGCGCGGACGTTTCCGAACAATGTCGGGAAACGAATTATAAGGCACATATACACACAACAAGATATATCAACCAAAGTGCTAGTGTGTAAAGTGACATGTGAAGAGATGCACATAAAAATAAGCAAGTATGCAATCATAGCAAGAATGCTAAGTGTGTGTGTGCTACTAAATCTCTTCAAAGAAAAACAAGCACAAGAGATTATAACTTTGGCGTGCTTGTATCTTGAGGTCATGGAAGGGCCTTTGATCTTCAACACTAATCACTTAGACTACCCTTACATTCAAAACCCCAACATGTGGTTTGACCACAAAATAAGCCAATCAACAAAACGGGAATCCTTACATTCTCCCCCTTTGGCTATTTCGTGACAAAACCACCACTCACATTGATTCCTCACAACAAAAATAAACCTATGGGTCAATGAAGATTTTCTACAATACAAAGAGATATATATAAATAAAACTTGAAGTCTTCAATCTCTTGTAGAACAATCATTCCCTGAAACAAGGTTTCTAAACTTTCCAAAACAAGTAAAAGTGAGATGAATCAAGTGAGGACATAAACAAGCATTTGCATTTCTAAGAAATTAAACACAACATCATGCAATATATGATGAATGCAATGCTCCCCCTCAAAGGGTTACTCCCCCTCAATGTATATTCTCCCCAATGTGCACCAATTGCTACAACAATTTGCACCTCCCCTTACCACATTCTACTCCCCCTTTTTGTCATGATATAGACAAAGGAGTAGTCCCCAACCGGGTCACTCAAGGCAAAGAGAGATAGTAGCATTCTAGTATATGCATAATCAATATAAGTCACTTTATGCAATCTCAATTAATCGGAGAGAAACGAGGAGATTTATTAGATAAAATGTGTGAAACAAAATGCTTTGCATACAAGACATATTGCATTCAAGTCCAAAATACCATGGTATTTGGCAAAGCAAATGACAAAGGTTTCTAATAGGAATTCAAACCAATTTCACCATTGTCATGAGAGAAGCAAGGATATAGAAATTTCATTGATTTCAATTTAAGAACAACTATATCCAACTTTATAAGCTAAACATGTCATGAGCAACTTTGCACCCTATTTGATTTTTCCGGGAATGAAACCCGTATGATAGTAGACATGTTCAACCAATAAAGAAAGAGAGACATTTGGATTGTAAAATCCTTGAATGGATACTAGATCCTTTTTCATTTGAGTCTCATAAGCTTTTTCACATAAGTTTTTGCATTTAAGAACGCAATTATCAATTCATGCTTTTTCATTTGAGCATGTACATGAATTTCATGCTTTTCATAAGACATTATCATGTTATTTAAGAATCATCATGTCATGGAGATAATCATAGGTCATTCAAATCATACTTCCTACATACATCTCCTAGTCCAAAATGCATGTTTGAACATAAATATGACATGGATTGTAAACAAGCAAGGTTCACACTTATTGAATTGAAAACATATATACATATGTGCAACCAAGCTTACTCAAGCAATCAACCAAGAAGCATAAGATTTTTCAAATTTTTTGCAAGTGACAAGAATGCAAAAATAGCTCTCTTTGCTTGAGTTCCCCATATGGGGTTAGTATCATCCTTCATTAATGAAGGGCATGAGGTCCTATGGACCTACCAAGTCCATTTGACTTAGTTGAACCTATTTGAGACTTGTTAGTCTCGTAGCAAGCGGGTTCATTTTTCCTTATCCACATAGATATGACATTTTTCTTTTTAGTGGTCAAAGGTTGCATGTCATTCATTAACCTAGGATTATTGACAAAAGATTTCCTAGGCTCATGCAAATGGGCTCTTCTTAGCCTCTTTTTCTCTATCATGCTATTAATCCTACAATGCTTAATGTACTTAAAGCACTTAGGCCTAATATGCCCATAAACACCACAATAATGACAAGTTGGTACAAAGTAAGAATTCATACCATGTTCTTGTGAAGTCATTGGAGACTCATCATGCATTTGATGTCTCCTTTGGTGTTGAGTCGGTTCATGTCTTCTATTTGGTTGAACCGGAATGGGTTGCCTCCTTGGATTAGGTAGCATGTTTTGCCTCTTTTCATAGTGAGTCATTTGTTGAGGAGAGTTGACTCGAGAGGCTCTAATCCGTTGAGCTTGGGGTTGTCTTGCTTTCACCACCTTCACTTGTGCATTTTTCGAACATTGTCCTAGTTCTAACTTCTTCCTAGGAGTTTGCACCGGTGACGCTTCTATCTTACCCAAACTCTTCACAAAGACGGTCTTCTTAGGAATAGAGCAATCCTTGCTCACTTCGAATCCAAGACCTCTTTTGTCACAAGGGCTTTTTTCTACACCAAGTATGTTGTCAAGCTTCTTGGTGCTTGTGGTCATTCTAGTCAATGACTCTTTGGCTTCAACAAGCTCTCTCTTCAAACCCTCTTCATTCCTCTTAGACAAAGCTAGCTCATCTTTTAGCTTGTCTTCTTCCACCAAGGATCTTATCACTTCATCATTCAAGTGGTCCACTTGTGTTGAAAGCCTAAGTAATTCTTCCTTTAACCTTTGAATCTCTTTTTCATTCTTTAACTTAGAGCTTTCAAAACTTTCAAAGTTGTCCTTAAGATCCATTTTCTCCACTTGCTTCTTTAGGAGGTCATTGTATGTTGTAAGCTCTAGATTTTCTTCCTCTAAAATCCTTAGAAATCTATCTTTCTTCTTCATGGAGCTTTCAACATTGACTATAAAGTTATGCATATCCATATTCTCTACATTTCCATTTGTAGAGTTAGATAAGGAGTCATCTCCACTAGTGTCATCTTCTAGGCTCTCCTCCTCTCTTATGGATCCAATTTCCTCATCAAGACCTTCACCTTGATCTCTTGAGTCAATAAGTGCCATATCCCAATGTGAAGAAACAACTATCTCCTCTAGAGCTACTTCTTCAACTTTCTCTTCTATGGGATCACTAGCAACGGAGTTCTTACCAACAACTTCATTTTCTTCACAAGTGGCACCCAATGCCTTGAAGTTATTGATAAGCTCATCATCACTTGATGACTTATCTCCCTCTTCGGAGTCATCACTTTCACTCCAAATGGCGGCCATCATTTTTTCTCTCCTGTTCTTCAAATTCCCACAATCTAGTGAGATATGACCTATGCCACCACACTCATAGCATTGGATCCCTTTCCTTTCACTGTTCTCTAGCCTATGCTCAACCTTCTTGAAAGGAACCCTTTTCTTCAATTCTTGCCATTTGGATGCATGACCCTTCTTCTCGAATTTTACAAACTTCTTGAATTTTCTCATTAAAAGTGCCATGTCTTCATCCGAGTCATCCTTGTCCTCCTTCTCAACCTTGGAAGCTCTCAAAGCAATCCCTTTTTGCTTCTTTGAAGGAGTGGAGCTAGGACCCTTCCTAGACTCGTAGGCGAGAAGTCTACCTATTACCTCGCTCGGCTTCATGTCCTTAAAATCACTGTTTTCTTCTAAAGCCGTCACCTTAGACTCAAACCTCTCGGGAAGCGATCTCATTATCTTTTGCTTGATCCTTCTATCCGAGTAAGGGTCACCAAGTTGATGACTTTGGTTGACAATGTCCATCAACCTAATCTCGAAGTCGTTGAAGCACTCATTCTCCTCCATCCTAAGTCTCAAATTGAGTTTAGAGGACTTGAAGTTTGGAGTCCTTCACTACTTCGGTTCCCTCGTGTGCAACCTCTAAGATGTCCCATGCCTCCTTGGCTATCTTAGTGTTCTGAATCAGTTTGTACTGATTTTCATCCACTGCACATATGAGGGCGTGCCACGCCTTTTGATTCCACTTGGACAACTCAAACTCAGGTTGTGTCCACTGTGCCTTAGGCTTGAGCACTTCTTCTCCTCCACCCGTGGGAGTCATCATAGGAGGCGAATATCCATCTTCAATGGCCATCCATGCCCTATCATGGATTTGACACACATATGCCTCCATCTTCCCTTTCCATTGGGAGTAATTTATGCCGGTGAGGAGGGGTGGCCGTGTGCTTGAAGCACCCTCATGGTTGCCACCGAATCCACTCATTGTATCAAATGAATGAATGAAATGTATGCAAAATGTATGAATGAGCAAAAATCACACAAATGCACAACACACCTAAAATGAGCTAGGATCACCTAAGTATATCTAGGAACCCGCTCTGATACCAATTGAAAGTAATTAAATACTCGAGGCATGTTCTTTATAAAGCTAGAGGGGGGGGGGGGGGGGGGGTGAATAGATTTTAACAATTATTACCCAATTTTCGCATGCATGTCAATTTTACGAAAATACCCCTAGCAAGTCAACAATACATACAAGTGTAATATAGTGCGGAATTTAAATAACACTTGATGTATACGTGGAAACCCAACCACTGGGAAAAACCACGGGCTGTATAGTGCGCCACACTCGGAACTCGAAATCACTAATTGAAATGAAGTTTACAACCTATGTAGACCTCGTCTAACACTCCGGTCTGTAACCCCTCACTTCTACCCAGCGGGCCTTTATTAGCAACCCTATTCCAATTTGCTTGAGGCCTAAGCACTCTTAGCCTCAAGACTTACTTCTCAATGAAGAGAAACAACCTATGTGAATATATATATGAATATTCAAATAACAAACAAGGCTAGGTAACCTTAGATGCTTATCTAGGATGATGATATAATCAATTTAATCAACCCTAGATATCAATTGCTAAATGACATGTCAAATAGCTTAGCTAATCAAGATTAAGCATGTAAGGATTCCCATTCTTTGATTGGCTTATTTCGTGGACAAACCACGTGTTGGGGTTTGTATGTAAGGGTAGTTTAGATGAGTAGTTTAGATGATTGAGAATCATTCTCAAAGGCCCTTTCAAGACCTCAAGGGACGAGCACTCCAAAGGTATACTTCTAGTGCTTAACTTAAGAGATTTAGAAGCACACACACACTTTGCATTCTTACTTTTGTGTGCATTCTCTTCATATGTCACATTACACACTAGCACTTTGATTGTTATATCTTGTTGTGTATTTATGTGTCTTGTAATTCGTTTCTTGATAGTGTTCGGAAACGTCCGCGCATGCACTAGAATGTGCTTGGTTTTACGCGAAGACCGCCCACGGAGAATACCCTTGGCTTCTCCTTGGTTTTCACCTCTGTTGGTGATCGGCGGTTATGATCGGCGGCCTGGCCGCCGAATGGAACCGCCGTTTGCTTCTAGGAGCAATTCTACGGTCACGATCGGCGGTCACGACCGCCGTTCGAAACCGCCGTTCATACCTGATCGATTTTGATCTCTCGGGTCTGATTCGGCGGTTGGGATCGGCGGTCACGAAACCGCCGAATTAACCGCCGTTTATGCTCTGTTCTTCACGAGCTCAATTCGGCGGTCATTATCGGTGGCCTGGCCGCCGATTGAAACCGCCGAACGGTGCGTTTCAAGGGCAAACTTGTCTTTTCACATGCCCTGTTCTTGATGTCTATAAATATCACACTTTCTCATTTTCAGATTGAATGTTCTTTAACTCTAAGAACCCTAATCTTCAAAGAGAGACATTTGAGAGAAAATCAAATCAAGAACACCTTTTTAACACTCAAAAACCATTCTCATATGCATCAAAATATCATCTAGCATTTTCTAGCTTAGTTAGGATGCTTGCTTGCATGGGTTTTGGTCAACACATATTCTTTGGTAAGTTCTTCACTATTATCATACATAATTAGTGTTTTATTTATCATTGACATCTCTTATATTATTTGTATGCTCTTGAATATATTCTAGATACAAATTAGAGATTGTTGTGTTGACATGATTGAGTGTTGTATTTTTGATAGCTATCTAGGTTTTGTTAATCTATGTTTAGCTAAGCTATTTGACATGTCATCTAGCTTTTAATATCTAGGATTGAATTAATTGCATATTCACTATCCTAGATAAGCATATAGAGTAACCTAGCTCTTAATTGCATTTTGGATATTTTATATATTCACATAGGTTGTATATTCTCTTCATAGAGAAAGTAAGTCTTGTGTGTAGCATCCGGGATTAGGTTGCTTAGAACGCAAGCAAATTGGACTAGGTTCACTCATACCGGGATTAGGTAGGTGTGTGATTACTTCCGGGATTAGGTTGTAATCGTTTGCACATTTAGTGGATTTAAGGTTCGAGTGTGGCTTACTTACATAGCCCGTGGTTTTTCCCGTGAGGGTTTCCACGTAAAAACCAAGTGTTGTTTTAATTTCCGCACCATATTACACTTGCTTGTTTATATTATCTTGAGGGTATTTTCGTAATTTTGACTAACACGAAAAATTGGGTAAAAAGCGTAAAATCTATTCACCCCCCCTCTAGATAGCTTTATACACACCGTGCTATTATTTGTTTCAATTGGTATCAGAGCGGGTTCCTAGACATACATAGGTGATCCTTGCTCATTTTGGTGTGTTTTGCATCTTGTGTGATTTTTTGATTTATTCATACATTTTGCATTCATCTCATTTGCATTCATCCAAACACTATGAGTGGTTTCGGGATGAGCAAAGAGGGAGCGTCGAGCGTGAGGCCACCGTTGCTCACCGGCGATAATTACTCCTCATGGAAGGGGAAGATGGAAGCATACATATGCCAAATCCATGATAGGGCATGGATGGAGGTTGAAGATGGATATGCTCCACCTATGATGACTTCTACGGATGGAGGAGAAGAAGTTCTCAAGCCTAAGGCACAGTGGAGTCCTCAAGAATTTATTGACTCCATGTGGAACAACAAGGCTATTCATGCCATCCGATGTGCAGTGAGTGAAAATCAGTACAAACTGATTCAAATTACTAGGATTGCTAAAGAGGCATGGGACATCCTAGAAGTTGCACATGAAGGCACCGAGGTTGTCAAGGACTCAAAGCTTCAAGTCCTTCAAACTCGGTTTGAGACCATTAGGATGGAAGAGCACGAGCACTTCAATGACTTCCAAGTGAGACTAATGGACATTGTGAACCAAAGTCACCAACTTGGTGATCCTTACTCGGATAGAAGAATCAAGCAAAAGATCATGCGATCACTTCCCGAGAGGTTCGAACCCAAAGTGACGGCTTTAGAAGAAAATGACACTTACAAGGAAATGAAGCCGAGTGAAGTCATTGGAAGACTTCTAGCCTATGAATCAAGAAAGGCTACCACAGCTCCTCCTAAGAAGAAAAAGAATATTGCCTTGAAGACATCCAAGATGGAAGAGGAGGAGGATGACTCATATGAAGACATGGCACTCATTGCCAAGGGATTCAAGAAGTTCTTGAATCTTCAAAAGAGTGATTATGGCTCAAAGGGGAATGACTTCAAGAAGAAGAAGTCCACTATTAAGAATGTCAAGCCATATCATGAGATGTCTTCAGGAGAGAAGATTCAATGCTACGAATGTGGAGGATTCGGGCATATCTCCAAGGAATGTGCTAACTTGGAAGATGAAAGAGAGGAGACCGCCACTTCAAGTGAAAGTGATGAAGAGATTGTGGCAAAATTCTTGGCATTAGGTTGCTCTCACAAGCGGGACAACAAAGTGAAAGTTGTTGAAGGAAGTCCCTCAAGCTTGAATGATTGTGAGAACAACTATTTTGCCTTTCCGATCTCCTACAATGAAGAAGAGAATGAGAGTCAAGAAGGAAGTGACTCTAATAAAGATGACTCTTCATCTAACTCCTCACATGGATATGTGAAGAAAAAGGTTCTAGATGAATACCTCACTGAGTTTAAAAGCTTAGCAATGAAGACCAAGGAAAAGATACGAAGATTGAGAGAAGAGAATCTAGACCTTGAGGCTCATGTTGACCACTTAAGTGAACAAGTGGATAGATCCAAGAATATTGAAGATAAGCTAAGAAAGGAGTTAGACTTATCTAAGAGGAATGAAGAAGAATTAAAAAGAGAGCTTGAAGAGGCTAAAGGATCAAGGACTAGGATAGTTTCTAGCACCGAAAAACTTGACCACATGTTAAGTGTTGGAAAGAGTCCGTGTGATAAGAGAGGTCTTGGGTTTGAAGATAGTAAGGAGTCCTCCACTCCTAACAAGACCATGTTTGTTAAAAGCTTGAGCTACAAAGAAGATTCATCGGTGCAAACTCCTAGGAAGAAGATTGAGCTAGGACAATGCTCTCATAGTGCACAAGTGAAGGTAGCTCCAAGAAGACAACCTCAAGCTCAACCTACAAGAGTTCCTCATGCTAACTTCCCTCAAACTCAAATCCATCAAGGGAAGAGACCAATCATGCAAACTCAACCATGGAAGCAACCAAGTCTTGGTCAACAACAAAGAAGGAGAAATCCTATCCAACAACCAAGACAACCACAAAGACATGGGAAGGCTCCTATACATGCACAAGGACATGGTATGATTCCTAACTTTGTCCCTACATGTCATTTTTGTGGTGTTGATGGTCATATTAGACCAAAGTGCTTTCGTTACATTAAAATGTGTAGAGTTAAAAGCATGATTGAGAAAAAGAAAGCTAGAGCTAGAATGCATGCTCATAGGAAGGAAGAAATTCATTTACATAATCCTATGACATCTAGATCTCTAGAACAAGTGACCACTAGGAAGAAAAATGTCACACCTATGTGGATAAGGAAAAATGAACCCGCTTGCTATGAGACTATTAAGTCTCAAATAGGTTCATCCAAGCCAAATGGACTTGGGAGGTCTATAGGACCTCATGACCTTCATTGTTGAAGGTTGATGATGACCCCATATGGGGAACTCAAGCAAGGAGAGCTATTTTGCATTCTTGTCACTTGCAAAAAATTTGAAATATCTTATGCTTCTCTTTTTGTTGCTTGAGTAAGCTTGGTTGCATTGTATATATATTTTCTATTCAATAAGTGTGATCAATGCTTGTATTGCAATCCATGTCATATTTATGTTCAAACATGCATTTTTGGACTAGGAGATATTTACATAGGAAGTATGATTTGAATGACCTATAATAATCTCCATGACATGATGTTTGCTAAATAACATGCTAAATGCTAATCTTAAAAAGCATGTTTTGATGATTGCATTTCTTAACTGCAAAAAATGTGTGAAAAAGCTTATGAGACTCAAAATGAATAAAGGATCTTGTATCCGTTCAAAGGAATTTATATTCCAAATGTCTCTCTTTCTTTATTAGTTGAACATGGCTACTATCATACGGATATCTTATCCGGAAAAATCAAAAAGGGTGCAAAGTTGCTCATGCCATGTTTCGCTTATAAAGTTGGATATAGTTGCTCTTAAATTGAAATCAATGTATTCTATATCCTTGCTTTACTCATGACATTGGTGAAATTGGTTTGAATTCCTATTAGAAACCTTTGTCATTTGCTTTGCCAAATACCATTGTATTTTGGACTTGAATGCTACATGTCTTGTATGCAAAGCATGTTTGATTCACACATTTTCTACCAAATAAATCTCCTTGTTTCTCTCCGATTAAATTGAGATGCATAAAGTGACTTATATTAATTATGCAAATCTTGCATGCTTCTATCTCTCGTTGCTATGAGTGACCCGATTGGGGACTACTCCTTTGCCTATATCATGACAAAAAGGGGTAGTAGGATGTGGTAAGGGGAGTTGCAAATTGTAGTGGCAATTATGCATTTTGGGGAGAATATACATTAAAGGGGAGTAACCCGTTGAGGGGGAGCATTGCATACACATACATTGCATGATGTTGTGCTTAAACTTCTTATATGCAAATGCTTGTTTTATTCTCACTTGATCATCTCACATACTTTTGCTTTGGAAAGTATAATCTTTTGTTTTGAAGGGTTGATAGTTCTACAAGAGATTGAAGACTCGAAGTTTTTTTTATTATTCTTATCTCTTTGTAATGTAGATTATCTTTGTTATCCCGTAGATTCAATTATGTTTGTGAGGATCAATGTGAGTGGTGGTTTTGTCACGAAATAGCCAAAGGGGAAGATTGTAAGGATTCCCATTCTTTGATTGGCTTATTTAGTGGACAAACCACGTGTTGGGGTTTGTATGTAAGGGTAGTTTAGATGAGTAGTTTAGATGATTGAGAATCATTCTCAAAGGCCCTTTCAAGACCTCAAAGGACGAGCACTCCAAAGGTATACTTCTAGTGCTTAACTTTCTTTGAAGAGATTTAGAAGCACACACACACTTTGCATTCTTACTTTTGTGTGCATTCTCTTCATATGTCACATTACACACTAGCACTTTGATTGTTATATCTTGTTGTGTATTTATGTGTCTTGTAATTCGTTTCTCGATAGTGTTCGGAAACGTCCGCGCATGCACTAGAATGTGCTTGGTTTTACGCGAAGACCGCCCACGGAGAATACCCTTGGCTTCTCCTTGGTTTTCACCTCTGTTGGTGATCGGCGGTTATGATCGGCGGCCTGGCCGCCGAATGGAACCGCCGTTTGCTTCTAGGAGCAATTCTACGGTCACGATCGGCGGTCACGACCGCCGTTCGAAACCGCCGTTCATACCTGATCGATTTTGATCTCTCGGGTCTGATTCGGCGGTTGGGATCGGCGGTCACGAAACCGCCGAATTAACCGCCGTTTATGCTCTGTTCTTCACGAGCTCAATTCGGCGGTCATTATCGGCGGCCTGGCCGCCGATTGAAACCGCCGAACGGTGCGTTTCAAGGGCAAACTTGTCTTTTCACATGCCCTGTTCTTGATGTCTATAAATATCACACTTTCTCATTTTCAGATTGAATGTTCTTTAACTCTAAGAACCCTAATCTTCAAAGAGAGACATTTGAGAGAAAATCAAATCAAGAACACCTTTTTAACACTCAAAAACCATTCTCATATGCATCAAAATATCATCTAGCATTTTCTAGCTTAGTTAGGATGCTTGCTTGCATGGGTTTTGGTCAACACATATTCTTTGGTAAGTTCTTCACTATTATCATACATAATTAGTGTTTTATTTATCATTGACATCTCTTATATTATTTGTATGCTCTTGAATATATTCTAGATACAAATTAGAGATTGTTGTGTTGACATGATTGAGTGTTGTATTTTTGATAGCTATCTAGGTTTTGTTAATCTATGTTTAGCTAAGCTATTTGACATGTCATCTAGCTTTTAATATCTAGGATTGAATTAATTGCATATTCACTATCCTAGATAAGCATATAGAGTAACCTAGCTCTTAATTGCATTTTGGATATTTTATATATTCACATAGGTTGTATATTCTCTTCATAGAGAAAGTAAGTCTTGTGTGTAGCATCCGGGATTAGGTTGCTTAGAACGCAAGCAAATTGGACTAGGTTCACTCATACCGGGATTAGGTAGGTGTGTGATTACTTCCGGGATTAGGTTGTAATCGTTTGCACATTTAGTGGATTTAAGGTTCGAGTGTGGCTTACTTACATAGCCCGTGGTTTTTCCCGTGAGGGTTTCCACGTAAAAACCAAGTGTTGTTTTAATTTCCGCACCATATTACACTTGCTTGTTTATATTATCTTGAGGGTATTTTCGTAATTTTGACTAACACGAAAAATTGGGTAAAAAGCGTAAAATCTATTCACCCCCCCTCTAGATAGCTTTATACACACCGTGCTATTATTTGTTTCAATTGGTATCAGAGCGGGTTCCTAGACATACATAGGTGATCCTTGCTCATTTTGGTGTGTTTTGCATCTTGTGTGATTTTTTGATTTATTCATACATTTTGCATTCATCTCATTTGCATTCATCCAAACACTATGAGTGGTTTCGGGATGAGCAAAGAGGGAGCGTCGAGCGTGAGGCCACCGTTGCTCACCGGCGATAATTACTCCTCATGGAAGGGGAAGATGGAAGCATACATATGCCAAATCCATGATAGGGCATGGATGGAGGTTGAAGATGGATATGCTCCACCTATGATGACTTCTACGGATGGAGGAGAAGAAGTTCTCAAGCCTAAGGCACAGTGGAGTCCTCAAGAATTTATTGACTCCATGTGGAACAACAAGGCTATTCATGCCATCCGATGTGCAGTGAGTGAAAATCAGTACAAACTGATTCAAATTACTAGGATTGCTAAAGAGGCATGGGACATCCTAGAAGTTGCACATGAAGGCACCGAGGTTGTCAAGGACTCAAAGCTTCAAGTCCTTCAAACTCGGTTTGAGACCATTAGGATGGAAGAGCACGAGCACTTCAATGACTTCCAAGTGAGACTAATGGACATTGTGAACCAAAGTCACCAACTTGGTGATCCTTACTCGGATAGAAGAATCAAGCAAAAGATCATGCGATCACTTCCCGAGAGGTTCGAACCCAAAGTGACGGCTTTAGAAGAAAATGACACTTACAAGGAAATGAAGCCGAGTGAAGTCATTGGAAGACTTCTAGCCTATGAATCAAGAAAGGCTACCACAGCTCCTCCTAAGAAGAAAAAGAATATTGCCTTGAAGACATCCAAGATGGAAGAGGAGGAGGATGACTCATATGAAGACATGGCACTCATTGCCAAGGGATTCAAGAAGTTCTTGAATCTTCAAAAGAGTGATTATGGCTCAAAGGGGAATGACTTCAAGAAGAAGAAGTCCACTATTAAGAATGTCAAGCCATATCATGAGATGTCTTCAGGAGAGAAGATTCAATGCTACGAATGTGGAGGATTCGGGCATATCTCCAAGGAATGTGCTAACTTGGAAGATGAAAGAGAGGAGACCGCCACTTCAAGTGAAAGTGATGAAGAGATTGTGGCAAAATTCTTGGCATTAGGTTGCTCTCACAAGCGGGACAACAAAGTGAAAGTTGTTGAAGGAAGTCCCTCAAGCTTGAATGATTGTGAGAACAACTATTTTGCCTTTCCGATCTCCTACAATGAAGAAGAGAATGAGAGTCAAGAAGGAAGTGACTCTAATAAAGATGACTCTTCATCTAACTCCTCACATGGATATGTGAAGAAAAAGGTTCTAGATGAATACCTCACTGAGTTTAAAAGCTTAGCAATGAAGACCAAGGAAAAGATACGAAGATTGAGAGAAGAGAATCTAGACCTTGAGGCTCATGTTGACCACTTAAGTGAACAAGTGGATAGATCCAAGAATATTGAAGATAAGCTAAGAAAGGAGTTAGACTTATCTAAGAGGAATGAAGAAGAATTAAAAAGAGAGCTTGAAGAGGCTAAAGGATCAAGGACTAGGATAGTTTCTAGCACCGAAAAACTTGACCACATGTTAAGTGTTGGAAAGAGTCCGTGTGATAAGAGAGGTCTTGGGTTTGAAGATAGTAAGGAGTCCTCCACTCCTAACAAGACCATGTTTGTTAAAAGCTTGAGCTACAAAGAAGATTCATCGGTGCAAACTCCTAGGAAGAAGATTGAGCTAGGACAATGCTCTCATAGTGCACAAGTGAAGGTAGCTCCAAGAAGACAACCTCAAGCTCAACCTACAAGAGTTCCTCATGCTAACTTCCCTCAAACTCAAATCCATCAAGGGAAGAGACCAATCATGCAAACTCAACCATGGAAGCAACCAAGTCTTGGTCAACAACAAAGAAGGAGAAATCCTATCCAACAACCAAGACAACCACAAAGACATGGGAAGGCTCCTATACATGCACAAGGACATGGTATGATTCCTAACTTTGTCCCTACATGTCATTTTTGTGGTGTTGATGGTCATATTAGACCAAAGTGCTTTCGTTACATTAAAATGTGTAGAGTTAAAAGCATGATTGAGAAAAAGAAAGCTAGAGCTAGAATGCATGCTCATAGGAAGGAAGAAATTCATTTACATAATCCTATGACATCTAGATCTCTAGAACAAGTGACCACTAGGAAGAAAAATGTCACACCTATGTGGATAAGGAAAAATGAACCCGCTTGCTATGAGACTATTAAGTCTCAAATAGGTTCATCCAAGCCAAATGGACTTGGGAGGTCTATAGGACCTCATGACCTTCATTGTTGAAGGTTGATGATGACCCCATATGGGGAACTCAAGCAAGGAGAGCTATTTTGCATTCTTGTCACTTGCAAAAAATTTGAAATATCTTATGCTTCTCTTTTTGTTGCTTGAGTAAGCTTGGTTGCATTGTATATATATTTTCTATTCAATAAGTGTGATCAATGCTTGTATTGCAATCCATGTCATATTTATGTTCAAACATGCATTTTTGGACTAGGAGATATTTACATAGGAAGTATGATTTGAATGACCTATAATAATCTCCATGACATGATGTTTGCTAAATAACATGCTAAATGCTAATCTTAAAAAGCATGTTTTGATGATTGCATTTCTTAACTGCAAAAAATGTGTGAAAAAGCTTATGAGACTCAAAATGAATAAAGGATCTTGTATCCGTTCAAAGGAATTTATATTCCAAATGTCTCTCTTTCTTTATTAGTTGAACATGGCTACTATCATACGGATATCTTATCCGGAAAAATCAAAAAGGGTGCAAAGTTGCTCATGCCATGTTTCGCTTATAAAGTTGGATATAGTTGCTCTTAAATTGAAATCAATGTATTCTATATCCTTGCTTTACTCATGACATTGGTGAAATTGGTTTGAATTCCTATTAGAAACCTTTGTCATTTGCTTTGCCAAATACCATTGTATTTTGGACTTGAATGCTACATGTCTTGTATGCAAAGCATGTTTGATTCACACATTTTCTACCAAATAAATCTCCTTGTTTCTCTCCGATTAAATTGAGATGCATAAAGTGACTTATATTAATTATGCAAATCTTGCATGCTTCTATCTCTCGTTGCTATGAGTGACCCGATTGGGGACTACTCCTTTGCCTATATCATGACAAAAAGGGGTAGTAGGATGTGGTAAGGGGAGTTGCAAATTGTAGTGGCAATTATGCATTTTGGGGAGAATATACATTAAAGGGGAGTAACCCGTTGAGGGGGAGCATTGCATACACATACATTGCATGATGTTGTGCTTAAACTTCTTATATGCAAATGCTTGTTTTATTCTCACTTGATCATCTCACATACTTTTGCTTTGGAAAGTATAATCTTTTGTTTTGAAGGGTTGATAGTTCTACAAGAGATTGAAGACTCGAAGTTTTTTTTATTATTCTTATCTCTTTGTAATGTAGATTATCTTTGTTATCCCGTAGATTCAATTATGTTTGTGAGGATCAATGTGAGTGGTGGTTTTGTCACGAAATAGCCAAAGGGGAAGATTGTAAGGATTCCCATTCTTTGATTGGCTTATTTAGTGGACAAACCACGTGTTGGGGTTTGTATGTAAGGGTAGTTTAGATGAGTAGTTTAGATGATTGAGAATCATTCTCAAAGGCCCTTTCAAGACCTCAAAGGACGAGCACTCCAAAGGTATACTTCTAGTGCTTAACTTTCTTTGAAGAGATTTAGAAGCACACACACACTTTGCATTCTTACTTTTGTGTGCATTCTCTTCATATGTCACATTACACACTAGCACTTTGATTGTTATATCTTGTTGTGTATTTATGTGTCTTGTAATTCGTTTCTCGATAGTGTTCGGAAACGTCCGCGCATGCACTAGAATGTGCTTGGTTTTACGCGAAGACCGCCCACGGAGAATACCCTTGGCTTCTCCTTGGTTTTCACCTCTGTTGGTGATCGGCGGTTATGATCGGCGGCCTGGCCGCCGAATGGAACCGCCGTTTGCTTCTAGGAGCAATTCTACGGTCACGATCGGCGGTCACGACCGCCGGTCGAAACCGCCGTTCATACCTGATCGATTTTGATCTCTCGGGTCTGATTCGGCGGTTGGGATCGGCGGTCACGAAACCGCCGAATTAACCGCCGTTTATGCTCTGTTCTTCACGAGCTCAATTCGGCGGTCATTATCGGCGGCCTGGCCGCCGATTGAAACCGCCGAACGGTGCGTTTCAAGGGCAAACTTGTCTTTTCACATGCCCTGTTCTTGATGTCTATAAATATCACACTTTCTCATTTTCAGATTGAATGTTCTTTAACTCTAAGAACCCTAATCTTCAAAGAGAGACATTTGAGAGAAAATCAAATCAAGAACACCTTTTTAACACTCAAAAACCATTCTCATATGCATCAAAATATCATCTAGCATTTTCTAGCTTAGTTAGGATGCTTGCTTGCATGGGTTTTGGTCAACACATATTCTTTGGTAAGTTCTTCACTATTATCATACATAATTAGTGTTTTATTTATCATTGACATCTCTTATATTATTTGTATGCTCTTGAATATATTCTAGATACAAATTAGAGATTGTTGTGTTGACATGATTGAGTGTTGTATTTTTGATAGCTATCGAGGTTTTGTTAATCTATGTTTAGCTAAGCTATTTGACATGTCATCTAGCTTTTAATATCTAGGATTGAATTAATTGCATATTCACTATCCTAGATAAGCATATAGAGTAACCTAGCTCTTAATTGCATTTTGGATATTTTATATATTCACATAGGTTGTATATTCTCTTCATAGAGAAAGTAAGTCTTGTGTGTAGCATCCGGGATTAGGTTGCTTAGAACGCAAGCAAATTGGACTAGGTTCACTCATACCGGGATTAGGTAGGTGTGTGATTACTTCCGGGATTAGGTTGTAATCGTTTGCACATTTAGTGGATTCGAGGTTCGAGTGTGGCTTACTTACATAGCCCGTGGTTTTTCCCGTGAGGGTTTCCACGTAAAAACCAAGTGTTGTTTTAATTTCCGCACCATATTACACTTGCTTGTTTATATTATCTTGAGGGTATTTTCGTAATTTTGACTAACACGAAAAATTGGGTAAAAAGCGTAAAATCTATTCACCCCCCCTCTAGATAGCTTTATACACACCGTGCTATTATTTGTTTCAAAGCAAAAACCTAATTAGCTATCACAATCAACACTCAATCATTTTAATCACAAATAATCTCTAACTTGTATCTAGCATATAATCAAAAGCATACAAGTAATTAAAGAGATGTATTAATATGAAAAACACTAAAGTAATATGAAATTAGTGAAGAACATACCAAATAAGATGTGATGATTCAAAACCATGCATGGATCAATTCTATGAAGGCATAGAAGATCAAATATGAAATTTGATGCAAAAGGGATTTGATTTGAGTGTTTAAAAATGGGTTCTTGATTTGATTTTTTCTCAAAAATCTCTCTTGAAAGTTTAGGGTTCTAATTGCTTAAGAAACTTGATCAGAGATTGAGAAAATAAGATATTTATAGATATCAAGAATTGGGCATGTGAAAAGACACTTTTGCCCCTAAAACGCACCGTTCGGCGGTTTCATTCAGCGGTCAGGCCGCCAATGACGACCGCCGAATTGAGCTCGTGAAGAACAGAGCATTAACGGCGGTTTCGTGACCACCGATCCAACCGCCGAATCAATCCCGAGAGATTAAAATCGATCAGGTATGAACGGCGGTTTCGAACCGCCGATCTTGACCGCATAATTGCTTCAGACCAATCTGGACTGAAACGGCGGTTTCATTCGGCGGCCAGGCCGCCGATAATAACCGTCGATCACCAACAATGGTGAAAACCGAGGAGAAGCCAATGGCATTCTCCATAGGCGGTCTTCGCGCGAAACCAAGCACTCGTTAGTGCAAGCGCGGACGTTTCCGAACAATGTCAGGAAACGAATTATAAGGCACATATACACACAACAAGATATATCAACCAAAGTGCTAGTGTGTAAAGTGACATGTGAAGAGATGCACATAAAAATAAGCAAGTATGCAATCATAGCAAGAATGCTAAGTGTGTGTGTGCTACTAAATCTCTTCAAAGAAAAACAAGCACAAGAGATTATACCTTTGGCGTGCTTGTATCTTGAGGTCATGGAAGGGCCTTTGATCTTCAACACTAATCACTTAGACTACCCTTACATTCAAAACCCCAACATGTGGTTTGACCACGAAATAAGCCAATCAACAAAACGGGAATCCTTACAAAGTGTTAACTTGTTCACTTGATTTCAAAGCTAGTTTTGTGATTTCTATTGAAAACTTGTTACTCTAGCTTTGTTTGACATGTTTAGGTTTCTAGATATTTTTGTGAATGACTTTGAATGTCTAATCTAGATTTCTAATCACATGTTCATAAGAATTAGCTACATTTGCTTGTGAGCTTGATTTGTGCAAATCTAATTCTTCATAGAGTGTGTTTGATCTACTTGCTCTATTTGCTTGTGTTTGCATCATTTGCATCACTTAGATCATTGCCTTGTGAAAGGTTGAAGTCTCTTGCAAAGTGAGTGAAGCTTTGTCTTGAGCAAGAAGTCTTGGCTAGGAAAGTGTTCCAGATAGCCAAGTAAGAAGTCTTGATTAGAGTCGGGAGGACTGGGATAGTCAAGCAAGAAATCTTCCTAGAGACGTGAGCGTCTTGGATAGGAAGTTGCTTTCTAGAGGTGTAGGACACATCTTGGATAGGAAGTAGGTTTGGTAGTTCACTTGCCCGAGGGTAGATTAGGATGTGATAGCTTGAGCAGATATCATGTGTTGATAGCTTGAGTGTGTAAGTCCTTTTCGTATAGTGGATTGCTTTGCCGGTGGTTGTGGTATCAACCCGTGGATGTTTCCTCTTTGAGGTTTTACCACGTAAAAAATACTTGTGTCTATTTTCGCTTTACTTTTCATTATCTTCCATATCATGTATTGATTGTATCTCTTGTATATTGATTTTCACATGTATTGAATCATACTATACCATTGATTAAATCATATCAAGTGTACATTTCATTCTTGTAATCCGTATATTTTGAATTTGGAAGAATTTGGGCCTATACCTATTCACCCCCCCTCTAGGTATATATTACACTATATTGCTTAAGGGAATTTCAATTGGTATCTGTAAAATTCTGCATTATATATGGTAAACTTTATAAAAAATTGTTTACAGGACCTTACCTAAGATGCGTTACCCCTCGAGAGGCGTACGATGTCCTAAAAAGTCTAAACTATGAAGAATGCAGAAATTATTCTGGCGCTCAAAGTTTGTCGAACAGAGCCATCACAACGGGATACTACTGGCCGACAATGCTATCTAATTCCCAAACTCATGTGAAGTTGTGCGATAAATGTTAACGATTTGCACCAGTGTTGCACCTCCCTCCAGGTATGTTAAATTCAATATCGGCCCCTTGGCCTTTTATGAAATGGGGAATGGATATTGTAGGTAAACTTCCTGCAGCACCCGGAGGTGTCGTCTACATGCTAGTCTTAACAGACTACTTCACCAAATGGGTCGAGGTCGAAGCATACCAACAAGTACGCGACATTAAGGTACACAACTTCATATGGAAGAACATAATTTAAAGGTTTGGAGTACCATGGGAGATAGTGACTGACAACAAATCCCAATTCATTTCCTACGACTTCAAGAATTTCTGTGACAAATATGGGATCAAGCTGAACTTCTCAACGCCACACTATCCTCAAGCCAAAATACAAGCAGAGTCGACCAATAAAACCATCGTCAACACATTAAAGAAACGACTGGAGGAAGAAAAAAGCAAATGGGCGGAAAAACTCCCAGAGATACTGTGGCCGTACAGAACTACCCCACGTTGATCGACTAGAGAAACTCCTTTCTCACTTGTCTATGGCTCTGAGGCGGTAATCCCAATAGAGACACAACTTGCGACCGCTCGAAGTGAAAACCCGAATGAAGAACAGAATAACTCGGAACTCAATTTCGAACTAGATCATCTAGACAAACATTAAGATCGTGTCGCTCTTAGAATCCAATCATATCAACAGCAGGTCGCACGACATTACAATAAAAAGGTACAGACCAGAGTTTTCAAAATCAACGACTGGGTTCTATGACGAGTCTTCCAAAACACAAGGGAAGAAGGAGCAAGAAAATTGGGATCGACATGGGAAGGCCCATATCAAATAACGGATGTAGTCGGACGAGGAGCATACAAATTACGAGGACTTGACGGTCGGGAGCTGCACAACAGCTGGAATGCTCTACATCTAAAACAGTACCATTTCTAAACTCACTATTTTGATATATTATTTGTTATACTATTACTCATTCATTTTTATCTTCATTTCAAAACTAACGAATCGACCCGCAAGGAGCAATGATGAAAACTTAGTGCAACTAAGTGCAAAACAAGCTGTCGACTTCGACAAGCAATATATTTCTATTTTAGATGCTGTAAGTTATCTATGAATCGACATCCACAAAATCAACTCTCAATATCCTTATTCGACAAACGCATATTCAGAGTGGGGGAATAACAATGGGGACAAACGTCGACTCAACCGACAAATGTCGACCACATAACGCATGTATGTGAAAAATTTCTATGTAAATGGTCTTGTCGACCAAATAACGCATGTATGTGAAAATTTCTATGTAAATGGTCTTGTCGACCAAATAACGGATATGCAAAATTTCTGTGTAAAAGGTCTTGTCGACCAAATAACGGATATGTGAAATTTTCTTTATAACGAAGGTCGTATCGACTATACATTTCATATATATATTTCGATGAATCAAAGTCGTGTCGACCAAGAATTTCCTATACACAACGTATATATATAATTTCCAATAGATGATAAGCTCATCATGTTGATCAACTTACGTATGAGCATGAGTTTACAAGCTTATCTCATTCAAATTCAAAATCACAATTGTGCGAACCTCATTATGTGATGGTCGTATCGTTTTCACAATATCAAATCAATACAACACGAATAAAGTCGATGCAAAATAAAGTTATAGATTGAAATCATAAATATAGGTCGAGTCGACCAAATCATTCATAGTTACAGACCAAATCGAAAATTATAAAAACAAAATATAAATGAGATAGTCGAGCAAAAGAAACGGTCAAGCACTCTCCTGGGTAGGATCAGCAACAGTGGCATTTGGGCATTCAACTTTCTCAGGGTCATCTTCATTTTCGGGGCTCTTATTGACATTTCCAGCACCTGTCTCTTCGCCTGCTCCTGCCAGAGATTCCTCAAGTTTAAGACAGTCCATTTCTTTATAAGCGTCTACCTCGTCTTGCATTTCTTTAGAATCCCAACTTGCATGCGCACCAGACAAGTATTCCTTGAGAAGCTCCGCCCCTGGCCTTGCACGTTGCTTCTGCCACCATCGACAACAATTGTTTCTTTAAACCCTCGACAAGCTGCTCCTACTCTTCAGCCTCCTCCTTGGCTTTCATCGACTCAGCTTGATGTCGATCTCTCTCTCTCTTCAACTCCTCCTCTAGAGCTATTTTCTGTTGCTCCATCTCTTTCATTTCTTTGGTAATCTTAGCTTTGTTTGCCGTCAGAATGTTGTTCGCCTTTCAAAACTTCACGCACTTGTCAGTGACGGCCTTGTACCTATCATGAAGATGTAATTGCGCTTGCAAAGCCTGCGAAAAGGGATGTCGAGTCAATAGAAGAGACGACTGATATAAATAAAACAAAACATAAAATAAATTTACCTGAAATGTCGAAAGGATACCCATGTTGAAGACATCTTCCGTCTTCTTACCTTTTAAAAACAAATCATCAGCAAGGAGGAGGAATTCATTCGACTTGTCAAGAAATCCTATTGGTTCCTTGAACGACGAGAGTCTAGACAAAATCATCGATGAATCTGGCTCCAGAGCAGTCGCAGCCGATTTTTCTTTCGAACTAGATGCGACCCTTTTCCTACGGTCGACGATAGAGTCTTTTTTCTGCCATTTCCTCGACAGGCTCCTCTCAGGCGACGACTCAATAAATTCTTCTGGTACTACTGACGCATCTCCCTTCAACTTCTCAGCAGCTTGTTTCTTTTTCGCTTCTGTTGCCACCCTTCTTTTGGCAAGATCCTCCCTATGAAGCCTCATGGATTCAGCTTTATCTGGAATGTTGATTCGTGCACTCGCCATCGATGTTACTGCAAAATGACGTTCAAAATCAGTAAGAGGCGACAAAAATCTCATATCGTACCGAAGAATTTCAAAACTTCTTCTAATCCATATATATATGACAAGAAATCCTTCACGTGAGGCTACGGTGCTCGCAATCTAATTAACGTCGACCACCTCCATAGACGACTAGGCCTAAGGTTACCTTCAGTAAGCAACGCTCTACAACTCCTTTGTCTAACAAGAATATCAAGTACAATCTTAGTATGCATAGAAGCAACGTCACCCGACGGTTTACTCTCCACCCCCTTTGTTTCTACAAAAGCAGTTGCTCATCAATACGAGTAATTCAAATAAATTAAAAGGTCATTCGACAACTAGTAGACAATACTTACCATATCAATTCTAGATTCATCAAAACTGGTACTGTGACTCTCCCTAAGAACCGTCGAATGGTAGACCTTTCGTAAAAAAGAAGGTATCCTTCCAATGATGGTCATTTGTCTTGGTATCAGTAATAAGTTCATTCTTTTTATCTCTGGGTACCAGCATGTAATGACCTTAGTCGCCAACATGTTCCTTCAAGTAATAATTATGAAGGAGACACCCTAACCCAAACTGCACATTATGTCTCTCACAAAGGACTCCCAAATTCAATTGTATTCTCCAAGTATTTGGCATCAACTGGCCAGGAGTAAGGTCGTAGTATACCAACATTCGTCGAACCAGTTGGGGAACTGGAAATCTAAACCCTAGACGAAGGGTGTACTCATAAAAACACGTCCACCCAGGTATGTCCCAGTCGGCCCGTTCATGTTCCTCCGGCGCACGTAGTTTGACATTATCGAGGATACCATAAATCAGCCGTAAACTACACAAGTTTTCTTCCGTAACTAAGCTAGCTGGACTCTTATTTAGAATACCTAGAGGACGACCAGAAGTCGATGCCTCAGTGACCTCTACATATTCCTGGTTTTCGACCATCAATGCCATTGCGCGTACAGCGCCTTGTTCTAACATACCCCTCGTATATACACTAACAACATTCGATGAATCCTCAACTATTACCAGTTGACCGACATCTTGAGGTCTGCTGTCGACTCCTCCGTCATCCTTAGCTTCCGTATCATTGGAAGTCCAACTGTAAAGCGGGTCTGAAACTGTATCGTCGCCCGACATGATATCTCCAAGAGCTGACAAATGCAAAAAATGCACAAGTCATACAAAAACTGAACGCTACAATCACAACCTAGGGATTCTGGATCAAAACCTAGGGTTTTGTAGAAAAAAGTCCTGAAGTTCAACCTAGCCCTAAAAAGCTTTGCCTACCCAAGGTCATGCGGTTGCTCGAATCTAAGTGACTATCTTCGACTTAGCAACATACAAGTAGACCAGAAACAACATATATGAGCAAAATCAACTTGGCAAAGAATCAAAAGCATCAAAAACGATTAAGAACACATTGAAGGATATCAAAGATAGTGAAGAACACGCATTTCTCAGGTAACATAAAAAACTTCTACTTTATTTCCTATAGATTTGTAAAAGTAAGTTTAATGCGAAAAATATATGAAGAAATAGAGAACCAACTCTTTACCAACCTTAAAGAGATTTGAGAAGAAGATTATGAAGAAATTCGTAGAGAAATTCGCAGAGCACCTCTCAAGAAGAAAATATCGCTAGAAAGAAGAAAAAAGAGCAAGAGAAACTTCACAAGTCGTGCAAAAGTGAGTAGCAAGTGAAATAGTTTACTTATAAACCAAACCTCCGACCTTAGTCGCCACATGTCAGCACCCATTCAATTGCCAGTTCATTACGATAACTGCCTGGTTTAAAATTCAAAAAATTTATCTTGATAACTGCGCTTGGATTTAATGCACCTGATGTCAACATAGGAAACCGAAACGCTACCGTCCTATCGATTTGACACCCCAGCGATTTGACTTCCAAATCCTATTTTAGAAATTTGTCGAGCGACAAGTCATCTCTGATGCCCAACTTCATCAATCCGACGACAATGGTTAATCAAATGGCATGCAAAAGTTATTGATTTGATTCGACAAAACTCACCCGACGAAACCAACAATCAACTCAATGAAAATCACTCTCTATTTCATTGAACCCTTCTTTATAGAGTGGGGGACAAACTGTGGTAGCCAAAAATGGCCCATAAGCCCAATGCATTAAAACCTGGATCTTTAAATATCAGATCCAACCCAAGCCCGTTATATTGGGTCGACCCAACATGAGTATTAGCTACAAGACTCAGTCTTTGAAAGACCAAGTCAAAGGGACAGTTGTGTTGGATAGATAATGGGAAGAGAGATTCTCTCCATGAAATCCTCCCACGATCAAAACCAAAAGTTGGTAAACATTTTAGTGGATTGGCCTATAAATAAGAGAGCTCCCTCACTTGAAAGCTCTCTGAAATCTTCCTCAACAAAAGCTTACTAAAGCGTACCGAAACTCTGCTTATTAATATTCCAACAAATTGGAATTTGGTCGGACTCACTATCATGATCATCACAGAATATTGCTCAGCCCAAGCACACCTAAGGCTAAGAATCTAACCACATATCCCTATTTTTTCTATATTTTGTTTCTATTTCAATTCTATTGCAGGTTCAACAAAAGGAGATGACCATTCCCAGTCGACAGACTTATCACGTTTGCTAGTTCCCAGAGGAGTTAACATCACTCATCCAACGGTTCAACTAAGTTGCCTTGGGCCCAATATAACTCGACCCAATTAACTTACCACATAGTTCGACCACCTACAGTATACACTAAAAACAGTAAGGGTGCTAATGTTGCCACCAAAAAAATCTTATTTTCACATTTTTTTTAATAGCAAAATTTACTATAATCTTTATTTCAAATATATACAAACAAAATGGCTATTAAGGGCAAAATAATTTAATTAAAAATAAATCAAAATGTAACGCTTTTTTTTTTCGGAGTGATTTGGTCCAGAATTGGTTTTAGGGTAATTGTCTTCTTTTTACCTTGGAAATCACTTCACTTCACTAATGTAGAGTTTACAGGAAAACAAAGCAAACAAGCGATTGCCACAAAGGTAACGAATTATTGTCAAATTCATGCCGCAAATTAAGATGAAGTGATTCTCTTTTGCAAATAACATCACTTATGAAACAAGTTCAGGGCTCGTTTGGGATAACTTTTACTTTTAGCTTTGTCAGTTAAAGAAGAGAAGTTAAAGCCTGAGTTTTTCAGTTACTGTTTGGATAGTTTATTTCGGAAGAACTTTTGTATCTAGAAGAGCTTTTGAGACTGTTTAGTTGCAACATTTCAAAATGTCTTTTAATTATAATATTACCTTTATGACCTTAATTAGAGTTATATATAAATAATTTATATTTTAATACTTTTAAATTATAGTTATCAAATTAATTTTGTAATTAAAATAAAAAATAAACAATTAAATTTATAAATTAAAAAAACTAGACAAATAAAAACATAATAACTTTAAAATGCTAAATTTAAATGCTAAAAATAAAAATAAAAATAAAATAGTTACAATTTATTTTGATAGTAAAATAGTTACCACTTATAAGTGAAAATTTTAAATATAATAAATAAAAAATACCATAAACCCTAAAATACTATCATTGTTACAAACCCTACTCTCACCATACAACGGAAGCGGATCGAGCACGGACTGTATCACCGATCGGAGGACGATCACAAAATTGGAAAATCTCCTCTGATCACAATGCATAAATCCACACTCTAATCATAGATGGGAGAAAATTCTATAATGATTTTCTCCACATCTCTCTATTTTGTGTCTCTTACACCAGGACATGCTCTCTATTTTGATTTTGTACACTCTATCTTACACTTGTATTTCATAGAATGCAAACACAAAGTTGAACTCAGTCTATTGCAAACCCATAAGCACACTCTTTCTGCAATAATCCTTAAAAACATGTATTAGCATTGTTTGTGTAATTAACTACCCATGCAGTTACCAAATATGAACCGCTCATGGGCTTATGCTTGGGCTATGTTTACATGGACTTAGACTTGGCCCTACTTGTGTGTACAAACCCAAATATACCAACATCTCCCACTCGCACAAGTAGGGCCAACACAGTTTTACTAGAAGCCTATCATGGTGCACCAATAATCAACATCTCCTACTCACCCAAGATGGCGTAAGATGTAATACATACATTGGAGGGTTTTTTTTTTTTTTTTTTTTTAGCCTTTAAACACAAATGTTATCATCAGAGTGTTCATACGGGTAAATGCGTCATGTGACCTATTGATGTAGCGGATGGGCTATACAAGAAAAACCTGCAAGAAACAATTAGAAACAACCTACCAATATTTTGTTGATCTGCGCACGGATGCCAGAATATCAGGCTATTGATAACATTCAACTTCGCGCACGAAGGATTGTTAACAGGCTTCAAATACTTCAATCTTCGCAAAGAATGTTGTACATGGATAGTTGAGAAACAATTCTCTATATTTTTTATTCATCAAAAACTAAAAAACAAATTGGATTCAAACAACTTAAATAGGAAAAGCAATAAGTCGATTTCCACAAGGAATCGACTTCTAAAATTAACTTAAATTAAAACTGAAAAGAAATCCTATCTAGGAAAAGAGAACAAATTCTAATCAAACAAAGACTACAAAAAAGAGAACAAATCCTAATCTGACTCTAACTCAATGTCATATAATTCAAACTTCCAGCTCAAGTCTTCGCGCAACAAAATAGATGGCCGAATTCGGGCATGTTGTGATCTATAACAGAGGATGGGGTCTTTATAACATATGTAGGGCTTGTCTTGGGCTTTTCAGAAACATATTATAGTAGAGAATTCGACCCAATAAGCTGCTGCTGCTGCTGCATCACCTATGAACAATCAATGCATATAAAAGAAATCTAACAATCTCAAATCTCAATTGTAAATTCTCTATTTACAAGAGATAATATTGTTCATTACTCCAAAGCACACTTAATCCCTCAAAAAGGGCTATACTTGACTTTATCACATTTCATATATTCACAATTGTATTTCCAAAATACACTTGGTCGGCCAGTGAATACATAAGTCAAGATAAAAATTCATTACATCTTCTCATTCCATCTTTATCTCTTGGTCTCTAGAACAACTGTTACCCTAGATGTGCCCTATAGGCTGAATTATCATAGCCATAGAAATAACACGCTAAAGGTGCTAACATTATCCTGTCACTTCAAGATAGAGTGAATGGTCATAAGGACAGCATTTGAAGTTTATATAAAATTTCAGTGGAACTTACACAATAAGGAAGCAGAGATTCATTCTCTCATTTTCCACATCGGTCACTTATAGCACACGTGGTATAAAACATGTGTTACAGTAAATTTCATTCTAAATAAGAATGCACGTGTCTTTATATCATTCACAGTACAGATCTTAGTTCAGTCACAACTCTTGTGACTAACCTGAATTCTTAAAAGCTCGCCCTTCTCTAACACTATATTAAGACCTCACATCTGACTTGATCTGGTACCAATGATAATGGGGTCAATCATGATCAGTTCTAAAATATTGGTATATTTATTGTGAACCTCATCTTGATCTATTCAAAGTGACAAATTCATATATATAAGCTCCGTGAGAATATATCCTACATATTCACTAATATATATGTGGCTCATCTTAGCCTGCTATCTCAGCAACTGAGGTGACTACATGTGTAAGAATGCCGGTCTCAACCTGACGACATATTTCTATCACATTATGTGTATAATTATGCTAGCATAAATAGTAGTTTTCTTTACTATTAAGTTATGTCACAATCCTCTCAATCTAGATTCTATTGGTATACATTCACCAATCTTTTTGGCATAACTTCTATTGTGCCTTGTACATATTACAATGTACACTAAGTAGTTAGCTGTACTTTCAAAGTATGTCATAATCCTCTTAACAACATCTCAATGTTGTAATTGTAGGGAAAAATACGATTGCACACAGCGGAAGCGAGATTAAAATAGAGTTTAGTATAGTTTAAATTTTTTCCATAAGTTGAACCTTAACCTTTTAATTAATTAACATATAATAAAAGATATTGTACCTTTGTCGTGGATCCGATTGACGTTACGTCGATGGTAATCCGCAAGATCTTCCAATCCAATCACGAACGTGAATCACCTAGAAGCATGGTCTCCCTTCTCTTTGAATTGTGTACCTGAGGATGGATAACAAAAGCTTTTTCTTTTTCATTTTCATTAGTCACAAAACCTCCAAAAGATAACAAAGAACGTTCTAGTCACTTTTGAATTATCAATCTAATGATCGAAACTCGCGTGAACCTTATTCGAAGTTGTGCACAAAGCCTATTGATGTATAAGCTACTAGTGCACTATCGAAATAAAACGATCTCTTCTCTTTTTCTCTCTTGGCCGAATTCTCACACTAATGTCTAGAGTTAGACTCTATTTTTCTCAAGCAAAAGAAAAATATTCTCTCAAGCAAGAACTCTAGGGTTTTTGAATTCTATACAAAGAATATATATATAGTGGCCGCAAAATACTCTTTGCACAAAATATATATATTAGGTCGCAGCAAATTCTTTGCACCAAATAATATATATATATATATATATATGTCTATTTTTTTAAAACTGCACGCCTATTAAAATATATATATCTATTTTCGCATTCTACATGCTTTATAAATATATATATATTGCACACTCTGCATGCTTTATAAAATCTCTATACATATATCGGCCAATTACCACATATATCTCTATATTGTGGCCAAAATTCTTTACCATGTAGGATTTGTGTCTTTTGACTTAAATCCTAACCCTAGGTAGATTTCCTTAGAATTCCAAACCCTAATCCAACTCCTTAGTGTATTTGTGACTATAAAAGACTTCCTTATTTGACTAGATAAATAAATCCCTTATTTATCTATTTACCAAATAAAGTCTTTTATATTTATTATACTACCACAATAGTATACTACTAAGAAACATATTTCCTAGTCAGAAAAAGATTTTGATTTTTAATTAAATAATTAATCAATCAAATAATTAATTCCCATTTAATTAAATAATAAAAATAAAACAATATAATATCATATATATATATATATCTCGGCCAAGTGCCATATATATTACATATATATCTCTATATTGTTTTTCTATTTTATTAAATCCATTGGACCTTAATAAAAAGCCCACATGTGAACTAGACCCATTCTTACTAAAAGAAACAAGTCCACATGCCTTAATACAATTCTAGATGGACCAATAATTAGTCCGGTAGAATATATCAAGTGATTCATACAAGTCCGTGTGGATTGGGGATCTTGGCGGGCCTATCTAAATTTAAGCTCCAATAGACATAACCCAATCACAATCAACAAATGATTCACTTAGGTTCGATCTATTAATTTTAGTTCATTCCACTAAAGAACTAAAATTGCACTCTTAAATAAAGATGGAATAAGTAAATATTTCTCATTCGTACCCTAGACAATCTTATTGGAGATGGTGTATCCTCGTGAAGAATATCAGTAATCGCCAAGAGCTCATAGACCGCCTATAGCTCTCCAAGTTACCATATTTACACATATGACCACATTTTGAACTCGGATATTTTGACTTGTCCAGAAGCCATGTTTCAATAGACTCTATCGAAAACTTAACGTTAAGATTCAATATCCAATACCTCAAAACATCCATATGATGATATTCTACTCTCATTTAATAAATGGAGCCACGATGTCCATATCTATAAATGAAGTCCTCTATCGATTAACAAATGAATACCACCAAATTATCGAGGATAGACTATGCTATATAATCGTACTCATTGATAACTCAAATGATAACACTTACAACCACAAGTCCATCATTTATCTCAGGATTAAGATAGACTCTCCGATTGTCCTGATAATGAAAAAACTTTTATCTACTGACGGTTCTAGATAAAGTATTTCATTGTGATCTAGTTCAATGCACCTTGTACACTAGATTCTTTTACTCGAAGACCCTCCGATGATTTTAGACTCATCATAACACATTTGATCCCACTCAAATGCTAGTAAAAGAATTCTACAACTTTAACAAGATAAAGGTGCCCAACCTTTAACTTAAGTTGTGAACATTATTCAAGACTAACTAAAGAATTGTGTCTATCTCATACATATCCAGATGTACGAACAATTCTTCTTTTCTCATAGTCTTTTGACCTTATGATTATTTACTTTTGACAATTATAATAATCAATCTATAAATGCTATAATTATGTTAAGGCAATGGACAACGTAAGAAGCAATCAAACTAACAAGCAAGAAGAGATGTTAATGAACATTAATGCACAAAAATAAGACACACAACATACAAGAATTAAGCATATGCATGAGTTGTGAGTGTGTGCAACTATCTCTTCAAGACAAGTAAGCACATAGAAATTTACCTTCGGTGCTTATCAAGATAAGGTCTTCAAAGGGCTTGAACAATTAACAACAACACTTAAGCTACCCTTACAAAGAACCCCAACATGTGGTTTGTCCACGAAATGGGCCAATCAACAAATGGGAACCTTACAATCTCCCCCTTTGGCTATTTCGTGACAAAACCACCACTCACATTGATTCCTCACAAACAAATAGAAACTACGGGACTACAATGATATTCTACATTACAAAGAGATAAGAAAATGCAACTTGAAGTCTTCAACCTCTTGAAGAATAATCAATCCCTGAAAATAAAGTTTCTAAACTTTCCAAAACAAGTAAGAGTGAGATTAATCAAGTGAGAACAAAAAACAAGCATTTGCATATTAAAAGATTAGGCACAACATTATGCAATGTATGTGTATGCAATGCTCCCCCTTAACGGGTTACTCTCCCTCAATGTATATTCTCCCCAACAAGCATAATTGCTACTACAATTTGCAACTCCCCTTACCATATCCTACTCCCCCTTTTTGTCATGATATAGGCAAAGGAGTAGTCCCCAACCGGGTCACTCATAGCAACGAGAGATAGTAGCATGCAAGATATTTGCATAATCAATATGAGTCACTTTATGCATCTCAATTAATTGGAGAGAAACAAGGAGATTTATTTGAAAGAAAATGTGTGAATCAAACATGCTTTGCATACAAGACATGTAGCATTCAAATCAAAAATACAATGGTATTTGACAAAGCAAATGACAAAGGTTTCTAATAAGAATTCAAACCAACTTCACCAATGTCATGAGAAAAGAAAGGATATAGAGATTTTATTGATTTCAATTTAAGAGCAACTATATCCAACTTTATAAGCGAAATATGGCATGAGCGACTTTGCACCTTATTTGATTTTTCCAGATAAGATATCCATATGATAGTAGCCATGTTCAACCAATAAAGAAAGAGAGACATTTGGAATATAAATTCCTTTGAACGGATACAAGATCCTTTATTCATTTTGAGTCTCATAAGCTTTCACACAAGTTTTGCATTTTAAGGATATGCAATCATCAATTCATGCTTTTCATGTGAGCATGTTATATGAATTTTCATGCTTTTTCATTTGACATTAGCATGTTATTAAAAAGTCATCATGTCATGGAGATAACCATAGGTCATTCAAATCATACTTCCTATATACATCTCCTAGTCCAAAAATGCATGTTTGAACATAAATATGACATGGATTGTAAACAAGCAAGGTTCACACTTATTGAATTGAAAACATATATACATATGTGCAACCAATCTTACTCAAGCAATTAAGAGAAGAGGCATAAGATATTTCAAATTTTTTGCAAGTGACAAGAATGCAAAATAGCTCTCTTTGCTTGAGTTCCCTATATGGGGTCAATCACAAAACTCATCACTCCACAAGACATATCCCAATAGATCTACTTGGTATTTTAAATCGAGTAGCATCTAAGGGTTTAGTAAATAGGTCCGCAAGTTGATCATTAGTACATACATGTTCAAGTACTATACATTTATTTTCAACAAGCTCTCTAATGAAATGATGGCGGATGTCAATATGCTTAGTTCTAGAATGTTGTATCGGATTCTTGGAAATATTATTGGCACTCATGTTATCACAAAAGAAAGTGAGTGTACCTTGGTTGAATCCGTAGTCTACTAGCATTTGCTTCATCCATAGGAGTTGTGTGCATCCACTCCCCGTGGCTATGTACTCGGCCTCGGCCGTGGACAAGGAAATCGAGTTTTGCTTCTTGCAAAACCAAGACACCAAGTTGTTGCCTAGAAAGAAGCAACCGCCCGATGTGCTCTTCCTATCATCGCAATTTCCTGCCCAATTCGCATCACTAAAGCCTACAAGACTAGCATTAGTGTCAAAAGAGTACCAAATCCCATAGTTAGATGTCCCATTCACATAGCGAATGATTCTCTTTACGGAAGAGAGATGGGACTCCTTGGGATCCACTTGGTACCTAGCACACACACACCCACACTAAAAGATATATCGGGCCTACTTGCGGTCAAATAAAGCAAGCCACCTATCATGCCCCGATATAGAGTTTGTTCCACACTTTTACCACTAGCATCCTTGCTTAGCTTCAAAGTGGTACTCATGGGTGTAACACAATGTTTGGCATTTTCTAGACTAAACTTCTTCACTAGGTTTTTGGCATATTTGGCTTGGGTTATGAAAATCCCATCATTTAATTGCCTAATTTGCAAACCTAGGAAATAACTAAGCTCACCAACAAGACTCATCTCAAATTCAAGAGACATGACATCAACAAATTGTTGGACCTTGGTGTTGTTAGTGGAGCCAAAAACTATATCATCAACATATATTTGAGCTATGAAAAGCTCATCATTGTCTTTCTTGATGAATAGTGTCTTATGAACACTACCCCTTGTGTAGTTATTGTCAACAAGAAATTGAGTGAGGCACTCATACCAAGCCCTCGGTGCTTGTTTCAACCCATATAGAGGCGATAGACATGGTTGGGGTGGTGTGCATCCACAAACCCCTTGGGTTGTTCAACAAACACTTCCTCTTGCAAGAAGCCATTGAGGAAGGCACTCTTAACGTCCATTTGGTGCAATTTGAACTTGTGCACGCAAGAGATGGACAAGAGAAGCCTAATGGACTCTAAATGGGCAACGGGAGTAAAAGTCTCCTCAAAGTCGATACCCTCAATTTGAGAGTACCCTTGTGCTACAAGCCTAGCCTTGTTCCGTACTATGTTGCCATTCTCATCGGATTTGTTCCTATAAATCCACTTCGTGCCTATCACATGAGAGCTTTTAGGCCTAGGAACTAGAGTCCAAACCTCATTCCTTTTGAATTGGTTTAGCTCTTCTTGCATGGAAAGAAACCAAAATTCATCATTCAAGGCTTCATCAACCTTTTTGGGTTCAATTTGAGAGGTGCAGCATGTAAAGCTAATGAGATTAGCTATTTGACGCCTAGTCATAACACCCTCATTCATATCTCCAATAACATCCTCTTTGTTATGGAGTCTTCTAACCCATGGAACGGGTTCATTAGAGTCCAAGAGAGGGACTCTAGTAATAGGTTGTGCGACCTCATTATTGTCATTGGACGTCCCAACATTAGGAGTCACCACAACCTTCTCCAAAGGAGAGTCATCATCTAAAACTTCCTCCTCCTCATGGTCATTAGACTTGAGCCTAGTATCATCAATGACAACATTGGATAATTCCATGACGGTTCGAGTCTTCAAGTTGAAAACTCTATAGGCTCTACTATTCAAGGCATAGCCAATAAAGATACCCTCATCACTCTTAGCATCAAATTTGCCAAGTTGATCACGGTCATTTAAAATGTGGCATTTTCTTCCAAATGTGTGGAAGCAGCTAACATTTGGCTTCCTACCTTTCCATAACTCATAGGAGGTGTTTCTAGATCCGGGCCTTAGGAAAACACAATTCCCTAAATAGCAAGCCGTATTGACGGCTTCGGCCCATAGGTTCCTAGGGACATTGTTGCTAAGCAACATCATACGGGCCATCTCTTGAAGGACCCTATTCTTCCTTGTAACAACTCCATTTTGTTGAGGTGTCCTAGGAGCCGAGAACTCATGGGAAATGCCTAAGCTATTGCAATAGCTTTCAAAAGAGGCATTCTCAAATTCCCTCCCATGGTCACTTCTAATCCGTTTAATGCTTTTAATGTTAGAATTCATTTCATTTTGTATTTTAGTACAAAGCATTTTAAACTTATCAAAAGTTTCAGATTTTTCTCTAAGAATATGTGTCCATGTAAATCTAGAGAAATCGTCAACACAAACAAAAATGTATCTCTTTGCACCTAAACTCTCGGTTTGCATAGGACCCATAAGATCCATGTGGAGAAGCTCTAGGGGCTCCTTGGTGGAGAGATACTTGCCCTTTTTGTGCATGCTTTTAGTTTATTTTCCTTGTTGGCAAGGTCCACAAATACCATTGGCTTTCTTCCCAAGCTTAGGGAGGCCACGCACACAATTGAACTTTCCAAGGGTTCTTAAAACCCTAAAGTTCATGTGGCCAAGTCTTTTATGCCACAACTCTATTTGCTCATCCGTGGACACATTGTTTGAGACTATTTTAGCTTCAAGACAATAGCAATTGTCGCTAGATCTCATACCTTTCAACAAGGTTTGTCCATCGAGCTTTAGGATCGAGCAATCACTTTTACTAAACAAGACGAAATATCCTTCATCACTTAGATGTGAAATGCTTATTAAATTGGCTTTCAAGCCATCAACAAATAAAGCATCGGATAAGGAGGGTAATCCGGGAACGAAAATGGTTCCTTTCCCTACAACTTTCTTTTTGGATCCATCACCAAAAGTGACATATCCTCCTTCCTCCATAACAAGAGTCTCGAAGAAACTCTTGTTTCCCATCATGTGCCTAGAGCACCCACTATCTAAATACCAAAAATTAGAAGAATTTACCTTCAAGGCTATTTGAGCAACATGGCAAACATTTTCATTCTTTCTAATCCACCTAGAAACAATCTTAGTTTTCTTAGTGGTCTTTGGTACATGGGCTCTAGATGTTCTAGGATCATGCATAACAATATCATCATTCCTAGAAACATGCATCATGGCTCTTTTCTTTTTCTTCTCAATCATGCTTCTAGTTTTGCACATTTTAATATATCGAAAGCAATGTGGTCTAATATGACCATCAAATCCACAAAAGTGACATATAGGAGTAAAATAAGGAATCATACCTTGTCTTTGTCTTTGTGGATGAATGGGTTCAATCCATCTTCGTTGTTGAACCGGTCTAGATTGCTTCCTAGCTTGAGGTTGCATGATTGGTCTCTTTCCTTTGTGAGCCAATTGTGGAGGAATGTTGGCTTGAGGGACCCTAGGGGGTTGAGCTTGGGGTTGCCTTCTTGGCACCATCTTCACTTGTGCATTTGAACATTGTCCTAGTTCTAACTTCTTCCTAGGAATTTGCACGAATGAGGCTTCTTCGATCCCCGAACTCTTGACAAACATGGTCTAGTTAGAGGTTGCGATCTTCTTGCCATCTTCATACCCAAGACCCCTTTTGTCACATGGACTCTTTCCAACACCAAGCATATGGTCAAGTTACTTGGTGCTAGAATCCAACCTAGTCATAAACTCTCTTACTTCTTCAAGCTCCCTTTTTAGACTTTCTTCATTCCTCATAGATAAGACTAACTCTTCTCTGTTAGCTTATCTTCCATCTTCTTGAATTTTTCCACTTGTTCACTTAAGTGGTCATTATGAGATAAAAGCTCAAGATTCTCTTCTCTCAACATCTTGATCTTTCTAGTGCTTTTGATTGCTAAATCATTAAACTCGGCATGATATTTAGCAAGCACCTTTTTCTCCACAAATCCATTTATGGAGTTAGAGGAGGAATCACTTTCTTCTCCACTTGAGTCATTTTCCTCTTGACTCATTTCTTCTCTTTCACTATCACTTTTGCTTTTATGGGAGGAGGCAAAAGCTAGGAGATTAGCCATGAGCTCTTCATCATCCAAAGACTCATCTCCCTCAATGGGGTCATCACTACTTCCACTCCAAGTGGCGGCCATCACTTTTCCCTTTTTCTTCTCATTGTGATTTGCACATTCGGAGGCAAAGTGACCTATCCCACCACACTCAAAACAACGGACCCCTTTCCTTTCGGTCTTCTCTTTCCTAGGCTCAAACTTGTTGTAGGAACCATTTTTCTTGAAGTTTAGACCTTTGGAACCAAAGTCTTTTTTCCCGAACTTCATGACCCTCTTGAATCTCTTCACATATAATGCAAGGTCTTCGTCCGAGTCATTATTCTTTGCCTCCTTTTCATCCTTGAAGGTTTTCAAAGCAATTCCTTTTTGCTTTTTAGGAGGTGTGGAGATAGGACCCTTCCTAGACTCATAAGCTAGAAGTCTTCCAATCACCTCGCACGGCTTCATATCCTTATATCCACTATTTTCTTCTAAAGCCGTTACTTTTGATTCAAACCTATCGAGGAGAGATCTCATAATCTTTTGCTTGATTCTCCTATCCGAATATGGATCACTAAGTTGATGACTTTGGTTGACTATGTCCATCAACTTGATCTCGAAGTCGTTGAAGTACTCATTCTCCTCCATCTCAAGCATCTCGAATTGAGTTTGGAGGACTTGAAGCTTAGAGTCCTTCACCACTTCGGTTCCCTCATGTGCAATCTCTAGGATGTCCCATGCCTCCTTAACTATCCTAGTATTTTGAATCAATTTATATTGATTTTCGTCCATTGCACATAGGATGGCATGCATCGCCTTCCTATTCCACTTTGAAGCCTCAAACTCTTGCGTGTTCCATTGCGCCTTAGGCTTCAATACTTCTTCTCCTCCACCACCGGGAGTCATCTTGGGTAGATCATATCCGTCTTCCACCGCCATCCATGCACGGTCGTGAATTTGACATATGTAGGATTCTATCTTCCCTTTCCATTGGGAACAGTTCAATCCGGTAAGAAGTGGAGGCCTTGTGCTAGAAGCACCTTCGTTGCCACCACCATTTCCACCGTTTCCACTCATAGTGTTTATGAATGAATGAAACGAATGCAAATTTATGAATGATCAAAAATCACACAAAATGCAAAACACACCAAAATAAGCAAGGATCACCTATGTATATCTAGAAACCCGCTTTGATACCAATTGAAACAAATTATAGCACGGTGTGTATAAAACTATCTAGAGGGGGGGGGGGGGGGGAATGGATTTTAAACTTATTACCCAATTTTTCGTATGAAGTCAATATTGCGAAATTACTCCTAAATAGATAAAGCAATAAATCAAGTATAAAATGCGGAAATTAAATAACACTTGATTTTTACGTGGAAACCCTCATGGGAAAAACCACGGGCTAGTAAGTAAGCCACACTCGAACCTCGAATCCACTAAATGTGTAAAACGATTACAACCTAATCCCGAAAGTAATCACACACCTACCTAATCCCGGTATAAGTGAACATAGTCCAATTTGCTTGCGATCTAAGCAACCTAATCCCGGAAGCTACACACAAGACTTACTTTCTCAATGAAGAGAATAACACCCTAAGTGAATATATGAATATTCAAATGCAACACAGAGCAAGGGAGACCCTATATGCTTATCTAAGATGATGAATATGCAATTAGAACAATCCTAGATATTAAAACTAAATGACATGTCAAATAGTTTAGCTAATCAAGATTAAGCACAAAACCTAATTAGCTATCACAATACAACTTCTCAAACATACAACACACTAATCTCAATCTTGTATCAAAAGATATATGAAAATCATACAAGTAATAAATTGAGATTGCTTGTTAAGAAAAACACAAAATATGTAAGATATTAGTGAAAAGCTTACAAAGCAAAGTGTGATGAAGAATCCATGCAAAGAGACATCTAGATGATCAAGGATGATGCTAGATGATGATTGATGATCATGAAAAAGTGTTTGAGTAAATAAAAAATGAGTTCTTGGAATTTTTCTTCTCTTTGAAAAATATCCTAAGCATGAAATCTGAATATGAACTCTCTTTATTGACCTAAAGTCAAAGTGGCATATATATATAGGGAGTCAATATGAAGTGTGGTCGTTTTGATAAGTGACACCACTATTTTACCTTGGGCGCTGTACGGAGAGCGCTTCTGTACAGTGCCTGTATAGCGCCCCAACTCTGTTTTCTCGGGAAAACAGAGTGGCGCTGTACGTACAGTGCTCGTTCAGCGCCTACCCAAGAAGCATCAGACCTGATGCATTAAAATGAACATTTTCAATCAGGTCTCAGTTGGGCGCTATACGAACAGCGCTTTTGTAAAGCGCTCGTACAGCGCCTTTTCAAAATGCATCAGACCTGATGCATTAAAATGACCATTTTTCCATCAGGTCATGTGGGCGCTGTTCGAACAACGCCTTGTAGAGCGCTTTGAACAGCGCCCTTTGCAATGCATGACTTCTAAGCCTAACTATGTTACGGCAATGGATAATGCAAGAAGCAATCAAACTAACAAGCAAGAAGAGATGTTAATGAACATTAATGCACAAAAATAAGACACACAACATACAAGAATTAAGCATATTCATGAGTTGTGAGTGTGTGCAACTATCTCTTCAAGACAAGTAAGCACATAGAAATTTACCTTCGGTGCCTATCAAGATGAGGTCTTCAAAGGGCTTGAACAATTAACAACAACACTTAAGCTACCCTTACAAAGAACCCCAACATGTGGTTTGTCCATGAAATGAGCCAATCAATAAATGGGAACCTTACACATCAAACAAGAAGAGAGAGTTGCGGATGCAAATTACGGGATTTCAAGAAGAGATGGGTGACTCATTTCATGAGACATGGGAGAGATTCCAATCCTTGTTAGCACAACTTCCTCCCTACATGCTCCCCGATGAATACAAGGTCTCCTCATTTCAAGAAGGACTTTCTCCTCACACACAACTTTTGATTACTAATGCTTGTGGAGGCTCAACCGTAGACAAGATGGCCGCTTTTGTGATGGATGTGTGTGAGAGGCTTGCTCTTATGTCCCAACAATGCAATTTTAGCACAAGAGAAAATGGTAGACATGATGTAGGAGTAGGAACCGAGGCGGCAATTGAAGTTTCAAAGTTGGCTAAGCAAATGTAATCCATGCAAGCCACAATGTTGTCCATGCAATCATTCATAACCAATCAAGGGAGTGCAACCCATATTCAAGGAAGAGATGGAAGTGGAGATATGCCTTTCAATGGAGAAGGATATGTTGAATTCCAAGAGGAAGTCCAAGCAATGGGATATCAACAAAGAGATAGAGGTGGTGTGTTCTCTTAAACCTACAATCCAAAATGGCGGCAACATCCGAACCTTTCTTACTCAAACAACAATGCATTGAACTCGGACATGCTTAGCCAAGAGGTGAATCAAGGATTTAACAAGAATCAAGGGTTTTACCAAGGACAAGGGTCGGGGAGTGGCCAAGCCAATCAATGGAACCAACCGGGAAATTTCTACAACAACTAAGCAAGGCAACAACAAGTAGAGCCTATTTTACCGGATGGGAAACAATTGAGTTCTCTCAAAGCCTTAGTTACCAATATGGGCGCATCAATGAAGAACTTGGAAACCCAACTTGGTCAAATTGCCGAGGCTTTGAATAAACAAGAAAAGGGAAAATTCCCTAGCCAACCCGAACAAGCTAAATCCATCACTGTACTTTCCACTCCAAATACCTTTCACATGACCTTACCTCCTAAACTCAAAGACCCTGGGAACTTTGTTATCAATGTGTCAATAGGTGGAAGGAATGACCAAAAGGCAATGTTTGATCTTGGAGCCAGTATTAATGTTATGCCTTATGCAGTGTACAAACACCTTGAGCTCCAAAACCTCAAACCAAGTTCAGTGTCATTAGTCTTGGCGGACCAATCAGTTAGACATCCTAAAGGAATTGTGGAAGATGTGCTAATTAAGGTTGGTAAATTGAGTGTCTCAGCAGATTTTGTTGTGTTAGAAATGGATGGTGAGAATAAGAGAGACAATGAGCTGCCAATTTTGCTTGGGAGACCTTTTATGTCTACTACCGAAGCGGTCATTGATGTGAAAAATGGAAGATTGTCCATGAAGGTGCTTGGGGAAGTCATCAACATCAACATTTTCAACTCTTCAGAACTTCTTGGTGCGGTTGATTATTTCACTGTAGATGTGATTGAATCGGGGAAGCTTCAAAATTCCCCAAACGATTATTTGGATGAGCTCCTTGCAATCTTGGATGAAGAAAAGGAGATCCATGTTAAAGAAACCCTTAAGGAAGTTGATGAATTAAGGAGTCAAAAGGTGGAGTTAATGCTAGAAAGGGATTTGCTTAAGAAAGAGAGGATTTTGCTTCAGAAAAAGGTGACTGAAACTGTGCAAGAAAGGGAAGAAATGAAGGAAGATTTTGAGAGAAAGATGCGGGTCATGAAGGATGAGTTAGAGGGCAAAGACAATGCTTTGAAAATTATAAGGGTAAAAGAATGTGATTACCTTGTAAAGCTTGACAAATCCGAACAAGCAATCAAAGCCTTAACCAACAAACCAACCTTGCTCAGCAACACCCATGGGTGTGGGAACCCTCTTGCAACATCAACAAAGAAAAATGTGCCCAAAAGGAAGAATCAACCACAATTGCAAATGCCTTCAAGGTATGCTCCAACAAGGAAGAAGGAGAGCCGGGAAGGAAGGAATAGACAATCCTTTGTATCAAGAAACACTCACCTAAGAGGTAAATTTTCTATCCCTTCACCAACTTGTTATTTTTGCTCTAGAAGTGGGCACAAAAGGTCCCAATGTGATGATTACTTCAAGAGTTGCACAAGACATAATAACTTGACTTGGAGGAAGGTGAGGGTAGTGAAACAAGTTTGGGTGCGAAAGGATGAGGGTGATCCATTGAACAACACCTTTAGATGAGTTTAGCAAAAAAAAGCATCCCACTTAGATAGATTTCATTTTGTACATTTCATTTTGTCAATTGTTAAATTTAAGGATTTTGTGAAATTATCCCCTAATTTGTTTTGGATATTGGTTTATGAAAACTTATTGAACCAATGAGTTGGAAACCTTGTCCAATACAGGTTTGGGGGTTTCTTTTGGCTTGATGAGTTTTGTGTAAGTGTGCAGTTGATATGCAAGAATGCAGAATGAGATTGACTAATTTTCAGCATTCTAAGGTCAAATTCGGCGGCCTAGCCGCCGAATTAAACCGTAGAATGAAAACAGAAGTTTCTACCAACAAACGGCGGTTAGAACGGCGGGCATAAATTGACCACCGATTGAATTAGGTCTCCAAACCATAAAACAACAGTTTTAAATGTACGGCCTGGCCGTAGAATGCATCGGCCGCCGAATGGAAGCACTTATCGAAACGGCTGCGTTTTGGGCCAAAAAGGGGGATTCTACGGTCAAATTTGGTGGCCTGGCCACCAAATTAAACCGCAGAATTTGCGATATCAGGTCTTAAAATGGCTGTCACTTTCACGAGTCAAAACACAGTTCCCTATTCCTAAACGTTCAAAAACTCTTCTAAGGTGCATTCTTTTCCTTTTTCTTTCGATTTCAAGGCTTCAACGGTATGTATTCTCCCTTCTAATCTTATTTTTGCATAATTTAACTTCTCCTATCTCTTTATTGACCGAAATTTCGCATGATAGTGCTAGGGTTAGGTTTAGTTCGAAAAATTTGGGGATTTTGTGATTAGAGGCCAAATTGATTGTAATGCATGCTTGGGTTTTGTTTATGGTAGTAATAAAATGCTCTTAGGTTGTTAATTGATGCTTGAATATGCTTTAACTTGCACATTTTTGTTTTGGTGCGAAATTGGACGAAAATTCTCAATTGTGTGAGTGTGAATCAATTGGCAAGGATAATATTGTTGCTAGAATGCTTTGCAAATGCCGTAGATTGCCAAATTTTGTTGGTTTGCCATGCCTATTCTGCAAGAGATTTTTGTTGTGAATAAATGTGGGCATGAAATTGGTTTTTGATGACTAAATGATTGGCTAGTTGCTATGTTGGTATTGTATTTTGCCTATGTTGCGGATTAATTGAAAATGTGGCATGATGTGGTTTGAAATATGTATTTTGGTTTTTGTCTGTGCTGTGTAGAATTTTCCACTTCCCTAATGGCACCAAAGAAGGGCAAGGGCAAGGCTTCTGGTTCCTGCCACCTAAGGGTTGACGAGCACAGCCGACGTAACGCATTATATCTGGGTCGCCTCCAGAACATTTGCACCAGAACCATACACCATGACAGGGCCATAGATTTGGATGATGTGGGCGGAACGAATATTGTGCGTCAAGTGGAAGGAATGGGGTGGTACCAGTTTGTCACCAAACCCCGCGTACAGGCCAATGTGAGCATTGTTCGGGAATTCTATACGTCCATGATCCCGAATGAATATTTAGAAGGGAAATCTATGAAAGTTAGGGATGTGGATGTGTTCATTCGCCCCCAAGACATAAATGGGTACTATGGCACCCCTTCATATGGTGATCTTCCGAATGGGCTCCTGAGGAATAGCATCTTCAGGTTGTACGACCCTACCCTTGCCGCATCTCTCAGGAGGGAAATGGATAATAGCAGCTTGTGGGACGTAGACCATCATCTTCGCCAATCCGAACTACAGAGAGACATAGCATTTTGGTCTGTCTTTGTGTCATACTCCCTGAAGCCGACACAGCATAGGACACACATTATCCTAGATATTGCTCAGATTTTGTACTATATCAAGTCCCAGTTGCAGATAGATGTGGGGCGGCTGATCTATTTGGCCATAGGCAGAGCTGGAAGGACGAAAAAGTCAGTTATCCTCTTTCCATGCTTGATTGCTGATCTATGCAGACTAGCAGGGGTTCCTGAGCGACGTGGAGATGACTTGCTCACCATGGGAGATCCCTGAAACTCCAGGACCTTCAGGGATTTGACAGAACCTCAGGATGTAGAGCGCCTCGTACCATTGGGATTGAAGAAGAGACAGAGGATGCTGCAGCAGCAAAAGGGGGGAGGTGAAGATAGTGATGATGAGGAGGATCCTGGAGCAGTACCAGTTGCCATAGAGGCACCTTCAGAGCAGAGACCAGCATGGTTTGACACTTAGGTGATAGAGTACAATCAGCAGACGCCCCCATGGACTGCCACCATAGTTCAGGGCCAGAAGGACCAACAGGCACAGATAGCTGAGCTTATGAGAGTTCTACAGACTAGCACATTCACAGCTTCTGAGCGTCATGGCGGAGCAGGCCCCAGCTCAGTGCCCCAGGCACCCCAGCAGCAGGATGAGCAGACACCTTCAGTTCATGACAGGGATGCACCCGCACATTGAGATTTGTTCATCCAGTTTACATCATTTATTTCAGTTTTAGTTTCGCACTTACTTTTAGCATTTTGGGCACTTTACATTATGTTAGTCGGATTTTAGTTTAACTTTTCAGAATTAGTTTCGGTTTACTTATGCATGTTTAGTATCTACTTTTGGGAACTTTATTGTGCTTCATTGGATATTTTGCACATGACTTTATGCATGACCTTTGTTCATAAATTTTTTGGGCGCCTTCCTTGCCGGGTCCTCATTGTCAACATTAGGGACAATGTTGGATTTAGGTTTGGGGGTATGGATGTGACTTGACTTGACTTTAATTTTTATTGTAAAAATAAATTTTTTTTTTTTGAACAAAATGTTTGCCAAACTGGTGCAGCATAGGCCATAATTGAGCATACTTTGCTTGGTTTGATACATTTGTCATATGCTCATTGACAATCTAAGATTGCGTGCACGTCATGAGTTAGTCCCATACTTTCTTGATTTAAGTAAAGGTGACCATTTGTGTGAGTGTGTAGGTCTATTAGTGGAGACTACCCTAAGTTCACGTGCCTTAAAAAGCGAATCCATGAGGGTTATGTTTCTCTTTTTGTATTCCTAAACACATTTCACATCTTGTTGTGCATCATTGAAGTCTCATCACATCACGTGCACCACTAGCCATAGAACATTCATCAATTGTGGATATCATGTCATTAGTTTGCAATTTCTTGTGGTTTGCCTACTTGAAGGGATGATAGGACTTTTATAGAATTCACCTAAACACTTTCATCCATCTCCTACCCGATTTGTGCTCAAGGGTCTAATAATGGTGGCCAAGCACCAAAGTCTAATACTTTCCCAAACACCAACGAACCTAAACACAAACCATACCCAATCTTTCCGATCTTGCTTGTTCAAGCTCTTGTAATATGTATTTAGAAAATATTTTAATTTCAAAAAAAAAAATTAAATAAAATAAAAGAGAAAAAAGAAAAGAAAGAAGAATAAATAAATAAATAAATTGAGCCTTGTATGTGTCTAAAGTGTGTGTTGCTCTCATTGAGTAACAAAAGTTGTTGCAAGTTGCTCAAAATGAGCTTAGTTGGAATTTTTGTAGTTTTTGAGCTCAAACTTAGCTCATTGCTATAGAGTTGTAAGCTTGATCGAAAATTTCCACATTTTCCCGTATCCACCATTCACCACATAACACCCTAGCCCCATCATTTAGTAAGAAAAGTCAATTTGATCTTGTAGGTCTTCCACTTGAGAATGCAAACTCTCGTCATGCTCTACCAAGTTCATGGTTTTTGGTTCCTTTCATGAGATTTATTCACTTAAAAGAGCATTCAAATTTTGAAATACATGTATGCGTCTTAATTTGTTCCCATTGCATAAACTCATTCGCATACGCTGGTATGAGTGTAAACCTAGGTTCTAAGAGGAAGAATAAGAGTGAATCTTGTAAAGACCTAGAGTCGAGGCGAAATATGGCCGAAGTGCTTGTGCGGGTGGTCGCCAAAGCAAGGACAGTCTAGTGTGGGATTCATGACTAGCATTACACTCATTGGATTGATTTTGGGTTCTTTCAACTTTAGCACATTTCTCATGGTATCTCATCATATTTGGCATTCGCACCCTTTTTGGTTGTTTTCATAGTTGTGTATATCGGCAGCTTTAGTACTAGCTCTTAGTTATGTTATTTTGGTTTATCGGATTTCCCTAGTTTTGTTTTTGAATTTGCTCGGGGACGAGCAAAAGCTAGGTTTGGGGGTATTTGATCGAGCCATTACATACATAGAAATACACCCCTTATTTCCGACACTTATGATTAACTTTTGAGTAAATTCATGAAATTTATGGCTCGATGTTGATTGTACAGGTACTTTTTGGATTCTGGGTTGAAGAATGAAGGAACTCGGTGATTTTGGGATAAAAGCGGCGAAAGGCGAGCATTTGGGGGCAAAACGGTCATTTGGCAAGAAAAGAAGAATTTGGTGGTTCAATTCTATGGCCTGGCCGCAGATTTAAACCGCCGTTTTCCTCCAGAAGCATCAGGTCAATTCTGCGGCCAGAATTCACCCGCCGATCAATTCCAGAATCTCACTTTTCCATTCTGCGGTTTCGTTCTGTGGCCTGACCGCAGATTGAAACTGTAGAATGCACACCACGTCAGCAGCACTGGGATTTCAACCCTAGCTCATGGGACCACATATATATATATCCCCCTTTTCTCCTTCCCTCATCTAATTCCCCACCATTCAAGAAACCCTAACCTCTCTCTAACTTCCATTACTCCACATCTCCACCATTAATCCATTCCACCTACATTCTTCCACCTCATCTTGGAAATTTATTGAAAAGAGAAGAGGAGATTCACCAAGGCCAAGGGAATCTCAAGCACATTCAAGGATCAAGAAGACTTGTGAAGGCTTCTATGGGTTTTCTCTACAGCTTTGCTCTTTTCACTTTTATTTCCATTATGTGTAACTAAACCCTTTTTATTGGGGAATTGATGAGACAACTTATATGATACTCCCATGTATTTGAACTAGTCATATATTTATTAAATCCTCTCTTGGTATATTTTAATTTCATTGCCTTGAAGTTGCCATTTTACTTTACTTGTTAACATTGGGGCTCAATTTAGCTTGTAGTAAAATGGTTCACATATGAAGGTTGTGGTTTAGAGTTAGAATGGCTTTCAACTCACTCTCCAACCTTGAGCATCCATGAAATTGAATATATGTGATTTGAATGTTTTATATTGCACAAAACCTTAAATTTGTTCTTGAGAATCTTGTTTGGGTAAATACTTGTAGTGGGGTTCACTTGAGTAGGAGCTTGAACATATATTCTTGCTAAGACTCATAGTAGGGCTTACTTGAGTCAAGGTTTGAATTTGCATAGTAATGAGTTAAATCAATTTAAGAACAAACCTTGAGTTGGATTAAAGTGCTTAATTGGACTAGCTCATTACATTAGGAAATCTTTTAGTTGTCGACTCAATTCCCCAATATCCACCATCATATATCACACCTTTCATTTACATTACTTGTTTTAGATTAATTAATTTCACTTGTTTAGTTGTGAAACAAATTCCAAACCCGAAAATGAATTTTACTTTTCCACACGTAGTATAGATTGGTGTACATAGCTTAGTTTTAGCCAAGTATCCTCCCTTTCCCTGAGGAACGATCCCGCTTGCCATTATACAATTCATTCGATTTGTGTATTCCAAGTGTGGAATTTTGGTACTTGCAAAAGTCAGATGATTTCCCTGCAAACCGCTATACGTACAGCTGTACGTATTTTGGGGTGAGTTATCGGCAGTTTTAAAAACCAATCAGGTGCAGGTTGTACGTAGGGCAAGTGAACAGCGGTTTGGGCACGATAGTGCATTAGCTTCAGCTTCAGCTTCAAGCATCTCAAAACATGACCAAACGATATCGAACCCTTTCGTATGATATATTGTTGAAAAGGTATGGATGTCTACTTTCTACTCCGTTTTATAGAATGACATTTCAATATCTGTAGAAAAGGTTATGATCAATAGAGTGACCAAAGGTTAGAAACAGACAACAACAGAGTTGCCCTGTTTTGGTGGTTACTTTGGAGATTTCAAAACCAATCCAAACGATCATGAAATATTATGAATAATATACCGTTGGAAAGGTATGGGTGTCTATTTTGTCTATAATTTTACAAAACTCAATTTCAATCTTTTTATAAAAGGTTATGGTCACAAGACCATACAAAGGTCGGTTTTGAAAAAACATTTAAAACATTGAAATCCAATCTTTTGAAACTAGACACTTTACTCCAAACAACCAAACCAAAACTAACACTTATCCAATAGAAGAATAGGACCTTCTCAAATGGTCAACCATCTTGCTAAGACATGCACACCATCGTGCAAGCACGGATGTTTCCGATCACTCAAACGGAAACGAATTACTAGACACTATCACATAACAAAATCCAACAAAGAGGTGCAAGTGTGAAGTGTGAGAAATGCACACAAGAATTAAAGCACAAATGCAAGATGAATAAAACATGCATGAAGAAGTGTGTGTGTGCAACTAATCTCTTCAAGAGGCAAGTCAAGTGATTTACCTTTTGCTCTTGCTCTTGAAGTCACCGGGGATACTTGGAAGCTTTCCAATGAGGACCTAAGCTACCCATTACAAAATCATCCCCATGTGTGGTTTGTCAACGAAATAAGCCAATCAAAATATGAGGTCCTTACAATCTCCCCCTTTGGCTATTTCGTGACAAAACCGCCACTCACATTTGATCCTCACAAAAAGTAAAAGCTAAGGTTCAATAATTGTTTATTTTATATTACAAAGAGAAGCCTAATCAAACTAGATCTTCAAGCTTTCCATCTTTTGTAGAATAAACATCCCTTCAAAATAAGAACTACACTTTTCCAACACAAGTGTATGTGAGGTGATCAAGTGAGATAAAAACAAGCATTTGCATTGAATAAAATAAGCAACAACATGCTATGAATATGCAATGCAATGCTCCTCCTCAACGGGTTACTCCCCCTCAATTAAGCACTCTCCCCAATGTGCGAATTAGCTACTCTCAATTAGCACTCTCCCTTACCACATACTACTCCCCCTTTTTATCATGATATACGCAAAGGAGTATCCCCAACCGGGTCACTTGTAGCAAAGAGAGATAGTAGCATACAAGACATTTGCAAAATCATATAATGCACTTTATGCAATGCAATTAATTGAAAGAGAAGCAAGAAGATTTATTTTATAAAAATGTGCGATTATAATGCTTTGCATGCAAGACATGTTGCATTCAAATCAAAAAGCAATGGTATTTGGCAAAGCAAATGACAAAGGTTTCCTAAAGAATTCAAACCAATTTCACCATTTGTCATGAATCAAAGTAAGGATACAGAGTTATTAATCATTCAATTTTAATGAGCAACTATATTTACCTTTATAAGCTAAACAAGGCATGAGCAACTTCTTGCACCCTATTTGATTTTTTTGGGTATGAAACCCGTATGATAGTAGCCATGTTCAACAAATAAAGAAAGAGAGACTTTGGATTTTAAAATCCTTAGAATGGATACAAGATCCTTTATTCATTTGAGTCTCATAAGCTTTTCACACATTGTTTTGCATTTAAGAATTGCAATCATCAATTCATGCTTTTTATTTTTAAGCATGTCATAAGAACTTTATGCTTTTTCATTTTGAGCGTGTCATTTAAAGAATCATCATGTCATGGAGATAACTATAGGTCATTCAAAGAGTACTTCCTAAGTAAATCTCCTAGTCCAAAAATGCATGTTTGAACATAAATATGACATGGATTGCATTCAAAGCAATGGTTCACACTTATTGAATAGAAAAACATATAAGCATATGTGTAACCAAGCTACTCAAGCAATTAATAAAGAAGCATAATGTTCATCAAATTTTTGCATGTGACAAGTATGCAAAATTGCTCTCTTTGTTTGAGTTCCCCGTATGAGGTCAATTACCACACCGCATCAATGAAGGGCATAAGGTCCTATAGACCTACCAAGTCCATTGGTCCAAGTTGAACTTATGGGAGACATTTTAGCCCAGTAGCAAGTGGGTTCATCTTTTCTCATCCACCTAGGTGAAACATTTTCATGCCTAGTGGTCATAGTTTGCCTGTTATTTAAGATCCTAGGATTATTGACTAAAGATTTCCTAGGAACATGCAAATAGGTTCTTCTAAGCCTTTTTCTTTCTTTCATGCATTCAAGCCTTCAATGCTTAATGTACTTAAAGCATTTAGGACTAATATGCCCATCAATACCACAATAATGACAAGTCATTCCATATCCTTGTAAAGTCGTTGGAGACTCATCATGCATTTGATGTCTCATTTGGTGTTGAGCCGGTTCACATCTTCTTTGTTGTTGAACCGGATAGGGTTGCCTCCTTGGTTGAGGTAGCATGTCATGCCTTCTTGGTTGGTTAGACCATGATTGAGGAAGGCTTAGGCATGGAGCTCTTTGGTATTGAGATTGAGCAACGCCCTTTGTTGGCATCTTCACTTGGCAATTCTTGAAAGATTCTTCAAGATAAATCTTCCTCCTAGGATGATAAGAAGGTAAAGCTTTGCATTTTCCTTGAGCTTGAGGTTGCAATATCTTACCATTCTTCAAGTCTTGAAGGTGCCTCATCTCTTTATCTGACAATTCTCAAGGAATTTTCTTTGCTAGCAATTTCATCCTTCACTGCCTTCATCCTTTGATAGCAATCTTCAATCTCCTTCTCGTACTTAGACATAACAACTATGTCTATCTTCTTCAAGGAGTCATCCATGTCCAAACTCGAAGTTTTCTTAGCAAGTGAACTTCTTGCCTTTTCAAGTTCCATCTTCAAATTGCCTTTAATTTCTTTTACACATCTCACTTCATCATTCAAGTGAGTCATCTTGGCATGTAGTTGAAGATTATCCTTTTCCAATCTAAGGATATCATTTTCTTTCTCCTTCAAAGACTTTTGAAGAAAGTCAATGAACTCTTGGTTATCCACCATATTGTCACAAGAGTTCCCGGAACATGAACTACCATGATCGAAGCATCTCTCACATGTGCTTGTGTGAGTCATATCATCAAGGCTTGCTTCTCTCAAGCATGATCCACGTCGGTTTCCAATCTTCAAGTCACCAATCTTGAAATCTTCAAGTGACACACATTTGGTGATGGCTTGTGTTTCTTCATGGTAGGAAACCGGAAGGGCAATGTAGTTGTTCACACACTCATTCGAGCTTGTGGAACAACTTTCAACAACTTCTACTTTGCTATCACACCGAGTAGCGATTATACCAACTCCTCTATTCTTGTATTTCAAGTTACCACACTTGGAGGCAATGTGGCCAATTCCACCACATTCAAGGCAAGGGTCACTTTTCCTTGACATTTTCTTTTCCTCCTGCACTTTGGAGGTCATACCCTTCTTTTGAGATTTCATGAATCTCCTAAATCTTTTTATCAAAAGAGTCACCTCCTCATCGGAGTCAGTTGCCTTCGTCTCAACACTAGAGGACACCAAAGCAATTCCCGCTCTAAGTGTTTCACACTCACTCATGGTGAAGTGAATGAAAAAAAAATGCAAGTGAATGCAAAGAACAAAAATGAACACAAATGCAAGACACACGAAAGTTGCAAGGATCTCCTATGTATGTCTAAGAACCTGAAAATACCTACAAGGTTATACTAAACAACCTAGAGGGGGAGTGAATAGGTTGACACACTAGTTTTAAAAACTCTTTCGTGACTTATGTCAAAACCTTGGTGAGCATACAAATTAACCTTAAACATGATTGTTATGAGAAAACAATTAACACATGTATGCCCAATTTACCACCCTTAGTCTACAAAACATATACCAACAAACAATGTATCTCATATATAAGATATTCAATTAAGATCAAATTCCACAAGTTGTACTTTGAATATTACAATGTAAGTACACTAAGTAAAACTACTACAATTTGCTAATGAAGGAAATATATTAAAACCAAAACAAAGGATACATGTATTAATATTAATGTTCAATGTATATACAAATATCAATCTAAATACATCTAGATACAAAAGAATCAAAGAATAAGAGAATTATATTTACATAAATGAATTGTATATACAAAAATGATCAAAATGAATATTGATTACAAATCACACTTTACACAATCTTGCTTCCAAATATATCACAAGTGAATATTGTACCACAAGATTAAAACATACACATAAACATATACAAAAGGAGAGATAGAAAGAATTGACACATGAGATTTTTTAAGATGGTAAAACCTCCAAGGAGGAAACATCCACGGGTTGAAATACAACCATTAAGGTACTATATATATTGGATGGTAAATTAAAAATTCCTCAAAAGTTACCAACATTGACCAACTTCCTATTGGAGTCTATGTTTACCCAACCCTATTGGAAAGTACGAAATCCCTCAATGATGCTAAGCCAACATATATTGGACAACATACAAAACCAACATCGATGGAAGATTAGAAATTCCTCAAGAGTGCATACACATCCCATGTACCCCGCTCTTTTGGAGTCTATGTCTATCCATACACCTAGGCCTACCAATATACAAGCCAACTCCCTATCCAAGGCACTCATGCCTCTAGGGAGCCTCCCATGCATGACTATCCGGACCTTTTTGATCCTAGCCATGACTTCTTGCTTGGTTATCTGGACCTCACGTCCTAACCAAGACTTCTTTGCTTGACTATCCGGACACCTTGTCCCAGTCAAGACTTCATGCCTTTTACAAGGGCTTCCTAGTGTGATCATGTGAATGCAAATGATGCAAACAATCAATTCAACATAGAACATGTGATCAAGACATTCTATGGAACAACTAGACTTAAATATGTGAGAACACAAGTAATATAGTCTAGATGCCAAAACATGAATTAAACCTAGAGCATGTGAAAAACACCTTAACACAAAAGCTTCTAGTTCTATTCATACAAATAACACTTGAATAAAAACATATACATGAAGCACATATTCAAGATGTCATAAACATACACATAAATGCTAGAATCACAAAATATATTCAATGAATATTCTAGCCAAAGATTTAGAGCAAGGATATAATGAATAGTCAATTAAATCCTAATAGTCTCCAAATACACAAACACAAGTGCTAATCCTAGATTTATTCAATAAGAGGATCTAAGCACATGTGAGAATTATTAATCATAAAATACATCAATCAATTCACAAATAATCCTAGATATCAATCTAATCACAATACAACTCTCAAGCATGTGAAAAACCTAGAATCTAAGAAACTAGTTCACATATGTCTCTAATTAGACTTTTGATTAAGATTGATTATGAAGCTATCTTTCACTATAGCATTCATAATACATACACATACATATAGAAGATGAAACCCCAAGGTAATTGAAGGTTATAAAAGAAGAAATCCCAAAGATATAAACACTACCTTGGATTTTCGAGCTAGTTCGGTTTTCTGTGTGCAACCACCAGAAAAGTCAATCAAACAGCTTCCAAATCACTTGAAAAAGGTAGAAGACTTGATTACAAACAATCTCCAACTTGAATCACTCAATTTCAAGTTCGTATGAGAAAGATATGATGATTTGAAGATGAGAAAAAATTGGAGAGAAATTCTGACGGGATTTCAATTTTTTCTTCTTGAAAATGAAATGGAGGGAATGGAGAGGATTTAAAAGGAAGAGAGAGAAGTAAGAAGTGCGCCAATCAGAGGCTGCCACATCAGCACCCCGTGTGGGGCATGTGGGCCACACGGGACCAGAGGGGTGTTCTGGCCGTGGGTCCCACGGGCTCCACACGGGGTGGCCTATGCATGGCCTTTGGCCATGCTTGCCTCTCGCGTGCTCCCTCACGTTCTTCAGCCGTATCTTGGGCATCCGAACTCCGATTTCGAATCTGTTTTCGGATTACAAACCATGACTCCCTCACGCATGACTACAACTACAAAACTTTGAAAAATGGTTGAGAAATCATCTCGAAAAATGATGACGAATACAACTTAACGAATAAGAACGAAAAGTAGCGTAGCTACATCGTTTGGACTTGAAACTAAGTGAATGAGTAACCGAAACGACCGGAACTCAATAAGGAATCATAATAGAACATATTCAAGTCCAAATACAAAAATACAGAAACATACAAACACAAAGACACACACATATGCTATTTCCTAGACATAGTCCTAGAACATGCAATAAGCAAAGATTGTCAAGATAGTATAAATGCATGAGCATACATTATCAAGTGTGTGAAAGTGATATATAAATGATGTTTAACCATGAAGGAACACACAAGGATGCCATGTGTGTGTGTGCCTACCCTTGTAAGAGATATGAGGTCTTATATTACCTTTGACGATCGATGAAGCACATATCTCTTTGAAGCCGGCATCTTGCATGAATTGTGGCCAAGACTTTCTTTGTCTTCTTAAATCTTCAACACATTTACAAGAGAAACATATTTTGATATGGAATACATGCCAACACAAACTAAAAACCTAACAATCTCCCCATTTGGCAAATTCCATGTCAAAACCCCTAAACATATACTAAAATAATTACAAAGAAAATTTGGTCACAATGAGTACAATGAGTTACACATATAGACACAAATTAAAACAAAAAGTCTTGAACTTCATCTTGGTCTTCTCTTGATATCACCTAAAATAAACTTGAAAGCACAAGAATATCCAAGAGACAACACATATGGCAATATATATTCATTGGCAAGAAAATTACACATTTAAAGTTCAAATGGATCATGTATGCTCCCCTTAAATACATGCATCCAACAAAGATATCTTATCTAAGATATTACACGCCATATGAAGTTCAATACTTAACACATACAAAAAGAAGATAAGCTAAAATAATATCATATTTCTCCCCCTTTTTGACATAAAATGAAGCCAAAAGGAAAAGAGAAAAAATACATTGAGATCACAAAAGCTTTGCTAGCAACTTGTGCCACCAAAGAACGTTGAACGATTTGATGACCTCACATTTGGAGGTGGATGCTTTGCTTGGAGAAATGCTTTCTTCCAAGTTCTTGATTTTTGCATCTTGTTGAACCACCTTTGTGTTTAGCTCGTATATCTTCTCCCTTGATTCTTGTTGTTATCCATATTAACCTAGCAAAGGTTATACAAATCTAGACAACACAACAAACTCATCAAGGTAAAATGAATCACAAATGCATAAATTTTACTCTTAAGAACATGGGTCATTTCTACCAAATTCAACAATTGCATAAACAATCGTATCAACCCCAAATATGAAGGAATTGGTATCAATAACAATCATCTCGACCCTATTCAAGAAGATATTTGATTATAACAACAACTACTAACACTCTAAGCAAGGAGGAATTTTTTGCAACTATAAGCAATAGAATTGATTACAACCACAATTACTATCACTCTAAGCATGGAGGAATTTTTTGCATCCATAATCAATTGAATTGATTACAACCACAATTACTATCGACCTCAAAACAAAGAGGAACTCATTACAACTACACTCAATTAAATTGATTATAACCACAATTACTATCGGCCCCACACAAAGAGGAATTCATTGTAATTACTCTCTTATCAACCTCAAGAATGAAGAAATTGATTGCAATCTCGACTACTATACAACCCCAAACAAGGAGAAGGTGATTGCAAACACAATCATACAATTATTACAAAAAGATTCATGCATTAATTGTGATCAAACATACAAAGGCATATATCATTATGAAGAATCATCATGCATATCAAGACATATGAAATAACATCTTCAAGATTCATCATTTAAAAAAAAAAATATGCCAAACAAACAAGAACCTCCCTTATCTCAAACAAATGCTTTATCTCAAATAAATGTTATATTTAAAGCTCTCCCTAAGCTTCTTAACCTTATTAAGCAAGAATTTTTGTCTCCCCTTTAAGACAAGAATTCTCCCCCTTAAGACAAAGTCTCAATTAAGCACAAAGAGAAACAATACTCACACATTTGGAACATTTCTCCACACATGGTGAGGTATACATTTTTCCCCCTTTTTGTCAAGGAATAGACAAAGGATACAATAGATAAAGAACGAGATATTAAGCAAACAAATTGTATAGAAAGCGAAGTTGAATAAACTAAGCTCCCCCTAAACATATGCTTCACATATTATCACCAAGTAGATTTGTTCACAAGGGATTATGAATCAACTCGAAGCATGTGAACATATCATAAAAGAGAACAAAGTCTAGCATACTATGCTCCCCCTTGATAAGTGCTCTATCTAAGATCAAGATAGAGTATAGTTCACAACGAGATCCATACAATCACACATTCAAGCAATTAGAGAAAATATTTCATCACTTTTCAAAGTCCAAGAGAGACTCATAGATTTTCATTAATCTCTCAAAAATATTCTCACATTGATAATGAATCAAGCACATAAGCAAAATGTGTGTGTGTGAATGCTTCTCACATATATAGTATGAGTAATTGTGATATCAACATGCAAACAATTTCCACACCTATCCATCTAAAACATTTCCCAAAATAGGTCAAACCGATATTCATCCAGTTTTTTGCTTTAAAAGAATAGATATCAACATGTGAGCATGTGTGTGCATGTGGCTCATTTTCTCGTTTCTATTTGACAACCCGAGCTTTTCACAACTCTCAACTATACACCAATAAGCCTTTTATTTTTCATTTCTTTTAGGCTTAGAATCAAAGATTTTTTTTTAATGATTCTTTTCAACACTTCTTTGATTTTTTTTTTCTAACAAAAACATATACACCTCATGGCGGCTTTCACTCATCACAATGGCGTAGCCCTTTTCTACATTGGGCGGTTGCACAACCAAGGTGTGTAGCCCTTTCCATGAGGGTGCTCGTTGAATACTATGTAGTGCCGAAGCAAAATGGATACATACCAAAGGTCATCTATCATGTACTAAGCAATAGGCTTCTAGATGCATCCATAATCTACATACTTTCAACCACACATACTCAAAAACTAAAACATATAAGAGAAGCATTAGTGTACTTAAAAAAAAAAAAAAGATTTTCAAGCTCAAGTGCATGATCTAAAAACAATACAAGTTATTTGTTTAAGATCATTACTTCTCAAGTGAGTAGCTCTCAAAGAAATTGATATTCAAATTAAGTTTTGCACATCAAGCCACTCAACAATCACACAAGCATTTCAAGCATCATGTATAAGATCATTGTGAACACATCACTGAAAGATCTTTAGAGAGCAAATGTCAATGAGAATCATATGAATGCTATACTATTTCTCTAATATGACATGCTACATGATGTAATGCAAAACATAGAGTCGAAAGATGAAAAGCTAGAAAGCAAGCACTAGGATATAGAAATACCTAAGCAAGCTTTTTCATCAAATGCAAAGCCTTCGCTCTTTTTATGAGCTCTCTTGGCTTGTTTGTACTCATGACAAACAAGTTGTTAGTGTGTCATCCCAAGAGAATAAAGACTAAACACTTCAACTCAAACACATATATGAAAATGACTTTCTCAAAAAGTCTTAACAAAAATTTTCACCAAATAGATTTCAAAATTCAACTTCTTAAAAGTTAATCAATAAATTTTGACTATCATAGTAATATTTGTGAGATAGCTAAGTTCATGTCAAAGTCATAGAGAAACAAAGCTAGCTAGCTAAGTTACTCAAAACTAGACACTAATCTTGAAGCTAACTCACATGTGCAACTTACACTAATGGTAAGAGCACTCACCCTTGACCCATTTGGTCTTGGGTGCACAAACACATAAACCATCATGATCATTTCTCAAAGCAATATTATATCTAGAAGATAAACATCAATTATCTTCTCTATAAAGGTATTCTCATGTTATACATAACATTATTGCCATCAACAAAGATATTATCAAGACTATGCATATGATCATGTGAAACACTCATTTTCACCCAAATCTTAATGACAATATTCCTTACATGATTATCGTTATCATGCACAAAATTCAAAGAGTTATCATGCAAGAAACATTCATAGAAGATTTTATCATCTCACTAACATGCATCTCATTCCCTAGTTTGCATTGTCTAATATACTCATGGCATCTAGATTTAGTATGCACTACAACATTTCAAAAATGCCAAATTGGAATACATATGGAGATGATACTATTTAGGTGAGAATGTACCAATAGTGAAGGCTCCTTACTCTTCTTGATTTTGCACTTGACCTTAGAAGATTGGCCTTTGAAATCCTTTTGCTCCATAGTGACTTGCCTTTAGTTGTAGGAGACTCAACTTGCTCAACTACAAAGCTTAAGTCACTTGAATCTTCATGAAGAACACCAAGCTCTTTGGCCTTCATGATTGCCAACTTCTTTTCCTTGCCTTTGATCGTTTCCTACAAGAAAAAAAAAACAAATTATTAGCAAAATCACTTATTAAACAATCTAACACAAGAGCATCTTCAACCATCTTCTTTTCTAGACATTTGAACACTCCATTCTTCACTTCAACTTCCTTCAAAGCTTTATCTCTTTCCTTCTCAAGAGATTGAACTCTAGTGATCATGTCTAGAACGATCATCCTCCGGTAAAACTTCTTCTTCCTTGCTTTTGTCACTAACATTCTTTTCAAGCTTATCAACAAAATTGTTAGTAGACAAATGAAATATAAAACAAGAAAAACCTTTTTCACAAGTAGCATGTGAAAAACACCTTAACACAAAAGCTCCTAGTTCTATTCATACAAATAACACTTGAATAAAAACATATACATGAAGCACATATTCAAGATGTCATAAACATACACATAAATGCTAGAATCACAAAATATATTCAATGAATATTTTAGCCAAAGATTTAGAGCAATGATATAATGAATAGTCAATTAAATCATAATAGTCTCTAAATACACAAATGTAAGTGCCTCACTTTTGATTGGCGTATTTCGTTGACAAAATCACAATGGGGGTTCAATTTGTAAGGGTAGCTTAGGATTGAAGAAATCCTCATCAATTGCCAAAGGACTTCTTTGTGGAATCAAGAGCTTAAAGGAAGGTAGATTCTTGACTTAACTCTAATTTGAAGAGATTTAGTTGCACACACACACTCTCTAGCATGCATGTGTGATAATTGCTTTTTGTATGTTTGTATTACACCAATCACACTTGCACATTTTTTCCTTCTATGTGTTTTTGAGAATGTGTGTAGTCCCTGCGCTGGTCTTCCTACGTTGGTCATCTAGCGCAATCTTGGCAGAATGATGCCGCTGGACCTGCGCTGGTTGTCCAGCGCAATCATGGCAGAATGTTACCGCTGGACCTGCACTGGTCTTCCTACGCTGGTCGTCCAGCGAAATCGTGGCTGCACTAGTATTCTTACGCAGGTCGTCTAGTGCAGGACCAACGCATATGACGGGAAGCTGGAGCGTTTTTTCCAAAATGACACCACTTTGCTTGGATCTCATTTATATATGACTTGATAGCCTTGGCTCATTTTTTAGAGCAAAAATTACACCTTTGACAGCACTTTTGAGCACCTTCAAAGCCAAGGTATCAAGACTCCATTTTTATTACTCAAAACACAAAAACCCATCTTTCTTGCATGTTTGATATGTCATCTAGGATGTTCTAGTTTGATTTTCTTTAGGGTTTCATCTTTGCTTACATGACTTGTAGTTAGAACATCATTTGCATTCTTCACATGTTCTTTCACTACAAGATAGCTTCTTTATTTCATGACTTGTCTCAAGATAGCTTCTTTATGACTTGAATAGGTTCAAGATAGCTTCTTTATTGTGTTTGTGAGTTGTATTGTGGTAGACATTGCATATAGGACCTTGTTTGCTAATTTAGCTATGTTATATGAATGTCATCTAGCAAAATGATATCTAGGAATGTCTAACATGCTCATCCATGCCTAAATAAGCTTGAATGTCTAACCTTGCATTTTAGCATCTTGAATATTGCATATATTCACCTTAGGTTGTGTTATCTCTTCACTTTAGAGACAAGTCTTGTATCTGCCATTGGTAGAGTGCAAGCATTGGACTAGATTCACTCTTGAAGGCCTACGGGTAGTATTGGTAGAATAGTAACCGTTTAAGGTTTGACGTAGTCAACCTAGGTTGTAATTGCCATTACAATTAGTGGATTGAGGTTCGTGTGTGGTGCACATAACAACCCGTGGTTTTTCCTCTGTGGGTTTCCACGTAAAAACTCAAGTGTTATTTATTTTCCGTATTTTTCACTTGCTTGTTTTTCTTTGACTAGTTAGGGGTTGTTCATAGAAAATTGACTAATCACGAAAATTGGTAATAGTTGATTAAAATCTATTCACCCCCCCTCTAGATTATATTAGACACGCTTAATATATATTTTCAATTGGTATCAGAGCGAGTTCCTTAAAATAATTAGGAGATCCATTTCTCTTAATAGTGTCTCTTGCATTTGTTTGATTTTTTTGTGTCTTGTGTGCTTAGCTTGTTTGTGTGCATTCATATCATTCTCACCCAAACATAATGAGTGGAAATGGAATTGGAGGCGAGGGTGCCTCTAGCACAAGACCCCCTTTGCTCACCGGGGTGAACTACGCATCATGGAAGGGCAAAATGGAAGCATATGTGTGCCAAATTCATGACCGGGAATGGATGGCGATTGAAGATGGGTACACGACACCTATAATGACTCCTACGGGAGGTGGAGAGGAAATCCCCAAGCCGAAGGCATAATGGACCCCCCAAGAATTTGAGGCTTCGAAATGGAACAACAAAGCCATGCACGCAATCCTATATGCCATGGATGACAACCAATACAAACTCATTCAAACTACAAGGATAGCAAAGGAAACTTGGGACATATTTGAGACGGCTCATGAAGGAACCGAAGTGGTTAAGGATTCCAACCTCCAAGTCCTCTAAACTCAATTTGTGACTATAAGGATGGAGGAGGATGAGTGCTTTAATGACTTCCAAGTGAAGCTTATGGATATAGTGAACCAAAGTCACCAACTTGGTGATCCCTACTCGGATAGAAGAATCAAGCAAAAGATTATGAGATCGCTTCCCGAGAGGTTTGAATCCAAAGTGACGGCCTTGGAAGAAAATAGTGACTACTCATGGATGAAGCCAAGTGAAGTAATTGGAAGGCTTTTAGCCTATGAATCTAGGAGTAAAAGAGTAAAAGAGTCTTGCCTTGAAAAGCATCAAGGTAGAGAAGGATGAAGAAGACTCGGATGAAGAAATTACTTTGATGGCAAAGAAGTTCAAGCAATTTATGAGGTTTGAGAAGAAACGGTTTGGCTCTAAGGGAAAGTTTATGAAGAAGAAGGCTCCCTTCAAGAAATTGGAGCAAGCTCAAGAGAAAGACCATAAGAAGGGTGTCCAATGCTATGAATGTTGTGGCTTTGGACACATTGCTCCCAAGTGTGCTAATTTGAAGAAGAAGAAAGGAAAAGCCATGATGGTTACTTAGAGTGATAGTGATGACCTAGAAGATGAAGACAAGTCTTCGGATGATGATGAAGACCAAGTTGCCAACTTCATTGCCTTCTCATCCTCTCACAATAGCAATGAAGTTATGAGTGATAAAGAAGAGGAAGAGGACAAGCAAGAAGAAGTAGATGAAAATGACTCAAATGGTGGGAGCAACTTCTCATTGTCCAATTTTGAGTTTGATGAAGAGATGGACTATGATGACTTCATGAGATTTTTCGAGAACTCAAGATTGAAGAAGAAAAGAGAGATACAAAAGTTGAAAGGGGAGAAGCTTGAGTTGACTTCCAAAGTGACTCATTTGAGCAAGGAAATGAGTAAGGCAAAAGAGATGGAAGAAGGGTTGAAAATGGAGTTAGTCTTGGCCATGAAAAATGAAGAAAGCTTGAGGAAAGAGCTTTTGGAAGCAAAGGAGTTGATTGCTAAGATGACTTCCAGAATCGAGAAGCTTGACAAGAAGCTATCTTATTGGAAGAGTCCTAGTGACAAGAAGGGGTTAGGATATGTGGAAGAAATAGAAGTGGCTAGTCTCTTTTATGACTCTCGCAATAGGACGAGGTCGGAGAGTAGCACAGCGGTGAATAAGATTCGTTCCCACAGGGATCGAGTGATCGATTACCGAAATTGATTAGCCTAGATGCTATTTAAACAAGCGAAAAAGGATATTTAAACTAACTAAATTAAACTAATTTAATCTAATGACTAATGCTAATGCAAGAAATAAAATAACACTAAAATAAACTCAAGTGTAATATCGAAGAAAAACATGCTAGGACTTGACTACACCCCACCCTCAATTGACTTCCGTTTTAGACTCAATTATTCACCCAAAACATACTCATGCAATTTGTAGATTCATGCACCCTAATATTAACCTACAATCTTGGTCAAGCAAAGTAGATTACACCCGAAACGTACCCAAGCCTATCTCTCGATTACCCGGAATATACGAATTGAGTTCATTAAGTTTGTTGGCGCACTAAACGAATCCTATACGCTAGCCTAAGTGGGTATACTTTTCTAGACATGCATAGAGGGCATTTTATCGAACACGTGGTGTGCGTCTCTGGTCAGTACATAACACACCACAATAATTCATTCAAATGGAGATCAATCACTTGAAAGCTTTAAGCATACAAAAATACTCATACAAACCACAAATTGCACATAAATGGATAAACAAGAATCAATATAAATATATAGTCATGGGTGGGGTTTCATCAAATCCTAGCAATATATATTTAGCTCATATTACAAAGAATAGCCATAACATAGATAAAATCAAATAAATACATGGCTATGAAAAAGAATAAAAGAGAAAGGGTTTAGAGAAAACTAATGGAGAGCTTCCTCTTCTTCTTTGGATCTTCTTCTCCTTCTATCTTTCTTCAACTCTCTCTTGCCTAAAAAGGTGTTGTGATGGTGGATATGGAAAAGTGGTAGTGAAGTTTGTGTTTGGATGTTAGGGAGTTATGGAAGTTAGATGGGTTGTGAAAGATGGAAGGTGAGAGTAAGAGGAATGTGTAAAGGTGAGGTCTTGGTGACTATTCTTGGGTGAGAGAGCTTTTTTTTTTGTTTAAAAATATCAAAGGTTTATATAGAGGAATGAATTAGGTCAAGGGCAAGGAGGTAAAATCTTGATTTTTAACATATTTTGGGTAAAAGGGCGAGCTTGGGGCGAGCTGGGGGCGATTTGGATGCTCTTTGGTTGAAGAAAACTGTTGAAAACCCGAGAGGTTAGCGACCTTGAGGGGCGAGCTGCTTGAGCTCGCCTTGGGCTCGCATCTCTCTCGGGTGAAGTTTTCCAGCTTCGCGCACTGTTACGAAAATAGCCATAACGTCCTCTAGAGAACTCGGAATCGTGATCCGTAAAAAGCATTGGAAAGTAGATTCGTGGGGCTTTCCAAAAATAGGTTATAAAAAACGTGGTTCAATCGGAGGAGGGAGATATGGCCCCCGAAAGTTGAAAGCTCTGCACTAAGATTTACAATTTCAGCCCTTTAACCTCCAAAACTCTTCAATTATGATCAACACCTTATTTTAGAGCATACAACCTACACAATTCTCACAAAACGCATTATATACAAAAACACGCTCGACAACGAGTACAAAATCTAGGAAATGGGGACCTCAAATAGGTATGTAAATCATCCAATCAAATACCCCGAAACCTATCTTTTGCTCGTCCTCGAGCAAAACCAAAACAAACAAAGAAAAAGAAAAATAAAACAAAAGAAAGTAAAAACAAAAAGAAATAAAACATCCGGATAAGTCTTTTAAACCCCTAGGCGATCCCTAGTAGGACGAGTGAAGTCTCGTGAGGGTTTACAGTACGACACCCACAAACGTCTTTCCTGCTGAGCCAACTATAGACAGAGATGCAATAAGGGGCGGACCAAATTGAGGCATATACATGCTAAGACCCCTAAGAAAAAGCTTGGGTTATGCAAGCTAAGGTGCTACAACAAGAGAGATTGCAATTCCATACTTCTTAGTGAACAAAGCTTCAAAAAGCATCGAACACAAGAGTCTTATGATAGCATTTCGCCTCGACTCTATACCTTTTCGGAATCTCTCTCATTTTACCACTCAGAACCTAGGCTCACTCAACAAACATATGCGGCTGGAAATTAAGCACAAGAATTTTCAAATTACATGCATATGACACATTTTGAAAAACAGCTAATGTTTAAATGCAAATGGACCACAAGAACGGATTTGAACATTAAGAACAAGAGCAAACACCATTTGATGCCTTCATCAACAAACTAAAACTCCTCCTAAAGATCAATTAGGACTTCTTTAAAGTTCAAGTGATGCTATGGTGAATTGGTGGTGGAGAGGCTAGGTGGGTATGGGATTATAGGCTAGCCACCGATTATGCTTAAGCTTTCTATTAGGCACACTCTTCACCATATTAGCGTCTAGGCATAGAATTTTCAATTAATCATCTTGTGCTAATTTTTAAGTTGCTTTACATTTTGGCAACTTTTACACTTTAGAGTTTAGAAGGTTTTTTTTTTGTGCTATTCTTTTTCTTTTGAGCACTTTTAGTTTTTCATATATTTTGAGCCTTATTCTTTGCACAACTTACACATCTAGCTTGAGTACACGCTAATTTTACACTTTTGATTTTCCTTGAACTTCATTTTGATATGATAGCAAGCCATAATCGTAGCAAATGGGATGGTCTAGTGTTTATGTAAGATATGGTGATGTGTATGACATGGGAGGATATAGTGATGGAGTTTAGTGTGTAGGTCAACATAGATAGGACAATTAAGCACACACACAAGGCAAGGGACGTGTTTGGGATATTTGTAGTGACTTATCACACATTGCCTACGTCATCTCTATAGGCACAAGTTAAGCAAGCAAACAAAGGCAAAACAACAGTGATGATGCTCTTTAAAATGGCGTTCTTTAATGTCCAAAGTATGGAGTGAGGTCCTTTTATTTATGCTTATTTATCTACAAGAAGAGTGTTTAAGATGAAACAATGAAATAAACCACACTCATAAGGATGATATTTAGGCTCTGGCCTCACGTGGATAGTCTCCACTAATGATCTAGACATCTTAAGCGCGATACCCAATTGCTAAGACACTTTCGAGTCTGGTAGGGTGCATGTAAGCAATGTGGTGTAGCTTTAACTAGTACAACCTTTGCCTAGACTCAGGGAATCAACACATGCAAAAATTGCCTCAAACAGCACAACCCAAAAGCATCTCATTAAGCAAGCTAATGCTCCAAAATTTGGCTTGAAGCAGGAGAACGGACAGAACAAGACTCCACACACACAATCATGCAAAAAAAAATTTTAAAAATTTCAGAAAAATAAGCACACACAAAACAATCATGCAAAAATGGTCAAAGAATGACCGCACCCCCAAACCAAAACTCCATATTGTACCCAATGTTGGAAACAAAAGAGTCCGACGTAATGGCACATACCTAACATGACACAAAACACAAAAAACACAAAAAACACAATGCGAAAGTCCATCTCAACATAGAGGATAAAATTCCAAAAACTAGTGACTTTTGAAATCGACCTATGTCCGCTCTTTAGTGCATATTTTCAAAAATACTCAATAACGCTTTCTCAAATTTTGGCACAGGAAAATAGACATGCAAATGCACACTTTTCATTTAGAAAACATTTCAAAATTCTAATTGGAAAAGTGTGCAAACGGACGTAAAAAATGGTTCACGTGCAGATTTTTAAAACAGGGCATCGCCCATGACCTTTGGTCGAAGAAATATTCATAACTTTTGAACTCCTGCCCAGAATTTTACGTTCTTTATATCGTTGAAACCATATCGAAAAATCGAAGAATGCAGCGTGGATGAAATAATTTATTTCCTCACCAAACGGTACAGTTTAAATGAAACGTTTGGCCTCAAAATTTTAAAACAGGGCACTTTTGTAAAGGTCAAAGAAAGATTTGAAAAACAAAAAAGAAAAATGACTCAAATAACGAATTCACACCCCCAAACCTAATATAAACATTGTCTTCAATTTTTATATGACATTGAGATGCATGGACAATGAATAAACGAAGCATGAGAGGCAAGAACTCAAGACACAAACAACATAAACCTCTTAGGCACTAAACACAACTCAAACCATCCGCACACTTATTCTAAACAAAAATGTAAAAACAAAATAAAAACAAATATAAACTAAGAAAATAAATAAATAAAAAATGTACCTAGGTGGGTTGCCTCCCACCAAGCGCTTGATTTAACGTCTCGGCTAGACGTGGTATGGTGCTCAAGCTCTTCGAATGCCAAAATGTTGCAACCTTAGGATAAGGTCCTTGCCCTTTTTATGAGCACTCTTGGTTTACTCGTCCCTCCAAGACTCGCAAGTTATCTTTGTTTCATCCCAAGAGATAAAGAACCTTGCTTGACGCACAAGCAACACAACATACTTCCTCAAGAAGCAATAGAAAATCTACACAAGCACTAAGCACATTAAAAAGTTCCGGCAAATAAACATAAACTCAATACATGCAATTGCCAACAAGAGTTTGGAACACCAATTATTCAAAAGAAATAAACTAAACAAATAAAGCATAAAAATAAAATGCACAAAAAGAATTTTTCTAAATTATGTACTTGTGCTAGGGGTGTCATCAACTAAAGGAGGTTTTACCAAGTTTGGAATTTGATCCTTTTTCACAACCCAAACAAGTTGAGTTGATTTCCCCTTTTCTTTTCTTTCGGGCCTAACTTGGTTAACCAAGTCTTTTCTTACCCAAATTTGCTTAACTCTAGGTAGCTTTTTTCTATTCCTAGATTTTCTCAATTTTTCATGCTTATGGAATTTAAAACAATGAGCTTTTAAGTGCCCTTTTTGAAAGCAAAAATAGCAAGTAGGAGGATGGTTTAGAAAACTCCCTTTTGGTAGGTGACTATGAAGCCTTCGATGTTGCTTCATTTGTAGCACTTTGACCTCTTTTTCCACCTTGTCTAAATAGACAATGTAGTCACACTCCTTGACTTTTGCTATTTTGAGGGCTTCATCCTTCCTACCAAGTGCTTCATTTTTTTCTTCCAAAGCTTTTACTTTTTGCTCCTTTTCCATAAGCAACTTCCTTGTCTTCCTTGCACATTCTTCTTCAAATTCTTCAAATAGCCTTGCAAGGTCTTTGAATTCCTTTGATGTGGAATTCCTCTCAACTTCAAGTCTCTCAAATTGTATTTCCAATTCTTTGTTCTTGTTGAAGACTTCTTTGACTTCCTCCAATGCATTGACCTTGAGCTCGACTTCCATCTGCATCTTTCTCGGCTTGCGAGCTACCTCATCTTCCAATTCTTTTGATGACCTTGCCAAGTCTTGCAACTCTTTCAATGCTTCATTTTTCTTAGCTTCAAGTCTCTCAATTTGTTCTTCAAAACCTTTACTCTATTTGGAGACTTCGCCATTCATCTTCTTTAGTGTGCCATTTTCATCTCTAAGTGTCATCACTTCAAGTATGAGTTTCTTGTTTAGCTCTTGAAGCTTATTTGCCTTTTCCATTTCCAAGGCACTCTCACTTTCAAATTCCTTCTTCATGAGCTGCAAATTCTTCTCAAATTCTTCCCTCATTTCTTCTTTCTCTCGGGAAGTTTCCTCTATTTTCTCTTGAAGACGAGCATTCCCTTCCTTCAACTCCTCCAGTTTAGACATCACAACCCTATTATTATGCATAACATCTTCGCACACCTTGAGCAACTCTTTCTTCTCTTTTTCAAATGATTTGAACATTGGTTGGCACGATGAGGTAGGATTTTCAAAGCCATTGGCCTCATCATAGCTCATTGAGAAGTCTTGGTACGTCCTCCAATCTTGGTTGTAAGAGTTGTTGAGGTTCCTTCCAAATGTCATCTCTATTGATTGGTCTGGCCAGCTAGGTGACATATCGTTATTCAAATTCTGTGCGATTTCCGGTTGAGAGTCTATAGCATCTTGCAAGAGCTTTATTATCTTATCTTCCAATGCCATGCTCATTGGCGGGGAGCTTGGCCAAGAGTTTTGCATGAAGAAATCCATAGAATCCTAAAAAAAAATTAAATAAATTAAAATAAATTAAAAAGTTCAAATTAGCAATAAACTAACTAGTATCGATATCAATCATCCGCTCAATCCCCGGCAGCGGTGCCAAAAATTTGGCTAGTCTCTTTTATGACTCTCGCAATAGGACGAGGTCGGAGAGTAGCACAACGGTGAATAAGATTCGTTCCCACAGGGATCGAGTGATCGATTACCGAAATTGATTAGCCTAGATGCTATTTAAACAAGCGAAAAAGGATATTTAAACTAAGTAAATTAAACTAATTTAATCTAATGACTAATGCTAATGCAAGAAATAAAATAACACTAAAATAAACTCAAGTGTAATATCGAAGAAAAACATGCTAGGACTTGACTACACCCCACCCTCAATTGACTTCCGTTTTAGACTCAATTATTCACCCAAAACATACTCATGCAATTTGTAGATTCATGCACCCTAATATTAACCTACAATCTTGGTCAAGCAAAGTAGATTACACCCGAAACGTACCTAAGCCTATCTCTCGATTACCCGGAATATACGAATTTAGTTAATTAAGTTTGTTGGCGCACTAAACGAATCCTATACGCTAGCCTAAGTGGGTATACTTTTCTAGACATGCATAGAGGGCATTTTATCGAACACGTGGTGTGCGTCTCCGGTCAGTACATAACACACCACAATAATTCATTCAAATGGAGATCAATCACTTGAAAGCTTTAAGCATACAAAAATACTCATACAAACCACAAATTGCACATAAATGGATAAACAAGAATCAATATAAATATATAGTCATGGGTGGGGTTTCATCAAATCCTAGCAATATATATTTAGCTCATATTACAAAGAATAGCCATAACATAGATAAAATCAAATAAATACATGGCTATGAAAAAGAATAAAAGAGAAAGGGTTTAGAGAAAACTAATGGAGAGCTTCCTCTTCTTCTTTGGATCTTCTTCTCCTTCTATCTTTCTTCAACTCTCTCTTGCCCAAAAAGGTGTTGTGATGGTGGATATGGAAAAGTGGTAGTGAAGTTTGTGTTTGGATGTTAGGGAGTTATGGAAGTTAGATGGGTTGTGAAAGATGGAAGGTGAGAGTAAGAGGAATGTGTAAAGGTGAGGTCTTGGTGACTATTCTTGGGTGAGAGAGCTTTTTTTTTTTGTTTAAAAATATCAAAGGTTTATATAGAGGAATGAATTAGGTCAAGGGCAAGGAGGTAAAATCTTGATTTTTAACATATTTTGGGTAAAAGGGCGAGCTTGGGGCGAGCTGGGGGCGATTTGGATGCTCTTTGGTTGAAGAAAACTGTTGAAAACCCGAGAGGTTAGCGACCTTGAGGGGCGAGCTGCTTGAGCTCGCCTTGGGCTCGCATCTCTCTCGGGTGAAGTTTTCCAGCTTCGCGCACTGTTACGAAAATAGCCATAACGTCCTCTAGAGAACTCGGAATCGTGATCCGTAAAAAGCATTGGAAAGTAGATTCGTGGGGCTTTCCAAAAATAGGTTATAAAAAACGTAGTTCAATCGGAGGAGGGAGATATGGCCCCCGAAAGTTGAAAGCTCTGCACTAAGATTTACAATTTCAGCCCTTTAACCTCCAAAACTCTTCAATTATGCTCAACACCTTATTTTAGAGCATACAACCTACACACTGCTCACAAAACGCATTATATACAAAAACACGCTCGACAACGAGTACAAAATCTAGGAAATGGGGACCTCAAAGAGGTATGTAAATCATCCAATCAAGAAGCCACATCCTTGAAGAAGACAACTTTTGTCAAGAGTAAAGAGGTTGAAAATGCTCAAACCCCTTAACAATCAACCAAGTGGGTTGAAGTTGGTGAATCCTCCAAGCAAGCACAAGCAAGGATTCCAACAAGAGCTCCACCACAAGCTAGAGCTCCACTACCAAGACCTCCTCAACCTAGAGCTCCTCAACCAAGACCCCCACAACTAAGACCTCCATAACAAAGGATCCTACAAACTCAACATGGGGTCTCTCATGCTCAACCTAGAAGACATGCCAACTTGGCTCAACCACAAAGGAGAGAGTTGCCTCAACATCCAAGAGCAACTCAAAATAGAATGAGGCCACAAATGCTTGCTCAAGGCTATGGTATGAACTCCTACTTGCCATTTTTGTGGATTTAAAAGTCACATTAGGCGAAATTGCTTTAAGTATATTAAATTATGTAGAAGAGAAAGTATGATTGAGAAAAAATATGCTTAGAAGAGCCACAATGCATGCACCTAGGAATCTTAGAGCTAATGGACCAATGGCTCATAGGAATGACCATGTTTCACCTAGGATGAGTAGAAATGATGAATATTATTGCTATGTGGCCCAAGTTGCCTTGAAAGCAAATGCCTCCAACACTTGGTACCTTGATAGTGGGTGTTCTAGGCACATGACCAGAAACAAGAGTTTCTTCAAAACTCTTGTGACGGAGGATGGTGGGTTTGTCACCTTTGGTGATGGATCTAAGAAAAAAGTCATAGGGAAAGGTAATATATCCATTCTCGGTTTACCCTCCTTGCCCAATGCTCTCTATGTTGATGGCTTACGAGCCAATCTCATTAGTATATCACATTTAAGTGATGAAGGGCTTTCGGTTATGTTTGGTAAAGTTGATTGCTCTATTCTTAAGGAAAATGGGTAAGTTTTGTTGAAAGGCATGAGATCAAGTGACAATTGCTATTGTCTTGAGTCTAATCTCATCTCTTATAACTTGTCTACTAGTGAGCAAATTGAGTTGTGGCACCAAAGACTTGGCCATATGAACTATAGGGACTTGAAAGTCCTTGATAGGTTGAATGTTGTTAGGGGCCTTCCCAAGTTTGGGAAAAAGGTTGAGGGAGTTTGTGGACCTTGTCAACAAGGGAAGCAAACTAAAAGTGTGCACAAGAAAGGCAAATACCTTTCCACTAAAGAGCCATTAGAGCTCATCCATATGGACCTTATAGGTCCCATTCAAATCGAAAGTTTAGGCGGCAAAAGGTACATTCTTGTTGTTGTTGATGACTTCTCTAGGTTTACATGGACTTACTTCTTTAGAGAAAAGTCCGAAGACTTTGAGAAATTCAAAATGCTTTGTGTCAAAATTCAAAATGAGAAAACTTCTCACGTTAAAAGCATTAAGAAAATTAGAAGTGATCATGGGAAAGAATTTGAAAATGCTAACTTTGAAAATTTTTGCAATAGCTTAGGCATTTCCCAAGAATTTTCGGCCCCTAGGACTCCTCAACAAAATGGTGTTGTTGAGAGGAAGAATAGAGTCCTTCAAGAGATGGCCTGTGTGATGTTACTTAGCAACAAAGTCCCTAGAAATCTTTAGGCCGAAGCCATCAATACGGCTTGCTACATAGGGAATAGAGTCTTCCTTAGGCCCGGGACTAAACAAACATCCTATGAGTTATGGAAGGGTAGAAAACCCAATGTGAGCTACTTCCACATCTTTGGGAGCAAGTGCTATACACTAAATGATCGGGATCAACTTGGCAAGTTTGATGCCAAGAGTGATGAGGGTATTTTCATTGGGTATGCACTTAATAGCAAGGCCTATAGAGTTTTTAATCTAAAGACTCGAAGTGTTATGGAATCATCAAATGTTGTCTTTGATGATTGTAGGCCCAAACATGATGACCATGAGGACGATGTTTGTGAGGTGGATGACCTTCCTTTGAAGGAAAGTGGTGAGACTTCAAGTGGTGTGAAGTCAAACCAAGATGAAGAGGATAATTTGCCTCTTAATAGAGTTCCTCCTTTGGACTGTAATGAACCCTCTCATTGGGTTAGAAAACTCCATGATAAGGATGATATCATTGGAGAGGTTAGAGAGGGTGTTAGGACTAGGCGTCAAATAGCTAATCAAATTAGCTACACTTGTTACACCTCTCCAATAGAACCCAAAAAGGTTGATGAAGCCTTGGAAGATGATTTTTGGGTTCTTGCCATGCAAGAAGAGCTAAACCAATTTGAGAGAAATGAGGTTTGGACTCTTGTTCCTAGACCTAGAAACACCAATGTCATAGGCACTAAATGGGTGTTTAGGAACAAATCCGATGAGGATGGCAACATTTTACGAAACAAGGCAAGGCTTGTTGCACAAGGATACTCTTAAATTGAGGGTGTTGACTTTGAGGAGACTTTTGCTCCTGTTGCCCGTCTTGAGTCCATAAGGCTTCTCTTATCCATTTCTTGTGTGTACAAGTTCAAGTTACACCAAATGGATATCAAGAGTGCCTTCCTCAATGGCTTATTGCATGAGGAAGTGTTTGTTGAGCAACCCAAGGGGTTTGTGGATCCTCACCACCCCTCTCATGTCTATCGCCTCAAAAAGGCTCTATATGGGTTGAAACAAGCACCGAAGGCTTGGTATGAGCGCCTCACTCTTTATCTTGTTGACAATGGCTACACTAGAGGTAGTGTTGACAAGACTTTGTTCATCAAGTGCACTAAAGATGAGCTATTCATAGCTGAAATTTATGTTGATGACATTGTATTTGGTTCCACCAACCAATCCAAAGTTAGACAATTCGTTGATGTCATGTCTCATGAGTTTGAAATGAGCATGGTTGGTGAACTAAATTACTTCATAGGCTTGCAAATCAAGCAAATGCATGATGGGATCTTCATATCGCAAGCTAAGTATGCTAAGAGCCTAGTGAAGAAGTTTGGTCTTGAGAATGCCAAACATTGTGACACACCCATGAGCACCACCTTGAAACTTAGCAAAGATGCTAGTGGAAAGGATGTGGAGCAAAGTCTATATCGTGGCATGATAGGTAGCTTGCTTTACTTGACCGCAAGTAGGCCCGATATTTGTTTTAGTGTGGGTGTTTGTGCTAGATACCAAGCTAATCCCAAAGAATCTCACCTTGTTGTGGTGAAGAGGATCATTCGGTTTGTGAATGGTACCTCAAATCATGGGATATGGTACTCTTTTGACACTAATCCAAGTCTTGTTGGATTTAGTGATGCCGATTGGGCGGGAAATTGTGATGATAGGAAGAGTACATTGGGTGGTTGCTTCTTCCTTGGGAACAATTTGGTTTCTTGGTTTTGCAAGAAGCAAAACTCAATTTCCCTATCCACGGCCGAGGCGGAATATATTACCGCCGGTAGTGCTTGCACTCAATTGATGTGGATGAAACAAATGCTAGCCAACTATGGCTTGGAGCAAGGTACTCTTACTTTATTTTGTGATAACATGAGTGCCATCAACATTTCTAAGAATCCCGTCCAACATTCTAGGATAAAGCACATTGACATTAGACACCATTTTATAAGAGAGCTAGTTGAGAGCAAAACCATTGCATTGGAACATGTGGTAACAAATGACTAACTAGCGGATTGTTTACAAAGCCCTTAGACACCCTTAGATTTGGGAACCTTAGCAAGTCTATTGGGATTTGTCACTTGGGTTGAAATGGTATGTCTTGACCCCATATGGGGAGCTCAAGCAAAGAGAGCAAAGTTGCATGATCATGCATTGTGCTACATTAATATGTTTTATGCCTCTTATTTAATTGCTTGAGATGATTGGTTGTACATGCTTATATGTATTTTTCTTCAATAAGTGTGCTACATTGACTTGCTTGCAATCCATGTCAAATTTATGCTCAAACATGCATTTTTGGAATAGGAGATGTACTTGAAAGTACTTTTTGAATGACCTTTAATTGATCTCCATGACATGATGATTCTTTTTAATGACATGCTTAGTTGAAAAGTATGAGATGAAAATGTGAAATGTTTGATTGCAAATGTTGAATGCAAATATGTGTGCAAAAGCAATATTGAGACTCAAATCAATAAGGATCTTAATATCCTAAGTCTCTCTTTATTTATTTGTAGGATAAGGCTACCATCATACGGGTATCTCACCCGGAAAAATCAAATAGGGTGCAAAGTCGCTCATGTCTTGTTTTGCTTATAAAGTTGGATATAGTTGCTCTTTATTTTGAAATGCTAAAATTCTATATCCTTGCTTTTTCCATGACAAAGGGTGAAATTAGTTTGAATTCTATTGGAAACCTTTGTTGTTTGCTTTGCCAAATACCATTGCTTTTGATCTTAAATGCAACATGCCTTGCATACAAAGCATCCTTGTCACACATTTTCCTAGAATAAAACTCCTTGAATCTCTCTTATTTAATTGAGTTGCATAAAATTGCTTATATGATTATGCATATGTGCTTGTGCTACAAGCTCTCCTTGCTAATGCTTACCTATTAGGGGAGACTCCCTTTGCCTATCTCATGACAAAAAGGGGGAGTAAGGTTGGGGGGTATTTGTGCCATTCTTGACCTTGCTTTGAGGGGGAGTTGAGAGAGAGAGAGTAACCCTTGTTGGGAGTTGATGCATTTAGGGGGAGTTGTTTTGCATTGCATGATTACATTTTTATATTGTGTTGATTTTCTTTGGCAATTGCAATTACTCTTGTCATTAGCACCTCTCACACACTTGCTCTTGGAAGGTATCTTTCTTGTTGATTGTGTGTAGGTTGGAATTTTCTACAAGCTTTGGAATGACTTGAAGTTGTTCAAGACTTAGACTATGAGCTTTAATTGTAATGTAGAAAATTTTATTGACCAACCATTTTTTGTTTTTGTGAGGTTGCTATGTGAGTGTTGATTTCGTCACGAAATAGCCAAATGGGGAGATTGTAAGTGCCTCACTTTTGATTGGCGTATTTCGTTGACAAAATCACAATGAGGTTCAATTTGTAAAGGTAGCTTAGGATTGAAGAAATCCTCATCAAGTGCCAAAGGACTTCTTTGTGGAATCAAGAGCTTCAAGGAAGGTAGATTCTTGACTTAACTCTAATTTGAAGAGATTTAGTTGCACACACACACTCTCTAACATGCATGTGTGATAATTGCTTTTTGTATGTTTTTATTACACCAATCACACTTGCACATTTTTTCCTTGTATGTTTTTTTTGAGAATGTGTGTAGTCCCTGCGCTGGTCTACCTGCGCTGGTCTTCCTACGCTGGTCGTCCAATGCAATCGTGGCTGCGCTGGTATTCCTACGCAGGTCGTCCAGCGCAGGACCACCGCACATGACGGGAAGCTAGAGCGTTTTTTCCAAAATGACACCACTTTGCTTGGATCTCATTTATATATGACTTGATAGCTTTGGCTCGTTTTTTAGAGCAAAAATTACACCTTTGAGAGTGAAACAAATTATAGCACGGTGTGTGTAAAACTATCTAGAGGGGGTGAATAGATTTTAAGCTTATTACCCAATTTTTCGTGATTAGTCAAAATTACGAAATTACCCCTAAATAGATAAAGCAATAAATCAAGTATAAAATGCGGAAATTAAATAACACTTGATTTTTACGTGGAAACCCTCAAGGGAAAAACCACGGGCTAGTAAGTAAGCCACACTCGAACCTCGAATCCACTAAATGTGTAAAATGATTACAACCTAATCCCGGAAGTAATCACACACCTACCTAATCCCGGTATGAGTGAACCTAGTCCGATTGCTTGCGAATTAAGCAACCTAATCCCGATCACAACACAAGACTTAATTCTCTAAAAAGAGATTAACACCCTAAGTGAATATATGAATATTCAAATGCAACATAGAGCAAGGGAAACCCTATATGCTTATCTAAGATGATGAATTTGCAATTAAAAACAATCCTAGATATTAAAGCTAAATGACATGTCAATTAGCTTATATAATCATAGATTAGAGAAACCTAGATATCTATCATAAAAACAACACTCAATCAAATCAACACAACAATCTCTATCTTGAATATTAGAATATAATCTAAGAACAATCAAGTAATAAAAGAGATGCCATAATAAATTAAACACTAATTATGTATGATAATAGTGAAAGCCTTACCAAAGCAAGTGTGATGATGAAAGACCCATGCAAGCAAGCATCCTAGATATGCTAGAGAATGCTAGATGAACTTTGATGCAAATGGATTTTGGTTTGAGTGTTTGATGAGCAAACTTGATTGCTTTCTCTCTTAAAAATCTCTCTTTTTAAAGTAGGGTTCTTGATGATTAAAGAGTCACACTCAGAACAAGAGAAAGTGATGTATTTATAGGCATGAAAAATAGAGCATGTGAAAAGACAAGTTTGCCCTTGAAACGCATCGATCGGCGGTTTCAATCGACGGCCAGGCCGCCGAGTATAACCGCCGAATTGGCCCGAGAGGAACAGGGGACCAACGGCGGTTTCATTCGGCGGTTTCGTGACCGCCGATCTAACCGCCGAATCAAACCTGAGATTAAAAAATCAATCAGGTATGAAACGGCGGTTTCATTCGGCGGTTTCGTGACCGCCGATTCAACAGCCGAATTAGGCCGAGAGATAAAATCAATCAGGTCTTGAACAGCGGTTTGGAACGGCGGTCATGACCGCCGATCGTAACCGCAGAATTGCTCCATACACTACTGGAAGCAAACGACGGTTATGATCGGCGGCCTGGTTTCATTCGGCGGCCAGGCCACCGATCATAACCGCCGATCACCAACAAAGGTGAAAACCAAGGAGAAGCCAAGGGCATTCTCTGTAGGCGGTCCTCACGCTAAACCAAGCACATTCTAGTGCAAGCGTGGATGTTTCCGAAAACTATCGGGAAACGAATTACAAGACAACAAGACACAGTTACACACAACAAAATATAACAAATAAGTGCAAGTGTGAAATGTGACAAGTGAAGAGAATGCACACATATGCAATGTATGTTAAGTGTGTGTGTGCAACTAATCTCTTTAAAGAAAAGTAAGCACATAGAAAGTTACCTTCGGTGCTTATCAAGACGAGGTCTTCAAAGGGCTTGAGCAATAACACCGATACTTAGGCTACCCTTACAAAGAACCCCCAACATGTGGTTTGTCCACGAAATGAGCCAATCAACAAATGGGAACCTTACAATCTCCCCCTTTGGCTATTTCGTGACAAAACCACCACTCACATTGATTCCTCGCAAAAAAAAAATAGAAACTACGGGACTACAGTGATATTCTACAATACAAAGAGATAAGAAAATGCAACTTGAAGTCTTCAACCTCTTGTAGAATAATCAATCCCTGTAAATAAAGTTTCTAACATTTCCAATACAAGTAAAAAGTGAGATGAATCAAGTGAGAACACAAACAAGCATTAGCATTTGTAAAAGATTAGGCACAACATTATGAAATGTATATGTATGCAATGCTCCCCCTCAACGGGTTACTCCCCCTCAATGAATGTTCTCCCCAATATGCACAATTGCTTCTATATTTTGCAACTCCCCTTACCATATACTACTCCCCCTTTTTGTCATGATATAGGCAAAGGAGTAGTCCCCAACCGGGTCACTCATAGCAACGAGAGATAGTAGCATGCAAGATTTGCATAATTAATATAAGTCACTTTATGCATCTCAATTAATTGGAGAGAAACAAGGAGATTTATTTGAAAGAAAATGTGTGAATCAAACATGCTTTGCATACAAGACACGTAGCATTCAAGTCTAAAATACAATGGTATTTGGCAAAGCAAATGACAAAGGTTTCTAATAAGAATTCAAACCAATTTCACCAATGTCGTGAGTAAAGCAAGGATATAGAATATATTGATTTCAATTTAAGAACAACTATATCCAACTTTATAAGCAAAACATGGCATGAGCGACTTTGCACCCTATTTGATTTTTCCGGATAAGATATCCGTATGATAGTAGCCATGTTCAACCAATAAAGAAGGAGAGACATTTGGAATGTAAATTCCTTTGAACAGATACAAGATCCTTTATTCATTTTGAGTCTCATAAGCTTTCACACAAGGTTTTGCATTTTAAGAATATGCAATCATCAATTCATGCTTTTCATGTGAGCATGTTATATGAATTTCATGCTTTTTCATTTAACATTAGCATGTTATTTAAGAATCATCATGTCATGGAGATAATCATAGGTCATTCAAATCATACTTCCTATATACATCTCCTAGTCCAAAAATGCATGTTTGAACATAAATATGACATGGATTGTAAACAAGCAAGGTTCACACTTATTGGATTGAAAACATATATACATATGTGCAACCAAGCTTACTCAAACAATTAAGAGAAGAGGCATAAGATATTTCAAATTTTTTGCAAGTGACAAGAATGCAAAATAGCTCTCTTTGCTTGAGTTCCCCATAAGGGGTCAAATATAAAACTCATCACTCCACAAGACATATCCCAATAGATCTACTTAGTGTTTTAAATCGAGTAGAATCTAAGGGTTTAGTAAATAGGTCCGCAAGTTGATCATTAGTACCTAAATGTTCAAGTACTATGCATTTATTTTCAACAAGCTCTCTAATGAGGTGATGGCGGATGTCAATATGCTTTGTTCTAGAATGTTGCACCGAATTCTTGGAAATATTAATGGCACTCATGTTATCACAAAAGAGAGTGAGAGTATCTTGGTTGAATCCATAGTCTACTAGCATTTGCTTCATCCATAGGAGTTGTGTGCATCCATTCCCCGCAGCTATGTACTCGGCCTCGACCGTGGACAAGGAAATCGAGTTTTGCTTCTTGCAAAACCAAGAAACCAAGTTGTTGCCTAGGAAGAAGCAACCGCCCGATGTGCTTTTCCTTTCATCACAATTTCCTGCCCAATCCGCATCACTAAAGCCTACAAGACTAGCATTAGTGTCAAAAGAGTACCAAATCCCATAGTTGGAAGTCCCATTCACATAGCGAATGATTTTCTTTACGGAAGAGAGATGGGACTCCTTGGGATCCGCTTGGTACCTAGCACACACACCCACACTAAAAGATATATCGGGCCTACTTGCGGTCAAATAAAGCAAGCTACCTATCATGCCCTGATATAGAGTTTGTTCCACACTTTTACCACTAGCATCCTTGCTTAGCTTCAAAGTGGTACTCATGGGTGTATCACAATGTTTGGCATTCTCTAAACCAAACTTCTTCACTAGGTTTTTGGCATATTTGGCTTGGGTTATGAAAATCCCATCATCTAATTGCCTAATTTGCAAACCTAGGAAGTAGCTAAGCTCACCAACAAGACTCATCTCAAATTCATGAGACATGACATCAACAAATTGTTGGACCTTGGTGTTGTTGGTGGAGCCAAAAACTATATCATCAACATATATTTGAGCTATGAAAAGCTCATCATTTTCTCTCTTGATGAATAGTGTCTTGTCAACACTACCCCTTGAGTAGTTATTGTCAACAAGAAATTGAGTAAGGCGTTCATACCAAGCCCTCGGTGCTTGTTTCAACCCATATAGAGCCTTCTTGAGGCGATAGACATGGTTGGGGTGGTGTGCATCCACAAACCCCTTGGGTTGTTCAACAAACACTTCCTCTTGCAAGAAGCCATTGAGGAAGGCACTCTTGACATCCATTTGGTGCAATTTGAATTTGTGCACACAAGAAATGGACTCTAACTGGGCAACGGGAGCAAATGTCTCCTCAATGTCAATACCCTCAATTTGAGAGTACCCTTGTGCTACAAGTCAAGCCTTGTTCCGCACTATGTTGCCATCCTCATCGGATTTGTTCCTATAAATCCACTTGGTGCCTATCACATTAGTGCTTTTAGGCCTAAGAACTAGATGTTAGAATTATGCTCAATAGCAAGAGTGTAATAGTGTTTTTGACAATCTATTCATATTAATAATGTGATTTCTGGTTTAACAAATCTTATAGCATTTATAGTTTAATTATTATAATTGTCCAAAGTAAATAATCATAAGGTCAAAAGACTGTGAGAAAAGAAGAATTGTTCGTACATCTGGATATGTATGAGGTAGACACAATTCTTTAGTTAGTCTTGAATAATGTTCACAGCTTAAGGTAAAGGTTGGGCACCTTTATCTTGTTAAAGTTGTAGAATTCTTTTACTAGCATTTGAGTGGGATCAAATGTGTTATGATGAGTCTAAATTCATCGGAGGGTCTTCGAGTAAAAGAATCTAGTGCACTGGGTGCATTGAACTGGATCACAATGAAATACTTTATCTAGAACCGTCAATAGATAATAGTCTTTTCATTATCAGGACAATTAGAGAGTCTATCTTAATCCTGAGATAAATGATGGACTTATGGTTGCAAGTGGTATCATTTGAGTTATCAATGAATACGATTATATAGCATAGTCTATCCTCGATAGTTTGGTGGTATTCATTTGTTAATCGATAGAGGACTTCATTTATAGATATGGACATCGTGGCTCCATTTATTAAATGAGAGTAGAATATCATCATATGGATGTTTTGAGGTATTGGATATTAAATCTTAACGTTAAGTTTTCAATAGTGTCTATTGAAACATGGCTTCTGGACAAGTCAAAATATCCAAGTTCAAAATGTGGTCATATGAGGAAATATGGTAACTTGAAGAGCTATAGGCGGTCTATGAGCTCTTAGCGATTATTGATATTCTTCATGAGGATACACCATCTCTTATAAGATTGTCTAGGGTATGAATGAGAATCATTTACTTATTCCATCTTTATTTAAGAGTGCAATTTTAGTTCTTTAGTGGAATGAACTAAAATTAATAGATTGAACCTAAGTGACTCATTTGTTGATTGTGATTGGGTTATGTCTATTGGAGCTTAAATTTAGATAGGCCCGCCAAGATCCCCAATCCACACGGACTTGCATGGGTCACTTGATATATTCTACCGGACCAATTTATGGGTCCATCTAGAATTGTATTTAATATATTAAGAATATAATTTGCACATTATTTATTTAATGGGCTGATCAATTATATTAATATATTAATGAAAGGCATGTGGGCTTGTTTCTTTTAGTAAGAATGGGTCTGGTTCACATGTGGGCCTTTTATTAAGGTCCAATGGATTTAATAAAATAGAAAAACAATATATAGATATATTAATATATATGGCACATGGCCGAGATATATATATGATATTATATTGTTTTATTTTTATTATTTGATTAAATGGAAATTAATTAATTGATTAATTAATTATTTAATTAAATGATCAAAATCTTTTTCTGACTAGGAAATATGTTTCTTAGTAGTATACTATTGTGGTAGTATAAATAAAATAAAAGACTTTATTTGGTAAGTAGATAAATAAGGGATTTATTTATCTACTCAAATAAGGAAGTCTTTTATATAGTCACAAATACACTAAAGAGTTGGATTAGGGTTTGGAATTCTAAGGAAATCTACCTAGGGTTAGGATTTAAGTCAAAAGACACAAATCCTACATGGTAGAGGATTTTGGCCACAGTATATAAATATATATGATATATATATGGCACATTGCCATAAAATAAATATAGAATGCATGCAGAATATTTGGGTGCGCAATATAGATATATATATTGGAATATATTGAAAGAATTAAAAGAACCCTAGAGTTCTTGCTTGAGAGAGTTTTTTCTTTTGCTAGAGAAAAATAGAATCCAACTCTTAGATTAGTGTGAGAATTCGGCCAAGAGGAAAAGAGAGAAAAGTTTGTTCTTATTTAGATAGTGCACTAGTAACTTTTATATCAAAAGGTTTTGTGCACAATTTCGAATAAGGTTCACGCGAGTTTCGATCTAACGATTGTGAATTCAAAAGTGACCGGAACATTCTTTGTAGCCTCTTGGAATTTGTTGTGACTAACGAAATAGAAAAAGTTTTGTTAATCCATCCTCAGGTACACAATTCAAAGAGAAGGGAGACCACGCTCCTAGGTGATTCACGTTCGTGATTGGATTGGAAGATCTTGCGGATTACCATCGATGCAATGTCAATCGGATCACGCGACAAAGGTATGATATCTTTAGTATTATATGTTAATTAATTAGAGGGTTAAGGTTCAAATTATGGAAAAAATTTAAACTATACTAAACTCTTTTTTAGTCTCGCTTCCGCTGCGTGTACTACGGTATTTTTCCCTACAATTGGTATCAGAGCCTGGTTGTACCCTTTAATTAATTAACGTATATATACGTGAATCTATTTCTTTTTATTGTGATTATGCATGTTTTAGAAAGAGATGGCACTCTAGGTATTCTCATATATAATTACATGTGGAATGTATGGATTTATATATGTTGTTATAAAGTGAATTGTTATTGCTCAATTTTGGTCCTAGAATTTCAATGTATTTTTGTTTCGGAATTGTAACAAGAAGGGTGGCCTATTATCGCCATAAGTTCCTTCTTGGTAGTTGCTAGGTTCTTTATTTTTTTTATAACAAATACTGCAGTTTTTTATTGTATTAAAAATACTGCAGATATTTTTTTTTGTATCATATAGTGTTTTTTATTGTATTTCAAATACTGCAGTGATTAAAAATAAATAAAAATTACTGCAGTAATTTATTGTATAAAATCTGCTGTAATATATTCAAGATTCGAAGATTCGAAGAGTTGAAGAATTGGAAGCGGAAAAGGGAAGCAATGACACACCCTAGCACCCGTGCGCACCCTTGAGTAGGTATGGGCTGCGCGTGGCTTGCCCTTATGGATAAGGGCTGCGCATGCCCATGCCGGGCAGCCAAGGTGTGCGTTTGGGACAGCCACGTGTGGCTTCGGGTGCGCAAGTGGACGATGGCCGCTTGAAGACTTGATCGCCAAGTTAGGGTTTATATATTTCAAACAAATGTAATTTACTTGTTTTTCTAGGATGGACCAAAATTGTGGCTATTTATTTTTGCATAAATATTACAATATTTGTTATTGTATGATAACATGTCATATAGAATAGGAGTGCCACTCATATATCTCTTTTGGTATGAACATGCATTGAATGATTTAGGTATCTAAATTGGCATCTAGATAACTTGGTAAATCATTCTATGGGATTTAATCACACGCCTTAAATAATTGAGTGGGAGAAGGTGTTTTGTAACACCTATGGCCTCCAAGGTTAGTTGAGCTTTATTATTTATTGGTAATCCCCCCAAGGGGCGTCCATGAATGGAATTTAGCAACATACTTCCTTACAAGGATAGACTAGACAATGGACTCAAACGAGATCTACTCCCCAAGGAGGGATTTTCGTGAGAGAAAATTGAGGGTTGATATCTTGGTAACACACTCAATGTAATTTTATTGATATCCTCCCAAGAGTTCTTGTCAGTAAAATTGCAAGGCTAAAATTGAAAACGCTGGTTGTTATGTTAACAATTAGGTGGGACCTAGTCTAACTAGTAAATGGTGCGAACTCCCAAAGGAGGCGTAACATTTATGGGTGTTGGATCACCGTTGAATTTTTACGATTGAGTTATTTATTTAATTCAAGATAAATATTTAAAAGTGCTTTATCATGATTATTTACTTATATATGTTTTGTTATATTCAGAAATCATGACCCCATCCCTAATGAATATCTTAAAAGATAATATTTGAACTGGAGATAATTATGTCACATGGAAAAGGAAAATTGGGTTGTTGCTGCAAGCTGAAAAACATAAGTTTATTCTGTTTGCTCCTAAACCACCTGCTCCTACTTATGAATCTCAGATTCATATGGTTGGTAAAGTTGCTACTATTAAGGCTCGTCAAAAGGTCAAGGAACAACAGAAGAAAAAGCAACTTGGGCCTACCAAGAAGGAGACCAAGAAAGTAACCAAGATCAAAGGGAAGTGCTTCCTTTGTAGTGAAAAGGGACATTGGAAAAAAAATTGCCCAAAGTCCCAGAACAAGAAGGAACAAGGTAATATTAATTATCTTGAAACATGTTTTCTGGCAGATTCTACAGATTCTTGGATCATAGACTCTGGAGCCACAAATCATGTTTGATATTCCTTACAGGGGTTCCAAGAAAGGAGAAAGTTTAATAAGAATGAAATCAACTTGCGTTTGGGCAACGGAACGTTAGTGTCTGCAAGTGCAGTGGGAGATATTAGAGTTAATCTAGATTCTTTCAGGCATTTAGATTTGATAGACGTTTATTATGTACCTCAATTCAAGAGAAATTTAATTTCATTTTCTTGTTTGAATAAATTTGGATATTCGGTTACTTTTAATAAAGATTTTATTATTAGTAAGAATAACAAATTTATTTGCAAATGTACATTGGAAAACGGCTTATTCTTTTTGCATAAAAAATATTTCTCACTCGTTAGACACAGAATTAACGGAACCTAATCATAAAAGAGTAAAATTATCAATAGATGAAACCTATCTATGGCATTTACGCCTAGGTCATATTAACCTTAATAGGATTAAAAGATTGGTAAGTGACGGACCTTTAAGTGACTTAAAGGTTGATGATCTACCAACTTGTGAATCTTGTTTGGAAGGTAAAATGACCAAAAGGTCGTTCACAGCCAAAGGTGCAAGAGCCACTGAATGTTTAGGATTGATACACACTGATGTATGTGGTCCTATGAGCATTCAAGCTAGAGGTGGATATGAGTACTTCATCACCTTCACAGATGATTACTTGAGATTTGGCTATGTGTATCTCATGCGACATAAGTTGGAAGCTTTTGACATGTTCAAAGCATTCAAAGCTGAAGTAGAAAATCAGCTTGAGAAAAACATAAAAATCTTGAGATCTGATCGTGGTGGAGAATATCTATCTGGAGAGTTTCAGCAATATCTTATTGATAATGGGATAGTTTCTCAGTTTTCTGCACCGGGTACACCTCAACAGAATGGGGTAGCAGAAATGAGAAATAGAACTCTTTTAGACATGGTTAGGTCTATGTTGAGTTATTCAACACTTCCTATTTCTTTTTGGGGATATGCTTTACAAACTGCTATATACATTCTAAACGATGTACCATCTAAGTCCGTTCCTCAAACACCGCATGAGTTGTGGACTGGGCGCAAGCCTAGTTTACAACACTTAAGGATATTTGGTTGCCCTACGCATGTGTTAAAAGGAAAGACAGAAAAGATGGAGTCCCGTTCAGAAACATGTATATTTGTAGGGTATCCGAAAGAAACTAAAGGATATTATTTCTATAGTCCTTCAGATCTTAAAGTATTTGTTCGACAAATGCTAAATTTATGAAAAAGAACTATATGAATGATTTTGTGCCTAGAAGTAGAATTGTCCTGAATGAGATGTCAGGAGATACAATTCCACGAGAGGTTACACAACCTAACCCAATTGTAAGTTCCGATTCAACACAAAATCAACAACCTACCATTCCTCGTCGTAGTGGGAGGGTTAGAACACAACCCGAAAGATACATCGGTCTGGGAGAATCAGTGGAGAATCTCCCGGATGACGATGATCCCTACACGTATAAAGAAGCAATGGAGGATGCTGATAGTCGCCATTGGCAAAAGGCAATGCAATCTGAGATTGAATCCATGTTCGATAACAAAGTCTGGTCCCTTGTAGACTTGCCTAAAGGGATAAAACCCATTGGGTGCAAGTGGGTATACAAGAGGAAAAGAGGTATGGATGGAAATGTGGAAACCTTTAAAGCTAGATTGGTAGCTAAAGGGTATACACAGAAAGAAGGTATCGATTACGAGGAAAACTTCTCTCCTGTGGCCATGCTTAAATCCATTAGGATACTCTTGTCCATTGCAGCATCTTTAGATCTAGAGATTTGGTAAATGGACGTCAAGACAGCTTTCCTTAATGGAAGTCTTAACGAAAGCATCTACATGATGCAACCAGAAGGATTCATTGAAAAGGGCCAAATGGAAAAGGTATGCAAGTTGCAGAAATCCATATATGGATTAAAGCAAGCATCCAGATCCTGGAACATATGGTTCGATCAAGCTGTCAAAGGTTTTGGATTTATTCAGAATCCTGACGAACCTTGTGTATACAAAAGGATTAAGGGCGACAAGTTGGTTTTTCTGATTCTTTATGTTGATGATATACTACTCATTGGAAACGATGTAGGTGTATTGACATCAGTAAAAGAATGGTTAGCAAAACAATTTGATATGAAGGACTTAGGAGAAGCAAGTTTTATTCTAGGTATCCAAGTAATAAGGGATTGAAAGAATAAAACGATTGCATTATCCCAAGCTTCATACATAGACAAGATCTTGTCTAGGTTTTCCATGCAGGATTCTAAGAAAGGTATGTTACCTTTTAGACATGGAATCAAACTTTCTAAGGAACAAGTTCCTAAGAATGAGCATGAAGAGCAATTCATGAGTAGAGTTTCATATGCCTCGGCAGTTGGAAGTCTCATGTATGCAATGCTCTGCACTAGACCAAATATTTATTTTGCTGTTGGCATAGTTAGCAGGTTTCAATCGAAACCTGGTCCTGATCACTGGACGACAGTCAAGCATATTTTCAAGTATCTTAAGAGAACGAGAGATAATATGCTTGTATACTCTGGAGGGGATTTAATTCCCGTTGGGTATACAGATTCTGATTTCCAATCAGATTCTGACTCCAGAAAATCCACATCAGGGGCTGTGTTTATTATTGGAGGAGGAGCAGTCATATGGAGGAGTATCAAGCAATCTTGTATTGCTGATTCCACCATGGAAGCTGAGTATGTTGCGGCATGCGAGGCTGCCAAAGAGGCTGTTTGGCTCCGCCAATTCTTGATTGACTTGGAATTGGTTCCCAGTGCGAATAAGCAGAACACTATCTACTGTGACAACAGTGGAGCAGTGGCTAATTCAAAAGAACCAAGAAGTCATAAGAGAGGAAAACACATTGAAAGGAAGTATCATTCTTTAAGGGAAATTGTATATAGGGGTACATGGGAATGAGAGATATGACACATTTGCTATAGCGCAAGTGGGAGATTGTTAGGATTATGCTCAATAGCAAGAGTGTAATAGTGTTTTTGACAATCTATTTATATTAATAATGTGATTTCTGGTTTAACAAATCTTATAGCATTTATAGTTTAATTATTATAATTGTCCAAAGTAAATAATCATAAGGTCAAAAGACTGTGAGAAAAGAAGAATTGTTCGTACATCTGGATATGTATGAGGTAGACACAATTCTTTAGTTAGTCTTGAATAATGTTCACAGCTTAAGGTAAAGGTTGGGCACCTTTATCTTGTTAAAGTTGTAGAATTCTTTTACTAGCATTTGAGTGGGATCAAATGTGTTATGATGAGTCTAAAATCATCGGAGGGTCTTCGAGTAAAAGAATCTAGTGCACTGGGTACATTGAACTGGATCACAATGAAATACTTTATCTAGAACCGTCAATAGATAATAGTCTTTTCATTATCAGGACAATCAGAGAATCTATCTTAATCCTGAGATAAATGATGGACTTATGGTTGCAAGTGGTATCATTTGAGTTATCAATGAGTACGATTATATAGCATAGTCTATCCTCGATAGTTTGGTGGTATTCATTTGTTAATCGATAGAGGACTTCATTTATAGATATGGACATCGTGGCTCCATTTATTAAATGAGAGTAGAATATCATCATATGGATGTTTTGAGGTATTGGATATTAAATCTTAACGTTAAGTTTTCAATAGTGTCTATTGAAACATGGCTTCTGGACAAGTCAAAATATCCAAGTTCAAAATGTGGTCATATGAGGAAATATGGTAACTTGAAGAGCTATAGGCGGTCTATGAGCTCTTGGCGATTATTGATATTCTTCACGAGGATACACCATCTCTTATAAGATTGTCTAGGGTATGAATGAGAATCATTTACTTATTCCATCTTTATTTAAGAGTGCAATTTTAGTTCTTTAGTGGAATGAACTAAAATTAATAAATTGAACCTAAGTTAATCATTTGTTGATTGTGATTGGGTTATGTCTATTGGAGCTTAAATTTAGATAGGCCCGCCAAGATCCCCAATCCACACGGACTTGCATGGGTCACTTGATATATTCTACCGGACCAATTTATGGGTCCATCTAGAATTGTATTTAATATATTAAGAATATAATTTGCACATTATTTATTTAATGGGCTGATCAATTATATTAATATATTAATGAAAGGCATGTGGGCTTGTTTCTTTTAGTAAGAATGGGTCTGGTTCACATGTGAGCCTTTTATTAAAGTCCAATGGATTTAATAAAATAGAAAAACAATATATAGATATATTAATATATATGGCACATGGCCGAGATATATATATGATATTATATTGTTTTATTTTTATTATTTGATTAAATGGAAATTAATTAATTGATTAATTAATTATTTAATTAAATGATCAAAATCTTTTTCTGACTAGGAAATATGTTTCTTAGTAGTATACTATTGTGGTAGTATAAATAAAATAAAAGACTTTATTTGGTAAGTAGATAAATAAGGGATTTATTTATCTAGTCAAATAAGGAAGTCTTTTATATAGTCACAAATACACTAAAGAGTTGGATTAGGGTTTGGAATTCTAAGGAAATCTACCTAGGGTTAGGATTTAAGTCAAAAGACACAAATCCTACATGGTAGAGGATTTTGGCCACAATATATAAATATATATGATATATATATGGCACATTGCCGTAAAATAAATATAGAATGCATGCAGAATATTTGGGTGCGCAATATAGATATATATATTGGAATATATTGAAAGAATTAAAAGAACCCTAGAGTTCTTGCTTGAGAGAGTTTTTTCTTTTACTAGAGAAAAATAGAATCCAACTCTTAGATTAGTGTGAGAATTCGGCCAAGAGGAAAAGAGAGAAAAGTTTGTTCTTATTTCGATAGTGCACTAGTAACTTTTATATCAAAAGGTTTTGTGCACAATTTCGAATAAGGTTCACGCGAGTTTCGATCTAACGATTGTGAATTCAAAAGTGACCGGAACATTCTTTGTAGCCTCTTAGAATTTGTTGTGACTAACGAAATAGAAAAAGTATTGTTAATCCATCCTCAGGTACACAATTCAAAGAGAAGGGAGACCACGCTCCTAGGTGATTCACGTTCGTGATTGGATTGGAAGATCTTGCGGATTACCATCGATGCAATGTCAATCGGATCACGCGACAAAGGTATGATATCTTTAGTATTATATGTTAATTAATTAGAGGGTTAAGGTTCAAATTATGGAAAAATTTTAAACTATACTAAAATCTTTTTTAGTCTCGCTTCCGCTGCGTGTACTACGGTATTTTTCCCTACACTAGAGTCCAAACCTCATTCCTTTCGAATTGGTTTAGGTTTTCTTGCATGGGAAGAACCCAAAATTCATCATTTAAGGCTTCATCAACCTTTTTGGGTTCAATTTGAAAGGTGTATCATGTAAAACTAATGAGATTAGCTATTTGACGCCTTGTCCTAACACCCTTATTCACATCTCCAATAACATCCTCTTTGTTATGGAGTCTTCTAACCCATGGAGCGGGTTCATTAGAGTCCAAGAGAGGGACTCTAGTAATAGGTTGTGTGACTTCATTATTGTCATTGGACGTCCCAACATTGGGAGTCACCACAACCCTCTCCAAAGGAGAGTCATCCTCTAAAACTTCCTCCTCCTCATGGTCATTAGACTTGAGCCTTGTATCATCAATAACAACATTCGATGATTCCATGATGGTTCGAGTCTTTAAGTTGAAAACTCTATAGGTTCTACTATTCAAGGCATAGCCAATAAAGATACCCTCATCACTCTTAGCATCAAACTTGCCAAGTTGATCACGGTCATTTAAAATGTAGCATTTGCTTCCAAATGTGTGGAAGTAGCTAACATTTGGCTTCCTACCCTTCCATAACTCATAGGAGGTGTTTCTAGATCCGGGCGTTAGGAAAACACGAGTCCCTATATAGCAAGCCATATTGACGGCTTCGGCCCATAGGTTCCTAGGGACATTGTTGCTAAGCAACATCACTCGGGCCATCTCTTGAAGGACCCTATTCTTCCTCTCAACAACTCCATTTTGTTGAGGTGTCCTAGGATCCGAGAACTCATGGGAGATGCCTAAGCTATTGCAATAGCTTTCAAAATAGGCATTCTCAAATTCCCTCATATGGTCACTTCTAATCCGTTTAATGCTTTTAATGTTAGAATTCATTTCATTTTGTATTTTAGTACAAAGCATTTTAAACTTATCAAAAGTTTCGGATTTTTCTTTAAGAAAATATGTCTATGTAAATCTAGAGAAATCATCAACACAAACAAAAATGTATCTCTTTCCACCTAAACTCTCGGTTTGCATAGGACCCATGAGATCCATGTGGAGAAGCTCTAGGGGCTCCTTGGTGGAGAGATACTTGCCCTTTTTGTGCATGCTTTTAGTTTGTTTTCCTTGTTGGCAAGGTCCACAAATACCATTGGCTTTCTTCCCAAGCTTAGGGAGGCCACGCACACAGTCGAACTTTCCAAGGGTTCTTAAATCCCTAAAGTTCATGTGGCCAAGTCTTTCATGCCACAACTCTATTTGCTCATCCATGGACACATTGTTTGAGACTATTCTAACTTCAAGACAATAGCAATTGTCGCTAGATCTCATACCTTTCAATAAGGTTTGTCCATCGGGCTTTAGGATTGAGCAATCATCTTTACTAAACAAGACGGAATATCCTTCATCACTTAGATGTGAAATGCTTATTAAATTGGCTTTCAAGCCATCAACAAATAAAGCATCGGATAATGAGGGTAATCTGGGAACGGAAATGGTTCCTTTCCCTACAACTTTCTTTTTGGATCCATCACCAAAAGTGACATATCCTCCTTCCTCCATAACAAGAGTCTCGAAGAAACTCTTTGTAAGGTTCCCATTTGTTGATTGGCTCATTTCGTGGACAACCACATGTTGGGGTTCTTTGTAAGGGTAGCCTAAGTATCGGTCTTATTGTTCGAAGCCCTTTGAAGACCTCGTGTTGATAAGCACCGAAGGTAAATTTCTATGTGCTTACTTTTCTTTGAAGAGATTAGTTGCACACACACACTTAACATTCATTGCATATATGTGCATTCTCTTCATTTGTCACATTTCACACTTGCACTTATTTATTATATTTTGTTGTGTGTAATTGTGTAATTCGTTTCCCAATAACTTTCGGAAACGTCCGCGCATGCACTAGAATGTGCTTGGTTTAGCGCGAGGACCGCCTATGGAGAATGCCCTTGGCTTCTCCTTGGTTTTCACCTATCTAGGTGATCGGCGGCCTGGCCGCCGAATGAAACCGTCGTTTCAGTCCAGATTGGTCTGAAGCATTTCTGCCGTTAAGATCGGCAGTCACGACCGCCGTTCGAAACCGCCGTTCGAAACCGCCGTTCATACCTGATTGATTTTAATCTCTCTGTTTTGATTCGGCGGCCACGAAACCGCCTAATGAACCGCCGTTTTTGCTCTGTTCTTCACAAGCTCAATTTGGCGGTAATAATCGGCGGCCTGGCCGCCGATTGAAACCGCCGATCGGCGCGTTTATTTGAAACTTACTTAAACGACCACACTTTGATTTGGCCCCCTATATATATGCCACTTTGACTTTAGGTCAATTAAGAGAGTTCATATTCAGAATTCATACTTAGGATATTTTTCAAAGAGAAGAAAAATTCCAAGAACTCAATTCTTGATTACTCAAACACTTTTTCATGATCATCAATCATCATCTAGCATCATCCTTGATCTTCTAGATGTCATCTTGCATGGAATCTTCATCATACTTTGCTTGGTAAGCTTTTCACTAATATCTTACATGTTTTGTGTTTCTCTTATCTAGCAATCTCAATTAATTACTTGTTTGTTATTTTGTATGCTTTGGATACAATATTGAGATGAGTATGATGTATGTTTGAGAAGTTGTATTGTGCTAGCATATTAGGTTTTGTGCTTAATATTGATTAGCTAAACTAATTGACATGTCATTTAGTTTTGATATCTAGGATTGTTCTAATTGCATATTAATCATCTTAGATAAGCATATAGGGTTTCCCTTGCTCTATGTTGCATTTTGGATATTCATATATATTCACTTAGGGTTGTATTCTCTTCTAGAGAAAGTAAGTCTTGTGTGTAGCAACCGGGATTAGGTTGCTTAGATCGCAAGCAAATAGGACTAGGTTCACTCATACCGGGATTAGGTAGGTGTGTGATTACTTCCGGGATTAGGTTGTAATCGTTTGCACATTTAGTGGATTCGAGGTTCGAGTGTGGCTTACTTACATAGCCCGTGGTTTTTCCCGTGAGGGTTTCCACGTAAAAACCAAGTGTTGTTTTAATTTCCGCACCATATTACACTTGCTTGTTTATATTATCTTGAGGGCATTTTCGTAATTTTGACTAACACGAAAAATTGGGTAAAAAGCGTAAAATCTATTCACCCCCCCTCTAGATAGCTTTATACACACCGTGCTATAATTTGTTTCAATTGGTATCAGAGCGGGTTCCTAGACATACATAGGTGATCCTTGCTTATTTTGGTGTGTTTTGCATTTTGTGTGATTTTTGATCATTCATACATTTGCATTCATTTCATTCATTCATAAACACTATGAGTGGAAACGGTGGAAATGGTGGTGGCCACGAAGGAGCTTCTAGCACAAGGCCTCCACTTCTTACCGGATTGAACTATTCCCAATGGAAAGGGAAGATGGAATCCTACATATGCCAAATTCATGACCGTGCATGGATGGCGGTGGAAGACGGATATGATCTCCCTATGATGACTCCCGAGGGTGGAGGACAAGATGTTTTGAAGCCTAAGGCGCAATGGAACGTGCAAGAGTTTGAGGCTTCTAAGTGGAATAGGAAGGCTATGCATGCCATTATGTGTGCTATGGATGAGAATCAGTACAAGCTTATTCAGAATACTCAGATTGCCAAAGTGGCATGGGACATCCTTCTAGTTGCACATGAGGGAACCGAGGTGGTGAAGGAGTCCAAGCTTGAAGTCCTCTAAACTCAGTTTGAGCTACATAGGATGGGAGAGGATGAATGCTTCAATGACTTCGAAATCAAATTGATGGACATTGTAAATCAAAGCCATCAACTCGGAGACCCGTATTCGGATAGGAGAGTCAAGCAAAAAATTATGAGATCTCTCCCCGATAGGTTTGAATCTAAGGTGACGGCCATAGAAGAAAATAGTGGCTACATGGATATGAAGCCAAGTGAGGTGATTGGGCGTCTCCTTGCATATGAGTCTAGGAAGGCTCCTAGCACCACTACTCCTCCTAAGAAGTCTAAAGGAATAGCTTTGAAAGCATCTAAGGATGCAAAGGAGGCAAAGCATGAATCGGATGAAGACCTTGCCTTATTTGTGAAAAGGTTCAACAAGGTTATGGGGTTCAAGAAGAAGAAGGGATTTGGGTCAAGAGGACAAGATTTGAAGAAAAAGAGTTCCTTCAAGAAGTTTGAGCCTAGACAAGAGAGGACCGAAAGGAAAGGGGTCTGATGCTTTGAATGTGGTAGGATTGGTCACTTTGCCCCCGAATGTGCTAATCACAATGAAAAGAAGAAGAGCAAAGTGATGGCCGCCACTTGGAGTGGGAGTAGTAATGACTCCAATGAGGAAGGTGAGTCTTCAAGTGAAGAAGAGCTCATGGCTAACCTCCTAGCTTTTGCCTCCTCACATAAGAGCAAAAGTGGTAGTGAGAAAGAGGAAATGAGTCAAGAGGAAAATGACTCAAGTGAAGTAGAAAGTGACTCCTCTTCTAGTTCCAAAAAGAAATTTGTGGAGCAAAAGGTGCTTGCTAAATACCATGCCGAGTTCAATGATTTAGCACTTAAAAGCACAAGAAAGATTGAGAGGTTGAGAGAAGAAAACCTTGAACTTTCGGCTCACAATGACCACTTAAGTGAACAAGTGGAAAGATTGAAGAGGAGAGAGGATAAGTTAATTGAGGAGTTAGACTTATCCAAGAGAAGTGAAGAAGGCTTGAAGAGGGAACTTGTAGAAGTTAAAGGGTCCTTGGCTAGGATAGATTCTAGCACCAAGAAGCTTGATCATTTATTTGGTATTGGAAAGTGTCCAAGTGACAAGAGAGGTCTTGGGTATGATGATGGTAAGAGAATCTCAACCTCTAACAAGACCGTGTTTGTCAAGAGCTTGAAGAACGAAGAAACTTCATTTGTGCAACCTCCTAGGATGAAGTTAGAAGTAGGACAATGTTCTAATGCTCAAGTGAAAATGGGGCCAAGAAGGAAATCTCAAGCTCAACCCCCTAGGGTCCCTCAAACCAACACTCCTCCAAAATTGGCTCACAAAGGAAAGAGATCAATCATGCAACCTCAAGCTTGGAAGCAACCTAGACCGGTTCAACAACAAAGATGGATTGAACCCACTTATCCACAAAGACATGGACAAGCTCCCATACGTGCACAAAGGCAAGGTATGATTCCTTATTTCATCCCTATTTGTCACTTTTGTGGTTGTGATGGTCATATTAGACCAAATTGCTTTTAATATATTAAAATGTGTAGAAAACAAAGCATGATTGAAAAGAGAAAGAATAGAGCCAAGATGCATATTTCTAGGAATGAAAATATTGATTTGCATGATCCTAGAAATAGTAGAGCACATGTACCAAAGACCACTAGGAAAGCTAAAATTGTTGCTAAGTGGATTAGAAAGAATGAAAATGTTTGCCATGTTGCACAAATAGCCTTAAAGGCAAATTCTTCTAATATTGGGTACTTGGATAGTGGGTGCTCTAGGCACATGACGGGAAACAAGAGTTTCTTCGAGACTCTTGTTATGGAGGAAGGTGGAAATGTCACTTTTGGTGATGGATCCAAAAGAAATGTTAAAGGGAAAGGAACCATTTCCGTTCCCGGATTACCCTCATTATCCAATGCTTTATTTGTTGATAGCTTGAAAGCCAATTTAATAAGCATTTCACATCTTAGTGATGAAGGATATTCCGTCTTGTTTTCTAAAGATTTTTGCTCAATCCTAAAACCCGATGGACAAACCTTGTTGAAAGGCATAAGATCTAGCGACAATTGTTATTGTCTTGAAGCTAGTATTGTATCTAATCATGTGTCCATGGATGAGCAAATTGAGTTGTGGCATGAAAGACTTGGCCACATGAACTTTAGGGATCTACGGACCCTTGGAAAGTTCGAGTGTGTGCGTGGCCTCCCTAAGCTTGGGAAGAAAGCCAATGGTGTTTGTGGACCTTGCCAACAAGGAAAGCAAACTAAAAGCATGCACAAAAAGGGTAAGTATCTCACCACTAAGGAGCCTCTTGAGCTTCTCCACATGGACCTCACGGGTCCCATGCAAACCGAAAGTTTGGGTGGAAAGAGATACATTTTTGTTTGTGTTGATGATTTCTCTAGGTTCACATGGACATATTTTCTTAGAGAAAAATCCGAAACTTTTGATAAGTTTAAAATGCTTTGTAATAAACTTCAAAATGAAATGAACTCTAATATTAAAAGCATAAAATGGATTAGAAGTGACCATGGGAGGGAATTTGAGAATGCTACCTTTGAAACTTTTTGTAATGGTTTAGGTATCTCCCATGAGTTTTCGGCTCCTAGGACACCTCAACAAAATGGAGTTGTTGAGAGGAAAAATAGGGTCCTTCAAGAGATGGCCCGTGTGATGTTGCTTAGCAACAATGTCCCTAGGAACCTATGGGCCGAAGCCGTCAATACGGCTTGCTATATAGGAAATAGAGTCTTCCTAAGGCCCGGTACTAGAAACACCTCCTATGAGTTATGGAAAGGCAAGAGGCCAAATGTTAGCTACTTCCACACTTTTGGAAGCAAATGCTACATTTTGAATGACCGTGATCAACTTGGCAAATTCGATGCTAAGAGTGATGAGGGTATCTTTATTAGCTATGCCTTGAATAGTAGAGCCTATAGAGTTTTCAATTTAAAGACTCTAAGTGTTATGGAATCATCCAATGTCGTATTTGATGATACTAGGCTCAAGTCTAATGATCATGAGGAGGAGGTTATTTTTAGTGATGGTTCTCCTTTGGAGAAGGTTGTGGTGTCTCCTAATGTTGGGACATCTAATGTCAACAATGATGACACACAACCTATTGCTAGAGTTCCTCTCTTGGACTCTAAAGAACCCGCTCCATGGGTTAGGAAACTCCATGATAAAGAAGATATCATTGGAGAGGTAAATGAAGGTGTTAGGACTAGACGTCAACTTGCTAATCTTATTAGCTATACTTGCTACACCTCTCAAATTGAACCCAAAAAGGTTGAAGAAGCCTTAAATGATGAATTTTGGGTTCTTGCCATGCAAGAAGAGCTAAACCAATTCGAAAGGAATGAGGTTTAGACTCTAGTTCCTAGGCCTAAGACCACTAATGTCATAGGCACTAAATGGATATTTAGGAACAAATCCGATGAGGATGGCAACATAGTGCGGAACAAGGCTAGACTTGTAGCACAAGGGTACTCTCAAATTGAGGGTATCGACTTTGAGGAGACATTTGCTCCCGTTGCCCATCTAGAGTCTATTAGGCTTCTCTTGTCCATTTCTTGTGTGCACAAGTTCAAATTGCACCAAATGGATGTCAAGAGTGCCTTCCTCAATGGCTTCTTGCAAGAGGAAGTGTTTGTTGAACAACCCAAGGGGTTTGTGGATGCTCACCACCCCAACCATGTCTATCGCCTCAAGAAGGCACTATATGGGTTGAAACAAGCACCGAGGGCTTGGTATGAGCGCCTCACTCAATTTCTTGTTGACAATAACTACACAAGAGGTAGTGTTGATAAGACACTATTCATCAAGAGAGACAATGATGAGCTTTTCATAGGTCAAATATATGTGGATGACATAGTGTTTGGCTCCACCAACAACACCAAGGTCCAACAATTTGTTGATGTTATGTCTCATGAATTTGAGATGAGTCTTGTTGGTGAGCTTAATTACTTCCTAGGTTTGCAAATTAGGCAACTAGATAATGGGATCTTCATAACCCAAGCCAAATATGCCAAAAACCTTGTGAAGAAGTTTGGTCTTGAAAAAGCCAAACATTGTGACACTCCTATGAGCACCACTTTGAAGCTAAGCAAGGATGCTAGCGGTAAAAATGTGGACCAAACCTTATATCGTGGCATGATAGGGAGCTTGCTCTATTTGACCGCAAGTAGGCCCGATATATCTTTTAGTGTAGGAGTTTGTGCTAGGTACCAATCCGATCCCAAGGAGTCCCATCTCTCTTCGGTTAAGAGAGTCATTCGCTTTGTGAATGGGACTTCCAACTATGGGATTTGGTACTCATTTGACACTAATCCTAGTCTTGTAGGATATAGTGATGCAGATTGGGCAGGAAATTGTGATGATAGGAATAGCACATCGGGCGGTTGCTTCTTTCTAGGCAACAACTTGGTGTCTTGGTTTTGCAAGCAAAACTCGATTTCCTTGTCCACGGCGGAAGCCGAGTACATAGCCGCGGGGAGTGGATGCACTCAACTTATATGGATGAAGCAAATGCTAGTAGATTACGGATTCAACCAAGGTACTCTCACTCTCTTTTGTGATAACATGAGTGCCATTAATATTTCCAAGAATCCGGTGCAACATTCTAGAACTAAGCATATTGACATCCGCCATCACTTCATTAGAGAGCTTGTTGAAAATAAATGCATAGTACTTGAACATGTAGGCACTAATGATCAACTTGCGGACCTATTTACTAAACCCTTAGATGCTACTCGATTTAAAACTCTTAGTAGATCTATTGGGATATGTCTTGTGGAGTGATGTTCTATGATTGACCCCATATGGGGAACTCAAGCAAAGAGAGCTAGTTTGCATTCTTGTCACTTGCAAAAAATTTGAAATATCTTATGCCTCTTCTTTTAATTGCTTGAGTAAGCTTGGTTGCATATATGTATATATGTTTTCAATTCAATAAGTGTGAACCTTGCTTGTTTACAATCCATGTCATATTTATGTTCAAACATGCATTTTTGGACTAGGAGATGTATATAGGAAGTATGATTTGAATGACCTATGATTATCTCCATGACATGATGATTCTTTAATAACATGCTAATGTCAAATGAAAAAGCATGAAATTCATATAACATGCTCACATGAAAAGCATGAATTGATGATTGCATATTCTTAAAAATGCAAAACTTGTGTGAAAGCCTATGAGACTCAAAATGAATAAAGGATCTTGTATCCGTTCAAAGGAATTTATATTCCAAATGTCTCTCTTTCTTTATTGGTTGAACATGGCTACTATCATATGGATATTTATCCGGAAAAATCAAAAAGGGTGCAAAGTTGCTCATGCCATGTTTCGCTTATAAAGTTGGATATAGTTGCTCTTATATTAAAATCAATGTATTCTATATCCTTGCTTTACTCATGACATTGGTGAAATTGGTTTGAATTCCTATTAGAAACCTTTGTCATTTGGTTTGCCAAATACCATTGTATTTTGGACTTGAATGCTACATATCTTGTATGCAAAGCATGTTTGATTCACACATTTTCTCTCAAATAAATCTCCTTGTTTCTCTCCGATTAAATTGAGATGCATAAATTGACTTATATTAATTATGCATATCTTGCATGCTACTATCTCTCGTTACTATGAGTGACCCGGTTGGGGACTACTCCTTTGCCTATATCATGACAAAAAGGGGGAGTAGTATATGGTAAGGGGAGATGCAAATTGGTGTTGCAATTGTGCACATTGGGGAGATAACACATTGAGGGGGAATAACCCTTTGAGGGGGAGCATTGCATTTATCATACATTGCATATATTTTGTAATGTTGTGCCTAAATTCTAAAAATGCAAATGCTTGTTTTTGATATCACTTGATTAATCTCACATTTCACTTGTATTGGAAAACATAGAAATCTTATTTACAGGGCTTGATTATTCTACAAGAGATTGAAGACTTGAAGTTTTATTTTATTATCTCTTTATGTTGTAGAATATCATAGTTGTCCCGTAGTTTCTATTTCTTTGTGAGGAATCAATGTGAGTGGTGGTTTTGTCACGAAATAGCCAAAGGGGGAGATTGTAAGGTTCCCATTTGTTGATTGGCTCATTTCGTGGACAACCACATGTTGGGGTTCTTTGTAAGGGTAGCCTAAGTATCGGTCTTATTGTTCGAAGCCCTTTGAAGACCTCGTGTTGATAAGCACCGAAGGTAAATTTCTATGTGCTTACTTTTCCTTGAAGAGATTAGTTGCACACACACACTTAACATTCATTGCATATGTGTGCATTCTCTTCATTTGTCACATTTCACACTTGCACTTATTTATTATATTTTGTTGTGTGTAATTGTGTCATGTTATTGTGTAATTCGTTTCCCGATAACTTTCGGAAACGTCCGCGCATGCACTAGAATGTGCTTGGTTTAGCGCGAGGACCGCCTATGGAGAATGCCCTTGGCTTCTCCTTGGTTTTCACCTATCTAGGTGATCGGCGGTTATGATCGGCGGCCTGGCCGCCGAATGAAACCGCCGTTTTAGTCCAGATTGGTCTGAAGCATTTCTGCGGTTAAGATCGGCGGTCACGACCGCCGTTCGAAACCACCGTTTCAAGACCTGATTGATTTATCTCTCAGTCTAATTCGACGGTTGAATCGGCGGTCATGAAACCGCCGTTCAAAATCGCCGTTCATACCTGATTGATTTTAATCTCTCTGTTTTGATTCGGCGGTTGGGATCGGCGGTCACGAAACCGCCGAATGAACCGCCATTTTTGCTCTGTTCTTCACGAGCTCAATTCGGCCATCATAATCGGCGGCCTGGCCGCCGATTGAAACCGCCGATCGGCGCGTTTCTTTGAAACTTACTTAAACGACCACACTTTGATTTGGCCCCCTATATATATGCCACTTTGACTTTAGGTCAATTAAGAGAGTTCATATTCAGAATTCATACTTAGGATATTTTTCAAAGAGAAGAAAAATTCCAAGAACTCAATTCTTGATTACTCAAACACTTTTTCATGATCATCAATCATCATCTAGCATCATCCTTGATCTTCTAGATGTCATCTTGCATGGAATCTTCATCATACTTTGCTTGGTAAGCTTTTCACTAATATCTTACATGTTTTGTGTTTCTCTTATCTAGCAATCTCAAATAACTACTTGTTTGTTATTTTGTATGCTTTGGATACAATATTGAGATGAGTATGATGTATGTTTGAGAAGTTGTATTGTGCTAGCATATTAGGTTTTGTGCTTAATATTGATTAGCTAAACTAATTGACATATCATTTAGTTTTGATATCTAGGATTGTTCTAATTGCATATTAATCATCTTAGATAAGCATATAGGGTTTCCCTTGCTCTATGTTGCATTTTGGATATTCATATATATTCACTTAGGGTTGTATTCTCTTCTAGAGAAAGTAAGTCTTGTGTGTAGCAACCGGGATTAGGTTGCTTAGATCGCAAGCAAATAGGACTAGGTTCACTCATACCGGGATTAGGTAGGTGTGTGATTACTTCCGGGATTAGGTTGTAATCGTTTGCACATTTAGTGGATTAACCAACAAAGGTGAAAACCAAGGAGAAGCCAAGGGCATTCTCCGTAGGCGGTCCTCGCGCTAAACCAAGCACATTCTAGTGCAAGCGCGGACGTTTCCGAAAACTATCGGGAAACGAATTACAAGACAACAAGACACAATTACACACAACAAAATATAACAAATAAGTGCTAGTGTGAAATGTGACAAGTGAAGAGAATGCACACATATGCAATGTATGTTAAGTGTGTGTGTGCAACTAATCTCCTTAAAGAAATGTAAGCACGTAGAAATTTACCTTCGGTGCTTATCAAGACGAGGTCTTCAAAGGGCTTGAGCAATAACACCGATACCTAGGCTACCCTTACAAAGAACCCCCAACATGAGGTTTGTTCACGAAATGAGCCAATCAACAAATGGGAACCTTACAGAGAGCACTTTTGAGCACCTTCAAAGCCAAGGTATCAAGACTCCATTTTTATGACTCAAAACACAAAAACCCATCTTTCTTGCATGTTTGATATGTCATCTAGGATGTTCTAGTTTGATTTTCTTTAGGGTTTCATCTTTGCTTACATGACTTGTAGTTAGAACATCATTTGCATTCTTCACATGTTCTTTCACTACAAGATAGCTTCTTTATTTCATGACTTGTCTCAAGATAGCTTCTTTATGACTTGAATAGGTTCAAGATAGCTTCTTTATTGTGTTTGTGAGTTGTATTGTGGTAGACATTGCATATAGGACCTTGTTTGCTAATTTAGCTATGTTATATGAATGTCATCTAGCAAAATGTTATCTAGGAATGTCTAACATGCTCATCCATGCCTAGATAAGCTTGAATGTCTAACCCTGCATTTTAGCATCTTGAATATTGCATATATTCACCTTAGGTTGTGTTATTTCTTCACTTTAGAGACAAGTCTTGTATTTGCCATTGGTAGAGTGCAAGCATTGGACTAGATTCACTCTTGAAGGCCTGCGGGTAGTATTGGTAGATTAGTCACCGTTTAAGGTTTGACGTGGTCAACCTAGGTTGTAATTGCCCTTACAATTAGTGGATTGAGGTTCGTGTGTGGCGCACATAACAGCCCGTGGTTTTTCCAGTGTGGGTTTCCACGTAAAAACTCAAGTGTTATTTATTTTCCATATTTTTCACTTGCTTGTTTTTCTTTGACTAGTTAGGGGTTGTTCATAGAAAATTGACTAATCACGAAAATTGGTAATAGTTGATTAAAATCTATTCCCCCCCCCCCCCCCCCCCCCCCTTCTAGATTATATTAGGCACGCTTAATATATATTTTCAACAAACACAAGTGCTAATCCTAGATTTGTTCAATAAGAGGATCTAAGCACATTTGAGGATTATTAATCATAAAATACATCAATCAATTCACAAATAATCCTAGATATCAATCTAATCACAATACAACTCTCAAGCATGTGAAAAACTTAGAATCTAAGAAACTAGTTCACATATGTCTCTAATTAGCCTTTTGATTAAGATTGATTATGAAGCTATCTTTCTCTATAGCATTCATAATACATACACATACATATAGAAGAAGAAACCCCAAGGTAATTGAAGGTTATAAAAGAAGAAATCCCAAAGATATGAACACTACCTTGGATTTTCGAGCTGGTTCAGTTTTCTGTGTTCAACCACCAGAAACGTCGATCAAACAGCTGCCAAATCACTTGGAAAAGGTAGAGGACTCGATTACGAACAATCTCCAACTTGAATCACTCAATTTTGAGTTTGTATGAGAACGATATGATGATTTGAAGATGAGAAAAAATTGGAGAGAAATTCTGACGAGATTTCAAGTTTTTCTTCTTGAAAATAAAATGGAAGGAATGGTGAGGATTTAAAAGGAAAAGAGAGAAGTAAGACATGAGCCAATCAGAGGCTGCCATGTCAGCACCCCGTGTTAGGTGCGTGGGCCACACGGGACAAGAGGGGTGTTCTGGCCGTGGGTCCCACGGGCTCCACACGGGGTGGCCTATGCATGGCCTTTGGCCATGCTTGCCTCTCGCGCGCTCCCTCACATTCTTTAGCCGTATCTTGGGCATCCGAACTCTGATTTTGAATCCGTTTTCGGATTACAAACTATGACTCCCTCATGCATGACTGTAACTACAAAACTTTGAAAAATGGTTGAGAAATCATCTCAGAAAATGATGATGAACACAACTCAACGAATAAGAATGAAAAGTAGCGTAGCTACATCGTTTGGACTCGAAACTAAGTGAACGAGTAACCGAAACGACCGGAACTCAATAAGGAATCATAACAGAACACAGTCAAGTCCAAATAAAAAAATATGGAAACATACAAACACAAAGACACACACATATGCTATTTCCTAGACATAGTCCTAGAACATGCAATAAGCAAAGATTGTCAAGATAGTATAAATGCATGAGCATACATTATCAAGTGTGTGAAAGTGATATATAAATGATGTGTAACCATGAAGGAACACACAAGGATGCCATGTGTATGTGTGCCTAGCCTTGTAAGAGATATGAGGTCTTATATTACTTTTGACGATCGATGAAGCACATATCTCTTTGAAGCCGGCATCTTGCATGAATTACGGCCAAGACTTTCTTTGTCTTCTTAAATCTTCAACACATGGACCACTAAACATTACAAGAGAAACACATTTTGATATGGAATACATGCCAACACAAACTAAAAACCTAACAGAACCCGCTCTGATACCAATTGAAACAAATATTATACTTGTGTGTCTAATAATACAACCTAGATGAGGGGTGAATGGGTTGTTAATCCGTTATTACCAAACATTTCAGATTAGTCAATATTACAAATATAACCCCAATTCACCAAACAACAAAATTAAGTATTAAATGTGGAAATTAAAGAACATTTGATTTTTACGTGGAAACCTTCAACAAGGAAAAACCACAGGCTGTTATGTGCACCATACACAGTCAACGAAATCCACTATATGAAAATACGGTTACACCCTCAAGTGATTCTCAAACTCTCACCCTAGATAACCTCAGGCTATGGACACTACCACTCACCACTCTTGGTTCAATCCCTAATGATATCCCCTAATACACTACTCTTGGCGTGAGCACCCCCTAGTCTACCCGCAGGCCTTTTACAGTGGCACTTGACCAATTGCTTGAGCACTAAGCCACCTTAGTCACACAAGACTTGCTTTTCAGTGAAGAGATCAATAAACACCTATGTCAATATGCAATGATATCCAATATGCAATTAATGCTAGGTTACACTAAATGCTTATCTAGGATTAAATGATGACAATAAAATCAATCCTAGATATCAAAGTTTGCTATATGACATGGCATAAAGCATAGCTATGTGAAGGATAACCAATCCTAGATACAATAGCTATCACAAACAATCTCAATTATTTTAATGAGATAAATTAGCTAGATGGTAAATAAACATGAAAACCTAGCTATCACAAAACAACTCAATCAACACATAATCTCAATCTTGTAAGTAGAAATTAATCTAAAAGCATACAAGTTATAAATGAGATAAATTGCTAAGTAAAAACACTAAGATTAGATGAAATTAGTGTTCAACTTACCACAACATGTGTGTTGAAGAAGACCATGCATAGATACATCCTAAATGATCCTAGATGATGTTTAGGTGAAGTTTGATGCACATGGAATTGAGTTTGTGTAATCAAAGATGAGTTCTTGGATGATTTTCTCTCTTGGAAAATACTCTAAGTTAAAAATATGATTTTGAACTCTTTTTTTCGACCAAAGGACAAATAGGCATATATATTATAATATATATATATGATGTCCAATTGAAGCTATGTCGTTTTGGAATTTTTTCAAAAAATTTCCCCGTAAACCATTGTACGTACGGTGGCTTTTGGGTAAGTTACTGGTGGTTTTAAAAACCAATCAGGTGCCCACTATACATAGGGCAAGTGAAGAGCGGTTTGGGTGCGACAGTGCATCAGCTCCAGCTTCAAGCGCCTCAAAACATGACCAAATGACATCAAAACCTTTCGTATGATATATCATTGGAAAGGTATGGATGTCTACTTTCTACTCCTTTTTATGGAATGATATTTAAATTTCTATAGAAAAGGTTATGGTCAATAGAGTGACCAAAGGTTAGAAATAGACAACAACAAAGTTGCCCTGTTTTGGTGGTTACTTTGGAGATTTCAAAACCAATCCAAACTGTCATGAAATATTACGAATAATATACCGTTGGAAAGGTATGGTGTGTAGTTTGTCCAGAATTTTACAAAACTCAATTTTAATCTTTTTATAAAAAGTTATGGTCACAAGACCATACAAAGGTCGGTTTTGAAAAAACATTTAAAACATTGAAATCCAATCTTTTGAAACTAGACACTTTACTCCAAACAACCAAACCAAAACTAACACTTATCCAAGAGAAGAATAGGACTTTCTCAAATGGTTAACCATCATGCTAAGACATGCACACCATTGTGCAAGCACGGACGTCTCTGATTACTCAAATGGAAACGAATTACTAGACACTATCACATAACAAAATCCAACAAAGATGTGAAAGTGTGAAGTGTGAGAAATGCACACAAGAATTGAAGCACAAATGCAAGATGAATAAAACATGAATGAAAAAGTGTGTGTGTGTGTGCAACTAATCTCTTCAAGAGGCAAGTCGAGTGATTTACCTTTCGCTCTTGCTGTTGAAGTCACCGGGGATGCTTGGAAGCTTGCCAATGAGGACATAAGCTACCCATTACAAAATCATCCCCATGTGTGGTTTGTCAACGAAATAAGCCTATCAAAATATGAGGTCCTTACATTGAGGTTCTGTCATGAACTTCTATATGGAGGCCACTACAGTTCTAGAAAGGCAGCAATGAAGGTTCTTCATTCGGGCTTTCTATTGGACATCCTTGTTCAAAGATGCCTATCACTTCTGCTTACAGTGTGACTGATGTCAAAGAACATGGAACATAGGAATGAGGAATGAGATGCCACGGTTCGGTCAAATGGTATTCGAGATTTTTAACATATGGGGGATCGACTTTGTGGGACCCTTCCCACCTTTAGACAAAAACATCTACAATCTGGTAGCCGTGGACTATGTTTCGAAATGGATTGAAGCAATAGCCACAAAGACCAATGACAGCAAGGTAGTTATGAAGTTTGTGAGGAGTGTGATCTTCTCAAGGTTCGGGACTCCACGTGCCATTATTAGTGATGGGGGTAGTCATTTCTGTAACAAGGTATTCACCACACTTCTGAAGAAATATAGTGTGAATCATAAGGTTGCAACCCTCTACCATCCTCAGACTTCCGGTCAAGTAGAAGTCAGTAACAGACACATCAAGCAGATACTGAAAAAGATAGTGAACGCAAGTCGGAAGGACTGGTCGTTCAAACTAAATGACACCTTGTGGGCTTATAAGACTACGTTCAAGACTCTGATTGGGATGACACCATATTGTCTAATTTTTGGAAAAGCTTGCCACCTACCGGTAGAATTACAGCACAATGCTTACTAGCACTTTAGAAGATGAATTGTGATCTGACCGAGGCAAGAGAGGAGCGAAAACTTCAACTGAACGAGCTTCAGGAACTTAGAGATGAGGCATATGAGAATGCCAATATTTATAGAGAAAATACCGAAAGAATGCATGACAAGAACATAATCCTGAAGGATTTACATCCGGGCATGCTGGTCCTTCTGTTCAACACTAGGTTGAGGTTGTTTCCTGAAAAGCTTAGATCAAGATGGTACGGCCCTTATAGAATACTCCAAGTGTTCCCACATGGAGCTATCGAGTTATTGAATGAGAAGAACGGGGATACGTTCAAAGTGAACGGATATAGAGTAGAACCGTACTTATAAGGAATGGACGAAGTAAGAATACTAGAACATGTAGTGCTTACAGAACCATAGAGCTCTCATGCATCTTGCTAAGACGGTAACTCTAGCGCTTGGTGAGAGGCACCACACCTAGGTAAATATTCTTGTAATTACCAATTTTAAGTAGTTTAGTTATAAGTAAGTATTTAGTTGTATATTTTTGTATCAAGCATTTGCATATGATTTTGTTGTAGTATTTGTGCTATGCAAATTTTAGGATTGAAATAGGAAAAATAGTAGGAACAAGTTGGCAAAAGCAAGAGTCGCGGATTAGGTTCGTGAGTCAATTCTAGGGAAGGAGAAAGAACACACCCGTGGAATGGCTCTAGAGAGCTCAGCAACTTTTTACCGCTAGAACAAAAAAGCGAGCCAGAAGAAATGATCTTTCAAAGGGAGATGAGGATAGTTTGCAGGTTCAATCCACGAGATTAATCTCGCCAACCAGAAGCAACAAATTCATGAGATAATGGAAGGCATTCACCATGGTTTCCATCCAGCGGGAACAAACCCGCTAGCCAAGGCACTAAGGTCACCCATTAGTGAGCGACTTCGTATATAGAGCAATGACCTGCGGTACCAAACCCGCGGCGAGCCTCAAGAGGTATCACATTCTATCCTACCCAATATGCATGCTTGTTTTATTTTGTTATTTTTATTTAGATCTAAGAGTGTGAATATATTGTGCTTAGATCTTAGGAATTGTTTTGATTTTATTTTTAATCTTTTTGGTAACTATCTCTAAACTCTAGATAGCCTTGTCCACAATAACATTGGGGATAATGTTTGGTTTTGGTTTGGGGGTGTGGGACAACTTTTGTCGTATTATTTTTAGTTATATATGTGTGTAGTATATAGTATTTAAGTGATTAGGAAAATTTTCAAATCACTAACAAAACGCAGTAAATTTTGAAATTTTTTTTTTTTTTGAGTTGTTTATTTTTTTGTGCAAATAGGAACATGTCATTCTATGATTTGAAATCTAAGTTTTGACTAGTATGCATGCCATCTAAGTTGTTGCACAACTATAAATATGCTTGTACAGTGCCAATCTTCAGATGTTGAGGTAAATGAACCTTAGACTTGTTGTTCCTATTAGAATTGTGGAGACTACCCGTGTGAGACAGTGAGCCTTAACCATCATTTGAGAGGGTTAATATATTCTATTCTTAAAAAGCACTTTTCAAAACTAGAATTGCATTGAGATCTCATTCATAAAGTATTTAGTATTGATTATTATAGAACATGAAAATTATGTGGACTGCTTGTGCGACTTGTATTCCCCTGATAGATAGACTAGCAGATATGATTCTAGGCATGTGTGTACTTAACTAATATATTTCGAAGCACTGTCCTTATCAAATGTGTGCTCCAATTGCCAATTTGAGGCCAAACACAAACCATTCACTTCATCACCACATATTATCCATGCACATCAATCATATGGAATCTTTAGTTGTTGATCATAGGTTTTGCATAATTTATAAGTGCAATTATTTAGCTCAAATATGTAAATAGCATGTACTCAAGCGATGATAAAGAAATGTGCAATATAGAGGCTAATTGTTGTAAGTTCTTAATTGCTCGGTGTGTTTATCAATATAAAGCTAGAAGGGGGGGTGAATAGATTTTATCTAATTATTACCCAATTTTCGCGTGCATGTCAATTTTACGAAAATACACCTAGCAAGTCAAAGATACATACAAGTGTAATAAGATGCGGAAATAGTAAATGACACTTGATGTTTACGTCGAAAACCCAACCACTGGGAAAAACCACGGGCTGTATAGTGCGCCACACTCGGAACTCGAAATCACTAATTGAAATGAAGTTTACAACCTATGTAGACCTCGTCTAACACTCCGGTCTGTAACCCCTCACTTCTACCCATCGAGCCTTTATTAGCAACCCTATTCCAATTTGCTCGATCCTCGTAGTCACTACTTGTAATGATGTTTACAGCCTAATCCCGGTCTGTAACCCACCACTACTACCCGCAGGCCTGTAATAGCAACCCTAGACCAAGACTTCAATCTCTCAATAGAGATGCACAACCCTATGTGAATATGTATGAATATTCAATTAACAAACAAGGCTAGGGAACCTTAGATGCTTATCTAGGATGATGAGATAATCAATTTAAATCAACCCTAGATATCAATTGCTAAATGACATGTCAAATAGCTTAGCTAATCAAGATTAATTAAAAACCTAATTAGCTATCACAATACAACACTCAATCAATTCATCACAATTAATTCTCTTTTCTTGTATTTAGCATATGATCTAAAACTTACAAGTAAATTAAAAGAGATGGCTTGGTAGTAAAAATATTACAATAAAATGAACTTAATCAAAATCTTACCAAGCAAGTTGTGATGATGCAAATCCATACATAGATGCACTCTATATAGACATAGAAGATGCAATATGAAATTTGATGCACAAAGGATTTGATTTGAGTGGTTAAAGATGAGTTCTTTGTATTTTTCTTTTCTTGAAAAATATTCTAAGTATGAAATCAGATTATGAACTCTTGTTATTGACCTAAAGTCAAAGTGGCATATATATAGGGTGTCAGGATGAAGTGTGGTCGTTTTGATAAGTGACACCACAATTTTGCCATGGGCGCTCTACGTAGAGCGCTTTGTAGAGCCCCCTTGCTCTGTTCTTGTGAGAAAACAGAGGGGCGCTCTACGTAGAGCGCTTTGTAGAGCGCCTCCAGAGGGGTCGCTCTACGTAGAGCGCTTTGTAGAGCACCTCTACAGCGCTCATACAGCGACCGAATTAAATCGATCAGGTCTGTACAGCGCCCAACGGGGGCTGTTCGTAGAGCGCTTTTGTAGAGCGCTTTTGGGAGCGCCCATTGTAAAAATGCAATCCTAAGTCTAAGCATGACAAGGCAATTGGATATGCAAGATGCAATCAAACTAACATGCAAGAAGAGATGTTAATGAACATTAATGCACAAAAATAAGACACACAACATACAAGTATTAAACATATGCATGAGTTGTGAGTGTGTGCAACTATCTCTTCAAGACAAGTAAAGCACATAGAATTTTACCTTTGGTGCTTATCAACCTTGAGGACATGAGAGGGTCTAGAACTTGAATATCCATCACTTAAGCTACCCTTACATACAATCCCCAACACGTGGTTTGTCCACGAAATAAGCCAATCAACAAAACGGGAATCCTTACAATTGTAAAATAGTTCAAAATAAAACACTAAAGCAATAGTACCTAATTGACTAAATACTCGAAATTGAGTACTGATCGGACCAAATATGGTACGATTTTGTACCCTTATTCCCTACTCTTTGTGCTTAATTCTCGGGCATTTCCCCGTATTTAATGTTGCAAAATCAAGTGTTTCAGGTTTATGAGGTCTCAAAGGAAATTGTGAAAAAGAAGAAGAACTTAGTATGAAAGAAGAGCATAAAGACATGAAGCAGGGCATTCTCACCACTTGCTAAAGAAAGGTCGCCAGTTGGTCGCCCTAGGGTCGCCATGGCGACAGAATGGTTTGTAAAATCACCATTTGGTCGCCCCAGGGTCGCCATGGCGACATACCACATTTCTCCAAGAAAGTACATCAGGTGTGGTCCATTTGCATGTCGCCAGGGCGACATTCAATGGCAAATGGCGACCTCCTCCCAAATTTCATAGTATCGCCATTTACAAAGGGCGAAAAAGATGATACTCATAGCGACAATGGGATCTTAGAATGCGTAACAGTATGTCGACATGAGGTCGCCATGGTGACACAAATAGCGACATTCCCGCCACATCAGCTTTGCAAGAGATTTTCAGCACAAATATCAAGCCAGTAAAAATATCTCTCTTCTATGAGTTTGAACTAGAGAGAAATATACAGAGTTTTAGAGAGAACACTTTTTACTTAGTATTATAGACCTAGATTTTCTTCCATGACTCCCACTTCCAAATTCCTCCATTCTCAACACCAAATCTATCCTACCTCACCAAAATCATTTCTCTCTCACCATATTTTCTTCACCTTATTACCTTAGTCACACACCATTTGTCACTCATAACACTAGTACATAAGGAGCATCTAAGGAGGGAAAGAATTGAGCATTAAAGAAGGTGACCTATGGGTGATTTCCTCATTATTTACTCTCTTTTCCTATTTGTAACTATGTGTAGCTAAAACCCCCAATCTAGGGGGTTGGTGTTAGAAACATTTGGACTTAGGGTTGTTTGACTATATTTTAATTGAATCTCTATGTATTTTCTATTTATTATATCTTTAGATTCTTGTCACTATATGATTGATTTGTATATCAACCTATTAATCATAATCTTGCTAGAATAATCTATTTTATAATCACTTTGGAATGACAACCTTATTTGATTAAAGAATTCAATAAATAGGATGGATTATTGTAGGAAATACCAACCACAATAATCCAAACCTTGTTGTGAGGTTAATCCATTTGAGATTGGTTCTTTATGATAGTTTAAAAAGCACCCTTAATCCATTTTCAACTTCACTAATCCTCTAGCGTATCTCTTAATTGAATTCACCCACTTCTCTTATTTTAGATTGTTGAGATTCTATTTTCCCTATCACTTTTATTACTTTTACTTGTTGCATATTTTATGGTATTTTAAACCACCCACTATACACTTATTATGATTTATATTATCGCAATCTTAGATTAGTTAATCAACCTAACCATTACTTCATTTCCCTATGGAACGAATCCAACTTACCATTATTACGTTTCATATCCTAAAAGGGATTCCCAAGTGGTAAAACATTATTTTCCTACAAGATCACACATATATTTATATTGTTTTGATGTGCACAAATGACCTCATCAAAAAATGGCGCCGCTGCCGGGGAACATGGTAGCAATTGTTAAGTTGATTAACTCTTCTACGTAGTTTAGATAGTTAGTAATTATTTGGAATATATTATTTTTGTTTGTTAATTGTTCATTGTTCTTTTTTACTTTTTTTGTTTTGTTTTGTGTTTTCTTTCTTTTATTTTATTTTCAGGAGTACAGGTGTATGCACGGTAGGAGATCCTTAGGAAAAGGATTATACCCACCATTGGACGGTACTAACCGTATTGAAAGAACTGTAAGAGAAATTGAAGAGACTCCTAGACAAGCTATGAGTACAGAGGGACAGGACCATAGGACGGTAGAAGAAGCTCCTCCTAGGGAAGAGTGACGGAAGAGACTCCTACTAACCAATGCCAAAGGATGACCATGGGGGAGTACTCATTACCTGCAATTGGGAACCAACCTTCACCAATTGTTTTGGATCCAGTTGCAAGGGGATATGAGCTAAGGACTATGCACGTGAACCTCTTACCTTCATCCTATGGGAAGTTGAATGAGGATTGTTTGCAATTCATGAAGGAATTCAGTGCTATCATTGAGACATTCCCAATCATGCGCCTAACTAGGGAGCAACTACACATGAGGTGTTTCCAGTATTCCCTAAAGGACTTGGCAATGAAGTGGTTAATGGGGCTTAGGCTGAGGTCTTTAACAAGCTGGAGTCAGATTTGCAGGGTGTTCTTCGATAGATTTTTCCCGGCTAGGAAGGCTAAAGAGCTTAAGGTAAGGATAGCAGACTTCAGTGAGAGTGAAGGGGAGCTTTTTCACTAGTCATGGGAGAGGTACCAACTCCTTTTGGCTCAATGCCCTCCTCACATGTTCACGGATGAGTACAAGGTATCTTGCTTCCAAGGTGGTCTCACTCGTTTCTCTCAAATATTGGTGGATAATGCTTGTGGAGGCTCTTATGACACGAAGACCGCCACTGAGATATATGAGATATATGAGATGTTAGTACAAAACTCTCAACAAAGGAATGCTAATAGTGTTTGAGGTGGAAGGTTTGATGTGAGTGCTAGCATGGAGACCACTATTGAGATCTCTAGGATGAATAAGAAGATGGAATCCTTAACATCTTACATTGAGAGCACGGGATTTCCCAAGACCGGAGTGAAGATACTAGGAAGACAAGAGGCAAGCCCTAGCAATCAATTTAGTGATAGTGAGGGATTCACTGACATGAATCAAGGACAAGAACAGGAGGAGGTACAAGCTATGGGTTTCCAAGTTCAAGGGAACAACCCCTACTCAAACACTTTCAACCCAAGATTCAGAAACCATCCAAATCTCTCTTGGTCCAACAATAGCAATGTATTGAACCCACAACCTAGGAATCAACAAGGAGGATACCAACAAGGCGGAAACAATCAAGGCAGATACCGTCAACGGGAGCAACAAGGTGGATATCAACAGAGTGGATATCCATAAGGAGGAAACCAATGGGTAGGAAATTAATGGAACAACAACAACAATGCTCAGTCTAGCTCGTATCAACCTCGCCGTAATGTAGATGAAGAAATGAGAGGGATGATGCAAGGCTTCCAAAGGGCCGAAAACACACTGACAAACTTCATGCAAGCTAGTGGCCAAAGGTTTGGCAACTTAGAGGCATCGTTTCGGAAGTTGGAAACTCAAATGGGGCAAATTGCTGAAGCCCTCCAAAAACAAGAAAAGGGGAAGTTTCCTAGTCACACCGAACAAGCCAAGGAAGGGAATTTTGTCAATAGGGACGGAGTTAGAGATGAGGCAATGATGTTTGAAAAAGCTTTCCAAGCAAAGGTAGATGATCCAGGAAGTTTTGTGATCCCCATATCGGTTGGAAAGAGTGAAGTATTAAAGGGAATGCTTGATTTGGGTGCAAGCATTAACATGATGCCTTTGGCATTATATGAGAAGTTAGGATTGGTGGGACTAGAACCAACTAGGAAAAAGCTTATGTTGGCGGATCGAACTTCTCGATCACCATATGGAGAGATAAAGGATGTACCTATTCTTGTAGATAGAATAGTGGTTCCTACTGATTTTGTGGTGTTAGACATTAAAGAGAAATCAAATGATGTAGTGAGATGGCAAGTTTTGCTAGGTAGACCTTTTATGGCTACCGCTCAGATGAAGATTGATGTGTGCTAAAGGAGAGTCGTGATGCACTCATCTGAGAGCTAGCTTGAGCTTGATCCCTGCACTTGCAACAATGATTTAAAGAGCATTGGGAGTTGCAATATGGTGGATGTGCAACCATCAGAGGTAAAAAGAGGAAAGGTGAGCAACTTGGTTCAATTGTATGAGAAGAGTAGCCAAGAAGATGAGGAGAGTATAAGCGATTCTGAGATTGAAGGACTCAAGAACACTAACCTAGAACTTATGCTTGAAGTGGAGATGCTTAAGGTAGAAAAGTTTGCTCTTGAAAGGAAAGTGGAAGACCTTTTAAAGAAGATTCACAAATGGAAGAAGGTCAACAGAACCCTTGCATTGGAAAATGAGTTAATTGTATAAGAACTTGAAGATTTAGCCAAACTCATTGAAGAATTTGAGGAGGAATCCTCAATGAAGATGAGAAAGACCCTTATGAGCGTAGAAGCTAAGAACAAGGCATTAGATGAAGTCAAAGAAGAGTTGAGCAAGAAAGAGTTGGCATTGAAGATTGCCAAGGTGAAAGAGTGTGATCATTTGGTGGAGATAGACCGAATGGACCAAGCAATTAAAACACTTACCATGGAGGGCCACTCCAATGCTCAAACTCCAATGAAAAAAGGGAGAATTCCTTTCTCTTCCCTATCTTGTTATTTTTGTCATAGGAAGGGTCATATTAAATCTAGGTGTTTTGAATTTTTGAAGCATGCTAATTATGAAAGAACTCAACCTAGGATGAGGCCTAATCATGTCAATAAAATTTGGGTTAGAAAGGGATTAGTGGACAAAGTCCGGGTTGGACCTAGAGACCAATTTGGGTAGTTAAGAGAAAGATGAATGAATGCTTGGTTGACCCTCATAATGAGCATCACGGTCTGAATTTGCATAATAGGATACGCTAGTGCAGGCTTGCAATTGTACATTTTATGCTTTGAATAAAGTTTGTGTGTTTTATTTTAGCTCTTGTTGTTTGTCTTTTGCTTGTTTAATTTTTAATTAAGTGTTCCAATTTCCTTGTTAGTATGTTGTGAAATATGAACTTATGTTGTGTTTGGTGAAATTTGCAGAAAACAGGTCCAATTTGCAGAAAAGTGATTGTCGCCAGAAGGTCGCCATGGCGACCAAAAGGGACAAATGGCGACCACATGCAACAAGCACCAGACCTGATCGAAGTCGCCATGAGGTTGCCATGGCGACCGAGTGGACAAATGGTGACCTAGGGCAATCATCATATAAGTGTTCACCGCTAAATCACAAACGCCATACAAAAAACAAAAAACAAAAAACAAAAAAAAAGCGTCCCCTCTCAAACTTTCTCAACTTCTCAAGCCGTGGCACGCACGTAGTCATCAAAATTGGTAAGCAATCACTCTAGTTCTTCAATTTTTCCATTCACAATCATCCTACATTGCATCTAGATACACTAGGGGTGGTTTTGAGTTTGATTTGAAGTGAATAGTGCCTAGGATTGGATTTCTCTAGTGGTATTGTGCATATTGGAGGTATTGAGACATTGAGATAATATTTGTGATTGATTGTGGAGATTGGAGAGTGTGGTTTTGTCAGTTAAGCGCCATGGTGCTGTCGATTTTAGTTAGAGACTCAATGGCTCCCAAGATGAAATTGTCGAACAAGGGAGGAAAGGGAAGTAAGCCGAAGAAGACGGTACCAGAATACACACTGAATAAGGATTTTCAGGACCGAATGGACACATTTAGCGAAAAGAAGATTTGGCCTGAGAGGGGAATCAATTTGGAAAATTTGGTGAATACCCCCATTCCAATGACAGTGAATGACATGGGATGGGGAGGTTTAGTAGCTACTCCTCCTTATTACAGTGAGAGACTCGTAAGGGAGTTTTATGCAGGCATGAACCTCGATAAGTTCATGAGAGGTGGTCCAGTCTTGGTCAGAGGGGTTCCCGTCTTCTTGAATGCTGCGGACATTAACATCTACTTTGGGACCACATTGTTAGAATTCGAAGGGTTACGAGAACGCATGGTGGAGGGGATTCCCAAGAATCCCTTGTATGTGAAAAACTCGATAGACTTCACAAACACTTTGACAATCATTCCTATGACGATCTGGATGGCTAAAAGATACGCTCTCAAACAGTCCAACTTGAAAATTGAGCCCGCATTTTGGCATATCTTCCTAAACTCCTCACTTAGGCCGGTTTCCCACAGGTCTACAGTTCCTTTTGAGGCAGCTCGGATTTTACATTGTATCATGGAAAGGCAGCCCATTGATGTGGGAATTATAGTGAAGATGGAGATTCAGAGGATTAGGCGAAATGAGTCAGAGTCAGATATTATTCCTTTTCCATGCCTGATTACAAAGGCGTGCAGATTGGCAGGTGTGGATTTATCTAGGGATGTGCTTAAACCCCATGTATCTTATATGGATTTAATTACATGGCGTCGCTTGCTAAGCAATCGTGGAGATTTACCAACTACTGGGAGGCGGAAGAGAGTGCACAGATCTGAGACCGACATGAGCGCAGAGGCAGAGTTTGATGGGGTGATTCCAGATGAGAAGCGCTTTGATGATGATGAGGATATTGGGGGACCAGCTATTGTTGATGATCCTAGTCAGCCTATAGGTCTTCAGATTTTAGATGGTGTAGAGCACATTATGGGCTCTCAGACTGCTAACTTTGATATTTTACATGCTGATGGTTTGGCTTTAGAAGCTAGGCAGAAGAACCTAGAGATGAAGCAGTCAGATATTATTACTAGACAGACGACTCTAGGAGTCTGGTTAGAGATTTGAGTGAGACCGTGGTCATAGGCTTCACAGAGCTCCATCAGGATTTAAAGCTCACCCCATATGTCAGGAGACCTAGGAGGACCACTGATCCAGTCGCAGTAACTCCATCCTTTCCAGCCACAATACCAGGGCCCAATGTCACGGCACCAGTCTCCGTCCTACAGACTGCACGATCTGCCGCTGAGGAGGCAGCCCAATTAGAGGAGGTTTTAGCCCGTTCACTCACCGATCAGGGAGTTCATTCCACAGGAGGTCCTTTAGTGGATGAGGCAGCAGCACATAGGAGATGGAGAGAGGAGCAAGCCCGGAGAGCGGCTGCGGCTGCGGCAAAAGAACAAAGGAAGAAGGAACCGAGAGGAAAGGGAAGAGTTGATTATGAGCAGTCAGATGAGGAGTCAGATTGATACCACCACCATCTTTTAGACATTATTTTTTACTATCATCATTTGCATCATTTACTTACTTGGATATTGTTTAGTACTTTGGTTAATTTTCAGTTTATTATGTTGGATATTTTATTGCTTTATGTTTATTATTATCTTTCATTCTTGTTTTTATTTCTTTCTCGTTGTTTTTCTTGTTTTGTTGATTAGAATAAGTGTGTGCATTAAAACTCTGGTAGAGGATTTAGGGATTATATGCTTTCTTGCATGATATTTGTCGATTGGATGATTGTGCATATTAGGATAAGAGAGCAATATGCCTACATGTAAGGATTCCCGTTTTGTTGATTGGCTTATTTTGTGGTCAAACCACATGTTGGGGTTTTGAATGTAAGGGTAGTCTAAGTGATTATTGTTGAAGATCAAAGGCTCTTCCATGACCTCAAGGTACAAGCACGCCAAAGGTATAATCTCTTGTGCTTGGTTTTCTTTGAAGAGAATTAGTAGCACACACACACTTAGCATTCTTGCTATGATTGCATATTTGCTTATTTTTATGTGCATCTCTTCATATGTCACTTTACACACTAGCACTTTGGTTGATATATCTTGTTGTGTGTATATGTGCCTTATAATTCGTTTCCCGACATTGTTCGGAAACGTCCGCGCTTGCACTAATGAGTGCTTGGTTTCGCGCGAAGACCGCCTATGGAGAATGCCCTTGGCTTCTCCTTGGTTTTCACCATTGTTGGGGATCGGCGGTTAGGATCGGCGGCTTGGCCGCCGAATGAAACCGCCGTTTCAGTCCAGATTGGTCTGAAGCAATTATGCGGTCACGATCGGCAGTCACGACCACCGTTCGAAACTGCCGTTCATATCTGATCGATTTTAATCCCTCGGGTTTGATTTGGCGGTTGGATCAGCGGTCGCGAAACCGCCGAATGAAACCGCCGTTAATGCTCTGTTCTTCACGAGCTCAATTCGGCGGTCGTGATCGGCGGCCGTGATCGGCGGCCTGGCCGCCGATTGAAACCGCAGAACGGTGCGTTTCAGGGGAAAAAGTGTCTTTTCACATGCCCAATTCTTGATGTCTATAAATATCTTATTTTCTCAATCTCTGATAAAGCTTCTTGAGTTATTAGAACCCTAGACATTCAAGAGAGATTTTTGAGAAAAAATCAAATCAAGAACTCAACTTTAAACACTCATATCAAATCCCTTTTGCATCAAATTTCATATTTGATCTTCTATGCCTTCATAGAATTGATCCATGCATGGTTTTGAATCATCACATCTTATTTGGTATGTTCTTCACTAATTTCATATTACTTTAGTGTTTTTCATATTAATACATCTCTTTAATTACTTGTATGCTTTTAATTATATGCTAGATACAAGTTAGAGATTATTTGTGATGAAAATGATTGAGTGTTGATTGTGATAGCTAATTAGGTTTTTAATTAATCTTGATTAGCTAAGCTATTTGACATGTCATTTAGCAATTGATATCTAGGGTTGATTAAATTGATTATATCATCATCCTAGATAAGCATCTAAGGTTACCTAGCCTTGTTTGTTATTTGAATATTCATATATATTCACATAGGTTGTTTCTCTTCATTGAGAAGTAAGTCTTGAGGCTAAGAGTGCTTAGGCCTCAAGCAATTTGGAATAGGGTTGCTAATAAAGGCCTGCTGGGTAGAAGTGAGGGGTTACAGACCGGAGTGTTAGACGAGGTCTACATAGGTTGTAAACTTTATTTCAATTAGTGATTTCGAGTTCCGAGTGTGGCGCACTATACAGCCCGTGGTTTTTCCCAGTGGTTGGGTTTCCACGTATACATCAAGTGTTATTTAAATTCCGCACTATATTACACTTGTATGTATTTTTGACTAGTAGGGGCATTTTCGTAAAATTGACTTGCATGCGAAAATTGGGTAATAATAGTTAAAATCTATTCCCCCCCCCCCCCCCCCCCTCTAGCTTTATATAGAACACACCTCGAGTATTTAATTACTTTCACTACATATTGACACTCATTGAATATTGCCTTTGATATATGAATTTTTCGCTTTTAATGAATGGGTTGCGCCATGTAAATTTTTCTTCCTCCCATGAACATTGAGGACAATGTCCAATTTAGGTTTTTGGGTCATTTACGCAACACCACTTTACTCTCCATGCTTGGTTTTATAATTTGAGCCGATTTTTCAAATTTTTGCGATAATACCATATTGAGCATTCCTTGCTTATTGAGATTATGATTTACATGAGTATTGAGGAATTGTGCATCTTTGTCATTGTATGGTTTAAATTAATGTCATGCCATTTGGGACTTCATTGAACAAAGCGCGTGCATCTCTTTCTCAAAATGTTAGAGTGGATTGTCATTGTTGCTCGAAGGGCTAAGAATTAATAGTGGAGATTCCCGAGAGGATCACAAACACGGCCCAAAAAGAAGCATATTTTGAGTTGTCAATATTTCACTATTTAAACACGCTCTCTCAAACACTCTTTTAGGCATTTATAGGTCTCATTGCACTCAAATATTGCATATCATAGAATACTATAGACTACTTGTGGATGCTTTGATTTGCTCATGGACAAACCTTTAGAAAGGACTCTAGGCAATGCATGTGAAGAAAACCGTAATTGGACTAAACACTTCCTCACCCTCTTGAATGTGTGTGCTCCTAATCCCTTTCGAAGCCAACTACATCTTAAGCTTTTCATTTTGTGAACCACATCTAAATTAACCATATTGCCTAAATAGTTGACTTACCTCAACCGAATGATTTTGCTAAAGGCTTAGGTTATATATGTAAGCTCTTTTATGTAAAAATGTTGATGCATGTACCTAGGCATGTAATTTTGTGTTTAAAAAAAAAAAAAAAAAAAAAAAAGCAAAAGCAAAAGAAAAGCAAAAGCAAAGAAAAAGAAAAAGATTGAAATGAAAAAGATGTATGCCAAAAAAAAAAAAAAGACAAAAGAAAGGCAAAGCCAAGAAAAATATGAATTAGGCACAATTGGCCTAGATAGAGGGTTTAGAAATTGAATAGGCTACTCAAGAAAAGTTTGAGTAGTGAATATGCATTTGAAACATTATTGTAAGTAATGGGCGCCAAAGGTGTAAATGAATGTGTGAAGCCAGTGGAACTTGTACTAGAATGTATGCCGAAAGTATAATCATTTGGTTCCTTGTGATCTTTTTGACCCATTATTTAACTCACCATTCACCCAAACCCCGTTACAACCAAAGAAAGATCTTCATGATCTTTAGGAATGTCCATTTTGTGAATTGTAGTTTTCGCATGTTCTTTCTAATTCCTGATGTGCAAATCCATTCATGGGACCATATTTTTCAGAAATTGCATTTTAAAATATCATCATATGTAATCAATTTGATTTTATGAAATTAACTCATATTGCATATGTACTTTTGAGGAAAGCTTAGGGTTCTGAGAGAAGAAATGAGAGAATCCGGTAAGGAATAGCTATCAAAGTGAATTACATTCTAAACTGAACAGTACCTTTGCTTTGAAGCTTAGGCATTTTTGAATGTGAGATCGCGCTACGTGCAATCATATCTAAAAGTGGCATGATTTTAATTTTTACTTGACATTTTCTTACATGAATAGGTCCTCACTAGTGCATCATTGTTTTAATCTCTTCATTATTTGGTTTCGCTTATCAATCAATGGCTAGTAGAATCTTGATAGGTTGATCTGAACTTGTTTAAATATTTTGTTGAGAAATAGCTTGATAAATGTCTAGGGGTTGATTGATGATTGTTTTGCTCGAGAACGAGCAAAAAGATAGGTTTGGGGGTATTAGATCAGACCAAATATGGTACGATTTTGTACCCTTATTCCCTACTCTTTGTGCTTAATTCTCGGGCATTTCCCTGTATTTAATGTTGCAAAATCAAGTGTTTCAGGTTTATGAGGCCTCAAAGGAAATTGTGAAAAAGAAGAAGAACTTAGTATGAAAGAAGAGCATAAAGACATGAAGCAGGGCATTCTTGCCACTTGCTAAAGAAAGGTCGTCAGTTGGTCGCCCTAGGGTCGCCATGGCGACAGAATGGTTTGTAAAATCACCATTTGGTCGCCCCAGGGTCGCCATGGCGACATACCACATTTCTCCAAGAAAGTGCATCAGGTGTGGTTGCCATTTGCATGTCGCCAGGGCGACGTTCAATGGCAAATGGCGACCTCCTCCCAAATTTCTTAGTATCGCCATTTGCAAAGGGCGAAAAAGATGATACTCATGGCGACAAGGGGATCTCAGAATGCGTAACAGTATGTCGCCATGAGGTCGCCATGGCGACACAAATAGCGACATTCCCGCCACATCAGCTTTCCAAGAGATTTTCAGCACAAAAATCAAGCCAGTATAAATATCCCTCTTCTCTAAGTTTGAACTAGAGAGAAATATATAGAGTTTTAGAGAGAACACTTTTTACTTAGTATTATAGACCTAGATTTTCTTCCATGACTCCCACTTCCAAATTCCTCCATTTCTAACCTTGAACTACCTTTTCCATCAAACACTCAACACCAAATCTATCCTACCTCACCAAAATCATTTCTCTCTCACCATATTTTCTTCACCTTATTACCTTAGTCACACACCATTTGTCACTCATAACACTAGTACACAAGGAGCATCTAAGGAGGGAAATGATTGAGCATTAAAGAAGGTGACCTATGGGTGATTTCCTCATTATTTTCTCTCTTTTCCTATTTGTAACTATGTGTAGCTAAAACCCCCAATCTAGGGGGTTGGTGTTAGAAACATTTGGACTTAGGGTTGCTTGACTATATTTTAATTGAATCTCTATGTATTTTCTATTTATTATATCTTTAGATTCTTGTCACTATATGATTGATTTGTATATCAACCTATTAATCATAATCTTGCTAGAATAATCTATTTTATAATCACTTTGGAATGACAACCTTATTTGATTAAAGAATTCAATAAATAGGATGGATTATTGTAGGAAATACCAACCACAATAATCCAAACCTTGTTGTGAGGTTAATCCATTTGAGATTGGTTCTTTATGATAGTTTAAAAAGCACCCTTAATCCATTTCAACTTCACTAATCCTCTAGCGTATCTCTTAATTGAATTCACCCACTTCTCTTATTTTAGATTGTTGAGATTCTATTTTCTCTATCACTTTTATTACTTTTACTTTATGCATGTTTTGTGGTATTTTAAACCACCCACTATCCACTTATTATAATTTATATTATCGCAATCTTAGATTAGTTAATCAACCTAACCATTACTTCATTTCCCTGTGGAACGAATCCAACTTACCATTATTACGTTTCATATCCTAAAAGGGATTCCCAAGTGGTAAAACATTATTTTCCTACAAGATCACACATATATTTATATTGTTTTGATGTACACAAACGACCTCATCAAGTACCAATTAGCACAATTATCAAAATGTTAATCTTAGCCAAGACGCTTGTAGACATATGAGTAAAGAGCTAGTAGAATGTTATTGTTAAATTGATTAACATCTTTAGATTTCTATCAAATTCAATCCATTCATCCCAAAAATCACCCATGGCCCCATTACAACCAAAGGAAAGCCCTAGCTGATCTTTTAGAAAGTCTATCTTGGGAATACGAGTCAAAACATGTTCTCTCCATGTTCATGGTTCATCAATTCATTCATGAGATCATTCACTTATAAAGTGCGTTGTTTTAAATATTCACATGTGTTGAAATTCGAATTTTGTTTACATAACTTCCAAAATGCATGTGGTTGAAGAGAGAAAGCCTAAGACTCTAAGAGAAGAATGAGTTGAATCTGTGAGACATAGAAGTCAAGGTGAATTCACCCCTAGGCAATTAGTTTATTTATCCATAGACCAAAAATATCATGAGTATTGGCATACTAGCATTACGTGTTGTTTTGATAGAAGTGGAATTTTATTAGTCTTGATTGAGAATTGAAACAAATATTGCACGGTGTGTATAAAACTATCTAGAGGGGGGGGTGAATAGATTTTAAACGTATTACCCAATTTTTCGTGTGAAGTCAATATTACGAAATTACCCCTAACTAGATAAAACAATAAATCAAGTATAAAATGCGAAAATTAAATAACACTTGATTTTTTACGTGGAAACCCTCACGGGAAAAATCATGGGCTAATAAGTGAGCCACACCCGAACCTCGAATCCACTAAGTGATGAAAATTACAACCTAATCCCAGAAGTAATCACACACCTACCTAATCCCGGTATGAGTGAACCTAGTTCGAATGCTTGCGATCTAAGCAATCTAATCCCGGATGCTACACACAGGACTTATGTTCTTAATGAAGAGATTACACCCTAAGTGAATATATGAATATCCAAATGCAACATAGAGCAAGGGAAACCCTATATGCTTATCTAAGAAGATGAATTTGCAATTAGAACAATCCTAGATATTATAAGCTAAATGACATGTCAAATAGCATAGATAAACATAGATTATAAAAACCTAGATATCTATCACAATACAACACCCAATCAAAATATCACAACTGATCTCTATCTTGTATTTAGCATATTATCTAAAAACATACAAGTAATCTAAGAGATGTCTTAATATGAAAAACACTAAAATTAGATGAGATTAGTGAAGAACATACCAAGGAAGATGTGATGATCCAAAAACATACATGGATGCATTCTGTGAAGGCATAGTTGATGAAATATGAAATTTGATGCAAAAGGGATTTGATTTGAGTGGTCAAAGGTGAGTTCTTGATTTGATTTTCTCTCAAAATTCTCTCTTTTAAGTTTAGGGTTCTTGGGAGTGAAAAGAAGTAATTCAGAGAATGAGAAAGTGAGATATTTATAGACATAAAAAACAGAGCATGTGAAAAGACAAGTTTGTCCCTGAAACACACCGATTGACGGTTTCAATCGGTGGCCAAGCTGCCGATCATAACCGCTGAATTGAACTAGAGAAGAACAGGGGAACAACGGCAGTTTCATTCGGCAGTTTCGTATCCACTGATCCAACCGCCGATCCAACCGTCAAATCAAACCCAAGAGATTAAATCGATCTGGTATGAATGACGGTTTTGAACGGCGGTCGTGGCCGCCGATCTTAACTGAAGAATTGGTCCAGACACTTCTAGATGCAAACGGCGGTTTCATTCGGCAGCTAGGCCGCCGATCATAACCACCGATCACCAACAGAGGTGAAAACCAAGGAGAAGCCAAGGGCATTCTCCGTAGGCGGTCTTCGCGTAAAACCAATCACATTTTAGTGCATGCACGGACGTTTCCGAATAATATCGGGAAATGAATTACAAGACACAAATACACACAACAAGATACAACATCAAAGTGCAAGTGTGAAAAGTGATATGTGAATAGTATGCACACAAATGCAAGAATGCTAAGTGTATGTGTGCAATCTAAATCTCTTCAAAGAAAACCAAGCACTAGAGAATATGCCTTTGTCATGCTTGTCCCTTGAGGTCTTGAAAGGGCCTTCGAGCTTGAAGTTCAATCACCTAAACTACCCTTACATAATAAACCCCAACACATGGTTTGTCCACGAAATAAGCCAATTAAAGAATGGGAATCCTTACAATCTCCCCCTTTGGCTATTTCGTGACAAAACCACCACTCACATTGATCCTCACAAGCATAATTGAATCTACAGGATAATAAAGATATTCTACATTACAAAGAGATATAAGAATATATAAAAGAAAACTTCAAGTCTGCAATCTCATGTATAACTATCAACCCTTCAAAACAAAAGATTATACTTTCCAAAGTAAGAGTATGTGAGATGATCAAGTGAGAATAAAACAAGCATTTGCATTTAAGAAATTAGGCACAACATCATGCAATGTATATGTATGCAATGCTCCCCCTCAACGGGTTACTCCCCCTCAAAGAATATTCTCCCCAACATGCACAATTGCCACTACAAATTGCAACTCCCCTTACCACAATCTACTCCCCTTTTTTGTCATGATATAGGCAAAGGAGTAGTCCCCAACCGGGTCACTCTTAGCAAAGAGAGATAGTAGCATGCAAGATATTTGTATAATAATATAAGTCACTTTATTTATCCCAAATAATTGAAGAGAAACAAGGAGATTTATTTGAAAGAAAATGTGTGAATCAAACATGCTTTGCATACAAGACATATAGCATTCAAGTCCAAAATACAATGGTATTTGACAAAGCAAATGACAAAGGTTTCTAATAAGAATTCAAACCAATTTCACCATTGTCATGAGAAAAGCAAGGATATAGAGATTTCATTGATTTTAATTAAAGAGCAACTATATCCAACTTTATAAGCGAAACATGGCATGAGCGACTTTGCACCCTATTTGATTTTTCCGGATAAGATATCCGTATGATAGTAGCCATGTTCAACCAATAAAGAAAGAGAGACATTTGGATTTTTTAGGTCCTTTGAACGGATACAAGATCCTTTATTCATTTCGAGTCTCATAAGTCATCACACAAGTTTTGCATTTTAAGAATATGCAGTCATCAATTCATGCTTTTCATGTGAGCATGTTATATGAATTTCATGCTTTTTCATTTGTCATTAGCATGTTATAAAAGAATCATCATGTCATGGAGATGACTATAGGTCATTCAAATTATACTTTCTATGTAAATCTCCTAGTCCAAAAATGCATGTTTGAACATAAATATGACATGGATTGTAAACAAGCATGGTTCACACTTATTGAAATGAAAACATATATACATATGTGCAACCAAGCTTACCCAAGCAATTAAAAGAATAAGCATAAGATATTTCAAATTTTTTGCAAGTGACAAGTGTAAGGATTCCCATTCTTTGATTGGCTTATTACGTGGACAAACCACGTGTTGGGGTTTGTATGTAAGGGTAGTTTAGATGAGTAGTTTAGATGATTGAGAATCATTCTCAAAGGCCCTTTCAAGACCTCAAGGGACGAGCACTCCAAAGGTATACTTCTAGTGCTTAACTTTCTTTGAAGAGATTTAGAAGTATACACACACTTTGCATTCTTACATTTGTGTGCATTCTCTTCATATGTCACATTACACACTAGCACTTTGATTGTTATATCTTGTTGTCTATTTATGTGTCTTGTAATTCGTTTCTCGATAGTGTTCGAAAACGTCCGCGCATGCACTAGAATGTGCTTGGTTTTACGCGAAGACCACCCACGGAGAATGCCCTTGGCTTCTCCTTGGTTTTCACCTCTGTTGGTGATCGGCGGTTATGATCGGTGGCCTGGCCGCCGAATTGAACCGCCGTTTGATTCTAGGAGCAATTCTACGGTCACGATCGGCGGTCACGACCGCCGTTCGAAACCGCCGTTCATACCTGATCGATTTCGATCTCTCGGGTCTGATTCGGCGGTTGGGATCGGCGGTCACGAAACCGCCGAATTAACCACCGTTTATGCTCTGTTCTTCACGAGCTCAATTCGGCGGTCATGATCGGCGGCCTGGCCGCCGATTGAAACCGCCGAATGGTGTGTTTCAAGGGCAAACTTGTCTTTTCTCATGCCCTGTTCTTGATGCCTATAAATATCACACTTTCTCATTTTCAGATTTAATGTTCTTTAACTCTAAGAACCCTAATCTTCAAAGAGAGACATTTGAGAGAAAATCAAATCAAGAACACCTTTTTAACACTCAAAAACCATTCTCATATGCATCAAAATATCATCTAGCATTTTCTAGCTTAGTTAGGATGCTTGCTTGCATGTGTTTTGGTCAACACATATTCTTTGGTAAGTTCTTCACTACTATCATACATAATTAGTGTTTTATTTATCATTGACATCTCTTATATTATTTGTATGCTCTTGAATATATTCTAGATACAAATTAGAGATTGTTGTGTTGACATAATTGAGTGTTGTATTTTTGATAGCTATCTAGGTTTTGTTAATCTATGTTTAGCTAAGCTATTTGACATGTCATCTAGCTTTTAATATCTAGGATTGAATTAATTGCATATTCACTATCCTAGATAAGCATATAGAGTAACCTAGCTCTTAATTGCATTTTGGATATTTTATATATTCACATAGGTTGTATATTCTCTTCATAGAGAAAGTAAGTCTTGTGTGTAGCATCCGGGATTAGGTTGCTTAGAACGCAAGCAAATTGGACTAGGTTCACTCATACCGGGATTAGGTAGGTGTGTGATTACTTCCGGGATTAGGTTGTAATCGTTTGCACATTTAGTGGATTCGAGATTCGAGGTTCGAGTGTGGCTTACTTACATAGCCCGTGGTTTTTCCCGTGAGGGTTTCCACGTAAAAACCAAGTGTTGTTTTAATTTCTGCACCATATTACACTTGCTTGTTTATATTATCTTGAGGGTATTTTCGTAATTTTGACTAACACAAAAAATTGGGTAAAAAGAGTAAAATCTATTCACCCCCCCTCTAGATAGCTTTATACACACCGTGCTATTATTTGTTTCAATTGGTATCAGAGCGGGTTCCTAGACATACATAGGTGATCCTTGCTCATTTTGGTGTGTTTTGCATCTTGTGTGATTTTTTGATTTATTCATACATTTTGCATTCATCTCATTTGCATTCATCCAAACACTATGAGTGGTTTCGGGATGAGCAAAGAGGGAGCGTCGAGCGTGAGGCCACCGTTGCTCACCGGCGATAATTACTCCTCATGGAAGGGGAAGATGGAAGCATACATATGCCAAATCCATGATAGGGCATGGATGGCGGTTGAAGATGGATATGCTCCACCTATGATGACTTCTGCGGATGGAGGAGAAGAAGTTCTCAAGCCTAAGGCACAGTGGAGTCCTCAAGAATTTATTGACTCCATGTGGAACAACAAGGCTATTCATGCCATCCGATGTGCAGTGAGTGAAAATCAGTACAAACTGATTCAAATTACTAGGATTGCTAAAGAGGCATGGGACATCCTAGAAGTTGCACATGAAGGCACCGAGGTTGTCAAGGACTCAAAGCTTCAAGTCCTTCAAACTCGGTTTGAGACCATTAGGATGGAAGAGCACGAGCACTTCAATGACTTCCAAGTGAGACTAATGGACATTGTGAACCAAAGTCACCAACTTGGTGATCCTTACTCGGATAGAAGAATCAAGCAAAAGATCATGCGATCACTTCCCGAGAGGTTCGAACCCAAAGTGACGGCTTTAGAAGAAAATGACACTTACAAGGAAATGAAGCCGAGTGAAGTCATTGGAAGACTTCTAGCCTATGAATCAAGAAAGGCTACCAGATCTCCTCCTAAGAAGAAAAAGAATATGGCCTTGAAGACATCCAAGATGGAAGAGGAGGAGGATGACTCATATGAAGACATGGCACTCATTGCCAAGGGATTCAAGAAGTTCTTGAATCTTCAAAAGAGGGATTATGGCTCAAAGGGGAATGACTTCAAGAAGAAGAAGTCCACTTTTAAGAATGTCAAGCCATATCATGAGATGTCTTCAAGAGAGAAGATTCAATGCTACGAATGTGGAGGATTCGGGCATATCTCCAAGGAATATGCTAACTTGGAAGATGAAAGAGAGGAGACCGCCACTTCAAGTGAAAGTGATGAAGAGATTGTGGCAAAATTCTTGGCATTAGGTTGCTCTCACAAGCGGGACAACAAAGTGAAAGTTGTTGAAGGAAGTCCCTCAAGCTTGAATGATTGTGAGAACAACTATTTTGCCTTTCCGATCTCCTACAATGAAGAAGAGAATGAGAGTCAAGAAGAAAGTGACTCTAATAAAGATGACTCTTCATCTAACTCCTCACATGGATATGTGAAGAAAAAGGTTCTAGATGAATACCTCACTGAGTTTAAAAGCTTAGCAATGAAGACCAAGGAAAAGATACGAAGATTGAGAGAAGAGAATCTAGACCTTGAGGCTCATGTTGACCACTTAAGTGAACAAGTGGATAGATCCAAGAATATTGAAGATAAGCTAAGAAAGGAGTTAGACTTATCTAAGAGGAATGAAGAAGAATTAAAAAGAGAGCTTGAAGAGGCTAAAGGATCAAGGACTAGGATAGTTTCTAGCACCGAAAAACTTGACCACATGTTAAGTGTTGGAAAGAGTCCGTGTGATAAGAGAGGTCTTGGGTTTGAAGATAGTAAGGAGTCCTCCACTCCTAACAAGACCATGTTTGTCAAAAGCTTGAGCTACAAAGAAGATTCACCGGTGCAAACTCCTAGGAAGAAGATTGAGCTAGGACAATGCTCTCATAGTGCACAAGTGAAGGTAGCTCCAAGAAGACAACCTCAAGCTCAACCTACAAGAGTTCCTCATGCTAACTTCCCTCAAACTCAAATCCATCAAGGGAAGAGACCAATCATGCAAACTCAACCGTGGAAGCAACCAAGTCTTGGTCAACAACAAAGAAGGAGAAATCCTATCCAACAACCAAGACAACCACAAAGACATGGGAAGGCTCCTATACATGCACAAGGACATGGTATGATTCCTAACTTTGTCCCTACATGTCATTTTTGTGGTGTTGATGGTCATATTAGACCAAAGTGCTTTCGTTACATTAAAATGTGTAGAGTTAAAAGCATGATTGAGAAAAAGAAAGCTAGAGCTAGAATGCATGCTCATAGGAAGGAAGAAATTCATTTACATAATCCTATGACATCTAGATCTCTAGAACAAGTGACCACTAGGAAGAAAAATGTCACACCTATGTGGATAAGGAAAAATGAACCCGCTTGCTACGAGACTATCAAGTCTCAAATAGGTTCATCCAAGCCAAATGGACTTGGGAGGTCTATAGGACCTCATGACCTTCATTGTTGAAGGTTGATGATGACCCCAAATGGGGAATTCAAGCAAAGAGAGCTATTTTGCATTCTTGTCACTTGCAAAAAATTTGAAATATCTTATGCTTCTCTTTTTGTTGCTTGAGTAAGCTTGGTTGCATTGTATATATATTTTCTATTCAATAAGTGTGATCAATGCTTGTATTGCAATCCATGTCATATTTATGTTCAAACATGCATTTTTGGACTAGGAGATATTTACATATGAAGTATGATTTGAATGACCTATAATGATCTCCATGACATGATGTTTGCTAAATAACATGCTAAATGCTAATCTTAAAAAGCATGTTTTGATGATTGCATTTCTTAACTGCAAAAAATGTGTGAAAAAGCTTATGAGACTCAAAATGAATAAAGGATCTTGTATCCGTTCAAAGGAATTTATATTCCAAATGTCTCTCTTTCTTTATTGGTTGAACATGGCTACTATCATACGGATATCTTATCCGGAAAAATCAAAAAGGGTGCAAAGTTGCTCATGCCATGTTTCGCTTATAAAGTTGGATATAGTTGCTCTTAAATTGAAATCAATATATTCTATATCCTTGATTTACTCATGACATTGGTGAAATTGGTTTGAATTCTTATTAGAAACCTTTGTCATTTGCTTTGCCAAATACCATTGTATTTTGGACTTAAATGCTACATGTCTTGTATGCAAATCATGTTTGATTCACACATTTTCTACCAAATAAATCTCCTTGTTTCTCTCCAATTAATTGAGATGCATAAAGTGACTTATATTGATTATGCAATTATCTTGCATGCTTCTATCTCTCGTTGCTATGAGTGACCCGGTTGGGGACTACTCCTTTGCCTATATCATGACAAAAAGGGGGAGTAGGATGTGGTAAGGGGAGTTGCAAATTGTAGTGGCAATTGTGCATTTTGGGGAAAATATACATTAAGGGGGAGTAACCCGTTGAGGGGGAGCATTGCATACACATACATTGCATGATGTTGTGCTTAAACTTCTTATATGCAAATGCTTGTTTTATTCTCACTTGATCATCTCACATACTCTTGCTTTGGAAAGTATAATCTTTTGTTTTGAAGGGTTGATAGTTCTACAAGAGATTGAAGACTCGAAGTTTTTTTTATTATTCTTATCTCTTTGTAATGTAGATTATCTTTGTTATCCCGTAGATTCAATTATGTTTGTGAGGATCAATGTGAGTGGTGGTTTTGTCACGAAATAGCCAAAGGGGGAGATTGTAAGGATTCCCATTCTTTGATTGGCTTATTTCGTGGACAAACCACGTGTTGGGGTTTGTATGTAAGGGTAGTTTAGATGAGTAGTTTAGATGATTGAGAATCATTCTCAAAGGCCCTTTCAAGACCTCAAGGGACGAGCACTCCAAAGGTATACTTCTAGTGCTTAACTTTCTTTGAAGAGATTTAGAAGCACACACGCACTTTGCATTCTTACATTTGTGTGCATTCTCTTCATATGTCACATCACACACTAGCACTTTGATTGTTATATCTTGTTGTGTATTTATGTGTCTTGTAATTCGTTTCTCGATAGTGTTCGGAAACGTCCACGCATGCACTAGAATGTGCTTGGTTTTGCGCGAAGACCGCCCATGGAGAATGCCCTTGGCTTCTCCTTGGTTTTCACCTCTGTTGGTGATCGGCGGTTATGATCGGCGGCCTGGCCGCCGAATGGAACCGCCGTTTGCTTCTAGGAGCAATTCTACGGTCACGATCGGCGGTCACGACCGCCGTTCGAAACCGCCGTTCATACCTGATCGATTTCGATCTCTCGGGTCTGATTCGGCGGTTGGGATCGGCGGTCACGAAACCGCCGAATTAACCGCCGTTTATGCTCTGTTCTTCACGAGCTCAATTCGGCGGTCATTATCGGCGGCCTGGCCGCCGATTGAAACCGCCGAACGGTGCGTTTCAAGGGCAAACTTATCTTTTCTCATGCCCTGTTCTTGATGCCTATAAATATCACACTTTCTCATTTTCAGATTTAATGTTCTTTAACTCTAAGAACCCTAATCTTCAAAGAGAGACATTTGAGAGAAAATCAAATCAAGAACACCTTTTTAACACTCAAAAACCATTCTCATATGCATCAAAATATCATCTAGCATTTTCTAGCTTAGTTAGGATGCTTGCTTGCATGGGTTTTGGTCAACACATATTCTTTGGTAAGTTCTTCACTATTATCATACATAATTAGTGTTTTATTTATCATTGACATCTCTTATATTATTTGTATGCTCTTGAATATATTCTAGATACAAATTAGAGATTGTTGTGTTGACATGATGGAGTGTTGTATTTTTGATAGCTATCTAGGTTTTGTTAATCTATGTTTAGCTAAGCTATTTGACATGTCATCTAGCTTTTAATATCTAGGATTGAATTAATTGCATATTCACTATCCTAGATAAGCATATAGAGTAACCTAGCTCTTAATTGCATTTTGGATATTTTATATATTCACATAGGTTGTATATTCTCTTCATAGAGAAAGTAAGTCTTGTGTGTAGCATCCGGGATTAGGTTGCTTAGAACGCAAGCAAATTGGACTAGGTTCACTCATACCGGGATTAGGTAGGTGTGTGATTACTTCTGGGATTAGGTTGTAATCGTTTGCACATTTAGTGGATTCGAGGTTTGAGTGTGGCTTACTTACATAGCCCGTGGTTTTTCCCGTGAGGGTTTCCACGTAAAAACCAAGTGTTGTTTTAATTTCCGCACCATATTACACTTGCTTGTTTATATTATCTTGAGGGTATTTTCGTAATTTTGACTAACACAAAAAATTGGGTAAAAAGCGTAAAATCTATTCACCCCCCCTCTAGATAGCTTTATACACACCGTGCTATTATTTGTTTCAACAAGAATGTAAAATAGTTCTCTTTGCTTGAGTTCCCCATATGGGGTCAATCATAAATCATAAATCACTTCACTCCACAAGACATATCCCAATAGATCTACTAAGTGTTTTAAATCGAGTAGCATCTAAGGGTTTAGTAAATAAGTCCGTAAGTTGATCATTAGTACCTACATGTTCAAGTACTATGCATTTATCTTCAACAAGCTCTCTAATGAAATGATGGCGGATGTCAATATGCTTAGTTCTAGAGCGTTGTACCGGATTCTTGGAAATATTTATAGCACTCATATTATCACAAAAGAGAGTGAGTGTACCTTGGTTGAATCCGTAGTCTACTAGCATTTGCTTCATCCATAGGAGTTGAGTGCATCCACTCCCCGCGGCTATGTACTCGGCCTCAGCCGTGGACAAGGAAATCGAGATTTGCTTCTTACAAAACCAAGACACCAAGTTATTGCCTAGAAAGAAGCAACCGCCCGATGTGCTCTTCCTATCATCATAATTTCCTGCCCAATCCGCATCACTAAAGCCTACAAGACTAGCATTAGTGTCAAAAGAGTACCAAATCCCATAGTTGGAAGTCCCATTCACATAGCGAATGATTCTCTTTATGGAAGAGAGATGGGACTCCTTAGGATCCGCTTGGTACCTAGCACACACACCCACACTAAAAGATATATCGAGCCTACTTGCGGTCAAATAAAGCAAGCTACCTATCATTCCCCGATATAAAGTTTGTTCCACACTTTTTCCACTTGCATCATTGCTAAGCTTTAAAGTGGTACTCATGGGTGTATCACAATGTTTGGCATTTTCAAGACCAAACTTCTTCACTAGGTTCTTAGCATATTTGGCTTGGGATATAAAAATCCCATCATTCATTTGCCTAATCTGCAAACTTAGGAAGTAACTAAGCTCACCAACAAGACTCATCTCAAATTCATGAGACATGACATCAACAAATTGTTGGACTTTGGTGTTATTGGTTGAGCCAAATACAATGTCATCAACATAAATTTGAGCTATAAATAACTCATCTTTGCTTCTCTTGATGAACAAGGTCTTGTCAACACTACCTCTTGTGTAGTCATTGTCAACAAGAAATTGAGTGAGGCGCTCATACCAAGCCCTCGGTGCTTGTTTTAACCCATACAAAGCCTTTTTGAGGCAATAGACATGGTTGGGGTGGTGTGCATCCACAAACCCCTTGGGTTGTTCAACAAACACTTCCTCTTTCAAGAAGCCATTTAGGAAGGCACTCTTGACATCCATTTGGTGTAATTTGAACTTATGAATACACGAGATGGACAAGAGAAGCCTAATGGACTATAAACGGGCAACGGGAGCAAATGTCTCCTCAAAGTCGATACCCTCAATTTGAGAGTACCCTTGTGCTACAAGTCTAGCCTTGTTCCGCACTATGTTGCCATCCTCATCGGATTTGTTCCTGTAAATCCATTTAGTGCCTATAACATGTGTGCTTTTAGGCCTAGGAACTAGAGTCCAAACCTCATTCCTTTCGAATTGGTTTAGCTCTTCTTGCATGGCAAGAACCCAAAACTCATCATTTAAGGCTTCATCAACCTTTTTGGGTTCAATTTGTGAGGTGTAGCATATTGAAAGTTCTCAAAATACTCGAGGTGTGTTTATCAATATAAAGCTAGAGGGGGGGTGAATAGATTTTATCTATTTATTACCCAATTTTCGCATACAAGTCAATTTTACGAAAATACCCCTAGCAAGTCAATAATACATACAAGTGTAATAAGATGCGGAAATAGTAAATGACACTTGATGTTTACGTGGAAAACCCAACCACTGGGAAAAACCACGGGCTGTTAAGTGCGCCACACTCGGACCTCGAAATCCACTATATGAAAAGACGGTTACACCCTCAAGTGATTCTCGGACCCTCACCCTAGATAACCTCAGGCTATGGACACTACCAATCGCCACTCTTGGTTCAATCCCTAGTGATATCCCCTGATACACTACTCTTGGCGTGAGCACCCTCTAATCTACCACGCGGGCCTTTTATAGCGGCTCTAGTCCAATTTGCTTGAGGCCTAAGCACACTTAGCCCCAAGACTTCAATCTCTCAAAAGAGATGCACAACCCTATGTGAATATGTATGAATATTCAATTAATGCAATAAGAGCTAGGGTACTCTAAATGCTTACCTAGGATTATAAGATGACAATATAATCAATCCTAGATATCACATATAGCTATATGACATGGCATATAACTTTAGCTAAGTAAAGGATCACCAATCCTAGATACAAAGCTATCATATAAAACCCACAAACATTCAAAGGATTAACTAGTTGATTAAAAAATAATCTATCAACCTAGTTATCAATACATCACACAAGAATGTTCATGGCATAGCTTTTAGGCAATAATGACCTAATCAAATAAGCTATGAACAATAATCTCAATCAATAAATGAGATCAATTAGCTAGATGGCATATGAACATTAAAGCCTAGCTAACAAATAAAAACCCAATCAACACATAATCTCAATCTTATATGTAGAAATTAATCTAAACACATATAAGTAAAATATGAGATAAAATTGATAAGTAGAAACACTAATTATGTAAGATAAAAGTGTTCAACAAATCATACCATGTGTGTTGAAGAAGTCCCATGCATTAGCATATGCTAGATGATCCTAGATGATGCTTAGATGAAGATTTATGCATGTGGGGATGGGTTTAGAGAGATAAAGATATGATCTTTAAGCTTTCTCTCTCAAGTCTCTCTAAATATCTCTCTAGGGTTCTTATGATCAAAGACTTGTGTTCTGAACCAGAGATAAGGATGTATTTATAGAGACCAAAAACAGGGCAGGTGAAAATACAATTTTGCCCTTGAAACGCACCGATCGGCGGTTTCATTCGGCGGCCAGGCCGCCGAACTGAACCGCCAAATGGCTCCCGTGTGGAACAGGGGAACTTCGGCGACTTCATTCGGCGGTTTGGAAACCGCCGATCCCAACCGCCGTTTTGGACCCGAGAGATATATTTCAATCAGGTCTCATTCGGCGGTTTCGAACGGCGGCCAGGCCGCCGAACGTAACCGCCGATTCACTAAAAATGGTGAAACCAAGGAGAAGCCAAAGGCATCTCCACCGGCGATCATCGCGCAAAACAAAGCACATTACCGTGCACGCGCGGACGTTTCCGAACATCCTTAGGGAAACGAATTACTCCACACTAAAAGCTAACATACATGAAGTGCAAGTGTGGGTATTGAATGCATCCTAATGCCTAACATGTCATGGCATTATCATATAACAAGATGCAATCAATTCAACATGCAAGAAGAGATATTGAATAAATCAATAAAGCACAATGCACACAAAATATAAACACACCATACAAGAATAAGAGTTATGCATGTTGTGTGTGTGTGTGCAACTATATCTCTTCAAGCCAATGTAAGCACTAGATATATACCTTTGGTGCTTGTCCTCTTGAGGTCTTGGAAAGGGTCTTGATCTTCAACAAACACCTAGACTACCCTTACAACCAAACCCTAACATGTGGTTTGACCATGAAATAAGCCAATCAATAATGGGAATCCTTACACATATGTAGCTAATTAGATTAGCTATTTGACACCTAGTCCTAACACCCTCATTCACATCTCCAATAACATCCTCTTTGTTATGGAGTCTTCTAACCCATGGAGCGGGTTCATTAGAGTCCACATGAGGAACTTTATCAAGAGGTTGTGTGTCCTCATTATTACAATTGGACGTCCTAACATGGGGAGTCTCCACAACCCTCTCCAAAGGAGAGTCATTATCTAAAATATCCTCCTCCTCATGGTCATTAGACTTGAGCCTTGTATCATCAATGACAACATTGGATGATTCCATGACGGTTTGAGTCTTCAAGTTGAAAACTCTATAGGCTCTACTATTCAAGGCATAGCCAATAAAGATACCCTCATCACTCTTAGCATCAAATTTGCCAAGTTGATCACGGTCATTTAAAATGTAGCATTTGCTTCCAAATGTGTGGAAGTAGCTAACATTTGGCTTCCTATCCTTCCATAACTCATAGGAGGTATTTCTAGATCCGGGCCTTAGGAAAACTCTATTCCCTATATAGAAAGCCGTATTGACGGCTTCGGCCCATAGGTTCCTAGGAACATTGTTGCTAAACAACATCACACGTGCCATCTCTTGGAGGACCTTATTCTTCCTCTCAACAACTCCATTTTGTTGAGGTGTCCTAAGAGCCAAAAACTCATGGGAGAAGCCTAAGCTATTGCAATAGCTTTCAAAATAGGCATTCTCAAATTCCCTCATATGGTCACTTCTAATCCGTTTAATGCTTTTAATGTTAGAATTCATTTCATTTTGTATTTTAGTACAAAGCATTTTAAACTTATCAAAAGTTTTGGATTTTTCTCTAAGAAAATATGTCCATGTAAATCTAGAGAAATCATCAACACAAACAAAAATGTATCTCTTTCCACCTAAACTCTCGGTTTGCATCAGACCCATTAGATCCATGTGGAGAAGCTTTAGGGGCTCCTTGGTGGTGAGATACTTGCCCTTTTTGTGCATGCTTTTGGTTTGTTTTCCTTGTTGGCAAGGTCCACAAACACCATTGGTTTTCTTCCCAAGCTTAGGGAGACCACGCACACAATTAAACTTTCCAAGGGTTCGTAAATCCCGAAAGTTCATGTGGCCAAGTCTTTCATGCCACAACTCTATTTGCTCATCCATGGACACATTGTTTGAGACTATTCTAGCTTCAAGACAATTGTCACTAGATCACATACCTTTCTGTAAGTGCCTCATTTTTTATTGGCGTATTTCATTGGCAAAATCACAATGGGGTTCTATATGTAAGGATAGCTTAGGATGGAAGAAAACCTCATTGCATGATCAAGAGCTTCAAGGAAGGTAGATTTCTTGACTTACTCTACTTTGAAGAGATGTAGTTGCACACACACACAACACTTGCATAACTCTTACTTGTATGTTGTGTTTGCAGTTTTTGTGCATCATTGGGTATTTAAATCTCTCTTCTTACATCTTGTGATTATAATGGCATATCTAGTTAGGCTTAGGATGCATTTCTTTTGACCCTTGCACTTTTGTTTGTGTGCTTAAGGGAGTGTGTGCGCTGGTCATGCGCTGGTCGTCACCAGCGCAAGCTGACCAGCGCAACTAGTCCAGTGGACTACCGCTGGTCGTGCGCTGGTCTGCACCGGCGCTCTCCTCCAGCGCAACTCCTCCAGTAGGTTGTCGCTGTTGGTGCGCTGGTCGTCACCAGCGCAAGCACCACCAGCGCATCTCGTCCAGAATGTTGCCGCTGGTCTTGCACCCTTGAGGCGCACCACTCGTCGAGCGCCCTTGCCAGTTAAAGGGCGTGCGCTGGTGAGTTGCGCTGGTCGTCCAGCGCTGAACCAGCGCAGCTGACGGGAATCTGAAGCGTTTTTTTTCAAAAACGATGTCACTTCACTTGGATCCCATTTATATATGTCTTGATAGTCTTGGCTCGGTTTCTAGAGCAAAAAATTACACTTTTGAGAGCATGGTTGAGTATCTTCAAGCCAAGGTATCAAGACTTCATCTTTAAGCTTCCAAATCACAAAACCCTTCATATTGCATCTTTCATTTATCATCTAGCATAATTCTAGGTTGATTTCATCTAGGGTTTTTAGTTTTGCTCACATGACTTGTATCTAGAACATCATTCTCATATCTATATGTTCTTGCTTTACAAGATAGCTTCTTTATCACTTGAATTGATTCAAGATTGCATCTTTATGACTTGACTTAGTTTCAAGATTGTTTTATTGTGGTTTGTGAGTTGTATTGTGATAGATAATGCATATAGGATTTTAGTTGCTTATTTAGTGTTGGTTTATGCATGTCATCTAGTAATATGATATCTAGGATTGTCTAACATGTTCATCCTTGCCTAGATAAGCTTAAAATGTCTAACCTTGCATTTTTAGCATCTTGAATATTTCACATATTCACCTTAGGTTGTGCTATCTCTTCACCTTAGAGACAAGTCTTGTATTTACCTCTTAGGTAGTTTGCAAGCAAGGGACTAGAGTAACTATTAAAGGCCCGCGGGTAGCAAAGACGGATTAGTAAATTTAGGTGTGATGTGGTCAACCTAATTTGTAATCGTATTTGCAAATAGTGGATTCGAGGTTCTCGTGTGGCGCACATAACAGCCCGTGGTTTTTCCCCGTGTGGGTTTCCACGTAAATATTGTGTGTCCTCTAATTTCCGCACTTGTATATTTTGTTATTGACTAGATTGGGGGCTTTTTCGTAATTTGGACTAATCTCGAAAAATTGGGTAAAATTGTTTAAAATCTATTCACCCCCCCTCTAGATTACTTTAGGACACGTTTATTATTTATTTTCACTTTCAACAAGGTTTGTCCATCGGGCTTTAGGATAGAATAATCACTTTTACTAAACAAGACGGAATATCCTTCATCACTAAGATGAGAAATGCTTATCAAATTGGCTTTCAAGCCATCAATAAACAAAGCATTAGATAAGGAGGGTAATCCGGGAACGGAAATGGTTCGTTTCCCTACAACTTTCTTTTTGGATCAATCACCAAAAGTGACATATCCTCCTTCCTCCATAACAAGAGTCTCGAAGAAACTCTTGTTTCCCATCATGTGCCTAGAGCACCCACTATCTAAATACCAAAAATTAGAAGAATTTGCCTTCAAGGCTATTTGAGCAACATGGCAAACATTTTCATTCTTTCTAATCCACCTAGAAACAATCTTAGCTTTCTTAGTGGTCTTTGGTACATGGGTTCTAGATGTCCAAGGATTATGCACATCAATATTATCATTCCTAGGAGCATGCATCTTGGCTCTATTCTTTCTCTTTTCAATCATGCTTCGTGTTTTATACATTTTAATATATCGAAAGCAATTTGGTATAATATGACCATCAAATCCACAAAAATGACATGTAGGAATAAAAGAAGGAATCATACCTTGTCCTTGAACATGCATGTGAGCTTGTCCATGTCTTTGTGATTGAGTGGGTTTAATCCATCTTCGTTGTTGAACCGGTCTAGCTTGCTTCCTAGCATGAGGTTGCATGATTGGTCTCTTTCCTTTGTGAGCCAATTGTTGAGGAATGTTAACTTGAGGGACCCTAGAGGGTTGAGCTTGAGGTTGCCTTCTTGGCACCATCTTCACTTGTGGATTTGAACATTGTCCTAATTCTAACTTCTTCCTAGGAGATTGCACCAATGAAGCTTCTTCGTTCCTCAAACTCTTGACAAACACGGTCTTGTTAAAGGTTGAGATCTTCTTGCCATCTTCATACCCAAGACCCCTCTTGTCACACGGACTCTTTCCAACACCAAGTATATGGTCAAGCTTCTTGGTGCTAGAATCCATCCTAGCTAAGGATTCTAAAGCTTCATCAAGCTCCCTCTTCAAACCTTCTTCATTCCTCTTAGATAAGACTAACTCCTCTCTTAGCTTATCTTCCATCTTCTTGAATTTTTCCACTTGTTCACTTAAGTGGTCATTATGAGATAAAAGCTCAAGATTCTCTTCTCTCAATATCTTGATCTTTCTTATGCTCTTGATTGCTAAATCATTAAATTCGGCATGGTATTTAGCAAGCACCTTTTTCTCCACAAATCTATTTATGGAGTCAGATGAGGAATCATTTTCTTCTTCACTTGAGTCATTTTCCTCTTGACTCATTTCCTCTCTTTCACTAGCACTTTTGCTTTTATGGGAGGAGGCAAAAGCTAGGAGGTTAGCCATGAGCTCTTCATCATCCGAAGACTCATCTCCCTCATTGGAGTCATCACTACTACCACTCCATGTGGCGGCCATCACTTTACCATTCTTCTTGTCATTGTGATTAGCACATTCGGGGGCAAAGTGACCTATACCACCACACTCGAAGCATCGGACCCCTTTCCTTTCGGTCCTTTCTTGCCTAGGTTCAAACTTCTTGAACGAACCATTTTTCTTCAAATCTTGACCTTTTGATCCAAAGCCCTTTCTCCCAAACTTCATAACCTTGTTGAACCTTTTTACAAATAAGGCGAGGTCTTCGTCCGAGTCATTCTTTTCCTCTTTTTCATCCTTAGAGGCTTTCAAAGCAATTCCCTTTTGCTTTTTAGGAGGTGTGGAGGTATGACCCTTCCTAGACTCATAAGCTAGAAGTCTCCCAATCACCTCACTCGGCTTCATATCCTTATATCCACTATTTTCTTCTAAAGCCATTACCTTCGATTCAAACCTATCGGGAAGCGATCTCATAATCTTTTGCTTGATCCTTTTATCCGAATAAGGATCACCAAGTTGATGACTTTGGTTGACTATGTCCATCAACTTGATCTCAAAATCGTTAAAGAACTCATTCTCCTCCATCTTGAGCAACCCGAATTGAGTTTGGAGGACTTCAAGCTTAGAGTCATTCACCACTTCGGTTCCCTCATGTGCAATCTCTAGGATGTCCCATGCCTCCTTAGCTATCCTAGTATTCTGAATCAATTTATATTGATTTTCGTCCATTGCACATAGGATGGCATGCATCGCCTTCCTATTCCATTTTGATGCCTCAAACTCTTGCGCGTTCCATTGCGCCTTAGGCTTGAGCACATCCTCTCCTCCACCCGTAGGAGTCATCATAGGTGATGTATAGCCGTCTTCAACCGCCGTCCGAGCTCGGTCATGGATTTGACATATGTACGACTCCATCTTGCCTTTCCAAGAGGCATAATTCAACCTGGTAAGAAGCGGAGGTCTTGTGCTAGAAGCACCTTCGTTGCCACCACCATTTCCACCATTTCCACTCATAGTGTTTATGAATGAATGAAATGAATGCAAATGTATGGATGATCAAAAATCACACAAAATGCAAAACACACCAAAATAAACAAGGATCACATAAGTATATCTAGGAACCCGCTCTGATACCAATTGAAACAAATATTGCACGGTGTGTATAAAACTATCTAGAGGGGGGTTGAATAGATTTTAAATGTATTACCCAATTTTTCGTGTGAAGTCAATATTACGAAATTACCCCTAACTAGATAAAACAATAAATAAAGTATAAAATACGGAAATTAAATAACACTTGATTTTTTACGTGGAAACCCTCACGGGAAAAACCACAGGCTAATAAGTGAGCCACACCAAAACCTCGAATCCACTAAGTGATGAGAATCACAACCTAATCCCGGAAGGAATCACACACCTAACTAATCCCGGTATGAGTGAACCTAATTCGAATGCTTGCGATCTAAGCAACCAAATCCCGGATGCTACACACAAGACTTATGTTCTCAATGAATAGATTACACCCTAAGTGAATATATGAATATCCAAATGCAACATAGAGCAAGGGAAACCCTATATGCGTATCTAAGATGATGAATTTGCAATTAGAACAATCCTAGATATTATAAGCTAAATGACATGTCAAATAGCATAGATAAACATAGATTATAAAAACCTAGATATCTATCACAATACAACACTCAATAAAAATATTACAAATAATCTCTATCTTGTATTTAGCATATTATCTAAAAACATACAAGTAATCTAAGAGATGTCTTAATATGAAAAACACTAAAATTAGATGAGATTAGTGAAGAACATACCAAGCAAGATGTGATGATCCAAAAACATACATGGATGCATTCTATAAAGGCATAGTTGATGCCATATGAAATTTGATGCAAAAGGGATTTGATTTGAGTGGTCAAAGGTGAGTTCTTGATTTGATTTTCTCTCAAAATTCTCTCTTTTAAGTTTAGGGTTCTTGGGAGAGAAAAGAACTAATTCAGAGAATGAGAAAGTGAGATATTTATAGACATCAAAAATAGAGCATGTGAAAAGACAAGTTTACCCCTGAAATGCACCGATCGGCGGTTTCAATCTGCGGCTAGGCCGCCGATTATAACCGCTGAATTGAACCCGAGAAGAACAGGGGAACAACGGTGGTTTCATTCGGCGGTTTCATAACTGCCGATCCAACCGCCGAATCAAACTCGAGAGATTAAATTGATCAGGTATGAACGACGATTTTGAACGGCGGTCGTGGCCGCCGATCGTAACCGCAGAATTGCTCCAGATACTTCTGGTTACAAACGGCTGTTTCATTCAGTGGCCAAGCCGCCAATCATAACCGTCATTCACCAATAGAGGTGAAAACCAAGGAGAAGCCAACGACATTCTCCGTAGGCGGTCTTCGCATAAAACCAAGCACATTCTAGTGCATGCACGGATGTTTCTGAATACTATCGGGAAACGAATTACAAGACAGAAATACACACAACAAGATAGAACATCAAAGTGCAAGCGTGAAAAGTGATATGTGAAGAGCATGCACACAAATGTAAGAATGCTAAGTGTGTGTGTGCAATCTAAATCTCTTTAAAGAAAACCAAACACTAGAGAATATACCTTTGTCGTGCTTGTCCCTTGAGGTCTTGAAAGGGCCTTCGAGCTTGAAGTTCAATCACCTAAACTACCCTTACACAATAAACACCAACATATGATTTGTCCACGAAATAAGCCAATTAAAGAATGGGAATCCTTACAAGAATGCTTAGCTAGCATGAAGTTTTTGTTTGTACATATATTGTTGCATCTTGATCGCGCCAAATATGTTGTATATTTTGGCCACTAAACCTACAACCTTTGTCTCGTTTTCATGCTTTTTAGCGCCGCTTATGGGCTCTATGTTCGTATTTGTAAGCATTTCCCCATTCCGGGTGATTAGAGCGCATTGTGGGACTTTCAAGCGAAAAGAGGACCAAGAATTGCAAAATGGGAGAGAAAAGCATCAGAGGTTACAACAAGTGTGGATGAGTGCGGGACCCAACTGCACTTCACCCGCACTACTGCCTAGACCAGAGGACCTGATTACTGAAAGAGGATAAAGTACGGGTGAGTGTGTATCCTAACCGTACTCCACCCGCACTACTGCCTAGGCCAGAGGACCTGATTGCTGAAAGAGGATAAAATGCGGGTAAGTGCAGGTCCCAACCGCACTCCACCAGCACTATTACCTAGACCAGAGGACCTGATTGCTGAAGGATAATAAAGTGCGGGTGAGTGCGGGTAATCCAACCGCACTCCAACCGCACTTCTTCTCAGGACTGGGAGTCCAAAATTCGAAGGAAATGATATAGTGCGGGTGAGTGCGGGTCAGTGACCCGCACTCCCTTGCGTCAGATATTATTTTAAAGCTAATTTTGTAACCTATTTTGAGGGACTATAAATAGAAAGTGTATGTAATATTCTTATTACGCTGTTACACTTAGAAATTCTGAAAGTTGTAACTAGACTAAGCAATCCATTTCTTCTCATTTCATAAGCTTCCTACTCTACAACTAAGGGATATTCAAGGTGGAGATGATCTTCAAGGGTTATTCCTCATCTTTTCTCTTCTTTTCATTATTGTCAATGAGTAGCTAAACCCCACTAATGGGGTCTATGGATTAGTTTGTGAATGATTGGGCTTTTGTATATAAGCTTTATTTCTTTTATATATCTATCTTCTATTTGATTTATTGATGAGTATGTATGGATTTCATTGGATTTACTCGTTTTAGATACACTCTCTTTACAAGCTTCTATTGGATTCTATCTTTTTAGGCAACTAGATATACATCCTATATAATTGTTTATTGCTCTCATGAATTGATGGGATTCTTGTAATCTCGGCTCGATAACCACATTCTTCATCTAGCTAGAGTCCTAACCGAATAACTGACGCTATACACCCTAGGCCAGTTGTTTATGAGGGACCAATCCCTATTAGGAGGCCTCCTATACACCCTAGTTGGCCCCTTGGTAGAGATAGATAGCCACCCTATACACCCTAGGTTGGCTACAATCGTCAAAACATGCTTATTTTACTAGTTTATTACATTTGCCCAAATGTTTGCTTTCTAATCCGTTAACTCCCTAGTTTACATCATACATATCTTTCGTTTCATTCATATTCCATCTTTAGTTACATTTCTAATTTCGTAGTAAGTATTTGCTAGTTCACACTTCAACATCATCAACCATTCATCTTTACTGCACTAATATCACTTTTGTTTAGCTTAATTTTAGCTAAATTCTGATCTCTATGGACGACCCTTGCTTGCCACTATACATGCGTTTTCATAACCCTTATAGGCATTGCTAGGTTTATGTTGTGGTAAGGGGAGTTGCAAATTGTAGTAGCAATTGTGCATGTTGGGGAGAATACTAATTGAGGGGGAGTAACCCTTTGAGGGGGAGCATTTGCACATTCATACATTGCATGATGTTGTACTTAAATTTTTAAATGCAAATGCTTGTTTTATCTCACTTGATTCATCTCACCTTTTCTTGTATTAGAAAGTATAGAAACTGTGCTTTCAGGGATTGATTGTTCTACTTGAGATTGAAGACTTCAAGACTATTTATCTTATCTCTTTGTAAAGTAGAAATTCATAAGTAGACCTGTAGTTTCTATTATGTTGTGAGGAATCAATGTGAGTGGTGGTTTTGTCACGAAATAGCCAAAGGGGGAGATTGTAAGGATTCCCATTATTGATTGGCTTATTTCGTGGTCAAACCACATGTTGGGGTTTGGTTGTAAGGGTAGTCTAGGTGTTTGTTGAAGATCAAGACCCTTTCCAAGACCTCAAGAGGACAAGCACCAAAGGTATATATCTAGTGCTTACATTGGCTTGAAGAGATATAGTTGCACACACACACACAACATGCATAACTCTTATTCTTGTATGGTGTGTTTATATTTTGTGTGCATTGTGCTTTATTGATTTATTCAATATCTCTTCTTGCATGTTGAATTGATTGCATCTTGTTATATGATAATGCCATGACATGTTAGGCATTAGGATGCATTCAATACCCACACTTGCACTTCATGTATGTTAGCTTTTAGTGTGGAGTAATTCGTTTCCCTAAGGATGTTCGGAAACGTCCGCGCGTGCACGGTAATGTGCTTTGATTTGCGCGATGATCGCCGGTGGAGATGCCTTTGGCTTCTCCTTGGTTTCACCATTTTTGGTGAATCGGCGGTTACGTTCGGCGGCCTTGCCGCCGTTCGAAACCGCCGAATGAGACCTGATTGAAATATATCTCTCGGGTCCAAAACGGCGGTTGGGATCGGCGGTTTCCAAACCGCCGAATTAAGTCGCCGAAGTTCCCCTGTTCCACACGGGAGCCATTCGGCGGTTCATTTCGGCGGCCTGGCCGCCGAATGAAACCGCCGATCGGTGCGTTTCAAGGGCAAAATTGTATTTTCACCTACCCTGTTTTTGGTCTCTATAAATACATCCTTATCTCTGGTTCAGAACACAAGTCTTTGATCATAAGAACCCTAGAGAGATATTTAGAGAGACTTGAGAGAGAAAGCTTAAAGATCATATCTTTATCTCTCTAAACCCATCCCCACATGCATAAATCTTCATCTAAGCATCATCTAGGATCATCTAGCATATGCTAATGCATGGGACTTCTTCAACACACATGGTATGATTTGTTGAACACTTTTATCTTACATAATTAGTGTTTCTACTTATCAATTTTATCTCATATTTTACTTATATGTGTTTAGATTAATTTCTACATATAAGATTGAGATTATGTGTTGATTGGGTTTTTATTTGTTAGCTAGGCTTTAATGTTCATATGCCATCTAGCTAATTGATCTCATTTATTGATTGAGATTATTTTTCATAGCTTATTTGATTAGGTCATTATTGCCTAAAAGCTATGCCATGAACATTCTTGTGTGATGTATTGATAACTAGGTTGATAGATTGTTTTTTAATCAACTAGTTAATCCTTTGAATGTTTGTGGGTTTTATATGATAGCTTTGTATCTAGGATTGGTGATCCTTTACTTAGCTAAAGTTATATGCCATGTCATATAGCTATATGTGATATCTAGGATTGATTATATTGTCATCTTATAATCCTAGGTAAGCATTTAGAGTACCCTAGCTCTTATTGCATTAATTGAATATTCATACATATTCACATAGGGTTGTTTCTCTTCATAGAGAAGTAAGTCTTGGGGCTAAGTGTGCTTAGGCCTCAAGCAAATTGGACTAGAGCCGCTATAAAAGGCCCGCGTGGTAGATTAGAGGGTGCTCACGCCAAGAGTAGTGTATCAGGGGATATCACTAGGGATTGAACCAAGAGTGGCGATTGGTAGTGTCCATAGCCTGAGGTTATCTAGGGTGAGGGTCCGAGAATCACTTGAGGGTGTAACCGTCTTTTCATATAGTGGATTTCGAGGTCCGAGTGTGGCGCACTTAACAGCCCGTGGTTTTTCCCAGTGGTTGGGTTTTCCACGTAAACATCAAGTGTCATTTACTATTTCCGCATCTTATTACACTTGTATGTTTTGTTGACTTGCTAGGGGTATTTTCGTAAAATTGACTTGCATGCGAAAATTGGGTAACAATTAGATAAAATCTATTCACCCCCCCTCTAGCTTTATATTGATAAACACACCTCGGGTTATTTTAATTACTTTCAGACTTCATCAAAATGGCACCATTGTCGGGGATTAGCGTACCACTACTACAAAAATGTTAAAAGACATCACTAAAAATCACTAAAAGAAATTAGTTTTTGGTAACCGATTTTAAAAAACCTTTTAGACATCGGTTTTTATAAAAACTGATGTCTTAAAAATTACAGTTTCAAAAGACATCGGTTTTTAAGAAAACCGATATTAAAAAAAAACGTTTAGACATCGGTTTTTATAAAAACCGATATTAAAAACAAGCTTTTAGACATCTGTTTTTATAAAAACCGATGTGGATTCAAAAGCAAAATTCTACAATGCAAATCTGACCTATGTCCACATTCAAGTGCGCATCTCTAAATATATTCAACGTTATTTGCTCAACATTTGAAACAAGAAAGTAGACATGCAAACAAACACTTTTAAATCTGAAAATATTTCAAAAATCGATTTGGAAAAGTGTGAAAATGAGCGATGAAAACAGCTCACTCGCGGATTCGCAAATCGCTTCTGACATTTGACTGAATAACTGATCATAACTTTCAAAATACCACCCAGAATTTTACGTTTACCGTTGGATTCATATCGAAACACTGAAGAACCCAGTGTGGACAAAAAAATTTATTTCCTTGCCAAAAGATACAGTTTTAAGGAAAGAGTTTGCATAAAAATATCACCAATCGCTTCAATTCTGACCTTCGACTGAATAATTGATCATAACTTTCAAAATATCGCCCGGAATTTTACGTTTTTTATACCATTGGATTTGTATCAAAATATTGAAGAATCCACCATGGACAAAAAAATTTATTTCTGTAAGGATTCCCTTTTGTTGATTGGCTTATTTCGTGGGCAAACCACATGTTGGGGTTTGGTTGTAAGGGTAGTCTAGGTGATTTGTTGAAGATCAAAACCCTTTCCAAGACCTCAAGCGGACAAGCACCAAAGGTATATCTTGTGCTTACTTTGGCTTGAAGAGATATAGTTGCACACACACACAACATGCATAACTCTTATTCTTGAATGTTGTGTTTATATTTTGTGTGCATTGTGCTTTATTGTTTATTCAATGTCTCTTCTTGCATAAGATTGTTTGCATCTTTTTATATGAAATGCCATGACATGATAGGCATTAGGATGCATTCAATACCCACACTTGCACTTCATGTATGTTAGCTTTTAGTGTGGAGTAATTCGTTTCCCTAAGGATGTTCGGAAACGTCCACGCGTGCACGGTAATGTGCTTTGTTTTGCGCGATGATCGCCGGTGGAGATGCCTTTGGCTTCTCCTTGGTTTCACCATTTTTGGTGAATCGGCGGTTACGTTCGGCGGCCTGGCAGCCGTTCGAAGCCGCCGTTCGAAACCGCCGAATGAGACCTGATTGAAATATATCTCTCGGGTCCAAAACGGCGGTTGGGATCGGCGGTTTCCAAACCGCCGAACGAAGTCGCCGAAGTTCCCCTGTTCTTCTCGGGAGCCATTCGGCGGTTCAATTCGGCGGCCTGGCCGCCGATTGAAACCGCCGATCGGTGCGTTTCAAGGGCAAAATTGTATTTTCACCTGCCCTGTTTTTGGTCTCTATAAATACATCCTTATCTCTGGTTCAGAATACAAGTCTTTGATCATAAGAACCCTAGAGAGATATTTAGAGAGACTTGAGAGAGAAAGCTCAAAGATCATATCTTTATCTCTCTAAACCCATTCCCACATGCATAAATCTTCATCTAAGCATCATCTAGGATCATCTAGCATATGCTAATGCATGGGACTTCTTCAACACACATGGTATGATTTGTTGAACACCTTTATCTTATATAATTAGTGTTTCTACTTATCAATTTTATCTCATATTTTACTTATATGTGTTTAGATTAATTTCTACATATAAGATTGAGATTATGTGTTGATTGGGTTATTATTTATTAGCTAGGCTTTAATGTTCATATGCCATCTAGCTAATTGATCTCATTTGTTAATTGAGATTATTTTTCATAGCTTATTTGATTAGGTCATTATTGCCTAAAAGCTATGCCATGAACATTCTTGTGTGATGTATTGATAACTAGGTTGATAGATTGTTTTTTAATCAACTAGTTAATCCTTTGAATGTTTGTGGGTTTTATATGATAGCTTTGTATCTAGGATTGGTTATCCTTTACTTAGCTAAAGTTATATGCCATGTCATATAGCTATATGTGATATCTAGGATTGATTATATTGTCATCTTATAATCCTAGGTAAGCATTTAGAGTACCCTAGCTCTTATTGCATTAATTGAATATTCATACATATTCACATAGGGTTGTGCATCTCTTTTGAGAGATTGAAGTCTTGGTCTAGGGTTGCTATTACAGGCCCGCTGGGTATTAGTGGTGGGTTACAGACCGGGATTGGCTGTAAACATCATTACAAGTAGTGACTTCGAGGATCGAGCAAATTGGAATAGGGTTGCTAATAAAGGCCCGCTGGGTAGAAGTGAGGGGTTACAGACCGGAGTGTTAGACGAGGTCTACATAGGTTGTAAACTTCATTTCAATTAGTGATTTCGAGTTCCGAGTGTGGCGCACTATACAGCCCGTGGTTTTTCCCAGTGGTTGGGTTTTCCACGTATACATCAAGTGTCATTTATTAATTCCGCACTATATTACACTTGTATGTATTTTTGACTAGTAGGGGTATTTTCGTAAAATTGACATGCATGCGAAAATTGGGTAATAATTAGATAAAATCTATTCACCCCCCCTCTAGCTTTATATTGATAAACACACCTCGAGTATTTAATTACTTTCAATTTTCTTGCCAAAAGATACAGTTTAAGGAAAACGTTTACACAAAAATATCTCCAATCGCTTGACCTTTGAGTACTCATGAATAATTGATCATAACTTTCAAAATACCACCAAGAATTTTACGTTCTTTATACCGTTGGATTCGTATCAAAAAATTGAAGAATCCACCATAGACAAAAAAATTTATTTCGTTGCCAAAAGATACAGTTTTAAGGAAAACTTTTGCACAAAAATATCTCCAATCGCTTCTGACCTTTGACTGAATAATTGATCATAACTTTCAAAAATACTGCCCATAATTTTACGTTCTTTATACCGTTGGATTCGTATCGAAAAATCAAAGAATCCAACATGGATGAAAAAATTTATTTCATTGCTAAAAGATAGAGTTTTAGGGAAAAAGTTTGCACAAAAATATCTCCAGTAGAACACACAAAACCACACTATAAAAAATGAAATGAAAAATGAACCCACCAATAAAATTTATTTAATGTTTATATGTTTGTAGTAGAAATTAGAATTTTGATTAGTCGAGTAAATTTAAATCTATCAAACAAGTTTTTTTATTTTTATTTTTTTATTTTTTATTTTTATTTCTAACAACTCATATATTATATATAAATATTGTGCAATTGTTAACACATCCAATCTTGTAGTCAGGCAGTAAAGGCTTACCACTTTGACTTTGAGGTTGTAAGTTTGATTCCTCATAATGACAATTAATTGTCATTATTATCAGAGGTGGGGTTGGCCGGACGGTGGGATTTTTTTTTGTAATACATCAATTTTACATCAGGGTTTTTAAATCGGTTTTAACTAAAACCGATATCTTTTCTCCTGGGTTTTTAAATCGGTTTTAAGTAAAACCGATGTCTTTTCTCTTGTTTTACATCAGTTAAAAACCGTTGTCTTTTGCGCTTTTTTTCTAAATCACTCAAAAAGACATCAGTTTTAAAATTTTCAAAAACCGATTTCTTCCATATAAAAAACCGATTTCTTTTGCATTTTTTGTAGTAGTGGCTTTGATTAGTTTTATTTTAGTAGTATTGGCATTTTGTAGTATTATTCGTTCTTTACTTGCGACATCAAATTTGCTTTTGGAAATAGTGTGATTGCATTGGGGTAGTTTTTGTTTCACTGTTGTAAGGTTCCCATTTGTTGATTGGCTCATTTCGTGGACAAACCACATGTTGGGGTTCTTTGTAAGGGTAGCCTAGGTATCGGGTTTATTGTTCGAAGCCCTTTGAAGACCTCGTGTTGATAAACACCGAAGGTAAATTTCTATGTGCTTACTTGTCTTGAAGAGATAGTTGCACACACTCACAACTCATGCATATGTTTAATACTTGTATGTTGTGTTTCTTATTGTTGTGCATTAATGCTTATTTTCATCTCTTCTTGCATGTTAGTTTGATTGCATCTTACATATCCAATTGCCTTGTCATGTTTAGACTTAGGATTGCATTTTGGCATTAGGCGCCCCCAAAAGCGCTTTACGGAGGCGCTGTACGAACAACGCCCATTGAGCGCTGTTCAGACCTGATCGATTTAATTCGGTCGCTGTTGGGTCGCTGTATAAAGCGCTCTACGTACAGCGCCACTCTGTTTTCCCGAGAGAACAGAGTTGGGGCGCTGTACAGGCGCTGTACAGAAGCGCTCTACATACAGCTTCCAAGGCAAATTTCAGGCCAACTTATCAAAACGACCACACATTGTTTTGGCCTCCTATATATATGCCACTTTGACTTTAGGTCAATTAAGAGAGTTCATATTCAGATTTCATACTTAGGATATTTTTCAAGAGAAGGAAAAATTCCAAGAACTCAAATTTTATTCACTCAAACACTTTTTCATGATCATCAATCATCATCTAGCATCATCCTAGATCATCTAGATGTCTCTTTGCATGGATTCTTCATCACACTTTGCTTGGTAAGCTTTTCACTAATATCTTACATATTTTGTGTTTTTCTTAACAAGCAATCTCAATTAATTACTTGTATGTTTTTCATATATCTTTTGATGCAAGAATGAGATTAGTGTGTTGTATGTTTGAGAAGTTGTATTGTGATAGCTAATTAGGTTTTTGTGCTTAATCTTGATTCGCTAAACTATTTGATTGAACATGTCATTTAGTTTTTAATATCTAGGATTGTTCTAATTGCATATTAATCATCTTAGATAAGCATATAGGGTTTCCCTTGCTCTATGTTGCATTTGGATATTCATATATTTACTTAGGGTGTTATTCTCTTCATTGAGAAAGTAAGTCTTGTGCGTAGCTTCCGGGATTAGGTTGCTTAGATCGCAAGCAAATCGGACTAGGTTCACTCATACCGGGATTAGGTAGGTGTGTGATTACTTCCGGGATTAGGTTGTAATCGTTTTACACATTTAGTGGATTCGAGGTTCGAGTGTGGCTTACTTAATAGCCCGTGGTTTTTTCCTGTGAGGGTTTCCACGTAAAAATCAAGTGTTAATTAATTTTCGCATTTTATACTTGATTTATTGCTTTATCTATTTAGGGGTATTTTTGTAATTTTAACTAACACGAAAAATTGGGTAAAAAGCTTAAAATCTATTCACCCCCCCTCTAGATAGTTTTATACACACCGTGCTATAATTTGTTTCAACTGTATTTCAGGATCATGGACTATTCTTGGCAGAATTTAGAGCCAGGGAACGACCTAGATATTGACCCATTTAGTGAAGATTGGGGGAAGAATCGTGATTTCCAAGAGGATTGCAATGAGGTTGGAAACCTTTTCGTTGATGAAAAGCTTACGGATCTTCTGAGGGACTATTTGCAAGAGGATGAGGAAACTCTGTCATCTAAGCAAGGAGAGTTGGAAACTGTACAAGCGTCACAAACTCCGGATGAGGGATGTTCCAACAACCTAGGACGCAGTGATTCTTGTCAACTGGATAGGGGATTACTAGATGAATTGATATGAGAATTCATGCAATCAGCCCAACAGGATACACAAAAGGCCCAGTTGCTATAGTAAGCACATGTAGAGAGTTGGGAAACATACATGTGTGTAAGGATTCCCGTTTTGTTGATTGGCTTATTTCGTGGTCAAACCACATGTTGGGGTTTTGAATGTAAAGGTAGTCTAAGTATTTAATGATTGAAGATCAAAGGCCCTTCCATGACCTCAAGATACAAGCACGCCAAAGGTATAATCTCTTGTGCTTGTTTTTCTTTGAAGAGATTAAGTAGCACACACACACTTAGCATTCTTGCTATGATTGCATACTTGCTTATTTTTATGTGCATCTCTTCACATGTCACTTTACACACTAGCACATTAGTTGATATATCTTGTTGTGTGTATATGTGCCTTATAATTCGTTTCCCTACATTGTTCAGAAACATCCGCGCTTGCACTAATGAGTGCTTGGTTTCGCGCGAAGACCGCCTATGGAGTATGCCCTTGGCTTCTCCTTGGTTTTCACCATTGTTGGTGATCGGCGGTTATGATCGGCGGCCTGGCCGCCGAATGAAACCGCCGTTTCAGTCCAGATTGGTCTGAAGCAATTATGCGGTCAAGATCGGTGGTCACGACCGCCGTTCGAAACCGCCGTTCATACCTGATCGATTTTAATCCCTCGGGTTTGATTCGGCGGTTGGATCGGCGGTCACGAAACCACCGAATGAAACCGCCGTTAATGCTCTGTTCTTCACGAGCTCAATTCGGCGGTCGTCATCGGCGGCCTGGCCGCCGATTGAAACCGCCGAACGGTGCGTTTCAGGGGCAATAGTGTCTTTTCACATGCCCAATTCTCGATGTCTATAAATATCTTATTTTCTCAATCTCTGATCAAGTTTCTTGAGCAATTAGAACCCTAATCTTTCAAGAGAGATTTTTGAGAAAAAATCAAATCAAGAACCCACCTTTAAACACTCAAATCAAATCCTTTTTGCATCAAATTTCATATTGCATCCTCTATGTCTACATAGAAAGCATCTATGATTGGATTAGCATCATCACAATATGCTTGGTAAGATTTTGATTAGTTTCATCTTATTTTAGTATTTTTACTATCTAGCATATTCTCTTTTTATTTACTTGTATGTTGTTGATCATATGATAAATACAAGAATAGAGAATTAATTGTGATGAATTAATTGAGTGTTGTTTTTGTGATAGCTAATTAGGTTTTTGCTTAATCTTGATTAGCTAAGCTATTTGACATGTCATTTAGCAATTGATATCTAGGGTTGATTAAATTGATTATATCATCATCCTAGATAAGCATCTAAGGTTACCTAGCCTTGTTTGTTATTTGAATATTCATACATATTCACATAGGTTGCATAATCTCTTCTTAGAGAATCAAGTCTTGAGGCTAAGGTTGCTTAGGCCTCAAGCAATTGGACTAGAGCCACTTTTAAAGGCCCGAGTGGTAGAAGTGGGGGGTTATTGACCGGAGTGTTAGACGAGGTCTACATAGGTTGTAAACTCCATTTCGATTAGTGGATTTCGACGTCCGAGTGTGGCGCACTAAACAGCCCGTGGTTTTTCCCAGTGGTTGGGTTTCCACGTATACATCAAGTGTTATTTAAATTCCGCACTATATTACACTTGTATGTATTTTTGACTAGTAGGGGCATTTTCGTAAAATTGACTTGCATGCGAAAATTGGGTAATAATAGTTAAAATCTATTCACCCCCCCTCTAGCTTTATATAGAACACGCCTCTAATTTGTTTCAATTGGTATCAGAGCGGGTTCCTAGATATACTTAGGTGATCCTAGCTCATTTTAGGTGTGTTGTGCATTTGTGTGATTTTTGCTCATTCATACATTTTGCATACATTCCATTCATTCATTTGATACAATGAGTGGATTCGGTGGCAACCATGAGGGTGCTTCAAGCACACGGCCTCCTCTCCTCACCGGTGTGAATTATGCCTCATGGAAAGGCAAGATGGAGGCATATGTGTGCCAAATCCATGATAGGGCATGGATGGCAATTGAAGATGGGTATGCACCTCCTATGATGACTCCCACGAGTGGTGGAGAAGAAGTACTCAAGCCAAAGGCCCAGTGGTCACCTGAAGAGTTTGAGACTTCAAAATGGAATAGGAAGGCATGGCATGCTCTTCTATGTGCAGTGGATGAAAATCAGTACAAACTGATTCAGAACACTAGGATAGCCAAGGAGGCATGTGATATCCTACAAGTTGCACATGAGGGAACCGATGTCGTTAAGGATTCCAAGTTACAAGTCCTTCAAATGCAATTTGAGTTGCTTAAAATGGAGGAGGACGAGTGCTTCAATGACTTTGAAGTCAAGTTGATGGATATTGTGAATCAAAGCCATCAACTCGGTGATCCTTGTTCGGATAGGAGAGTTAAGCAGAAAATTATGAGGTCTCTCCCCGCTAGGTTCGAATCAAAAGTGACGGCTTTAGAGGAAAATAGCACATACAAGGATATGAAGCCGAGCGAGGTGATTGGAAGACTCCTCGCCTATGAATCTAGGAAGGCTCCTAGTATTTCACCTCCTAAAAAGCAAAAAGGAATTGCTTTGAAAGCTTCCAAGGTTGAGAAGGAGGAAAAAGGTAACTCGGACCAAGACATGGCTTTGCTACTTAGAAGATTCAAGAAGTTTGTCAAGTTCGAGAATAAGGGCATTGGATCCAAAGGCCAAGACTTGAAGAAAAAAGCTCCCTTCAAGAGTTTTGAGCCTAGGCAAGAGCATAGTGAGAAGAAAGGGGTCCAATGCTATGAGTGTGGTGGTATAGGTCACATCTCACCGGATTGTGGGAACTTGAAGAACAAGATGGCAAAAGTGATGACCGCCACATGGAGTGAAAGTGATGACTCCTGTAAGGATTCCCGTTGTTTTTAATTGGCTTATTTCGTGATCAAACCATATGTGGGGGTTCTTTGTAAGGGTAGCCTAAGTATCGGTCTTATTGTTCGAAGCCCTTTGAAGACCTCGTGTTGATAAGCACCGAAGGTAAATTTCTATGTGCTTACTTTTCTTTGAAGAGATTAGTTGCACACACACACTAAACATTCATTGCATATGTGTGCATTCTTTTCGTTTGTCACATTTCACACTTGCACTTATTTATTATATTTTGTTGTGTGTAATTGTGTCTTGTTGTTGTGTAATTCGTTTCCCGATAACTTTCGGAAACGTCCGCGCATGCACGAGAATGTGCTTGGTTTAGCGCGAGGACCGCCTATGGAGAATGCCCTTGGCTTCTCCTTGGTTTTCACCTATCTAGGTGATCGGCGGTTATGATCGGTGGCCTGGCCGCCGAATGAAACCGCCGTTTCAGTCCAGATTGGTCTGAAGCATTTCTACGGTTAAGATCGGCGGTCACGACCGCCGTTCGAAACCGCCGTTTCAAGACCTGATTGATTTATCTCTCAGTCTAATTCGGCGGTTGAAACGGCGGGCATGAAACCGCCGTTCATACCTGGTTGATTTTGATCTCTCTGTTCTGTTTCGGCGGTTGGGATCGGCGGTCACGAAACCGCCGAATGAACCGCCGTTTATGCTCTGTTCTTCACGAGCTCAATTCGGCGGTCATGAACGGCAGCCTGGCCGCCGATTGAAACCGCCGATTGGCGCGTTTCTTTGAAACTTACTTAAACGACCTCACTTTGATTTGGCCCCCTATATATATGCCACTTTGACTTTAGGTCAATCAAGAGAGTTCATATTCAGAATTCATACTTAGGATATTTTTCAAAGAGAAGAAAAATTCCAAGAACTCCATTCTTGATTCTCAAACACTTTTTCATGATCATCAATCATCATCTAGCATCATCTTAGATCATCTAGATGTCATCTAGCATGGAATCTTCATCATACTTTGCTTGGTAAGCTTTTCACTAATATCTTACATGTTTTGTGTTTCTCTTATCTAGCAATCTCAATTAATTACTTGTTTGTAATTTTGTATGCTTTAGATACAATATTGAGATGAGTATGATGTATGTTTGAGATTTTATATTGTGCTTGCATATTAGGTTTTGTGCTTAATATTGATTAGCTAAACTAATTGACATGTCATTTAGTTTTGATATATAGGATTGCTCTTAATTGAATATTAATCATCTTAGATAAGCATATAGGGTTTCCCTTGCTCTATGTTGCATTTTGGATATTCACATATATTCACTTAGGGTTGTATTCTCTTCATAGAGAAAGTAAGTCTTGTGTGTAGCATCCGGGATTAGATAGCTTTATACACACCGTGCTATAATTTGTTTCAATTTGTATCAGAGCGGGTTCTTAGACATACATAGGTGATCCTTGCTTATTTTGGTGTGTTTTGTATTTTGTGTGATTTTTGATCATTCATACATTTGCATTCATTTCATTCATTCATAAACACTATGAGTGGAAACGGTGGAAATGGTGGTGGCCATGAAGGAGCTTCTAGCACAAGGCCTCCACTTCTTACCGGATTGAACTATTCCCAATGGAAAGGGAAGATGGAATCCTACATATGCCAAATTCATGACCGTGCATGGATGGCGGTGGAAGACGGATATGATCTCCCTATGATGACTCCCGATGGTGGAGGACAAGATGTTTTGAAGCCTAAGGCGCAATGGAATGCGCAAGAGTTTGAGGCTTCTAAGTGGAATAGGAAGGCTATGCATGCCATTATGTGTGCTATGGATGAGAATCAGTACAAGCTTATTCAGAATACTCAGATTGCCAAAGTGGCATGGGACATCCTTCTAGTTGCACATGAGGGAACCGAGGTGGTGAAGGAGTCCAAGCTTCAAGTCCTCCAAACTCAGTTTGAGCTACTTAGGATGGGAGAGGATGAATGCTTCAATGACTTCGAAATCAAATTGATGGATATTGTAAATCAAAGCCATTAACTCAGAGACCCGTATTCGGATAGGAGAGTCAAGCAAAAAATTATGAGATCTCTCCCCAATAGGTTTGAATCCAAGGTGACGGCCATAGAAGAAAATAGTGGCTACATGGATATGAAGCCAAGTGAGGTGATTGGGCGTCTCCTTGCATATGAGTCTAGGAAGGCTCCTAGCACCACTACTCCTCCTAAGAAGTCTAAAGGAATAGCTTTGAAAGCATCTAAGGATGCAAAGGAGGCAAAGCATAAATCGGATGAAGACCTTGCCTTATTTGTGAAAAGGTTCAACAAGGTTATGGGGTTCAAGAAGAAGAAGGGATTTGGGTCAAGAGGACAAGATTTGAAGAAAAAGAGTTCCTTCAAGAAGTTTGAGCCTAAACAAGAGAGGATCGAAAGGAAAGGGGTCCGATGCTTTGAATGTGGTGGGATTGGTCACTTTGCCCCCGAATGTGCTAATCACAATGAAAAGAAGAAGAGCAAAGTGATGGCCGCCACTTGGAGTGGGAGTAGTGATGACTCCAATGAGGAAGATGAGTCTTCAAATGAAGAAGAGCTCATGGCTAATCTCCTAGCTTTTGCCTCCTCCCATAAAGGCAAAAGTGCTAGTGAGAAAGAGGAAATGAGTCAAGAGGAAAATGACTCAAGTGAAGAAGAAAGTGATTCCTCATCTAACTCCATAAGTAGTTTTGTGGAGAAAAAGGTGCTTGCTAAATGCCATGCCGAGTTTAATGATTTAGCAATCAAGAGCACAAGAAAAATCAAGATGTTGAGAGAAGAAAATCTTGAGCTTGCATCTCATAATGACCACTTAGGTGAACAAGTGGAAAAATTCAAGAAGATAGAAGATAAGCTAAGAGGGGAGTTAGCTTTATCTAGGAGGAATGAAGAAAGTCTAAAGAGTGAGCTTGAAGAAGTTAGAAATTCTATGACTAGGATGGATTCTAGCACCAAGAAGCTTGACCATATGCTTGGTGTTGGAAAGAGTCCATGTGACAAGAGGGGTCTTGGGTATGAAGATGACAAGAAGATCTCTACCTCTAACAAGACCGTGTTTGTCAAGAGCTTGAAGAAAGAAGAAACTTCATTTGTGCAAGCTCCTAGAAAGAAATTAGAAGTAGGACAATGCTCTAATGCACAAGTGAAGATGGGGCTAAGAAGGAAACCTCAAGCTCAACCCCCTAGGGTCCCTCAAGCCAACATTCCTCCTCAAATGGCTCACAAAGGAAAGAGACCTATCATGCAACCTCAAGCTAGGAAGCAACCAAGACCGGTTCAACAACGAAGAAGGATTGAACCCTTTCATCCACAAAGACAAGGACAAGGTATGATTCCTTATTTTACTCCTATATGTCACTTTTGTGGATTTGATGGTCATATTAGACCACATTGCTTTCGATATATAAAAATGTGCAAAACTAGAAGCATGATAGAGAAGAAAAAGAAAAGAGCCATGATGCATGTTCCTAGGAATGATAATATTATTATGCATGATCCTAGGACATCTAGAGCCCATGTACCAAAGACCACTAAGAAAGCTAAGATTGTTTCTAGGTGGATTAGAAAGAATGAAATTGTTTGCCATGTTGCTCAAATAGCCTTGAAGGCAAATTCTTCTAATTTTTGGTATTTAGATAGTGGGTGCTCTAGGCACATGACGGGAAACAAGAGTTTCTTCGAGACTCTTGTTATGGAGGAAGGTGGATATGTCACTTTTGGTGATGGATCCAAAAAGAAAGTTGTAGGGAAAGGAACCATTTCCGTTCCCGGATTACCCTCCTTATCCGATGCTTTATTTGTTGATGGCTTGAAAGCCAATTTAATAAGCATTTCACATCTAAGTGATGAAGGATATTCCGTCTTGTTTTGTAAAGATGATTGCTCAATCCTAAAGCCCGATGGACAAACCTTATTGAAAGGTATGAGATCTAGCGACAATTGTTATTGTCTTGAAGCTAGAATAGTCTCAAACAATGTATCCATGGATGAGCAAATTGAGTTGTGGCATGAAAGACTTGGCCACATGAACTTTAGGGATCTACGGACCCTTGGAAAGTTCGAGTGTGTGCGTGGCCTCCCTAAGCTTGGGAAGAAAGCCAATGGTGTTTGTGGACCTTGCCAACAAGGAAAGCAAACTAAAAGCATGCACAAAAAGGGTAAGTATCTCACCACCAAGGAGCCACTTGAGCTTCTCCACATGGACCTCATGGGTCCCATGCAAACCGAAATTTTGGGTGGAAAGAGATACATTTTTGTATGTGTTGATGATTTCTCTAGATTTACATGGACATACTTTCTTAGAGAAAAATCCGAAACTTTTGATAAGTTTAAAATGCTTTGTACTAAATTACAAAATGAAATGAAATCTAACATTAGAAGCATTAAACGGATTAGAAGTGACCATGGGAGAGAGTTTGAGAATGCCTCTTTTGAAAGCTTTTGTGATAGCTTAGGCATCTCCCATGAGTTTTCGGCTCCTAGGACACCTCAACAAAATGGAGTTGTTGAGAGGAAGAATAGGGTCCTCCAAGAGATGGCCCGAGTGATGTTGCTTAGCAACAATGTCCCTAGGAACCTATGAGCCGAAGCCATCAATACGGCTTGCTATATAGGAAATTGTGTGTTCCTAAGGCCCGGTTCTAGAAACACCTCCTATGAGCTATGGAAGGGTAGGAAGCCAAATGTTAGCTACTTCCACACATTTGGAAGCAAATGCTACATTTTAAATGACCGTGATCAACTTGGCAAGTTTGATGCTAAGAATGATGAGGGTATCTTTATTTGCTACGCCTTGAATAGTAAAGCCTATAGAGTTTTCAACTTGAAGACTCGAACCGTCATGGAATCATCAAATGTGGTCATTGATGATACTAGGCTCAAGTCTAATGACCATGAGGAGGAGGATGTTCTAGAGGATGACTCTCCTTTGGAGAGGGTTGTGGTGACTCCCAATGTTGGGACATCTAATGAAGTCACACAACCCATTACTAGAGTTCCTAACTTGGACTCTAATGAACCCGCTCCATGGGTTAGAAGACTCCATAACAAAGAGGATGTTATTGGAGATGTAAATGAGGGTGTTAGGACTAGGCGTCAAATAGCTAATCTAATTAGCTTTACATGCTACACCTCTCAAATAGAACCCAAAAAGGTTGATGAAGCCTTGAATGATGAATTTTGGGTTCTTGCCATGCAAGAAGAGCTAAACCAATTCGAAAGGAATGAGGTTTGGACTCTAGTTCCTAGGCCTAAGACCACTAATGTCATAGGCACTAAATGGATTTTTAGGAACAAATCCGATGAGGATGGCAACATAGTGCGGAACAAGGCTAGACTTGTAGCACAAGGGTACTCTCAAATTGAGAGTATCGACTTTGAGGAGACATTTGCTCCCGTTGCCCGCTTAGAGTCCATTAGGCTTCTCTTGTCCATCTCTTGTGTGCACAAGTTCAAATTGCACCAAATGGACGTCAAGAGTGCCTTCCTCAATGGCTTCTTACAAGAGGAAGTGTTTGTTGAACAACCCAAGGGGTTTGTGGATGCACACCACCCCAACCATGTCTATCGCCTCAAGAAGGCACTATATGGGTTGAAACAAGCACCGAGGGCTTGGTATGAGCGCCTCACTCAATTTCTTGTTGACAATGACTACGCAAGAGGTAGTGTTGACAAGACACTATTCATCAAGAGAGATAATGATGAGCTTTTCATAGCTCAAATATATGTTGATGACATAGTGTTTAGCTCCACCAACAACACCAAGGTCCAACAATTTGTTGATGTCATGTCTCATGAATTTGAGATGAGCCTTGTTGGTGAGCTTAGTTACTTCCTAGGTTTGCAAATTCGGCAACTAGACAATGGGATTTTCATAACCCAAGCCAAATATGCCAAAAACCTAGTAAAGAAGTTTGGTTTAGAAAATGCCAAACATTGTGATACACCCATGAGTACCACTTTGAAGCTAAGCAAAGATGCTAGTGGTAAAAGTGTGGAACAAACGTTATATCGTGGCATGATAGGTAGCTTGCTTTATTTGACCGCAAGTAGGCCCGATATCTCCTTTAGTGTGGGTGTGTGTGCTAGGTACCAAGCGGATCCTAAGGAGTCCCATCTCTTTTCCATTAAGAGAATCATTCGCTATGTGAATGGGACATCCAACTATGGGATTTGGTACTCTTTTGACACTAATGCTAGTCTTGTAGGCTTTAGTGATGCGGATTGGGCAGGAAATTGTGATGATAGGAAGAGCACATCGGGCGGTTGCTTCTTTCTAGGCAACAACTTGGTGTCTTGGTTTTGCAAGAAGCAAAACTCGATTTCCTTGTCCACGGCCGAGGCCGAGTACATAGCCGCGGGGAGTGGATGCACACAACTCCTATGGATGAAGCAAATGCTAGTAGACTACGGATTCAACCAAGGTACTCTCACTCTCTTTTGTGATAACATGAGTGCTATTAATATTTCCAAGAATCTGGTGCAACATTCTAGGACTAAGCATATTGACATCCGCCATCACTTCATTAGAGAGCTTGTTGAAAATAAATGCATAGTACTTGAACATGTAGGTACTAATGATCAACTTGCGGACCTATTTACTAAACCCTTAGATGCTACTCGATTTAAAACTCTTAGTAGATCTATTGGGGTATGTCTTGTGGAGTGATGTTCTATGATTGACCCCATATGGGGAACTCAAGCAAAGAGAGCTATTTTGCATTCTTGTATCTTGCAAAAAATTTGAAATATCTTATGCCTCTTCTTTTGATTGCTTGAGTAAGCTTGGTTATACATATGTATATATGTTTTCAAATTCTATAAGTGTGAACCTTGCTTGTCTACAATCCATGTCATATTTATGTTCAAACATGCATTTTTGGACTAGGAGATTTACATAGGAAGTATGATGTGAATGACCTATAGTTATCTCCATGACATGATGATTCTTTAATAACATGCTAATGTCAAATGAAAAAGCATGAAATTCATATAACATGCTCACATGAAAAGCATGAATTGATGATTGCATATTCTTAAAAATGCAAAACTTGTGTGAAAGCTTATGAGACTCAAAATGAATAAAGGATCTTGTATCCGTTCAAAGGAATTTCTATTCCGAATGTCTCTCTTTCTTTATTGGTTGAACATGGCTACTATCATACGGATATCTTATCCAGAAAAATCAAAAAGGGTGCAAAGTTGCTCATGCCATGTTTCGCTTATAAAGTTGGATATAGTTGCTCTTATATTGAAATCAATAATCTCTATATCCTTGCTTTTCCCATGACATTGGTGAAATTGGTTTGAATTCTTATTAGAAACCTTTGTCATTTGCTTTGCCAAATACCATTGTATTTTGGACTTGAATGCTATATGTCTTGTATGCAAAGCATGTTGAATTCACACATTTTCTCAAAATAAATCTCCTTGTTTCTCTCAAATTAATTGAAGTGCATAAAGTGACTTATATGTATATGCATATCTTGCATGCTTCTATCTCTCGTTGCTATGAGTGACCCGGTTGGGGACTACTCCTTTGCCTATATCATGACAAAAAGGGGGAGTAGGATATGGTAAGGGGAGGTGCAAAATATAGAAGCTTTTGTGCACTTTGGGGAAAACATACATTGAGGGGGAGTAACCCGTTGAGGGGGAGCATTGCATTTATCATACATTGCATACATTTGGTAATGTTGTACCTATATTCTAAAAATGCAAATGCTTGGTATTGTTCTCACATGATTAATCTCACACTTTTCTTGTATTGGAAATGTTAGAAACTCTTTTCAGGGCTTGATTATTCTACAAGAGATTGAAGACTTGAAGTTTTATTTTCTTATCTCTTTGTGTTGTAGTATATCATAGTTGTCCCGTAGTTTCTATTTTTTTTGTGAGGAATCAATGTGAGTGATGGTTTTGTCACGAAATAGCCAAAGGGGGAGATTGTAAGGATTCCCGTTGTTTTTAATTGGCTTATTTCATGATCAAACCATATGTGGGGGTTCTTTGTAAGGGTAGCCTAAGTATAGGTCTTATTGTTCGAAGCCCTTTGAAGACCTCGTGTTGATAAGCACCGAAGGTAAATTTCTATGTGCTTACTTTTCTTTGAAGAGATTAGTTGCACACACACACTAAACATTCATTGCATATGTGTGCATTCTCTTCGTTTGTCACATTTCACACTTGCACTTATTTATTATATTTTGTTGTGTGTAATTGTGTCTTGTTGTTGTGTAATTCGTTTCCCGATAACTTTCGGAAACGTCCGCGCATGCACGAGAATGTGCTTGGTTTAGCGCGAGGACCGCCTATGGAGAATGCCCTTGGCTTCTCCTTGGTTTTCACCTATCTAGGTGATCGGCGGTTATGATCGGTGGCCTGGCCGCCGAATGAAACCGCCGTTTCAATCCAGATTGGTCTGAAGCATTTCTGCGGTTTCGAACCTGCGGTTAAGATCGGCGGTCACGACCGCCGTTTGAAACCGCCGTTTCAAGACCTGATTGATTTATCTCTCAGTCTAATTCGGCGGTTGAAACGGCGGGCATGAAACCGCCGTTCGAAACCGCCGTTCATACCTGGTTGATTTTGATCTCTCTGTTCTGTTTCGGCGGTTGGGATCGGCGGTCACGAAACCGCCGAATGAACCGCCGTTTATGCTCTATTCTTCACGAGCTCAATTCGGCGGTCATGAACGGCGGCCTGGCCGCCGATTGAAACCTCCGATTGGCGCGTTTCTTTGAAACTTACTTAAACGACCTCACTTTGATTTGGCCCCCTATATATATGCCACTTTGACTTTAGGTCAATCAAGAGAGTTCATATTCAGAATTCATACTTAGGATATTTTTCAAAAAGAAGAAAAATTCCAAGAACTCCATTCTTGATTCTCAAACACTTTTTCATGATCATCAATCATCATCTAGCATCATCTTAGATCATCTAGATGTCATCTAGCATGGAATCTTCATCATACTTTGCTTGGTAAGCTTTTCACTAATATCTTACATGTTTTGTGTTTCTCTTATCTAGCAATCTCAATTAATTACTTGTTTGTTATTTTGTATGCTTTAGATACAATATTGAGATGAGTATGATGTATGTTTGAGATTTTATATTGTGCTTGCATATTAGGTTTTGTGCTTAATATTGATTAGCTAAACTAATTGACATGTCATTTAGTTTTGATATATAGGATTGCTCTTAATTGAATATTAATCATCTTAGATAAGCATATAGGGTTTCCCTTGCTCTATGTTGCATTTTGGATATTCACATATATTCACTTAGGGTTGTATTCTCTTCATAGAGAAAGTAAGTCTTGTGTGTAGCATCCGGGATTAGGTTGCTTAGAACGCAAGCAAATTGGACTAGGTTCACTCATACCGGGATTAGGTAGGTGTGTGATTACTTCCGGGATTAGGTTGTAATCGTTTGCACATTTAGTGGATTCGAGGTTCGAGTGTGGCTTACTTACATAGCCCGTGGTTTTTCCTGTGAGGGTTTCCACGTAAAAACCAAGTGTTGTTTTAATTTCCGCACCATATTACACTTGTTTGTTTATATTATCTTGAGGGCATTTTCGTAATTTTGACTAACACGAAAAATTGGGTAAAAAGCGTAAAATCTATTCACCCCCCCTCTAGACAGCTTTATACACACCGTGCTATAATTTGTTTCAACGCCGGAGCGGGAGATAAGTCATCAAGTGATGATGAGCTTACCATCAACTACACGGCATTTGGGGCCACTTGTATAGAAGATAAAGTTGTTGGTAAGAATGACTTCACTAGTGATCCCATAGAAGAAAAAGATGAAGAAGTAGCTCTAGAGAAGATATATGTAGCTACTCATTGGGATATGACTCTCATTGACTCAAGAGACCAAGGTGGAGGTCTAAATGAGGAAAATGACTCCATTAGTGAGAATGAGAGTGGAGGAGATAACTTAAGTGAAGATGACTCCTCATCTAACTCTACAAATGGAAATGTAGAGAAAATGGATGTAAATGACTTTATAGTCAAGTGTGAAAGTTCATTGGAGAAGAAAAATATAAAGTTGAAGATTTTAGAGGATGAAAATCTAGAACTTTCAACACCAATGACCACTTAAGTAAACAAGTGGAGGCATCCAAGAAGATTGAAGACAAGCTAAGGGATGAGCTAGCTATGTCTAAGAGGAATGAAGAAGGGTTGAAGAGAGAGCTTGTTGAAGCCATAGAGTCATTGTCTAGGATGACTACAAGCACCAAGAAACTTGACCACATTCTTGGTAGTGGAAAGAACCCTTGTGACAAGAGAGGTATTGGGTATGAAGTAAGCAAGGAGATCACCACTCCAACCAAGACCATCTTTGTCAAGAGTTTGGGCAAGATAGAAGCCTCACCGGTGCACACTCCTAGGAAGAAAATTGATCTAGGACAAAGTTCAAGAAGTGCACAAGTGAAGGTAGCTCCTAAGAGACAACCTCAAGCTCAAAAAGTTCCTCAACCTAACTTCCCTCAAGCTCATATTCATCAAGGGAAGAGGCCAATCATGCAAAATGAAACAAGGAAGCAAGCTAGACCGGTTCAACAACAAAGAAGATTTGAACCCGCTCAACCACAAAGTCATGGGATGGCTCCTATGCATGCACAAGGACATGGTATGAATTCTAAATTTATCCCTACATGTCACTTTTGTGGTATTAATGGTCACATTAGACCAAATTGCTTTCATTTCATTAAATTACGTAGAATCAAAAGCATGATTGAAAAGAAAATGATAAGAGCTAGAATGCATGCTAATAGGAAGGAAAACATTCATATTCATGATCCTATTAATTCTAGTACTCTTAAACCATTGTCCACTAGGAAGAAAAATGTCATATCTATGTGGATAAGGAAAAATGAACCTGCTTGCTACGAGACTAACAAGTCTCAAATAGGTTCAACTAAGTCCAATGGACTTGGTAGGTCCATAGGACCTCATGCCCTTCATTAATGAAGGATGATATTGACCTCATAAGGGGAACTCAAGCAAAGAGAGCTATTTTTGCATTCTTGTCACTTGCAAAAAATTTGAAAAATCTTATGCTTCTTGGTTGATTGCTTGAGTAAGCTTGGTTGCACATATGTATATATATTTTCAATTCAATAAGTGTGAATCTTGCTTGTTTACAATCCATGTCATATTTATGTTCAAACATGCATTTTGGACTAGGAGAAGTATGTAGGAAGTATGATTTGAATGACCTATGATTATCTCCATGACATGATGATTCTTTAATAACATGCTAATGTCAAATGAAAAAGCATGAATTGATAATTGCGTTCTTAAATGTAAAAACTTGTGTGAAAAAGCTTATGAGACTCAAATGAAAAAGGATCTAGTATCCATTCAAGGATTTTACAATCCAAATGTCTCTCTTTCTTTATTGGTTGAACATGTCTACTATCATACGGGTTTCATTCCCGGAAAAATCAAATAGGGTGCAAAGTTGCTCATGACATGTTTAGCTTATAAAGTTGGATATAGTTGTTCTTAAATTGAAATCAATGAAATTTCTATATCCTTGCTTCTCTCATGACAATGGTGAAATTGGTTTGAATTCCTATTAGAAACCTTTGTCATTTGCTTTGCCAAATACCATGGTATTTTGGACTTGAATGCTATATGTCTTATATGCAAAGCATTTTGTTTCACACATTTTATCTAATAAATCTCCTCGTTTCTCTTCGATTAATTAAGATTGCATAAAGTGACTTATATTGATTATGCATATACTAGAAAGCTACTATCTCTCTTTGCCTTAAGTAACCCGGTTGGGGACTACTCCTTTGCCTATATCATGACAAAAAGGGGGAGTAGAATGGTGGTAAGAGGGGTTGCAATTATGCATGTTGGGGAGACAATACATTGAGGGGGAGTAACCCTTTGAGGGGGAGCATTGCATTCATCATACATTGCATGATGTTGTGTTTAATTTCTTAGAAATGCACATGCTTGTTTATGTCCTCACTTGATTCATCTCACTTTTACTTGTTTTGGAAAGTTTAGGAGCCTTGTTTCAGGGAATGATTGTTCTACAAGAGATTGAAGACTTCAAGTTTTATTTTTATATATCTCTTTGTATTGTAGAAAATCTTCATTGACCCATAGGTTTATTTTTGTTGTGAGGAATCAATGTGAGTGGTGGTTTTGTCACGAAATAGCCAAAGGGGGAGATTGTAAGGATTCCCGTTTTGTTGATTGGCTTATTTCGTGGTCAAACCACATGTTGGGGTTTTGAATGTAAGGGTAGTCTAAGTATTTAATGATTGAAGATCAAAGGCCCTTCCATGACCTCAAGATACAAGCACGCCAAAGGTATAATCTCTTGTGCTTGTTTTTCTTTGAAGAGATTAAGTAGCACACACACACTTAGCATTCTTGCTATGATTGCATACTTGCTTATTTTTATGTGCATCTCTTCACATGTCACTTTACACACTAGCACATTGGTTGATATATCTTGTTGTGTGTATATGTGCCTTATAATTCGTTTCCCTACATTGTTCGGAAACGTCCGCGCTTGCACTAATGAGTGCTTGGTTTCGCGCGAAGACCGCCTATGGAGTATGCCCTTGGCTTCTCCTTGGTTTTCACCATTGTTGGTGATCGGCGGTTATGATCGGCGGCCTGGCCGCCGAATGAAACCGCCGTTTCAGTCCAGATTGGTCTAAAGCAATTATGCGGTCAAGATCGGAGGTCACGACCGCCGTTCGAAACCGCCGTTCATACCTGATCGATTTTAATCCCTCGGGTTTGATTCGGCGGTTGGATCGGCGGTCACGAAACCGCCGAATGAAACCGCCGTTAATGCTCTGTTCTTCACGAGCTCAATTCGGCGGTCGTCATCGGCGGTCGTCATCGGCGGCCTGGCCGCCGATTGAAACCGCCGAACGGTGCGTTTCAGGGGCAATAGTGTCTTTTCACATGCCCAATTCTCGATGTCTATAAATATCTTATTTTCTCAATCTCTGATCAAGTTTCTTGAGCAATTAGAACCTTAATCTTTCAAGAGAGATTTTTGAGAAAAAATCAAATCAAGAACCCACCTTTAAACATTCAAATCAAATCCTTTTTGCATCAAATTTCATATTGCATCCTCTATGTCTACATAGAAAGCATCTATGATTGGATTGGCATCATCACAATATGCTTGGTAAGATTTTGATTAGTTTCATCTTATTTTAGTATTTTTACTATCTAGCATATTCTCTTTTTATTTACTTGTATGTTGTTGATCATATGATAAATACAAGAATAGAGAATTAATTGTGATGAATTAATTGAGTGTTGTTTTTGTGATAGCTAATTAGGTTTTTGCTTAATCTTGATTAGCTAAGCTATTTGACATGTCATTTAGCAATTGATATCTAGGGTTGATTAAATTGATTATATCATCATCCTAGATAAGAATCTAAGGTTACCTAGCCTTGTTTGTTATTTGAATATTTATACATATTCACATAGGTTGCATAATCTCTTCTTAGAGAATCAAGTCTTGAGGCTAAGGTTGCTTAGGCCTCAAGCAATTGGACTAGAGCCACTTTTAAAGGCCCGAGTGGTAGAAGTGGGGGGTTATTGACCGGAGTGTTAGACGAGGTCTACATAGGTTGTAAACTTCATTTCGATTAGTGGATTTCGAGGTCCGAGTGTGGCGCACTAAACAGCCCGTGGTTTTTCCCAGTGGTTGGGTTTCCACGTATACATCAAGTGTTATTTAAATTCCGCACTATATTACACTTGTATGTATTTTTGACTAGTAGGGGCATTTTCGTAAAATTGACTTGCATGCGAAAATTGGGTAATAATAGTTAAAATCTATTCACCCCCCCTCTAGCTTTATATAGAACACGCCTCTAATTTGTTTCAATGTGGAAAAATGAGAGACAATCAAGTGAGATGGATGCCTCTATTCATAGAATTGAATTCCAAATTGAATTCAAAATTGGGCAGTTAGCAGAATTGTTTCAAGAAAGAGAGAAGGGGAGATTCCCAAGCCAACCTGAGCAAGCTAGCGCAAGGGCCTAGGAAAGAGGAGGAAGTGGTATAGGCGACAAGAAGGTTGCTAGGAAAGAGGAGGAAGTTGTACAATCGAAAGGGAAAGGTGAGAATGAGTTGGAAAAAGAAGCGATGTTAAGGTAGCAAGTCCGGAAGCAATGCCACAACTCCATAAGTTACCAACCCCCTATATGTCGCCTATACCATTTCCCGGAAGGTTGAAGAACTCGAAAATGGATAAGTCACATCAGGACATCTATGACCTCCTTTCCAAAGTAACCATCAATTTGCCACTTTTGGATGCCATTTAGAAAATGCCGGCTTATGGAAAATTTTTCAAAGACTTGAGCAAAGATAAAGAGAGGTTTAGGCCGAAACAACAAGAGCTTCTAAATGAGAATGTACGTGCCATGATTCAGAGGACATTGCCTCTGAAAATGAAAGATCTAAAGAGCTTTATAATAGATATAACAATTGGTGGTTCGAATCACGAAAGAGCGATGTTGGATTCGGGAGCAAGCATTAACCTCATGCCATTTTCGGTCTATAAGAAGCTTGGTCTCAATGACCTTAGAAAAACCACTATGTCACTTGTTTTAGCGGATGCTTATGCAAGGAGTCCTAAGGGTATTGTCGAAGATGTGTTAATTCAAGTTGAGAAGCTAACCATACATGCCGACTTTGTGGTGATTGACATGGATGAAGAGAGAAATAAGAGGGATGTGAAGTTACTTTTGGGACGTCCCTTCATGGCAACTACTAGGGTTGTAATAGATATGCATGCAGGGAAGCTTACCATGAAAGAGTTAGACGAAACGGTGGAATTCAACATCTTTGACTCTCTAACATACCCAATCGACTCCCACGACTGTAGCACTGTGGATTTCTTTAAGGAGGAAGTAGATGTCACTGTGGAAGAAGAATTCGAAGAGTTAGAAGGCGATGACGATATTTTGCCATCAGAAGAGATACCTCAAATATTCAAATTGAAGGCACTTCCGTCCAACTTAAAGTACGTATACCTAGATAAGGAAAAGAGGAATCCTGTGATAATTGCCACTGATTTAGAAGAGAGCGAAGAAAAAGATTTGCTTGTGGTTTTGAGGGAATATAAAAATTCCATTTGGTGGGTTATAGATAATTTAAAAGGTATAAGTCCCACCATATGTATGCACAAGATCTTGCTAGAGGATAACACAAAACCAACAAGGGAGCAACAAAGGAGACTGAACCCGATCATGCGGGAAGTTGTTAAAAAGGAGATCCTGAAGCTTATAGAAGCCGGGATCATCTACCCAATTTTAGATAGTAGGTGGGTGAGTCCGATCCATGTCATACTGTAAGGTTCCCATTTGTTGATTGGCTCATTTCGTGGACAAACCACATGTTGGGGGTTCTTTGTAAGGGTAGCCTAGGTATCGGTGTTATTGCTCAAGCCCTTTGAAGACCTCATCTTGATAAGCACCGAAGGTAAATTTCTATGTGCTTACTTTTCTTTAAAGAGATTAGTTGCACACACACACTTAACATACATTGCATAAGTGTGCATTCTCTTCACTTGTCACATTTCACACTTGCACTTATGTGTTATATTTTGTTGTGTGTAATTGTGTCTTGTTGTCTTGTAATTCGTTTCCCGATTGTTTTCGGAAACGTCCGCGCATGCACTAGAATGTGCTTGGTTTAGCGTGAGGACCGCCTACGGAGAATGCCCTTGGCTTCTCCTTGGTTTTCACCTTTGTTGGTGATCGACGGTTATGATCGGCGGCCTGGCCACTGAATGAAACCGCCGTTTGCTTCCAGTAGTGTATGGACCAATTCTGCGGTTATGATCGGCGGTCACGACCGCTGTTCGAAACCGTCGTTCAAGACTTGATTGATTTTATCTCTCGGCCTAATTCGGCGGTTGGTTCGGCAGTATCGAATGAAACCGCCGTTTTCATACCTGATTGATTTTTTAATCTCAGGTTTGATTCGGCGGTCATGAAACCGCTGAATGAAACCGCCGTTGGTCCCCTGTTCCTCTCGGGCCAATTCGGCGATTTTGATCGGTGGCCTGACCGCCGATCGAAACCGCTGATCGGTGCGTTTCAGGGGCAAACTTGTCTTTTCACATGCTCTGTTTTTCATGTCTATAAATACATCACTTTCTCTTGTTCTGAATGTAACTCTTTAATCATCAATGTTATGTGTACAAATTCGCCAAACAGGACACGTCATCATAAAAGCCAATAATTGCTGAAAGAAGGGATGCCACGTCATTCGTTGACCAAGTCAAAAGGGAAAAACATGGATCAGTTAATAGGTCAAGGGGGTAGTCGCCAGAATCAAATATATGCTCGCCAAAGTCAGAAATGTAGTCGCCAAAGGATAAAACCCAGAAGCAGGGGTGTTCGCTGCTTCAGCCTATTGAGCATGAACCGACCCCGCAGAAGCACAATGGTAAAACCCCCACTCACGGAAAACCCTCTACACCAAGGAGTCTTAGAATAAAGAGGCAGGAAAGCCTATCCTAATCCGTAACAACATGGGATTCCCAATACAAGTCCAAGAGGAAGTCCTACTACAAACACGCCTAAAATCAAGGGGAAACCCTAAATATCATGTATAAATAGAACCACCTATCCCACGAGGAATGGGTGGAGAAAACCAAAAGAGAAAGAAAGCAAGAATTCGAGAGATCTGAGTGTGTAACAAAGCCAAGTAATTCAGTGATATTTCCCTGTCCTCCGGGACGCCGTGGTTTTTTCCCATTCAAGGGTTTTCCACATAAATCTGTCTTTTGCATGTTCTAATTTTCTTTCTTGTTTGACGTTTGTTTTGATTTAGTTATTGACTCTGTGATAATCCAAAAATCACTGTCAACAATTGGCGCTAGAAGGAGGGGGCGATTTGAACAAGAACTTCGAAGAACCCTTGTGACTTAAAAACATGAACAGCGACAAGGAAGGCAATTCCAGTGGAGATCAGATTGTTGAAATAATTGCGCCAACAGGCGATGGAGCAGCGACGATCGGAGAACAATCTGCGGCAACGCCAAGAGCTAGGACAACAAACCCAGAAACTCTGCAGCACTTTCAAACTGCGTTGATGAATCTGATCAGTGAGGCTAACAAAATAGGACTCTCACTTCCCATAGGCTCGGGAGTCTCCTCTCCATACGAATTAACCACACCTGGAATCCACCCACCTGGGAGATTACGGTCAGAAGTCCACATTGCCACCCCCGACACTCGAGTGAGGCAGACCCCCGAAGAACCTCCCCAGGACAACCCTGAAGGTTTCGAGGAAAGAAGATATAGAAAGGGAAAAGCTATGATGAACGACGAATCCCTGGAGATACAAAATCGTGGGCGGATACATGGGACAAATTCTAATGACACGCATCAAAGGAGACGGCGGAGACACCGCTCTATCTCATCTAAAGACAGAAGTCCCCGACAAAGAAGAGAATTACCATCCAAAAGGGTACGGTGAAGAAGATCTGAAAGCGCGGATGATCAGATTGTCAGGAATCCGAATGATAAAGATGACTATGGGAGAATGACAATCAAGAGCAGACTCGACCCAGCAGGAGAACCAACTGGCCATCGAGATATTATCTTACAAGAGTTGTCAAGGAAGGTTTCAGCAATGGAACGGAGGTATGGTCGCAACGTATCTTCAGATGACGAATCAGAGAGTCCATTCGTCGATCAGATTGCTCGCACCCAGTTTCCAGATAGGTTCAGAATGCCGACCATTGAACAGTATAAAGAAAACAGGGATCCGAAGGAGCATGTTCACCGATTCCGTAATATTATGGCCCAGTATTCATCCAATGACGGACTGCTATGTCTCACCTTCCCACAGACATTCAGCGACCTCGCCTCTAGATGGTTTGGAAGACTTCCACCCGGAAGTATAAGCAGTTTCTCAAAACTCAGCAAAGCGTTCATAAGACAATTCATGGGGAGCGTGCAGAGAAGGAAATCACTCGCCCATCTATCGAATCTAAAGCAGGAGCGCAATGAGTCGATCAAGAAGTATCTAGCAAGATTCGGGAAAGAGGTTGCCCAAATTGAGGATGCCAGTGACGTAGCTGTTATCGCCGCTTTCACCAATGGGTTGCAAAGTGGGCGACTATCCTTTGATCTGCGAAGTGATAGGCCAAAAACTTACGAGGAGATGATGGAAATAGCCGGTGATTATGCATTGGCAGAAGAGGAAGAAGTAGCACAAGGGGCTAGCTACGTACATGGCCATAAGCCTGACTCGAAGTCGGAATATAAGGACAACAAGAAGACACAGTCGCGTGATCGCCAGGGAGACGAAAGAGGCCAAAAGGGACATCCAAGGGAAAGCAAAGGAAACGCTCGATCCAGCAGGTTTCAAGGAAGGTACAACCGTTACACCCCCTTAACTGGCGACCAGGAGGAAATACTTTCTGTGGTAGAAGACAAAGGACTCGCCAAATACCCTCGGCAACAATCAGCTAACGCCAGGAGAGATACAACCAAGTACTGCCGATTTCATAAAGATCATGGGCATGAAACTTCAAAGTGTTTCCAGTTACGTGATCATATTGAGAGCTTGATCAGGGACGGGCACCTGAAAGATTTTACGTTGAAAAGCGATAAGCAAGGTGGTCGCCAAGATAACCACCAAGGGATCGGGCAGGAAAGGAGGAGTCCAAGGAGGAACAACCCTAACGCCGCTATAAACACCATCTTTGGCGGGCCCCATACTGGGAGAAGCAATCGAGAAAGGATGTCAGAAGTCCGAGAAGTAATGCATGACAGCAGAAATATGGAGATTAATTCTGTGAAGAGGAACCCCAAGAAAGGAAGGGAAGGACATGACCCCATAACATTTACGGCGGAAGACTCCGACGGAATCGATGCAAAGCCTAACGATGCAATTGTAGTGGGAGTTCAAATTGCACACAGGGATGTCCTTCGGGTAATGATTGATAACGGAAGTTCAGCAGATATTATAAGTGCTAGAGTATACGATGAGCTGCGACTGGATAGGAAGGATCTAGAACCTTTCCATGTACCGCTGAAAGGTTTCGGGGGTGCAGAAGTAAGATCTTTGGGAACTGTAAAACTGCCGGTGAGGTTCGGTACGGCGCCATGCAGGCGAACAATCCTGTTGGATTTCGTTGTAGTCGACATCCATAATTGGCCATATAATGCTTTGCTTGGCAGACCTTTTCTTAACAATGCCCGAGCTGTCACTTCAACCCACGCCTTGAAGGTAAAATTCCCCACAGAATTTGGAGTCGAGGAACTGAAAGGGTCACAAGAGATGGCTCGCCGCGCTAACCTTTCAATCTTTAAAGATTAAGCGGGAATGGAGACCTTAAACATATTCGAAGTGAATAAGGAGGCACGGGAAGAAAATCCAGAAGCATTCGAATTGGACCCAAGGGACAAAGCAAGCAGAGAGAAGGAAGAGCCAACTGAGTCCATTATTCTGGATGAAGCAGAATCAAATAAAACAGTCAGGATTGGAGCCAGGTTGGCTGAACGAGTCAAGAGAGATGTAACAAGCATGCTGAAAAAGTACAAGGGGATATTCGCTTGGAGCCATGAGGACATGCCGGGAATTGATAGAAGTGTTATTTCACACAACCTAGCTATGAACGAAAAATGCAAACCAGTGGTGCAAAAAAGAAGAAGCTTCAACCCAGAGAGAAGTACGGCGATAAAAGAGGAGGTATCCAAGTTGCTCGCCGCAGGGTCCATCAGGGAAGTTAAGTACCCAGAATGGGTGGCGAATGTAGTTCTAGTGAAGAAGAAGAATAATCAATGGAGGATGTGCGTCGATTTCACCGACCTAAACAAGGCCTGCCCCAAGGACAGCTTCCCGCTACCAAGAATTGACCAGTTGGTCGATGCAACGGCAGGACATGAGACATTGAGCTTCATGGATGCTTACTCGGGCTATAACCAGATAAAAATGCATGCGCCTGATGAGGAAAAGACGGCATTCACCACAGACCAAGGGTTATACTGTTACACAGTCATGCCGTTCGGCCTGAAAAATGCTGGAGCAACTTACCAGCGTTTAGTCAACAAGATGTTCGCCAGACAAATAGGAAGAAATATGGAGGTCTACGTTGATGATATGCTAACAAAAAGTATCACAACAGATAAACATATAGACGACCTGAGGGAAACATTTGATGTGTTGGTAAAGTACAGAATGAAGTTGAACCCCGCAAAATGCGTGTTCGGCGTACCATCAGGAAGATTTCTCGGGTATCAAGTACATTAAAGAGGAATCGAAGTGAACCTGGAGAAAATCCAAGCATTAGCAGAAATGGTTTCGCCAAGAACTTTGAAGGACGTCCAAAGGCTCACAGGGTGCCTGGCATCGCTGAGCAGGTTCATAGCTAAATCGACAGACCGATGCCTACCATTTTTCAAAGCTCTAAAGAAAGGAAAGGGAGTCGAGTGGAACGAAGATTGTGAAAGAGCTTTCCAGGCCCTGAAAGATTACCTGGGGAAGGCACCGCTACTGTCAAAACTAGAAACAAGAGAGACGCTGTATATGTATTTGTTCATTTCTGAAGCAGCCACAAGTTCCGTACTGGTAAAACAGGAAGAGGGAATCCAGAGACCAATATACTACACCAGCAAGGCATTGTTACCAGCCGAAACCAGGTACTCACCGACTGAAAAAATGGCACTCGCTCTAATCACAGCCGCAAGGAAGTTAAGGCCATATTTCCAGGCTCATAAAATCGGAGTATACACCAATTGCCCACTGAAACTAATTATGTAGAAACCAGAAGTATCCGGTCGATTAACGAAGTGGGCGATCGAGTTAAGTGAATTCGATGTAGAGTATCTGCCAAGGACGGCAATTAAAGCCCAAGCAGTGGCAGACTTTGTAGTAGAGTTCACCGAGCCAAGTGTAGAAGTGGCAAGAATGATGGTGAAGCAAAATAAGAGGTTGTTCAAATGGCAACTCCGCGTTGACGGGTCGTCAAACACGCACAGCAGCGGGGCAGGGGTAGTAGTGTTAACCCCGGAAGGAGATTCAGTCGAATGTGCCTTGCATTTTGACTTCAAAGCTACTAACAATCAAGCTGAGTATGAGGCACTCATAGCAGGTTTAAAAGTTTGCACAGTCCTAGGAGCAGACGAGATAGAAATCTTCAGCGACTCTCAAGTTGTTGTCAATCAGGTACTAGATGAATACCAGGCAAGAGATGAAAGCATGATCACCTACCTAGAATTAGCAAGAGAGCTACTGGAAAGATTTAAAGAATACAGAATTATTCATATCCCCAGAGAAGAAAACGAGTAGGTTGATGCCTTAGCCAAGCTAGCATCCGCCACAATCAACATCTGGCCCAAAACTATCTCTATGATCCGTCTATTGTAGCCAAGTATAGTAAAAACAAAGGAAGTTGGGGCAATCTTTGGCGAGAGGAACAGCTGGATCACACCCATCAAAGAGTACCTCGTCAATGATGTACTCCCAAGTGATCCATTAGAAGCAAGACGATTGAAGTACAGAGCTACGAGACATTCAATACTCAATGGAGAACTATACAAAAAGGGGTACTCAAGAGCACTGCAGAGATGTGTCGGGCCTGAAGAAGCATAAGGTATCCTGAGAAGCATACATAGTGGGAATTGTAGGAATCACACTGGGGGTGTCAGCCTAGCCCATAAAACATTAAGGCATGGTTTTTACCAGCCAACACTATTCGCCGACGCCAAAAGAGTGGCAGCGAGATGTGAGGCATGTCAAAAGATTGCCAACAACATTCGCCAACCACCTGAACTCTTGCAGAGTATTACCTCACCTTGGCCGTTCGCCATATGGGGAATTGACTTGATCGGCCCAATGCCAACAGCAACTGGAGGAGCGAAGCACGCTATAGTAGCTGTAGATTATTTTACAAAGTGGGTAGAAGCCGAACCATTGGTACATATAACAGAAGCCAATACTATAAGCTTTGTGAAGAAAAATATCCTGTACAGATTCGGGATACCCAACACCATCATCACTGACAATGGGACCCAATTCGACGGAAACAAATTCAGGGAGCTATGTGACAAGTATGGTATCAACAACTACTACGCCTCCCCAGCGCACCCGCAGACAAACGGCCAAACTGAAGCAGTGAACAAGATCATAAAACACAACCTGAAAGCCAAATTGGCAGCAAAAAAGGGAAGCTGGGCAGAGAAATTACCATAGGTACTTTGGGCATATCGAACCACAGAAAGAGGTTCAACAGGTGAGACCCCATATTCCATGGCATACGGAGTTGAAGCAGTCATCCCCGTATAGACGTCCTTCTCTTCACCAAGAGTACAACTCTTTCAACCCGAACTCAATGTTGATATGTTAAAATGCGGTCTGGATGAATTAGAAGAGAGAAAAGAACGTGCACAGATAAGAAACACTGCATAGCAACAGAGGGTAGCTAGGTATTACAATTCACATGTGCGTGAAAGGAGGTTCGTACTCGGCGACTTGGTGCTGAAAAGGGTGAACCTAGGAACTAGAGACAAGGCTGCATGATCACTCGCAGACAAATGGGAAGGGCCTTATCAAATCACGGGCATAGCTGGCCACGGGGCATATCGCATCACTCGAGAAGGTTTCAGCGAACTACCTCGGCCATGCAATTCGCAGTACCTGAAGATATATTACCCTTGACTTTTTCATTATCTCTAAAGATTTGGTTCACAGTTTTTTATTCATAGGCAGTTTTCGTTTTATCATTTTTTCTATGCTACTGTTTTGACAAAAGTTGCAGGAACTATTCAAATAAAGAGTAATTTATTACTGAGAATTCGTGACTTGACTCGCCAGTTACAAAGGGCATTCACCGTCTTATATCAATACCATTGCGTAAAAACGAGTTTCGTACTCGCAGCAATGAAAATAAGTGGCAACCCAACGAAACTAAAGCAAGCCAAAAGCGATTACGTCGCCATAGCCCAAGCTACAGAAATTGGGGATCGCCACTACTAGGAGAATAAGATCTCCAGAGAAAAACTTGGTGTGGGCAAATACGCCCTGAATAAGCACCAAGTACGCCAGAACTCAGCAATGGCAGCTGAATAAATAAAAGCATGTTAAAAACTTGGTGTATGGTCGGATACGTCCTGACAAACACTAAGTACGCCAAAATCCAGCAATGGCAGCTGAATATAACAAAATATTCTAAAAACTTAGTAAAACACTGAGTACGCCAAAATCAAGCAATGGCAGCTGAATACAACAAAATATTCTAAAAACTTAGTAAAACACTGAGTACGCCAAAATCCAGCAATGGCAGCTGAATACAACAAAAATGCTACAAAGTGAAATACTGAGAAAAAATTCAGCGAATAGCAGCTGAATACACAAAAATATGCTAAAAACTTGGTGAAATACTGAGTAAGCCGAAAAAGTCAGCAAAGGCAGTCAAACAAAGAAAAAGTTTATAACTTTTAATAAATAAAGTCATTTACAATTAAAGAATTAAGAATGAAGATACAAAAAGAGAAACTGAAGATATAAAGATTTACAATCCTTCAGTATGAAAGACACAAAAATTCAACTAGCTGCAGGAGGGCCCTCGCTATCTTCCTCATCTTCGATCTCCTCGTCTGAAGGCCAGGTAACTTCCTCATCCCCTTCTGGCATAAAAGACTCATAATCCCTTCCAGCAACAGGACCCAAGTCAGGCTCAGCGCCAGAACCAGAAAAGCTACCTTTCTGACTCGAGTAGTAAGTATTGAAGACACGCTTGCTAGGGATTTCTAAATGCATAGGGTGAGGTTCAGTCGTGTTGTAACGACAGTGGGCTTTCCAACGTTTTATCTGCTCTTTAATTGACTCCACCCCGCTGGCCATATGCTGTTGAAGAGACCGGTCGAATCGTTTCAGAGCCTTCTCATTTGAGTGATCCTTCATGGCAAAGAACTTCTTCGACTGCCTCATGCCTTTTTCAAATCCAAGCAATAAAAGCGCATCATAGGCAGGGGATCTCTTAAAACGATCAACTGCTTCAACCTCCAGCACAACCTTGAGATCGTTCAGAATAACTTCATGCGAGGATAACTGGTTGCGCAAGTCCAAAGCCTCACGCTCAGCTTTCTCCTTTGCCTCCTCAGCTAGTCGCTCAGCTTCAAAGCGTGCTGCGAGCGATTCTTGATTAACAGAAAGTTGCTCTCGCAGCAAACGCATCTCCTCCTCAGCAGCAGCTAATTTCTCTTCAGCAGCCAGTTGGGCTGAGAGATAACCATCTGTGGTTTCTCTCAACTGAGCAAGTTGCTGAGCATGGGCTTCCTCAGCAGAGAGTTTCTCAGCTGCCAAAAGGGAGGTTTGTTCTCGCAGGCGTCTCACGTCCTTTGAAAGAAAATTTCCTCGCCTATAATTATCAGCCAACTCGGACAACATCTGAAAAGAAAAAATAGAAGTCAAGATACGTGCAAATAAAAAATACATGGGCGAAGCAAGAAGCCCACCAGAGAGTGGCAGTCGAAGAAAAATTCCATTTTCCTGTTGCAGGACCCTCTCTTCATCTGCTCCCAATCCTCATCAACATAGACTTTGTTGTTCATTATATATGAGCAGATTTCTATAGCCGTAAAATCTGAAAGGGAGACAGACCCGACTCCCTCACCAGCATTAGTTGGATCAATGGGGAGGAGCTTCATGAGTGACACCGGAACCAGACGCAGTAGCCCCAGGCTGTCTCGACCACCCCGGCTTATTAGTTGGCCCTGGTCGATCAGCTGACCCTGGCTGGCCAGCAAAAGAGGTATCCGGCTTATTCACGGCTACCGGAGGAGGAGTTGAACCGGTTGGGGAAATGGTAGGAGCATCAAAATTGTTTACCCCCTCCGGAAGAGAAGGCTCCATCAAATCTAGTCCCTCAACAGAAGCTCCAGGGACAGCCGTTTCAGCGGAGGGAGCCTCAGCGAGCACAGGGTCTTCAGCGACCTCATCATCTGAAGAAACAACATATTGCACGACCCTTGACGCCTGTTTCAGAGGTCGAGTAGCATGGTCAGGCGTACCCTCAGCCGGACATTTGCCTTTACCAGTTCTGGGGGTCAAATCGCTTGAAGGATCCAGGGGAGTCTCAAGAACATCCGCATCAAAAATGGGGATGTCACTAGCCACACTTGAAACCCCCACCTTCTCCTTTCCCTTACGACTGGAGGCACTCGCGGCGACAGTCGCAGCGGGAGAAGTCATAGCAGTACTCGCAGCAGGTGTACTCGCAGCAACCTCCGGGCGAACAGGGGATGTCCCCGACTCGACACGCCCCCCATCAACATCACCAACTTCCTCATCATCTGAGGGATCGCCACCATCCGGGCTAGCAATTCCCTCCTTAGCCAAACCAGCAGCTTGCCTTTTACTGGCAGCCTCAGAATTTTTAACTGCCCGGGCTTGCAGATTGCAAACTGTGTCAAAATCATGTACTGCAGAAACTCACCAAAAGTTAGCAAGTGGAGACAGGAAAACTATAATACTAAAAGAAAACAGGTAGAACTTACAGCGAGGAAGCCTGGTGGGTAGGCGCAGAAAAAGCCCCTGGGCGATCATTTTATCCTCGTCCAAAAGAAACGAGCGACCCCTTTCATTCAAAGGAAGGATAGCTGCAGCAGCAAGGTGAGACACCTCCTCATCCAACAAAATAGGGGCAGCTTTGGACCAGGCATCAGGAGAGGTAAAATGCCTAGGAACCTTCTTCGCCGCAAGATTTAGGCGACCATTGGCGGACACATCTCTACCCCACTCGCCGCCAACAAAGTACCAGCTATTCTTCCATCTTTTATTTGAGGTAGGAAAGCCCCAAATAAAACCTTTCTTCTTCTCATCACTGGAAACCTCCACTTGCCCAGGGTTCGCCATACCCTCAGGGATCCAGTTCTCCACGGGCGAAGAGAGAAGAAAGTATGTCCCACTGTTGCCAGCCTGCCTTAAAGTGTAAAAATGATGAATCTCACGAGGCGTGGGGGGTTCATAACCTTTCAACTTCCACATTAAACCCAAACACATGAGGATCCTATAGCTGTTTGGGGCAAGTTGAGTAGGTGCAATTTGAACCTCCGTGAGGAACCTGGCAATAAAAGGTTGAAGAGGAAGGGTAATCCCGCAGCTAAGCATGGCACCATAAATGGCGACCGCATTCTCAAGAGGATTCCACGCTGCTCGGCTATCAGGCAACATCAAAGTCACTGAGTCTGGAATCCCAAAGCAACTCTTATACTTACGGAGCTCACCCTCACCAACCACATTAACTTCAGTATCAAAGGAACAGGGGCGATCAAATGAAAAGTTTAGCCTATTCCGTTGATGGTCCTCAACATCAGAATCAACAGTCGTTTGCGCATCCAAAAGAGACCCTTGAGGAATCCTAGAAGCGCGTCGTTTGTTTCCACTTGGTCTAGAAGATCTCGGCATTTCTGGAGACTCACTATTGGAAGATGAAGAAGGATAAACATTAGGAAAAAGGTCATCATCAGAAGGCGGAATATAAACAGAAATGGGGACCGGAGAATCCGGGTGGAAATTACGAATCAAAGATTCGATTTTGTCTGCAGTACCATTATCACCAAGTTCTAAGGCTTGCATCATCTGATTAAAAAGAGAAGAACGTAAGGAAGGATCCATGGGAACTCACCAGAAAACCCTAGGTTCGGAGGATGAGCAAGAGGTTTTGGAGCGTCGAGAAATAAGCACGATCAATTTTCGAAGCAAGCCGTCCGACAACAAAGTAAAATAGAAGGAATTCGTGGCAGAGATTTCTAAGGAAGATGAAGAAGCTCTGTTTTGAGAGAAGAACAAAGGAGAAAATAGAAAAATAAATGAAAAGAGCAAAGTGAGGAAGAAGGAATGATCGAGCCTTAAAAAGAGGGAATTTTGAAATTTAAAAAGAAAATCAAATAAAAGATATGCAATTAATGTGAGTGACAGCAACAGTAACTAGCCGCAATAGTCACCACCAGGTAATGGACATGTGGCATCTCGGGGATCACCAAGCAGTCAGAATATCCCCTCACTTGTCAAGTAAGTGGAAGCGCCAGAAGTTGTGTGGCTGAAATTAAAAACTTGCACCAGAAGAATCAACACAATACACAGTGAAAACAAGAGAGAGTTAATTACAAAAATACGTCAAAATTCTAGAGGCATAAATATAAATACTACTCGCAGAGGCGAACGAAGTAAGGCCATTCGCCAGGCTCGGAGTATTTATGGGGGTATTATTGTGTGTACAAATTCGCCAAACAGGACACGTCATCATAAAAGCCAATAATTGCTGAAAGAAGGGATGCCACGTCACTCGTTGACCAAGTCAAAAGGGAAAAACATGGATCAGTTAATAGGTCAAGGGGGTAGTCGCCAGAATCAAATATATACTCGCCAAAGTCAGAAATGTAGTCGCCAAAGGATAAAACCCAGAAGCAGGGGTGTTCGCTGCTTCAGCCTATTGAGCATGAACCGACCCCGCAGAAGCACAATGGTAAAACCCCCACTCACGAAAAACCCTCTACACCAAGGAGTCTTAGATTAAAGAGGCAGGAAAGCCTATCCTAATCCGTAACAACATGGGATTCCCAATACAAGTCCAAGAGGAAGTCCTACTACAAACACGCCTAAAATCAAGGGGAAACCCTAAATATCATGTATAAATAGAACCACCTATCCCACGAGGAAGGGGTGGAGAAAACCAAAAGAGAAAGAAAGCAAGAATTCGAGAGATCTGAGTGTGTAACAAAGCCAAGTAATTCAGTGATATTTTCCTATCCTCCGGGACGCCGTGGTTTTTTCTCATTCAAGGGTTTTCTGATCGCGCTATGAATGTTCACATTTAGCGCCCCTAATTCCTACCTTTTGTGTTCGCATTCGAGCACTTTTGTGTGTTTAACAAGTGTTTTTGTTAAGTTCAGGTAATTTGGCCAGTCCAGAAGGTTTTTGCATCAAAGTGGACAAAAGAGGAGCAAAACCATGAGAAGAGTGCCGCCTAAATCTCTTCCAAAGCCAAGGCGACTTCGCGCAGCGGGAAAGAAGTCTCCGAGAAGCTCGCCAAGTCACGGCGGGTTCGTGCGGCGACTTCGTGCGGCGGGAATGAGACCGCCCCCAGGCACGTCCAAAGGCCAAAATTGGCACTTTTTGCCTCATCTGAAGAAAACATATATATATACTTCTCTCTCCTGCTGACAAAATAGTTAGTTAGTTACAAAGATACCAAAGTAACAAGTAGTGATAAATTAGCTTAGAATAATTCTTAGTAGTTCTTGGTTAAGATATCATAGAATAGATTAGTGATTCAAGTAGTTCATCACTTGTAATCTTGTAGCTATAAGGTATTGATCTTATAAGTACCTTGCTCATCAATCTTCTGAAGGTTATTTGTGATCATTGGGTTTGTATTGCTGTGGAAGAAGGAGAGGTCATCCTTGATCTTTTGAGGGTAGTATTTCTTCCTTGCTCATTAATATGCTATACTTGATCATCATGTGTAACTAAACACTTTGTTGGGGAATTTATGAAAGTATTGATGTAATCACTTGTTACCACTTTATCTTATATGAATCACTTGTGTTTGTATGCTTGAATTGATTAAATCATGCCATATATCTCATAATCTTAGAAGCATGGAGTTGGTTATTGTAAAATGATGAATTACTTAGTTCATAATGTTTGAATTAAGTATGGTTATTCATAAACTCCTAGATTAGAATGTGTTTGTTCATATAAAATCCTAAGAATACATTCTATCAATTTAGTTCCACAACTTACATTCCTTGATGATTAATCTAAACCTTAGATTAGATATTGAGTGAATGGTTGAGTGAACCAATGGTATAATTGGAACAACACCAGTGACTTGACTTTTGTTGCATGAAAGTGGTTATATGTGGTGCATCATTACTGATTTCATACATTCCCTAGCACCTTAGCTTATCAATTATAATCTTGTATCATTGCATTAGTTTAATTCCGTAAAATACTCACTAATCCTAGCATTTACCAGTTACTCAGTAATAGATTCCCCGTGGACCGATACCCTTGCTTTGTACACTATACTAGCATAACGACTTGTACGAATTGCAATAGGGTCATCAGACTCGCACGCTCCTTTAATATAACCGAGGTAGAATAGATTAAATTATAGTGACATTTGTAGATCCTTTCGGGGCGTGTCAACCTTTTTGGCGCCGCTGCCGGGGAAACATTTCTCTTGTAGCACGGTTAGTTAGGTTTAGGATTGTCATTTTAGGGTAAATTTAGAATTACTACACTTTTAGTTGCACACTGGTATAATGTTTATCTTTTTCGCATTGATCTTCGTTACTTTTCTTGCACTTGTGTGCAGAATCCTTACAGTGAACTAGATGGAGGACGTACGATGTATGAAGGAATTTTCATTGCCCATTGTGGGGGCACATCCTTCGGCCATAGCATTGAATGCCGCTCAGCGAGACTATGAGCTGAAGAACTTGCACTATAACATCTTGCCATCCTACTATGGGAAACCTAATGAGGACGCACTTCAGTTTATGAAAGAATACTACAATGCTATCACCACAATACCATTGTGCCGGTTGACTGAGGACTTACTGAGGATGCGTTGCTTTTCATACTGTTTGAAGGACAATGCCAAGAAATGGCTAATGGCTTTGCCAGCTGGTACACTGACCACATGGGCCGAGGTGGAGCAGAAATTTTTCTCCAAATTCTTTCCGTCCTGGAAAACCAAAGAAATAAAGGGAAGAATTGCAAACTTCCAAGAGGAGGAAGGAGAAGCATTCCATGAATCATGGGAGAGGTTCAAGCTATTGTTAGCTCAGTGCCCACACCATGACTTTACACTTCAGTCACAGGTGCAATCATTTTATGATGGACTTACTGGACTCACACAAGCAATTGTCGACAATGCTTGTGGTGGGGCAATGAGGGAATGTACCGCTGATTATGTGTTCAATAAGTATGAAATGCTGGGACAGAATTCTCAACAAAGAAGCACAAAGGGAAGCTGTAGTGGGACTGCACATTTAGCAATGCAGATGGAGACCTTGAACAACAGTGTCAGGGCAATGATGGTAAATCAGCAGGGGCAACAGAATGGCCAGGGTAAGGTATGCCAAGCATGTGGCATGATCAAGTTGATGGATATAGTCAACCAAAACCATCAACTTGGTGATCCATATTCGGATAGGAGAATCAAGCAAAAGATTATGAGATCTCTACCCGATAGGTTTGAATCGAAGGTGACGGCTTTAGAAGAAAATAGTGGATATAAGGATATGAAGCCGAGTGAGGTGATTGGGAGACTTCTAGCTTATGAGTCTAGGAAAGGGCCTATCTCCACACCCACTAAAAAGCAAAAAGGAATTGCTTTAAAAACCTCCAAGGATGAAAATGAGGGACTCGGATGAAGAACTTGCCTTGTTTGTAAAAAGGTTCAACAAGGTTATGAAGTTTAGAAGAAAGGGCTTTGGATCAAAAGGTCAAGATTTGAAGAAAAAGGGCTCTTTCATGAAGTTTGAACCTAGGCAAGAAAGGACCGAAAGGAAAGGGGTCCGATGCTTCGAGTGTGGTGGCATAGGTCACTTTGCCCCTGAATGTGCAAATCACAATGTTATGAAGAAAGGTAAAGTGATGGCTGCCACATGGAGTAGTAGTAGTGATGATTCCATTGAGGGAGATGAGTCTTCAAGTGATGAAGAGCTCATGGCTAACCTCCTAGCTTTTGCCTCCTCCCATAAAAGCAAAAGTGCTAGTGAGAGAGAGGAAATGAGTCAAGAGGAAAATGACTCAAGTGAAGAAGAAAGTGATTCCTCTTCGAACTCTATAAATGGATTTGTGGAGAAAAAGGTGCTTGCTAAATATCATGCCGAGTTTAATGATTTAGCAATCAAGAGCACAAGAAAGATCAAGATGTTGAGAGAAGAAAATCTTGAGCTTGCATCTCATAATGACCACTTAGGTGAACAAGTGGAAAAATTCAAGAAGATGGAAGATAAGCTAAGAGAGGAGTTAGTCTTATCTAGGAGGAATGAAGAAAGTCTAAAGAGAGAGCTTGAAGAAGTTAGAGATTCTATGACAAGGATGGATTCTAGCACCAAGAAGCTTGACCATATGCTTGGTGTTGGAAAGAGTCCATGTGACAAGAGGGGTCTTGGGTATGAATATGGCAAGAAGATCTTAACCTCTAACAAGACCGTGTTTGTCAAGGGTTTGAAGAACGAAGAAACTTCATATGTGCAAATTCCTAGGAAGAAGTTAGAAGTAGGACAATGTTCAAATGCACAAGTGATGTAAGGATTCCCGTTTTGTTGATTGGCTTATTTCGTGGTCAAACCACATGTTGGGGTTTTGAATGTAAGGGTAGTCTAAGTATTTAATGATTGAAGATCAAAGGCCCTTCCATGACCTCAAGATACAAGCACGCCAAAGGTATAATCTCTTGTGCTTGTTTTTCTTTGAAGAGATTAAGTAGCACACACACACTTAGCATTCTTGCTATGATTGCATACTTGCTTATTTTTATGTGCATCTCTTCACATGTCACTTTACACACTAGCACATTGGTTGATATATCTTGTTGTGTGTATATGTGCCTTATAATTCGTTTCCCTACATTGTTCGGAAACGTCCGCGCTTGCACTAATGAGTGCTTGGTTTCGCGCGAAGACCGCCTATAGAGTATGCCCTTGGCTTCTCCTTGGTTTTCACCATTGTTGGTGATCGGCGGTTATTATCGGCGGCCTGGCTGCCGAATGAAACCGCCGTTTCAGTCCAGATTGGTCTGAAGCAATTATGCGGTCAAGATCGGCGGTCACGATCGCCGTTCGAAACCACCGTTCATACCTGATCGATTTTAATCCCTCGGGTTTGATTCGGCGGTTGGATCGGCAGTCACGAAACCGCCGAATGAAACCGCCGTTAATGCTCTGTTCTTCACGAGCTCAATTCGGCGGTTGTCATCGGCGGCTGTCATCGGCGGCCTGGGCGCCGATTGAAACCGCCGAACGGTGCGTTTCAGGGGCAATAGTGTCTTTTCACATGCCCAATTCTTGATGTCTATAAATATCTTATTTTCTCAATCTCTGATCAAGTTTCTTGAGCAATTAGAACCCTAATCTTTCAAGAGAGATTTTTGAGAAAAAATCAAATCAAGAACCCACCTTTAAACACTCAAATCAAATCCTTTTTGCATCAAATTTCATATTGCATCCTCTATGTCTACATAGAAAGCATCTATGATTGGATTGGCATCATCACAATATGCTTGGTAAGATTTTGATTAGTTTCATCTTATTTTAGTATTTTTACTATCTAGCATATTCTCTTTTTATTTACTTGTTTGTTGTTGATCATATGATAAATACAAGAATAGAGAATTAATTGTGATGAATTAATTGAGTGTTGTTTTTGTGATAGCTAATTAGGTTTTTGCTTAATCTTGGTTAGCTAAGCTATTTGACATGTCATTTAGCAATTGATATCTAGGGTTGATTAAATTGATTATATCATCATCCTAGATAAGCATCTAAGGTTACCTAGCCTTGTTTGTTATTTGAATATTCATACATATTCACATAGGTTGCATAATCTCTTCTTAGAGAATCAAGTCTTGAGGCTAAGGTTGCTTAGGCCTCAAGCAATTGGACTAGAGCCACTTTTAAAGGCCCGAGTGGTAGAAGTGAGGGGTTATTGACCGGAGTGTTAGACGAGGTCTACATAGGTTGTAAACTCCATTTCGATTAGTGGATTTCGAGGTCCTACTGTGGCGCACTAAACAGCCCATGGTTTTTCCCAGTGGTTGGGTTTCCACGTATACATCAAGTGTTATTTAAATTCCGCACTATATTACACTTGTATGTATTTTTGACTAGTAGGGGCATTTTCATAAAATTGACTTGCATGCGAAAATTGGGTAATAATAGTTAAAATCTATTCACCCCCCCTCTAGCTTTATATAGAACACGCCTCTAATTTGTTTCAATTGGTATCAGAGTGGGTTCCTAGATATACTTAGGTGATCCTAGCTCATTTTAGGTGTGTGTAAGGATTCCCGTTGTTTTTAATTGGCTTATTTCGTGATCAAACCATATGTGGGGGTTCTTTGTAAGGGTAGCCTAAGTATCGGTCTTGTTGTTCGAAACCCTTTTGAAGACCTCGTGTTGATAAGCACCGAAGGTAAATTTCTATGTGCTTACTTTTCTTTGAAGAGATTAGTTGCACACACACACTTAACATTCATTGCATATGTGTGCATTCTCTTCATTTGTCACATTTCACACTTGCACTTATTTATTATATTTTATGGTGTGTAATTGTGTCATGTTGTTGTATAATTCGTTTCCCGATAACTTTCGGAAACGTCCGCGCATGCACGAGAATGTGCTTGGTTTAGCGCGAGGACCGCCTATGGAGAATGCCCTTGGCTTCTCCTTGGTTTTCACCTATCTAGGTGATCGGCGGTTATGATCGGCGGGCTGGCCGCCGAATGAAACCGCCGTTTCAGTCCAGATTGGTCTGAAGCTTTTCTGCGGTTAAGATCGGTGGTCACGACCGCCGTTCGAAACCGCCGATTCAAGACCTGATTGATTTATCTCTCAGTCTAATTCGGCGGTTGAAACGGCGGGCATGAAACCGCCGTTAGAAACCGCCGTTCATACCTGGTTGATTTTGATCTCTCTGTTCTGTTTCGGCGGTTGGAATCGGCGGTCACGAAACCGCCGAATGAACCGCCGTTTATGCTCTGTTCTTCACGAGCTCAATTCGGCGGTCATTAACGGCGGCCTGGCCGCCGTTTGAAACCGCCGATTGGCGTGTTTCTTTGAAACTTACTTAAACGACCACACTTTGATTTGGCCCCCTATATATATGCCACTTTGACTTTAGGTCAATTAAGAGAGTTCATATTCAGAATTCATACTTAGGATATTTTTCAAAGAGAAGAAAAATTCCAAGAACTCCATTCTTGATTCTCAAACACTTTTCATGATCATCAATCATCATCTAGCATCATCTTAGATCATCTAGATGTCATCTAGCATGGAATCTTTATCATACTTTGCTTGGTAAGCTTTTCACTAATATCTTACATGTTTTGTGTTTCTCTTATCTAGCAATCTCAATTAATTACTTGTTTGTTATTTTGTATGCTTTAGATACAATATTGAGATGAGTATGATGTATGTTTGAGATTTTATATTGTGCTAGCATATTAGGTTTTGTGCTTAATATTGATTAGCTAAACTAATTGACATGTCATTTAGTTTTGATATCTAGGATTATACTTAATTGCATATTAATCATCTTAGATAAGCATATAGGGTTTCCCTTGCTCTATGTTGCATTTTGGATATTCACATATATTCACTTAGGGTTGTATTCTCTTCAAAGAGAAAGTAAGTCTTGTGTGTAGCATCCGGGATTAGGTTGCTTAGAACGCAAGCAAATTGGACTAGGTTCACTCATACCGGGATTAGGTAGGTGTGTGATTACTTCCGGGATTAGGTTGTAATCGTTTGCACATTTAGTGGATTCGAGGTTCGAGTGTGGCTTACTTACATAGCCCGTGGTTTTTCCCGTGAGGGTTTCCACGTAAAAACCAAGTGTTGTTTTAATTTCCGCACCATATTACAATTGCTTGGTTATATTATCTTGAGGGCATTTTCGTAATTTTGACTAACACGGAAAATTGGGTGAAAAGCGTAAAATCTATTCACCCCCCCTCTAGATAGCTTTATACACACCGTGCTATTATTTGTTTCAATTGGTATCAGAGCGGGTTCCTAGACATACATAGGTGATCCTTGCTTATTTTGGTGTGTTTTGCATTTTGTGTGATTTTTGATCATTCATACATTTGCATTCATTTCATTCATTCATAAACACTATGAGTGGAAACGGTGGAAATGGTGGTGGCCACGAAGGAGCTTCTAGCACAAGGCCTCCACTTCTTACCGGATTGAACTATTCCCAATGGAAAGGGAAGATGGAATCCTACATATGCCAAATTCATGACCGTGCATGGATGGCGGTGGAAGACGGATATGATCTCCCTATGATGACTCCCGATGGTGGAGGACAAGATGTTTTGAAGCCTAAGGCGCAATGGAACGCGCAAGAGTTTGAGGCTTCTAAGTGGAATAGGAAGGCTATGCATGCCATTATGTGTGCTATGGATGAGAATCAGTACAAGCTTATTCAGAATACTCAGATTGCCAAAGTGGCATGGGACATCCTTCTAGTTGCACATGAGGGAACCGAGGTGGTGAAGGAGTCCAAGCTTCAAGTCCTCCAAACTCAGTTTGAGCTACTTAGGATGGGAGAGGATGAATGCTTCAATGACTTCGAAATCAAATTGATGGATATTGTAAATCAAAGCCATCAACTCGGAGACCCGTATTCGGATAGGAGAGTCAAGCAAAAAATTATGAGATCTCTCCCCGATAGGTTTGAATCCAAGGTGACGGCCATAGAAGAAAATAGTGGCTACATGGATATGAAGCCAAGTGAGGTGATTGGGCGTCTCCTTGCATATGAGTCTAGGAAGGCTCCTAGCACCACTACTCCTCCTAAGAAGTCTAAAGGAATAGCTTTGAAAGCATCTAAAGATGCAAAGGAGGCAAAGCATGAATCGGATGAAGACCTTGCCTTATTTGTGAAAAGGTTCAACAAGGTTATGGGGTTCAAGAAGAAGAAGGGATTTGGGTCAAGAGGACAAGATTTGAAGAAAAAGAGTTCCTTCAAGAAGTTTGAGCCTAGACAAGAGAGGACCGAAAGGAAAGGGGTCCGATGCTTTGAATGTGGTGGGATTGGTCACTTTGCCTCCGAATGTGCTAATCACAATGATAAGAAGAAGAGCAAAGTGATGGCCGCCACTTGGAGTGGGAGTAGTGATGACTCCAATGAGGAAGATGAGTCTTCAAGTGAAGAAGAGCTCATGGCTAACCTCCTAGCTTTTGCCTCCTCACATAAGAGCAAAAGTGGTAGTGAGAAAGAGGAAATGAGTCAAGAGGAAAATGACTCAAGTGAAGAAGAAAGTGATTCCTCATCTAACTCCATAAGTAGTTTTGTGGAGAAAAAGGTGCTTGCTAAATGCCATGCCGAGTTTAATGATTTAGCAATCAAGAGCACAAGAAAGATCAAGATGTTGAGAGAAGAAAATCTTGAGCTTGCATCTCATAATGACCACTTAGGTGAACAAGTGGAAAAATTCAAGAAGATAGAAGATAAGCTAAGAGAGGAGTTAGCTTTATCTAGGAGGAATGAAGAAAGTCTAAAGAGTGAGCTTGAAGAAGTTAGAAATTCTATGACTAGGATGGATTCTAGCACCAAGAAGCTTGACCATATGCTTGGTGTTGGAAAGAGTCCATGTGACAAGAGGGGTCTTGGGTATGAAGATGACAAGAAGATCTCTACCTCTAACAAGACCGTGTTTGTCAAGAGCTTGAAGAAAGAAGAAACTTCATTTGTGCAAGCTCCTAGAAAGAAATTAGAAGTAGGACAATGCTCTAATGCACAAGTGAAGATGGGTCCAAGAAGGAAACCTCAAGCTCAACCCCCTAGGGTCTCTCAAGCCAACATTCCTCCTCAAATGGCTCACAAAGGAAAGAGACCTATCATGCAACCTCAAGCTAGGAAGCAACCAAGACCGGTTCAACAACGAAGAAGGATTGAACCCTTTCATCCACAAAGACAAGGACAAGGTATGATTCCTTATTTCACTCCTATATGTCATTTTTGTGGATTTGATGGTCATATTAGACCACATTGCTTTCGATATATAAAAATGTGCAAAACTAGAAGCATGATAGAGAAGAAAAAGAAAAGAGCCATGATGCATGTTCCTAGGAATGATAATACTATTATGCATGATCCTAGGACATCTAGAGCCCATATACCAAAAACCACTAAGAAAGCTAAGATTGTTTCTAGGTGGATTAGAAAGAATGACATTGTTTGCCATGTTGCTCAAATAGCCTTGAAGGCAAATTCTTCTAATTTTTGGTATCTAGATAGTGGGTGCTCCAGGCACATGACAGGAAACAAGAGTTTCTTCGAGACTCTTGTTATGGAGGAAGGTGGATATGTCACTTTTGGTGATGGATCCAAAAAGAAAGTTGTAGGGAAAGGAACCATTTCCGTTCCCGGATTACCCTCCTTATCCGATGCTTTATTTGTTGATGGCTTGAAAGCCAATTTAATAAGCATTTCACATCTAAGTGATGAAGGATATTCCGTCTTGTTTTGTAAAGATGATTGCTCAATCCTAAAGCCCGATGGACAAACCTTATTGAAAGGTATGAGATCTAGCAACAATTGCTATTGTCTTGAAGCTAGAATAGTCTCAAACAATGTGTCCATGGATGAGCAAATTGAGTTGTGGCATGAAAGACTTGGCCACATGAACTTTAGGGATCTACGGACCCTTGGAAAGTTCGAGTGTGTGCGTGGCCTCCCTAAGCTTGGGAAGAAAGCCAATGGTGTTTGTGGACCTTGCCAACAAGGAAAGCAAACTAAAAGCATGCACAAAAAGGGTAAGTATCTCACCACCAAGGAGCCTCTTGAGCTTCTCCACATGGACCTCATGGGTCCCATGCAAACCGAAAGTTTGGGTGGAAAGAGATACATTTTTGTATGTGTTGATGATTTCTCTAGATTTACATGGACATACTTTCTTAGAGAAAAATCCGAAACTTTTGATAAGTTTAAAATGCTTTGTACTAAATTACAAAATGAAATGAAATCTAACATTAGAAGCATTAAACGGATTAGAAGTGACCATGGGAGAGAGTTTGAGAATGCCTATTTTGAAAGCTTTTGTGATAGCTTAGGCATCTCCCATGAGTTTTCGGCTCCTAGGACACCTCAACAAAATGGAGTTGTTGAGAGGAAAAATAGGGTCCTCCAAGAGATGGCCCGAGTGATGTTGCTTAGCAACAATGTCCCTAGGAACCTATGGGCCGAAGCCATCAATACGGCTTGCTATATAGGAAATCGTGTGTTCCTAAGGCCCGGTTCTAGAAACACCTCCTATGAGCTATGGAAGGGTAGGAAGCCAAATGTTAGCTACTTCCACACATTTGGAAGCAAATGCTACATTTTAAATGACCGTGATCAACTTGGCAAGTTTGATGCTAAGAGTGATGAGGGTATCTTTATTGGCTACGCCTTGAATAGTAAAGCCTATAGAGTTTTCAACTTGAAGACTCGAACCGTCATGGAATCATCAAATGTGGTCATTGATGATACTAGGCTCAAGTCTAATGACCATGAGGAGGAGGATGTTCTAGAGGATGACACTCCTTTGGAGAGGGTTGTGGTGACTCCCAATGTTGGGACATCTAATGAAGTCACACAACCCATTACTAGAGTTCCTCTCTTGGACTCTAAAGAACCCGCTCCATGGGTTAGGAAACTCCATGATAAAGAAGATATCATTGGAGAGGTAAATGAGGGTGTTAGGACTAGACGTCAACTTGCTAATCTTATTAGCTATACTTGCTACACCTCTCAAATTGAACCCAAAAAGGTTGAAGAAGCCTTACATGATGAATTTTGGGTTCTTGCCATGCAAGAAGAGCTAAACCAATTCGAAAGGAATGAGGTTTGGACTCTAGTTCCTAGGCCTAAGACCACTAATGTCATAGGCACTAAATGGATATTTAGGAACAAATCCGATGAGGATGGCAACATAGTGCGGAACAAGGCTAGACTTGTAGCACAAGGGTACTCTCAAATTGAGGGTATCGACTTTGAGGAGACATTTGCTCCCGTTGCCCGTTTAGAGTCTATTAGGCTTCTCTTGTCCATTTCTTGTGTGCACAAGTTCAAATTGCACCAAATGGATGTCAAGAGTGCCTTCCTCAATGGCTTCTTGCAAGAGGAAGTGTTTGTTGAACAACCCAAGGGGTTTGTGGATGCACACCACCCCAACCATGTCTATCGCCTCAAGAAGGCACTATATGGGTTGAAACAAGCACCGAGGGCTTGGTATGAGCGCCTCACTCAATTTCTTGTTGACAATGACTACACAAGAGGTAGTGTTGACAAGACACTATTCATCAAGAGAGACAATGATGAGCTTTTCATAGCTCAAATATATGTTGATGACATAGTGTTTGGCTCCACCAACAACACCAAGGTCCAACAATTTGTTGATGTTATGTCTCATGAATTTGAGATGAGTCTTGTTGGTGAGCTTAATTACTTCCTAGGTTTGCAAATTAGGCAACTAGATAATGGGATCTTCATAACCCAAGCCAAATATGCCAAAAACCTTGTGAAGAAGTTTGGTCTTGAAAAAGCCAAACATTGTGACACTCCTATGAGCACCACTTTGAAGCTAAGCAAGGATGCTAGCGGTAAAAGTGTGGACCAAACCTTATATCGTGGCATGATAGGGAGCTTGCTCTATTTGACCGCAAGTAGGCCCGATATATCTTTTAGTGTAGGAGTTTGTGCTAGGTACCAATCCGATCCCAAGGAGTCCCATCTCTCTTCGGTTAAGAGAGTCATTCGCTTTGTGAATGGGACTTCCAACTATGGGATTTGGTACTCATTTGACACTAATCCTAGTCTTGTAGGATATAGTGATGCGGATTGGGCAGGAAATTGTGATGATAGGAAGAGCACATCGGGCGGTTGCTTCTTTCTAGGCAACAACTTGGTGTCTTGGTTTTGCAAGAAGCAAAACTCGATTTCCTTGTCCACGGCGGAAGCCGAGTACATAGCCGCGGGGAGTGGATGCACTCAACTTATGTGGATGAAGCAAATGCTAGTGGATTACGGATTCAACCAAGGTACTCTCACTCTCTTTTGTGATAACATGAGTGCCATTAATATTTCCAAGAATCCGGTGCAACATTCTAGAACTAAGCATATTGACATCCGCCATCACTTCATTAGAGAGCTTGTTGAAAATAAATGCATAGTACTTGAACATGTAGGTACTAATGATCAACTTGCGGACCTATTTACTAAACCCTTAGATGCTACTCGATTTAAAACTCTTAGTAGATCTATTGGGGTATGTCTTGTGGAGTGATGTTCTATGATTGACCCCATATGGGGAACTCAAGCAAAGAGAGCTATTTTGCATTCTTGTATCTTGCAAAAAATTTGAAATATCTTATGCCTCTTCTTTTATATTGCTTGAGTAAGCTTGGTTGTACATATGTATATATGTTTTAAAATTCCATAAGTGTGAACCTTGCTTGTCTACAATCCATGTCATATTTATGTTCAAACATGCATTTTTGGACTAGGAGATTTACATTGGAAGTATGATTTGAATGACCTATGATTATCTCCATGACATGATGATTCTTTAATAACATGCTAATGACAAATGAAAAAGCATGAAATTCATAAAACATGCTCACATGAAAAGCATGAATTGATGATTGCATATTCTTAAAAATGCAAAACTTGTGTGAAAACTTATGAGACTCAAAATGAATAAAGGATCTTGTATCCATTCAAAGGAATTTACATTCCAAATGTCTCTCTTTCTTTATTAGTTGAACATGGTTACTATCATACGGATAATTTTATCCGGAAAAATTAAATAGGGTGCAAAGTCGCTCATGCCATGTTTCGCTTATAAAGTTGGATATAGTTGCTCTTATATTGAAATCAATAATCTCTATATCCTTGCTTTTCCCATGACATTGGTGAAATTGGTTTGAATTCTTATTAGAAACCTTTGTCATTTGCTTTGCCAAATACCATTGTATTTTGGACTTGAATGCTATATGTCTTGTATGCAAAGCATGTTGGATTCACACATTTTCTCAAAATAAATCTCCTTGTTTCTCTCAAATTAATTGAAGTGCATAAAGTGACTTATATGTATATGCATATCTTGCATGCTTCTATCTCTCGTTGCTATGAGTGACCCGGTTGGGGACTACTCCTTTGCCTATATCATGACAAAAAGGGGGAGTAGGATATGGTAAGGGGAGGTGCAAAATATAGAAGCTATTGTACACTTTGGGGAGAACATACATTGAGGGGGAGTAACCCGTTGAGGGGGAGCATTGCATTTATCATACATTGCATACATTTGGTAATGTTGTGCCTAAATTCTAAAAATGCAAATGCTTGGTATTGTTCTCACATGATTAATCTCACACTTTTCTTGTATTAGAAATGTTAGAAACTCTTTTCAGGGATTGTTTATTCTACAAGAGGATTGAAGACTTCAAGTTGCATTAGCTTATCTCTTTGTAATGTAGAATATCATTATAGTCCCGTAGTTTCTATTTTTTTTGTGAGGAATCATTGTGAGTGATGGTTTTGTCACGAAATAGCCAAAGGGGGAGATTGTAAGGATTCCCGTTGTTTTTAATTGGCTTATTTCGTGATCAAACCATATGTGGGGGTTCTTTGTAAGGGTAGCCTAAGTATCGGTCTTGTTGTTCGAAACCCTTTTGAAGACCTCGTGTTGATAAGCACCGAAGGTAAATTTCTATGTGCTTACTTTTCTTTGAAGAGATTAGTTGCACACACACACTTAACATTCATTGCATATGTGTGCATTCTCTTCATTTGTCACATTTCACACTTGCACTTATTTATTATATTTTATGGTGTGTAATTGTGTCATGTTGTTGTATAATTCGTTTCCCGATAACTTTCGGAAACGTCCGCGCATGCACGAGAATGTGCTTGGTTTAGCGCGAGGACCGCCTATGGAGAATGCCCTTGGCTTCTCCTTGGTTTTCACCTATCTAGGTGATCGGCGGTTATGATCGGCGGGCTGGCCGCCGAATGAAACCGCCATTTCAGTCCAGATTGGTCTGAAGCTTTTCTGCGGTTAAGATCGGTGGTCACGACCGCTGTTCGAAACCGCCGATTCAAGACCTGATTGATTTATCTCTCAGTCTAATTCGGCGGTTGAAACGGCGGGCATGAAACCGCCGTTAGAAACCGCCGTTCATACCTGGTTGATTTTGATCTCTCTGTTCTGTTTCGGCGGTTGGAATCGACGGTCACGAAACCGCTGAATGAACCGCCGTTTATGCTCTGTTCTTCACGAGCTCAATTCGGCGGTCATTAACGGCGGCCTGGCCGCCGTTTGAAACCGCCGTTTGGCGCGTTTCTTTGAAACTTACTTAAACGACCACACTTTGATTTGGCCCCCTATATATATGCCACTTTGACTTTAGGTCAATTAAGAGAGTTCATATTCAGAATTCATACTTAGGATATTTTTCAAAGAGAAGAAAAATTCCAAGAACTCCATTCTTGATTCTCAAACACTTTTCATGATCATCAATCATCATCTAGCATCATCTTAGATCATCTAGATGTCATCTAGCATGGAATCTTCATCATACTTTGCTTGGTAAGCTTTTCACTAATATCTTACATGTTTTGTGTTTCTCTTATCTAGCAATCTCAATTAATTACTTGTTTGTTATTTTGTATGCTTTAGATACAATATTGAGATGAGTATGATGTATGTTTGAGATTTTATATTGTGCTAGCATATTAGGTTTTGTGCTTAATATTGATTAGCTAAACTAATTGACATGTCATTTAGTTTTGATATCTAGGATTATACTTAATTGCATATTAATCATCTTAGATAAGCATATAGGGTTTCCCTTGCTCTATATTGCATTTTGGATATTCACATATATTCACTTAGGGTTGTATTCTCTTCAAAGAGAAAGTAAGTCTTGTGTGTAGCATCCGGGATTAGGTTGCTTAGAACGCAAGCAAATTGGACTAGGTTCACTCATACCGGGATTAGGTAGGTGTGTGATTACTTCCGGGATTAGGTTGTAATCGTTTGCACATTTAGTGGATTCGAGGTTCGAGTGTGGCTTACTTACATAGCCCGTGGTTTTTCCCGTGAGGGTTTCCACGTAAAAACCAAGTGTTGTTTTAATTTCCGCACCATATTACAATTGCTTGGTTATATTATCTTGAGGGCATTTTCGTAATTTTGACTAACACGAAAAATTGGGTAAAAAGCGTAAAATCTATTCACCCCCCCTCTAGATAGCTTTATACACACCGTGCTATTATTTGTTTCATTGTGTTGTGCATTTGTGTGATTTTTGCTCATTCATACATTTTGCATACATTCCATTCATTCATTTGATACAATGAGTGGATTCGGTGGCAACCATGAGGGTGCTTCAAGCACACGGCCTCCTCTCCTCACCGGTGTGAATTATGCCTAATGGAAAGGCAAGATGGGGGCATATGTGTGCCAAATCCATGATAGGGCATGGTGGCAATTGAAGATGGGTATGCACCTCCTATGATGACTCCCACGAGTGGTGGAGAAGAAGTACTCAAGCCAAAGGCCCAGTGGTCACCTGAAGAGTTTGAGACTTCAAAATGGAATAGGAAGGCATGGCATGCTCTTCTATGTGCAGTGGATGAAAATCAGTACAAACTGATTCAGAACACTAGGATAGCCAAGGAGGCATGGGATATCCTACAAGTTGCACATGAGGGAACCGATGTCGTTAAGGATTCCAAGCTACAAGTCCTTCAAACGCAATTTGAGTTGCTTAAAATGGAGGAGGACGAGTGCTTCAATGACTTTGAAGTCAAGTTGATGGATATTGTGAATCAAAGCCATCAACTCGGTGATCCTTATTCGGATAGGAGAGTTAAGCTAAAAATTATGAGGTCTCTCCCCGCTAGGTTCGAATCAAAAGTGACGGCTTTAGAGGAAAATAGCACATACAAGGATATGAAGCCGAGCGAGGTGATTGGAAGACTCCTCGCCTATGAATCTAGGAAGGCTCCTAGTATTTCACCTCCTAAAAAGCAAAAAGGAATTGCTTTGAAAGCTTCCAAGGTTGAGAAGGAGGAAAAAGGTGACTCGGACCAAGACATGGCTTTGCTACTTAGAAGATTCAAGAAGTTTGTCAAGTTCGAGAATAAGGGCATTGGATCCAAAGGCCAAGACTTGAAGAAAAAAGCTCCCTTCAAGAGTTTTGAGCCTAGGCAAGAGCATAGTGAGAAGAAAGGGGTCCAATGCTATGAGTGTGGTGGTATAGGTCACATCTCACCGGATTGTGGGAACTTGAAGAACAAGATGGCAAAAGTGATGACCGCCACATGGAGTGAAAGTGATGACTCCGGAGAGGGAGATAAGTCATCAAGTGATGATGAGCTTACCATCAACTACACGACATTTGGGGCCACTTGTGTAGAAGATAAAGTTGTTGGTAAGAATGACTTGACTAGTGATCCCATAGAAGAAAAAGATGAAGAAGTAGCTATAGAGAAGATATATGTAGCTACTCATTGGGATATGACTCTCATTGACTCAAGAGACCAAGGTGGAGGTCTAAATGAGGAAAATGACTCCATTAGTGAGAATGAGAGTGGAGGAGATAACTTAAGTGAAGATGACTCCTCATCTAACTCTACAAATGGAAATGTTGAGAAAATGGATGTAAATGACTTTATAGTCAAGTGTGAAAGTTCATTGGAGAAGAAAAATATAAAGTTGAAGATTTTAGAGGATGAAAATCTAGAACTTTCAACACACAATGACCACTTAAGTAAACAAGTGGAGGCATCCAAGAAGATTGAAGACAAGTTAAGGGATGAGCTAGCTATGTCTAAGAGGAATGAAGAAGGGTTGAAGAGAGAGCTTGTTGAAGCCATAGAGTCATTGTCTAGGATGACTACAAGCACCAAGAAACTTGACCACATTCTTGGTAGTGGAAAGAACCCTTGTGACAAGAGAGGTATTGGGTATGAAGTAAGCAAGGAGATCACCACTCCAACCAAGACCATCTTTGTCAAGAGTTTGGGCAAGATAGAAGCCTCACCGGTGCACACTCCTAGGAAGAAAATTGATCTAGGACAAAGTTCAAGAAGTGCACAAGTGAAGGTAGCTCCTAAGAGACAACCTAAAGCTCAAAAAGTTCCTCAACCTAACTTCCCTCAAGCTCATATTCATCAAGGGAAGAGGCCAATCATGCAAAATGAAACAAGGAAGCAAGCTAGACCAGTTCAACAACAAAGAAGATTTGAACCCGCTCAACCACAAAGTCATGGGATGGCTCCTATGCATGCACAAGGACATGGTATGAATTCTAAATTTATCCCTACATGTCACTTTTGTGGTATTAATGGTCACATTAGACCAAATTGCTTTCATTTCATTAAATTATGAAGAATCAAAAGCATGATTGAAAAGAAAATGATAAGAGCTAGAATGCATGCTAATAGGAAGGAAAACATTCATATTCATGATCCTATTAATTCTAGTACTCTTGAACCATTGTCCACTAGGAAGAAAAATGTCATATCTATGTGGATAAGGAAAAATGAACCCGCTTGCTACGAGACTTACAAGTCTCAAATAGGTTCAACTAAGTCCAATGGACTTGGTAGGTCCATAGGACCTCATGCCCTTCATTAATGAAGGATGATATTGACCTCATAAGGGGAACTCAAGCAAAGAGAGCTATTTTTGCATTCTTGTCACTTGCAAAAAATTTGAAAAATCTTATGCTTCTTGGTTGATTGCTTGAGTAAGCTTGGTTGCACATATGTATATATATTTTCAATTCAATAAGTGTGAATCTTGCTTGTTTACAATCCATGTCATATTTATGTTCAAACATGCATTTTGGACTAGGAGATGTATGTAGGAAGTATGATTTGAATAACCTATGATTATCTCCATGACATGATGATTCTTTAATAACATGCTAATGTCAAATGAAAAAGCATGAATTGATAATTGCGTTCTTAAATGCAAAAACTTGTGTGAAAAAGCTTATGAGACTCAAATGAAAAAGGATCTAGTATCCATTCAAGGATTTTACAATCCAAATGTCTCTCTTTCTTTATTGGTTGAACATGTCTACTATCATACGGGTTTCATTCCCGGAAAAATCAAATAGGGTGCAAAGTTGCTCATGACATGTTTAGCTTATAAAGTTGGATATAGTTGTTCTTAAATTGAAATCAATGAAATTTCTATATCCTTGCTTCTCTCATGACAATGGTGAAATTGGTTTGAATTCCTATTAGAAACCTTTGTCATTTGCTTTGCCAAATACCATGGTATTTTGGACTTGAATGCTATATGTCTTGTATGCAAAGCATTTTGTTTCACACATTTTATCTAATAAATCTCCTCGTTTCTCTTCGATTAATTAAGATTGCATAAAGTGACTTATATTGATTATGCATCACTACAAGAAAATTGTTATTTAGTAACTAATTTTCTATGACCATGTAATAAATGGTTGCAAAATGTTACTTTCTGCAACCATTGTAACATGGTAGTTGCGAAAAAGACAAAAAATAGATCCAAATCATTCTATAACAAACTATTTGTGATTTGTGACTAAATATTTAGTCAATAAAAGTATGTTTTCGCGACTATGTGTAATTTAGTTACAAATGGGTGATTAATATTTTGGCGCCACCATTTCCCTCCACATGCATATGTTTTGTGACTAGTATGTATCTTTAGTAACTATAATTTTAGTCTCAAAATGATTCTTTCAGCGACTATTAAATGTTGTCGCCAAAGAGACAAATAAATATTTGCGCCATTCTTTCCCACCAAAAATATACCTTTCGAGACTAAATATAAGACATTAACAACTATAAATTTAGTCACACATTAAGTCTTTTTATAACTAATTTGACCATGTAATAAATGGTTGCAAAATGTTACTTTCTGCAACCATTGTAACATGGTAGTTACAACAAAGACAAAAAATAGATCCAAACCATTCTGTAACCAAATATTTGTGATTTGTGACTAAAATTTTAGTCAATGAAAGTATGTTTTGGTGACTATGTGTAATTTAGTTGCAAATGGGTGATTAATATTTTGGCGCCACCATTTCCCTCCACATGCATATGTTTTGTGACTAGTATGTATCTTTAGTAACTATAATTTTAGTCTCAAAATAATTCTTTTAGTAACTATTAAATGTTGTCGACAAAGAGACAAATAAATTTTTGTGCCATCCTTTCCCACAAAAAATATACCTTTTGAGACTAAATATAAGATATTAACAACTATAAATTTAGTCACACATAAGTCTTTTTGTGACTAATATGACCATGTAATAAATGGTTGCTAAATGTTACTTTCTACAACCATTGTAACATGGTAGTTGCAGTAAAGAAAAATCATGGATCCAAATCATTCTAGGACCATTACTATTCTTGTATTATCGATACATTATTATATATATATATATATATATATAGCGATTTCAAAATTGGGGTAACATTGGAAGTATATAGGACCATTACTGAGGCTGGTTTCAGCCATTCCTAGGATTGATTCCATATAATCCGTAATCCTGCCATCATGCAGACAGATCATAATGGAATTATTGAGTCCAATTTTCGAGAGTGGTTTTAGGCCGATCTAGACACTACCTTATTTTGTAGTAATGTTTAAGAGTGTTCTTATTCAAAAGATTTGTCGAAAAAGTGTCGGTTTGGAATTTGATATTTATTTCTTTGGTTATTTGTCCGAGCCTGATTCTGAAATCTAGTTTTTTGGTTTTGTACATACTTTTTTGGTTAATATTAGGCGGTTGCCAATTACACAAATCTTTGTATTCCCAATTGGTCTCATAATTTGCTACAGATTGTCCTTCTATACTATTTTCATAATTATCAGGCTCTACACTCTAATGTTTGGAACCAGAAGACATGATTAAATGGGGTACATGCACACAGATATGTTGAAATGACTATTTTGCCCCCAAAATTAATTTTTTTGATTGAAAAGATTGTTTGACCCACTTATATTTACAATTTTATCATTACCAAAAAGACTTATATGACCTTATGAATGTTTCAATATTAAAAAGGTAATTTGGTCATTTAATAAATATTTTATTTTATAGATCTAAAACTGATAATGTAAAGAAAATAATAATAAAACCCAAAAAAAAGAAAAGCACGTTCAGTTCTTCTACCCAGTTGAAGCAAGGAAAATAAAGGTCTTTGTTTCCTAATCCAAATCAGTTTCCAATTGAGAGAAGGAGATGATTTGGTTTTGCACATCACGTACACCGAGCGGGACGCTCCTAGTTTTTTCCCGCAATTTTTTTCTTCACTGCTATATAATCTTTAACCCTAAATCCCAAATCGGTTTTTTTGCTCACATCCTCACAATCGACGAACGCTGCTGGATTTGGATTCGAAGTTCGTTGATTTTAACCTTCACGGATTGGGTAAGTTTTCTATTTCTTTGGTTTTTGTTTTATGGTGTCATCGACGAACGCTGCTGGATTTGGATTCGAAGTTCGTTGATTTTAGCCTTCACGGATTGGGTAAGTTTTCTATTTCTTTGGTTTTTGTTTTCTGGTGTCAGCGTTTCGTTTTGTTTTCGATTTCAAAAAAGATTTTTGTTTTCTGGTGTCTGCTGCAATTTGGGTTTTAAGGATTTTAAGGGATTCTTTGATATAATGATTGAATGCTATGCTGTATTTTGTTAATTCTTCAATTAGGTATGGGGTGTTTTCGGGTGGATGGTGTTGCGTGTGTTGGTTGTGTGATTTGCTCTCCTGTTGGTCTTTGGTTTATTGGGTCTGTTAATGGTGTAGTTTGTATCTCTGTTTCTGCTGTTTTTGTTTTGATTTTGTTATTTGGTGTGCTTTCTTTGTATTTCCGTGGGATCCCTTCACTTTTTAATAAAATTGGGTTTCAAAAAAAATTATGTCTTTCATTAAAAATTTCAGTTTCAATTTGGTTGTTCTTAAACAACAACCAACAACTTTGTCTTTGCTGAATACTTGAGAACTTGTGTATGTGATACTATATTTTTCCTTAGTCAATTTGGTTGTTCTTAAACTGCCATTATCACAACCCCCTTTTTTTTTGTTCCTTTTTTTTATCTCTCTGTTGAATTATACTTGAATACTTTAATACTTGTGTATGTGATACTATATTTTGACACTTCCAAACTTCTAACTTAATTTTGCAATTTAATGAATTTAGATTTTTAATATTGATAATTGTTTTTGCTATTATTTGTTATGGAGGTGTGGGCAGTGTGGGCTTTTTTGGTGATCGAGAGCTATTGCTATTTGCTGTGATTTGCTGAGTTGAGGTATGTTTCATGGTATTTTGAGTGGCTTTGGGCACTGGTCTGTTTGTGTTTCTGGTGTATCTTGTAGGCCTGCTGCCTGTGCGTTTTTTTCTCTGCTTTGCCTTCTCATCTGGTTGTCCTGTTTTGGCTTTGTTGCCTTTAATAAAATCTGATTTCAGCAGTTAAAAAAAAAAAGACTGATAATTAAAAGTTGAAGTCTACATTTACTTGTAATGTTTATGATCTGTATATATACTATTGATCTATTCATATTAGATGACAATAGAAGTTACTACCACAATCGCCTTGATTCATGACTGGGGTTACAACACCTTTCGTTCTCCAGTCTACTATGGTCGACAAATCCTGAAATTTGAAACACTGAGTGCATCCCATTACTTGTTGTTGCCCCTTACTCCTAAACCCCATGTAGGCAGATCTAAACTCTTCATTTATCAAGTCTATAAATTGGTTGTCAGTCAATTGGAATGGTAAATCTTGTAGATTGATAGAGTCAATGAACTGAACATTAGATGTATAAATTTGAAATCGTAGTTGCCATTCCTCTCTGCTCCCGTATTCTTGGTCATATTGTGTCAGCCACCTCTCATACCTCTGCTCCATGGTTACTGGATCATACAAGGTTATGTTAATTTCAGACCATGCCCTGAAGGCATCCATGAAAAGTGAAGGAGAACCTGGAGAACTTGTATATTGCTATAGCTTGAAATGTAGATGGTGAATGAGAACTTGTATATGCATTGCTTATAAATAATAATATAATTTTATGAAACAGTTTATTGTTTTGATTGGCTACGCAATATTGCAAGCCATCAATTATGCATGTTTAGTTGTTAAAAAAAAAATAAAAAATTACAAGTTACTATTACAACTTAAACTAAAACAAACATATGAATAAATAAAAAAAATATTTATAGTGACAAAAATGATTGCAATCTAGAATTCTAGATTTAGAGATTAGACCTAATATAGTGCACAGACCCAAATCTTTTGTTAGTTTACAATCTAGACATAGAGATTATACCCTATATAATACAATGATCCAAATTTTTTGTTAGTTTGCACTCTAAAAATAGAGATTGGACCTTGTACAATACAATGAACAAATCTTTTGTTAGCTCAATCTAGGAAGACCAAATATAATCTAGCCACACAACAGTCAATTAAGGGAAAAGGAAATAAGATGTAAAATTACAATTTCTATATCTATTTACTAATGTGATTGACCAAATATATTGATATTTTTAAATAGGATAGTTATTTTTACCCCCATATATTTTTTTAAAAAGTATTTTTGCCTGGTAATTGATTTGAAGGATAGTTATTTGTATCTACTACATTCTACGTGCGGTGTGATGCATATGTAATGTTTATGAAAGCTGCATCTAAAATGTAACTTATGCCCGTGTCTACATCGTCGTAGTTAGAGCCTTCCGGTAACCCGCAATCTAAGCTAATGAATCCTGAGAGAGATACAAAGACAGAGAAGGCTTAATTTTACTGTTAGAACAAGAAACATATAGTACTCATACAATAACTTTAGAATTTTTAGATATTAAAACCTGATTGATCTTGACAATGAACAAATACTGCCACAACGAAACTGCTAAGCAATGCGAAAAGGAGCTTCGAAATCTCCATTACTGTCTTATGATTTTCCCTGTTCTGGATATTGAAGAAGTAAGCAACCATTATCTTAATTTATGATTGTGTTCTATTCTAATGAAATTGAATATTAAGCAACACATTTGACTAATAAAATTTTCTATTTCTAGGAAAGTGATGGATAACTGCTATGCTATAGACTAATTCTATAATTAAATTTTAATAAGAATGTGAATGGGACCAAATCAAAGTCAGACAATCAGCCTCTAAAAACTATATTGGTGTTAACGATTAAAAAACTATATTGGTGTATCTCTAATTAGAAAATGAATGGGACCAAATCAAAGTCAGACTAATCATCAACATCTACAAACAATTTGTATTCAGCTACTATTACAGGATTGTATGGTTGCTGGGTAAATTTCTAGTATTTAGATTTCAATCCAAGGGTTTATATAAATTAAAGATTTAAAAATTAAAACAAAAAAATTAAACAAAAAGTAACTAACTCTCTCTCTCACATAATTGACTATTAACAATATTGTAGCTAAACCTTAAATTGTATATTTTTCCACCCAGAAATACAATATTGTGACCTATTAGGCTATTATGGATAACCAATTTGTGTAATAGTCAGGCCCAAACCCAAAATATTTTACTCCCAAGTCCCAACACACAGCAATTAAACCAAGCCCGGCAAATATTTTGTCTCACAAAGTAGAAAAAAGAAAATGAAAGTTTAAGAAATAGAGAGAAAACAGAGAGCTACAATTTGGAAAAGGTGTAGAAAAGAAAAGGAAAATTGATAAATCCTAGAATGAGTTTTCATAGAGCTGAAACATCTCTTTCTCGTGGTTCTCCTTCACTTTTCCTGTTGTGGAATGTTGATGCACCACTGCTCCAGGTTCTGTTACTGTAAAAAAATATTTATAGTGACAAAAATGATTGCAATCTAGAATTCTAGATTTAGAGATTAGACCTAATATAGTGCACAGACCCAAATCTTTTGTTAGTTTACAATCTAGACATAGAGATTATACCCTATTTAATACAATGATCCAAATTTTTTGTTAGTTTGCACTCTAAAAATAGAGATTGGACCTTGTACAATACAATGAACAAATCTTTTGTTAGCTCAATCTAGGAAGACCAAATATAATCTAGCCACACAACAGTCAATTAAGGGAAAAGGAAATAAGATGTAAAATTGCAATTTCTATATCTATTTACTAATGTGATTGACCAAATATATTGATATTTTTAAATAGGATAGTTATTTTTACCCCCATATTTTTTTTTTAAAAAGTATTTTTGCCTGGTAATTGATTTGAAGGATAGTTATTTTTATCTACTACATTCTACATGCGGTGTGACGCATATGTAATGTTTTTTTTAATTTGCTTATGTTTACTTATTTACATTGCTACTCTCTGCATTGAATTTATAAGTATTAGGAACTTGGATAAAACCTTTTATTTATTTATTTTTTATTTTTTTTATAAATATAATTTGCGGGTTCATGACCATAAACTAATTGATACATAAGAAAATAGTAATATTCTACATTGTTTTATTGTTTTATTAATATTTATATAGGTGATTGAGGATGGATAGGAGTTGGATTTGGTCGCATAATAGATTATCAAAAGAATACAGAGATGGTATTCAGTCATTCATTGATGTGGCAAGAAATCATTTAGACCATTACAATAAAATGTTATGTCCATGTAAAGATTGTCTAAATACGAGGTCACATAATATACCAACCATCAAAGCACACTTAAGGGAATATGGGTTTTCACGAAGCTATGGTACATGGATATTTCATGGAGAAAAAATAGATCAAACTAATGAGAACTTGAATGAGGAGACTGATGAATTAGTTGACAATGAAGGTGAAAATGACGATGGTGATGATTATATAGGAATGTTGAATGATGCACTAGGTCCAATGGATAGGAATGTTGACATGGGTTTGGGAGACTCGATAAATGATAGTAACAATGATTTACCGGATGGTGATGGTGACAAATTTGATGATTTATTTGCTGCAGCCACGCAAGAACTTTATGCGGGTTGCACAAAGTTTTCAGTTTTGAGTTTTATTGTAAAGTTGATGCACATTAAGGTGCTCAATCATTGGAGTAACAAATCATTTGACTTGTTGCTTCAATTTCTCAAAGATGTTCTCCCTGAAGGATCAAATATTCCATTGTCACATTACAATAAGAAAATGTTGCGTGATTTAGGTTTGGGCTATGAATCTATTCATGCATGTAAAAATGATTGTGCTTTATTTTGGAAAGAGCATGTGGGAGCTGACAAATGTCCAAGTTGTAACAAATCTAGGTATCAAATTGATGATGGGAAAGGTAAAAAAATACCACATAAGATATTGCGATATTTTCCGTTAAAGTCTAGACTGCAAAGGCTATTTATGTCAAGACATACAGCTTCTGATATGAGGTGGCATAAGGAAAAATGAGTTGAACAAGAAGGTGTTTTAAGACACCCATCTGACTCTGAATCATGGAAGCACTTTGATGTGCAATATCCTCAATTTGCACAGGATCCACGAAATGTACGATTGGGTCTATCCACAGATGGTTTCAATCCATTTGGAAATATGAGTAATGCATATAGCCTGTGGCCAGTGGTACTAGTCCCATATAATTTGCCACCATGGAAATGCATGAAAACCCCATTTCTCATGATGTTATAGCTTATTCCTGGTCCACAAGCACCTGGAAAGGATATTGATGTCTATTTACGACCTTTAATTGATGAACTGAAGGAGTTGTGGGATCATGGTGTTGACACTTATGACGTATGCGGTGGAGAAACTTTTCGTTTACGTGCATGTATTATGTGGACGATTAATGACTTCCCTCCTTATGCAAATTTGTCTAGTTGGAGCACCAAAGGATATAAGGCATGTCCAGTTTGCAATGGTGATACATCTTCACAACTATTGAGAAATAAAATATGTTATATGGGGCATCGTCGATACTTGAGTCTCGACCATCCTTGGCGAAGAAGTAAGAAATATGATGGTAATGTAGAAACTAGGGATGCACCTGATATGTTATCTGGAGATGATATATTGAAACAGTTGGATTGTCTCCGACGTGTGAATTTTGGAAAACATCCTAATAATGTTGATCATAAAAGAAAACGTACTCCCGAAGAATTGAATTGGTCAAAGAAAAGTATATTCTTCGAGTTAGAGTACTGGTCACAATTGAAATTAAGACACAATCTTGATGTAATGCATATTGAGAAAAATATATGTGACAACATAGTGGGAATATTATTGGATATTGAAGGGAAATCAAAAGATACATATAAAGCTCGACTAGACTTGGCAGATTTGAAGATAAGAGCAGAGTTACACTTACAACCCCATGGGAATAAATTTTTGAAGCCTCAAGCAAGTTATACGCTCACATCCGATGAGAGAAAAAATTTCTGTAAGTTCTTAAAATCAGTTAAATTTCCAGATGGATATGCTGCAAATATCGGCAGAAATGTAAACATCAAAGATGGTAAGATATCGGGTTTAAAAACACATGATTGTCATGTGTTATTACAACGACTTCTTCCAATCGGTATACGACCATATTTGTGTAAAGATGTATGCACGACTCTGATTGAATTTTCTCATTTCTTTCAACAGATTTGTGCAAAGACTTTATGTGTGAAAGATTTGGATAGTTTACAAAAGGAGATAATCTTAATACTTTGTAAGCTTGAAAGAATTTATCCACCGGCATTCTTCGATATTATGGTTCATTTGGCTGTACATTTACCAATTGAAGCTAAACTTGCTGGACCTGTGGCATATCGTTGGATGTATCCATTCGAAAGGTATTTAGGGACATTCAAAAAATATGTGAGAAATAAAGCTAAGCCTGAAGGTTCTATTGCTGAGGCATATGTAGTGAATGAAGCACTAACATTTTGCTCCATGTATCTTGGTGGAATTGAAACAAAATTCAGTCGGCCTGAACGGAATGATGACAAAAGAAAAAATCGACAAGAATGTGTGATGTCGGTATTCTCACAAAAAGCTCGTCCCTTTGGTGCAAACCAATTGGTTAATCTACCTCAAAATGAATTGCGTAGAGCTCATTGGTATGTGTTGAACAATTGCGAGGAATTACAACTATATTTAGAGTAAGTAATTATTCTATTATTTTGTTTTACTTTAGTGTAGGATATATATTTAATGTTTGTAACACATCTTTTTAAATCTCAGTGAGCATAAAAAGGAGTTAGAGTCGGAAAGTCCTACCAACATATCTGAAAGACAAGAACAACAGTTTCCTGAGTGGTTTAAAAAACGTGTAAGTGAACCAAAAATATAGTGACGTATAATATATTATTTTTGAAATATATAATACTTAATTTGTATATGTTTCTTGTAGATGATTACTTTGCATCACAAAGGATTAGTTGAAGCTACCGACGAACTATATTCATTGTCTTGTGGCCCTGATCTTCGAGTAAATTCATACAATAGTTGTATCGTTAATGGTGTCCGCTTTCATACAAAAGCTCGTGATGAAAGGCATACAACTCAAAATAGTGGTGTGGTTGTACTAGGAGAGCATGATGATAATGCTGTTGATTTTTATGGTGTTGTAATTGCTGTTTTACAACTAAATTACATACTTGGGTACAAGGTTCTCCTTTCCAAGTGTCAATGGTTTGACACTGATGTTAAAAAAAGGAGAATACACAAAGATTATCATCTTACATCTATTAATGTAAGTAGAGAATGGTATAAGAGTGACCCTTTTGTGCTTGCAGTGCAAGCACAACAAGTATTCTTTGTTGATGACTACAAGTTTGGAACAAATTGGAAAGTTGTACAATATATACAACATAGACACTTGTGGGATATACCAGAGATGAATGATATAGAAAACTCACAAGATACCAATGATGTCTATCAAGAAAATGAATTGTCCGATATTCAACTTATGGTTCAAGAAGATGACTTAGAAATTGGACAATTTCATCGTGTTGATGTGAGCGCAGAGGAAGTTTCTGCTAATGTTATATTAGATATTGAGAAACAAACAATCAATGATGATATTTTCGAGTTTGAAGATGAAGATGAAACAATAATGGATTATTGTAGTGACAATGAAGAAAGTCTTTTGAATAATGATGACATTGATGATGATGAATAGATATCCATATGATTCAATTTTGGTTCTCGTATGGTATAAATATATTTTATTAATTTTATGTTACCTTTTGTTTTACGGTTAATGTTTTACTTTTTTTTTTTTTTGGGTTAGTTATGGATTATTTATATTTACAACTTGTGTTTTCACAGACTTTTAATATGGCTCCTGGTAATCGACGACGTTCTGCAGTTTCTGTCATTGACACTCAGATTACTTCTAGTGACTTGGGCTCTGTTGCTCCTGGTAGTGTTGAATTTTTAATTTTGACTTGTTTTTAATTTTTTACTTGCAAAATCATTCTACATTCCTTTAATTTATTAATTATTTGAGCATTATGTTTCTATTTGTAGCTCGAAAGATTGACAAGAAAATAAGAGGCAAATCAAGAGGGGTGAGATTGGATCGACTAATAACATCTGCAAACGGACAGCTCCATGTTGATTTCTCAAGTGGCAAACCGAAAGGTCCTAATGCAGAGATGTTCTCTACAGAGATAGGCATTGTTGTTAGGAGTCATGCACCTCTTAATGTGGAAAAATGGGATGACATACCTGAGGAGCAAACACAACCATTGATTGATCGTGTATTGGTAAATTATCTTGCCTATTATAATGTTTATATTAATCATACTTTGCATATTAAAAAGTGTAGCTGATAAAAATTTTTAATTTTAATTGTATAGCAAGTTTGATGTTGATATCTCTAGGCCATATGTTAAAGTTTGGATGTTAAAGAAAATGCGGTTGCGATTTAACGGATTTCGAAACAAATTAAATGAGGAATTTAAGAGCTTTTCTGACAAAAAAAACTGCATTGGAAAACCGACCAAAATACCTTGATAGTCAAGAATATTGGGTGTTTCTTTGTGATCGTTTTGATAGTGCCAAATTCCAGGTAATATTGAATTATTTTTTTTTTTTCCAAAATGTAATAGTTTACAATTCATTACAAAATACAAGTACTCTAACTCATGAATGCAGGATCGTTCGAATAAGAATAAAAAAAATAGAGGGGGGTTGCCCGTTCATCGTGGTGGGTCAAAATCTTTTGATCAACATATGATGGAAATGGTATGATCAATTTACTATACTATTAATTTGAAGTTTTCAATGATATTTATGTATATAAGTTCTACTATATATATAACATTGATAATTTATTAGGAAGTTGAAGAAGGGAAGGCTCCTGGAAAAATTGCTTTATTCAAAAAGTTACATTGGAGTGAGGGGAAAGGATGGATCAAACCAGAGGCTGAAACTCTATATGTAAGTTATTGAAATGTATATATTGTAATATTTGTGAGACTTTTATTTCCTAAATTTCTAGTATGTTGCACAGATTCTCTAGCATTGCAAACACACATTTTTGTATCTTATGTGGTTGTGTTGTGTAAAACAATAACCATTATCTTAAAACAGTACTTTATTCTATATGACAAATAAAAATTAAGGCAACTAATATTTTCTTACATGTTTATATATTTTTCTGAATGTTTTAAGGCAGTATGTTTAATATGTATGTAGATAATGTTGTATATGCATGTTTGTATTGAGGTCTTGTCTCTTGCTGTTGGTGTTTATTTTGGCTCCTTGGTGTGGTTTCTAGTTATAGAAGATGCGGGAGTCTGAGAGGCTAGTGGGAGGGTGGTGCTTTGTTTTGAGAGGGTGTCTCTATTCCTGTGGTTTTTTGGTGCTTTGTTTTGGTTTTTTCAATTCTTGTTTGTTTATAGGGCCTGGTGTTCTTTGCTTAGCCTTTTGCTTTGGGTGTTTTTATAGTCTTTTTCTTTGGTGTTGTTGTTTTGGGTGATCACCTTGTTGCCCTTTTAGCTTTAAAGAAAGTTTAACCTTCTTAAAAAAAAAAATGTTTGTATTAAAGTTGAATTGTTCATAATTTTATTTGCATATTGTTAAAAATTTGCAGGAAGCAATGATTGGATACTTAGGGAATGAAGACTTTGAAAATGGATCAGAGCCAATATCTGAAGCAGAAATTTGTATCAAGGTTCTTGGAAACAAATCCGGTTATCTTAAAGGCTTGGGAATAGTTATGCCTCAGAAGACATCATCATCATCTTCTAATGTTGTTTGGCCAGAAAACATTGAGCTAAAGGAAAAAGTTGAACACCAAGATCAACTCATAAAAGATTTGCAAACGCAAAATGCAAAAATCATGGCAATCATGTCCAAGTTTGAATCTTCCAACATTGGGTCATTCAATATGGATCAAGATTCGCAGTTATCTTAAAGTATTGTTTTATCATTTATCTTCTTTAATCTTTTAGAAGTTTGAATCAGTAGAAACTTATTAAATGTTTATTTTTTATTTGATGACTTTATTATGACTTGTTGAATACAAACATCTTTGCTTTTTATGTTAGTGAATTGATTCTTAGTTATTTTTGTTTATTTTTTATTATTTGTCTTTTTTACAATTTGGTACAATATATATATATATTGGATTCTAAATATTAAATTCAGTAAAATGCTTTTACCACCAAAAAATAATGGTCACGAATTTATATAAATATTAGTCACGATAACATTCAATCGGTAACCAAATATATATTGGAGGCTAAATATTAAATTCAAATATAGTTTTTTACAACTAACTAAGTTAGTCATAATTCAAATAAATATTAGTCACTGAAACAAACAATCAGTAACCAAATTGTTGTTGTAAAATATAATATTCATGGACTTTAAAGATCATTGGCATCAAATATAATAATACTTTTATAACTAAATATTTGGATGTAAAAACTAACATTTCGCAACTAAATTTGTTTAGTTACAAAATAACTATTAAATTACAACCAAATATTTGGATGCAGAAACTAACATTTCACAACTATATTTGTTTAGTTGTAAAATGATTATTAAATTTATTTGGTTGCGAAATGTAAGTTTTTTGCATCCAAAAATGTGGTTGTAAAATAATATCAGTAACTATGGATTTTGATTCTTTAAAATCTTAAACAACTAACACAAATACAATCTACTACTAAATAGTTGGTTGCAGAATGTGTATCTTTCTGCAACTAAATGACTATTGGTTACAATATCCTTTTGTATCCGGCCTACTACTACTAACAGGTGACCAAAACAAATTGGTTGCGAAAAGTAATTACTAACCAAAAATGTACCTTGTGTGACAAATAATTTAGTGACAAAATATGCATTTTTTTGTAGTGCATATACTAGAAAGCTACTATCTCTCTTTGCCTTAAGTGACCCGGTTGGGGACTACTCATTTGCCTATATCATGACAAAAAGGGGGAGTAGAATGGTGGTAAGAGGGGTTGCAATTATGCATGTTGGGGAGACAATACATTGAGGGGGAGTAACCCTTTGAGGGGGAGCATTGCATTCATCATACATTGCATGATGTTGTGTTTAATTTCTTAGAAATGCAAATGCTTGTTTATGTCCTCACTTGATTCATCTCACTTTTACTTGTTTTGGAAAGTTTAGAAACCTTGTTTCAGGGAATGATTGTTCTACAACAGATTGAAGACTTCAAGTTTTATTTTTATATATCTCTTTGTATTGTAGAAAATCTTCATTGACCCATAGGTTTATTTTTGTTGTGAGGAATCAATGTGAGTGGAGGTTTTGTCACGAAATAGCCAAAGGGGGAGATTGTAAGGATTCCCGTTTTGTTGATTGGCTTATTTCGTGGTCAAACCACATGTTGGGGTTTTGAATGTAAGGGTAGTCTAAGTATTTAATGATTGAAGATCAAAGGCCCTTCCATGACCTCAAGATACAAGCACGCCAAAGGTATAATCTCTTGTGCTTGTTTTCCTTTGAAGAGATTAAGTAGCACACACACACTTAGCATTCTTGCTATGATTGCATACTTGCTTATTTTTATGTGCATCTCTTCACATGTCACTTTACACACTAGCACATTGGTTGATATATCTTGTTGTGTGTCTATGTGCCTTATAATTCGTTTCCCTACATTGTACGGAAACGTCCGCGCTTGCACTAATGAGTGCTTGGTTTCGCGCGAAGACCGCCTATGGAGTATGCCCTTGGCTTCTCCTTGGTTTTCACCATTGTTGGTGATCGGCAGTTATTATCGGCGGCCTGGCTGCCGAATGAAACCGCCGTTTCAGTCCAGATTGGTCTGAAGCAATTATGCGGTCAAGATCGGCGGTCACGACCGCTGTTCAAAACCGCCGTTCATACCTGATCGATTTTAATCCCTCGGGTTTGATTTGGCGGTTGGATCGGCGGTCACGAAACCGCCGTTAATGCTCTGTTCTTCACGAGCTCAATTTGGCGGTCGTCATCGGCGGCCTGGCCGCCGATTGAAACCGTCAAACGGTGCGTTTCAGGGGCAATAGTGTCTTTTCACATGCCCAATTCTTGATGTCTATAAATATCTTATTTTCTCAATCTCTGATCAAGTTTCTTGAGCAATTTGAACCCTAATCTTTCAAGAGAGATTTTTGAGAAAAAATCAAATCAAGAACCCACCTTTAAACACTCAAATCAAATCCTTTTTGCATCAAATTTCATATTGCATCCTCTATGTCTACATAGAAAGCATCTATGATTGGATTGGCATCATCACAATATGCTTGGTAAGATTTTGATTAGTTTCATCTTATTTTAGTATTTTTACTATCTAGCATATTCTCTTTTTATTTACTTGTATGTTGTTGATCATATGATAAATACAAGAATAGAGAATTAATTGCAATGAATTAATTGAGTGTTGTTTTTGTGATAGCTAATTAGGTTTTTGCTTAATCTTGATTAGCTAAGCTATTTGACATGTCATTTAGCAATTGATATCTAGGGTTGATTAAATTGATTATATCATCATCCTAGATAAGCATCTAAGGTTACCTAGCCTTGTTTGTTATTTGAATATTCATACATATTCACATAGGTTGCATAATCTCTTCTTAGAGAATCAAGTCTTGAGGCTAAGGTTGCTTAGACCTCAAGCAATTGGACTAGAGCCACTTTTAAAGGCCCGAGTGGTAGAAGTGGGGGGTTATTGACCGGAGTGTTAGACGAGGTCTACATAGATTGTAAACTCCATTTCGATTAGTGGATTTCGAGGTCCGAGTGTGGCGCACTAAACAGCCTGTGGTTTTTCCCAGTGGTTGGGTTTCCATGTATACATCAAGTGTTATTTAAATTCCGCACTATATTACACTTGTATGTATTTTTAACTAGTAAGAGCATTTTCGTAAAATTGACTTGCATGCAAAAATTGGGTAATAATAATTAAAATCTATTCACCCCCCCTCTAGCTTTATATAGAACACGCCTCTAATTTGTTTCAAGTGAAGATGGGGCTAAAAAGGCAACCTCAAGTTCAACCCCCTAGGGTCTCTCAAGCCTACATTCCTCCACAAGTGGCTCACAAAGGAAAGAGACCAATCATGCAACCTCAAGCTAGGAAGCAATCAAGACCAGTTCAACAACGAAGATGCTTTGAACCCATTCATCCACAAAGACAAGGACAAGGTATGATTCCTTATTTTACTCCTATATGTCACTTTTGTGGATTTGATGGTCATATTAGACCACATTGCTTTCGATATATAAAAATGTGCAAAACTAGAAGCATGATTGAGAAGAAAAAGAAAAGAGCCATGATGCATGTTCCTAGGAATGATAATATTATTATGCATGATCCTAGGACATCTAGAGCCCATGTACCAAAGACCACTAAGAAAGCTAAGATTGTTTCTAGGTGGATTAGAAAGAATGAAAATGTTTGCCATGTTGCTCAAATAGCCTTGAAGACAAATTCTTCTAATTTTTGGTATTTAGATAGTGGGTGCTCTAGGCACATGACGGGAAACAAGAGTTTCTTCGAGACTCTTGTTATGGAGGAAGGAGGATATGTCACTTTTGGTGATGGATCCAAAAAGAAGGTTGTAGGGAAAGGAACCATTTCCGTTCCCGGATTACCCTCCTTATCTGATGCTTTATTTGTTGATGGCTTGAAAGCCAATTTAATAAGCATTTCACATCTAAGTGATGAAGGATATTCCGTCTTGTTTTGTAAAGATGATTGCTCGATCCTAAAGCCTGATGGACAAACCTTATTGAAAGGTATGAGATCTAGCGACAATTGCTATTGTCTTGAAGCTAGAATAGTCTCAAACAATGTGTCCATGGATGAGCAAATAGAGTTGTGGCATGAAAGACTTGGCCACATGAACTTTAGGGATTTAAGAACCCTTGGAAAGTTCGAGTGTGTGCGTGGCCTCCCTAAGCTTGGGGAGAAAGCCAATGGTATTTGTGGACCTTGCCAACAAGGAAAACAAACTAAAAGCATGCACAAAAAGGGCAAGTATCTCTCCACCAAGGAGCCCCTAGAGCTTCTCCACATGGATCTCATGGGTCCTATGCAAACTGAGAGTTTAGGTGGAAAGAGATACATTTTTGTTTGTGTTGATGATTTCTCTAGATTTACATGGACATATTTTCTTAGAGAAAAATCCGAAACTTTTGATAAGTTTAAAATGCTTTGTACTAAAATACAAAATGAAATGAATTCTAACATTAAAAGCATTAAACGGATTAGAAGTGACCATGGGAGGGAATTTGAGAATGCCTCATTTGAAAGCTATTGCAATAGCTTAGGCATCTCCCATAAGTTCTTGGCTCCTAGGACACCCCAATAAAATGGAGTTGTTGAGAGAAAGAATAGGGTCCTTCAAGAGATGGCCCGAGTTATGTTGCTTAGCAACAACGTCCCTAGGAACCTATGGGCCGAAGCCGTCAATACGGCTTGCTATATAGGGAATCGTGTTTTCCTAAGGCCCGGATCTAGAAACACCTCCTATGAGTTATGGAAGGGTAGGAAGCCAAATGTTAGCTATTTCCACACATTTGGAAGCAAATGCTACATTTTAAATGATCGTGATCAACTTGGCAAGTTTGATGCTAAGAGTGATGAGGGTATCTTTATTGGCTATGCCTTGAATAGTAGAGCCTATAGAGTTTTCAACTTGAAGACTCGAACCGTTATGGAATCATCGAATGTTGTTATTGATGATACAAAGCTCAAGTCTCATGACCATGAGGAGGAAGAAGTTTTAGATGATGACTCTCCTTTGGAGAGGGTTGTGGTAACTCCCAATGTTGGGACGTCCAATGACATTAATGAAGTCACACAACCTATTACTAGAGTCCTTCTCTTGGACTCTAATGAACCCGCTCCATGGGTTAGAAGGCTCCATAACAAAGAGGATGTTATTGGAGATGTGAATGAAGGTGTTAGAACTAGGCGTCAAATAGCTAATCTAATTAGCTATGAAACAAATTATAGCACGGTGTGTATAAATACTATCTAGAGGGGGGGTGAATAGATTTTACGCTTTTTACCCAATTTTTCGTGTTAGTCAAAATTACGAAATTACCCCTAAATAGATAAAGCAATAAATCAAGTAAAATATGCGGAAATTAAATAACACTTGATTTTTACATGGAAACCCTCACGGGAAAAACCACGGGCTATGTAAGTAAGCCACACTCGAACCTTGAATCCACTAAATGTGTAAACGATTACAACCTAATCCCCGGAAGTAATCACACACCTACCTAATCCCGGTATGAGTGAACCTAGTCCAATTTGCTTGCGTTCTAAGCAACCTAATCCCGGATGCTACACACAAGACTTACTTTCTCTATGAAGAGAATACAACCCTAAGTGAATATATGTGAATATCCAAAATGCAACATAGAGCAAGGGAAACCCTATATGCTTATCTAAGATTATTAATATGCAATTAGAACAATCCTAGATATCAAAACTAAATGACATGTCAAATAGTTTAGCTAATCAAGATTAAGCACAAAACCTAATTAGCTATCACAATACAACTTCTCAAACATATATCATACTAATCTCAAACTTGTATTCAAAGTATATAAAATAACATACAAGTAATTAATTGAGATTGCTAGTTAAGATAAACACAAAATATGTAAGATATTAGTGAAAAGCTTACCAAGCAAAGTATGATGAAGAATCCATGCAAGATGACATCTAGATGATCAAAGATGATGCTAGATGATGATTGATGATCATGAAAGAGTGTTTGAGTAATTAAAAATGAGTTCTTTGTGTATTTTTCTTCTCTTGAAAAATATCCTAAGTATAGAATATGAATATGAACTCTCTTGGCTGACCTAAAGTTAAAGTGTTATATATATAGGGGCCATAAATGAAGTGTGGTCGTTTTGAAAAACGCACCGAAAATTGCTCTGTGCGCTGGTAGCCTTGCGCTGGACAACAGGCGCACGACCAGCGCAAAGGCAAAATTTGCACAGGCGCTAAGACAGGCGCACGACTAGCGGTAAACCACTGGGCGATTTGCTCTGGTGGAGCTGCGCTGGACTGGACCAGCGCACGACCAGCGACAGACCACTGGGCGATTTGCGCCGGTGAGCTGCGCCGGTGTGGACCAGTAAAAGACCGGCGACAGACCACTGGGCGATCAGCGCTGGTCTGGCGCTTGACGACCAGCGCACAGCACACTCCTTTGAACCCCACAAGAATTCATGCAAGGGGTAAAAAGGTAAAAGCAAGATGCATCCTAAAAGCCTAACATGTTATGACAATATAAACATAAGATGCATCAAAATAACAAGCAAGAAGAGATGAGAATAAACATTGATGCACAACAAAAGGAAACACAACATACAAAGATAAAACATATGCATGAGTTGTGAGTGTGTGCAACTATCTCTTCAAGATAAGTAAGCACTTAGAGTATTACCTTTGGAGTGCTTAACACTTGCAAGGGCCTTGAGCTTGAACACATTCCTAAGCTACCCTTACATGATCCCCACATATGGTTTGATCACGAAATAAGCCAATTATAAACTACGGGAATCCTTACAAGCTACACATGCTACACCTCTCAAATTGAACCCAAAAAGGTTGATGAAGCCTTAAATGATGAATTTTGGGTTCTAGCCATGCAAGAAGAGCTAAACCAATTCGAAAGGAATGAGGTTTGGACTCTAGTTCCTAGGCCTAAAAACACTCATGTGATAGGCACTAAGTGGATTTATAGGAACAAATCCGATGAGGATGGCAACATAGTGCGGAACAAGGCTAGACTTGTAGCACAAGGATACTCTCAAATTGAGGGTATCGACTTTGAGGAGACTTTTGCTCCCGTTGCCCGTTTAGAGTCCATTAGGCTTCTCTTGTCCATTTCTTGTGTGCACAAGTTCAAATTGCACCAAATGGATGTCAAGAGTGCCTTCCTCAATGGATTCTTGTAAGAGGAAGTGTTTGTTGAACAACCCAAGAGGTTTGTGGATGCACACCACCCCAACCATGTCTATCAGCTCAAGAAGGCACTATATGGGTTGAACAAGCACCGAGGGCTTGGTATGAGCGCCTCACTCAATTTCTTGTTAACAATGACTACATAAGAGGTAGTGTTGACAAGACCTTGTTCATCAAGAGAAACAAATATGAGTTATTTATAGCTCAAATCTATGTTGATGACATTGTATTTGGCTCCACCAACAACACCAAGGTCCAACAATTTGTTGATGTCATGTCTCATGAATTTGAGATGAGTCTTGTTGGTAAGCTTAGTTACTTTCTAGGTCTGCAAATTAGGAAATTAGATGATAGGATTTTCATAACCCAAGCCAAATATGCCAAAAACCTAGTGAAGAAGTTTGGTTTAGAGAATGCCAAACATTGTGATACACCCATGAGTACCACTTTGAAGCTAAGCAAGGATGCTAGTGGTAAAAGTGTGGAACAAACTCTATATCGGGGCATGATAGGTAGCTTGCTTTATTTGACCGCAAGTAGGCCTGATATATCTTTTAGTGTGGGTGTGTGTGCTAGGTACCAAGCGGATCCCAAGGAGTCCCATCTCTCTTCCGTAAAGAGAATCATTCGCTATGTGAATGGGACTTCCAACTATGGGATTTGGTACTCTTTTGACACTAATGCTAGTCTTGTAGGCTTTAGTGATGCGGATTGGGCAGGAAATTATGATGATAGGAAAAGCACATCGGGCGGTTGCTTCTTCCTAGGCAACAACTTGGTGTCTTGGTTTTACAAGAAGGAAAACTTGATTTCCTTGTCCATGGCCGAGGCCGAGTACATAGCCGCGGGGAGTGGATGCACACAACTCCTATGGATGAAGCAAATGCTAGTAGACTACGGATTCAACCAAGGTACTCTCACTCTCTTTTGTGATAACATGAGTGCCATTAATATTTCCAAGAATCTGGTGCAACATTCTAGAACTAAGCATATTGACATCCGCCATCATTTCATTAGAGAGCTTGTTGAAAATAAATGCATAGTACTTGAACATGTAGGTACTAATGATCAACTTGCGAACCTATTTACTAAACCCTTAGATTCTACTCGATTTAAAACACTAAGTAGATCTATTGGGATATGTCTTATGGAGTGATGTGTTTTGTTATTTGACCCCATATGGGGAACTCAAGCAAAGAGAGCTATTTTGCATTCTTGTATCTTGCAAAAAATTCTAAATAACTTATGGCTATTCTTTTAATTGTTTGAGTAAGCTTGGTTGCACATATGTATATATGTTTTCAAATCAATAAGTGTGAACCTTGCTTGTTTACAATCCATGTCATATTTATGTTCAAACATGCATTTTTGGACTAGGAGATGTATGTAGGAAGTATGATTTGAATGACCTATGATTATCTCCATGACATGATGATTCTTAAATAACATGCTAATGTCAAATGAAAAAGCATGAAATTCATATAACATGCTCACATGAAAAGCATGGATTGATGATTGCATACTCTTAAAATGAAAAACCTTGTGTGAAAGCTTATGAGACTCAAAATGAATAAAGGATCTTATATCCGTTCAAAGGAATTTACATTCCAAATGTCTCTCCTTCTTTATTGGTTGAACATGGCTACTATCATACGGATATCTTATCCGGAAAAATAAAAAAGGGTGCAAGGTCGCTCATGCCATGTTTCGCTTATAAAGTTGGATATAGTTGTTCTTAAATTGAAATCAATATATTCTATATCCTTGCTTTACTCATGACATTGGTGAAATTGGTTTGAATTCTTATTAGAAACCTTGTCATTTGCTTTGCCAAATACCATGATATTTTGGACTTAAATGCTACATGTCTTGTATACAAAGCTTGTTTGATTCACACATTTTTCTCAAATAAATCTCCTCGTTTATCTTCAATTAATTGAGGTGCATAAAGTGACTTATATGTATATGCAAATATCTTGCATGCTTCTATCTCTCGTTGCTATGAGTGACCCGGTTGGGGACTACTCCTTTGCCTATATCATGACAAAAGGGGGGAGTAGGATATGGTAAGGGGAGTTGCAAAATAGAAGCAATTGTGCATATTGGGGAGAACATTCATTGAGGGGGAGTAACCCGTTGAGGGGGAGCATTGCATACACATACATTTCATAATGTTGTGCCTAAACTTTTAAAATGCAAATGCTTGTTCTTGTTCTCACTTGATTCATCTCACTTTTTACTTGTATTGGAAATGTTAGAAACTTTCTTTTCAGGGCTTGATTATTCTACAAGAGATTGAAGACTTGAAGTTTTATTTACTTATCTCTTTGTGTTGTAGAAAATCATAGTTGTCCCGTAGTTTCTATTTCTTTGTGAGGAATCAATGTGAGTAGTGGTTTTGTCACGAAATAGCCAAAGGGGGAGATTGTAAGGTTCCCATTTGTTGATTGGCTCATTTCGTGGACAAACCACATGTTGGGGGTTCTTTGTAAGGGTAGCCTAGGTATCGGTGTTATTGCTCAAGTCCTTTGAAGACCTCATCTTGATAAGCACCGAAGGTAAATTTCTATGTGCTGACTTTTCTTTAAAGAGATTAGTTGCACACACACACTTAACATACATTGCATATGTGTGCAGTCTCTTCACTTGTCACATTTCACACTTTCACTTATGTGTTATATTTTGTTGTGTGTAATTGTGTCTTGTTGTCTTGTAATTCGTTTCCCGATTGTTTTCAGAAACGTCCGCGCATGCACTAGAATGTGCTTGGTTTAGCGCGAGGACCGCCTACGGAGAATGCCCTTGGCTTCTCCTTGGTTTTCACCTTTGTTGGTGATCGGCGGTTATGATCGGCGGCTTGGCCGCCGAATGAAACCGCCGTTTGCTTCCAGTAGTGTATGGAGCAATTCTGCTGTTATGATCGGCGTTCGAAACCGCCGTTCGAAACCGCCGTTCAAGACCTGATTGATTTTATCTCTCGGCCTAATTCGGCGGTTGGTTCAGCGGTCACGAATGAAACCGCCCTTTTCATACCTAATTGATTTTTTAATCTCAGGTTTGATTCGGCCGTCACGAAACCGCCGAATTAAACCGCCGAATGAAACCGCCGTTGGACCCCTGTTCCTCTCGGGCCAATTCGGCGGTTATTATTGGCGGCCTAATCGCCAATTGAAACCGCCGATCTACGCGTTTCAGGGGCAAACTTGTCTTTTCATATGCTCTATTTTTCATGCCTATAAATACATCACTTTCTCTTGTTCTGAATGTAACTCTTTAATCATCAAGAACCCTACTTTAAAAAGAGAGATTTTTAAGAGAGAAAGCAATCAAGTATGCTCATCAAACACTCAAACCAAAAATCCATTTGCATCAAAGTTCATCTAGCATTCTCTAGCATATCTAGGATGCTTGCTTGCATGGGTCTTTCATCATCACACTTGCTTTGGTAAGTTTTTCACTATTATCATACATAATTAGTGTTTAATTTATTATGGCATCTCTTTTATTACTTGATTGATCTTAGATTATATTCTTATATTCAAGATAGAGATTGTTGTGTTGATTTGATTGAGTGTTGTTTTTATGATAGATATCTAGGTTTCTCTAATCTATGATTATCTAAGCTAATTGACATGTCATTTAGCTTTAATATCTAGGATTGTTTTTAATTGCATATTCATCATCTTAGATAAGCATATAGGGTTTCCCTTGCTCTATGTTGCATTTGAATATTCATACATTCACTTAGGGTGTTAATCTCTTTTTAGAGAATTAAGTCTTGTGTTGTGACCGGGATTAGGTTGCTTAATTCGTAAGCAATCGGACTAGGTTCACTTATACCGGGATTAGGTAGGTGTGTGATTACTTTCGGGATTAGATTGTAATCGTTTACACATTTAGTGGATTCGAGGTTCAAGTGTGGCTTACTTACTAGCCCGTGGTTTTTCCCGTGAGGGTTTCCACGTAAAAATCAAGTGTTATTTAATTTCCGTATTTTATAATTGATTTATTGTTTTATCTATTTAGGGGTAATTTCGTAATTTTGACTGATCACGAAAAATTGGGTATTAAGCTTAAAATCTATTCACCCCCCCTCTAGATAGTTTTATACACACCGTGCTATAATTTGTTTCACATACCAAAGAAATCAGGACTTACAGTGGTGAAGAATGACAAGAATGAGATGGTGGCACAAAGGCTTCAGACAGGGTGTCGCGTTTACGTAGACTACTGCAGATTGAACACCATCACCAAGAAAGATCATTTCCCATTGCCTTTCATAGACCAAGTCTTGGAACGGTTGGTAGGACACCAGTTCTATTACTTCCTAAATGGTTATTTGGGTTATAATCAGATAGTGATCGCCACAAAGAATCAAGAGAAAACCACGTTCACCTGCCCATATGGAACATATGCCTTTCAAAGAATGCCCTACGGCCTTTGTAACGCTCCGGGGACGTATCAAAGATGTATGATGTCTTTGTTCTCTGACATGGTGGGGGAGATAATAGAGGTCTTTATGGTTGACTTCTCAATTTTTGGGAGCTCCTTCAGCTTGTGCCTTGGTAACTTGACCTTAATACTTAAAAGATGCATTAAGAACAACTTGGTCCTAAATTGGGAAAAGTGCCATTTCATGGTACAGTAAGGAGTTGTTCTTGGCCATATCATATCTAGTAAAGGGATTGAGGTAGACAAGGCAAAGGTCGAGGTAATCAAGAGTTTGCCACCACCACGAACTGTGAAAGACATTAGGTCTTTCCTTGGCCACGACGGGTTTTATAGGAGATTCATCAAAGATTTCTCAAAGATCTCCAGACCTCTATGCTTGTTGCTACAAAAGGACAAGGATTTTGTGTTTGACGCATCGTGTTTGGTGGCATTTGAAGCCTTGAGGAAGCTTTGACCTCAACACCAGTGATAGCACCACCGGTTTGGGATTTACCCTTCAATGTAATGTGCGATGCATCTAACTATGTTGTAGGTGCGGTTTTGGGTCAAAAGGTGGACAAGGACCCGCATGTTATATATTACTCATCCCGGACATTAAATGATGCACAGTTGAACTATTCAACAACAGAGAAGGAATTACTTGCTGTCATTTTTGCACTTGAAAAATTCAGATAATACTTGTTGGGTGCTAAGGTAGTGGTGTATTCTGACCATGCAGCATTAAGGTACCTACTCTAAAAGAAAGACGCAAAACCTAGGCTAATCCAGTGGATATTACTGCTACAAGAGTTTGATTTAGAAATCTGGGACAGGAAGGGTTGTGAGAATGTAGTAGCAGACCACCTTAGTAGGTTGGTGCAAGAAAATCCCGAAGGCGGAGATGGGGTTCCGTTAAGAGAGAGTTTTCTAGACGAGCATTTATGGGCAGTACAAGTTGAGGAGCCTTGGTACGCAAATCTAGCAAACTACCTAACTCATGGAATGTTTCCTCCTGAGTTAGATTGGCAAGGCAAGAAGAGGTTCATCAGAAGATCGAGGGAATACTTTTGGGACGAGCCTTATCTATTCAAACACGGTGCCGACCAGATTATTATAAGGTGTGTGCTAGAGGCAGAACAGTGTGATATATTGCGATTCTGTCATGAATTGCAATGTGGGGGCCATTTTAGCGCACATACAACTGCACTAAAGGTACTTCAATCGGGTTTCTTCTTGGGTATCACTTTTTAAGGATGCTTACTCATTTTGTTTGGCATATGATAAATGTCAACGCACGGGGAACATCGGTAAGTGGAATGAGATGCCACAAACGGGAATCTTAGTGGTAGAAATATTCGATACCTGGGGACTTGACTTCATGGGACCGTTCCCACCATTAGGGGGAAATATCTCACTACTACAAAAAATGCAAAAGAAATCGGTTTTTTTATATGGAAGAAATCGGTTTTTGAAATTTTTAAAACCGATCTCTTTTTGAGCGATTTAGAAAAAAAAGCGCAAAAGACATCGGTTTTTAACCGATGTAAAACAAGAGAAAAGAAATCGGTTTTACTTAAAACCGATTTAAAAACCTAGTAGAAAAGAAATCGGCTTTAGTTAAAACCGATTTAAAAAACCTGTAAAACCTATTTAAAAACCTAGGAGAAAAGACATCGGTTTTAGTTAAAACCGATTTAAAAAACCTGATGTAAAATTGATGAATTACAAAAAAAAATCCCACTGTCGCCGGCCACCGACCAGCCACCACCACCGGCCGTCCACCGCCCTATGATAATAATGACAATTAATTGTCATTATGAGGAATCGAACTCGCAACCTCAAAGTCAAAGTGGTAAGCCTTTACCGCCTGACTACAAGATTGAATGTGTTAACAATTGCACAATATATATATATAACCTATATGAATTGTTAGAAAAAAAAAAAAAAAAAAAACTTGTTTGATAAATTTAAATTTACTCAACTAATCAAAATTCTAATTTCTACTACAAACATACATATATTAAATAAATTTTATTGGTGGGTTTATTTTTCATTTCATTTTTTATTGTGTGGTTTTGTGTTCTGCTAGAGATATTTTTATGCAAACTTTTTCCCTAAAACTGTATCTTTTGGCAACGAAATAATTTTTTTCATCCATGCTAGATTTTTTGATTTTTCGATACGAATCCAACGGTATAAAGAACGCAAAATTATGGGCGGTATTTTGAAAGTTATGATCAATTATTCAGTCAAAGGTCAGAAGCAATTGAAAATATTTTTGTGCAAACTTTTTTCTTAAAACTGTATCTTTTGGCAACAAAATAATTTTTTTTGTCCATGGTAGATTCTTTGATTTTTTGATACGAATCCAACGGTATAAAGAACGTAAAATTCCGGGTGGTATTTTGAAAGTTATGATCAATTATTCATGAGTACTCAAAGGTTGATCGATTGGAGATATTTTTGTGTAAAACTTTTCCTTAAGAAATAATTTTTGTTTTCCATGATGGATTCTTCGATTTTTCGATACGAATCCAACGGTATAAAGAACGTAAAATTCCGGGTGGTATTTTGAAAGTTATGATCAATTTTTCAGTCAAAGGTCAGAATTGGAGATATTTTTGTGCAAACTTTTTCCTTAAAACTGTATCTTTTGGCAAGGAAATAAATTTTTTTGTCCATGTTGGATTCTTCAATTTTTTGATACGAATCCAACGGTTTAAAGAACGTTAAATTCCGGGCGGTATTTTGAAAGTTATGATCAATTATTCATGAGTACTCAAAGGTCAAGCGATTGGAGATACTTTTGTGTAAACTTTTTCCTTAAAACTGTATCTTTTGGCAAGGAAATAAATTTTTTTTCCATGGTAGATTCTTCAATATTTCGATACGAATCCAATGGTATAAAGAACGTAAAATTCCGGTTGGTATTTTGAAAGTTATGATCAATTTTTCAGTCAAAGGTCAGAATTGAAGCGATTGGAGATATTTTTGTGTAAACTCTTTCCTTAAAACTGTATCTTTTGGCAAGGAAATAAATTTTTTTGTCCATTTTTAGTTCTTCAACTTTTCAATATGAATCCAACGGTATAAAGAATGTAAAATTCCGGGCGGTATTTTGAAAGTTATGATCAATTATTCAGGAGTACTCAAAGGTCAAGCGATTGGAGATATTTTTGTGTAAACCTTTTCCTTAAAACTGTATCTTTTGGCAAGGAAATAAATTTGTTTTTCCATGGTAGATTCTTCAATGTTTTGATACGAATCCAACGGTATAAATAACGTAAAATTCCGGTTGGTATTTTGAAAGTTATGATCAAGTTTTCAGTCAAAGGTCAGAATTGAAGCGATTGGAGATATTTTTGTAAAAATTCTTTCCTTAAAACTGTATCTTTTGGCAAGGAAATAAATTTTTTTGTCCATGTTGCGTTCTTCAATTTTTCGATATGAATCCAACGGTATAAAGAACGTAAAATTCCGGTTGGTATTTTGAAAGTTATGATCAATTTTTCAGTCAAAGGTCAGAATTGAAGCGATTGGAGATATTTTTGTGAAAACTCTTTCCTTAAAACTGTATCTTTTGGCAAGGAAATAAATTTTTTTGTCTATGTTGGGTTCTTCAATTTTTTGATACGAATCCAACGGTATAAAGAATGTAAAATTCCGGGTGGTATTTTAAAAGTTATGATCAATTATTCAGTCAAAGGTCAGAAGCGATTCGTGAATCCGCGAGTGAGCTGTTTTCATCGCTCATTTTCTCACTTTTCCAAATCGATTTTTGGAATATGTTCTGATTTAAAAGTGTTTGTTTGCATGTCTACTTTCTTGTGTCAAAAGTTGAGCAAAAAACGTTGAGTATTTTTAGAGATGTGCCCTTGAATGTGGACATAGGTCAGATTTGCATTGTAGAATTTTGCTTTTGAATCTACATCGGTTTTTATAAAAACCGATGTCTAAACGCTTGCTTTTAATATCGGTTTTTATAAAAACCGTTGTCTTTTCAACGCAAAATTTAAGACATCGGTTTTTATAAAAACCGATGTCTAAACGTTTTTTTTATAATATCGGTTTTCTTAAAAACCGATGTCTTTTGAAATTGTAATTTTTAAGACATCGGTTTTTATAAAAACTGATTTCTAAAAGCTTTTTTAAAATCGGTTACCAAAAACCGATTTCTTTTAGTGATTTCTAGTGATGTCTTTAAGCATTTTTGTAGTAGTGTCTATATTTTGGTAGGAGTTGACTATGTCTCGAAATGGGTGGAGGCAATCACTACAAAGACTAATGACAGTCATGGTGTGGTAAAATTTGTAAAGGATAACATTTTGGCTCGATTCAGGATTCCACGGGTGATCATCAGTGATGGTGGAAGCCATTTCTGTAATAAGATATTAGGCAGCCTATTGAAGAAGTATGGGGTCCACCACAAGGTAGCCATACCATACCACCTACAAACATCCGGACAGGTTGAAGTAAGCAATAGACATATCAAACAAATTTTGGAGAAAACGGTTTCTGCTACCAGAAAGGATTGGTCAATGAAGCTACCCGACGCTTTGTAGGCATACCGGATGGCGTTCAAAACTCCCATTGGTATGAGCCCTTTTAGGTTGGTATTTGGTATGGCTTGCCATTTACCGGTATAACTAGAACATAGAACTTGGTGGGCGATCAAAAAGTTAAACTAGGAGTATGACAAGGCGGGTGAAGAAAGATGCCATCAGTTGAACGAGTTGGAAGAATTTAGGTTAGAAGCCTATGAGAGTTCAAGGATTTACAAAGAAAAAACCAAAATCATTCATGACAAGTGATTAGTGAAAAATGAGCTTCAACCTAGGATGCTCATGTTACTCTACGAGTCCCGTTTGAGGCTATTTCCAAGGAAGTTGAAATCAAGATGGTCAGGACCATACCGTGTTATTGATGTCTCACCTAATGGAGCAATAGAAATCCAGAGTTTGAAAGACAATGCTACCTTTAAAGTGAATGGACATAGGCTTAAGCCATACTTGGGGTTTGAAGATAGTAACAAGGGAGTTGGTTCTATGGAGCTTACCGAGCCGTAGAGCTCTTATCATGTCTTGCCCAGACTTTAAATAAAGTGCTTGTGGGAGGCAACCCACTGAGGTCTTATCTTTTTTAGCTATTTTTGCGTTGTTTTTATTTGGAATTTCTATGAACATTACACACTATGTTTTGAGTTGCATTTAACTTGCATTTAGTAGAAGTGTTGTGTTTGTGCTAGGTTCTTCATCTTGTTCGGAATTACATGATCGCTTGCACAGAATAGGGCCTATTTTCCTTTTAAGGGAGTTTCTACCTCTCAAAATTTGCGCTTAATTGTTTTCATATGGTTATATGTGAATTTGGAATATTTGATTGATATGAATGTTTGATCTTATGAAAGGATCCAGTTTGGGGGTTGTTTACCCCCATCCGTCAATTTGAGAATATGCTTGATTTAGGTTTAACAAATGCTTTAAAATGACATGCAGTGGATTCACGTTGATAAATAGAGCCTATTTGAAGTCTTGTAAGATATTTCCACCCCTCTAGGCCATACTCTTTGGTTTCCAACAATAGGGACATTGTTAAGTTTTGGTTTAGGGGTTAAGGTAGCCTTACAAAGTCGTCTTGAGTCTTTTCTTGAGTCTTTTTAGTCTTTTTAGTGTCCAATTTTTTCAAATTTTGTCACTTGGCCAAAAATTTCAAGCTTTAATTAGTTTGGATGTGATGCCTTTAGCATGTGCTTTTGGCGAGTTCTTCATATGCATTGTAATCTTATGATGTAGCTTGGTGCCACCTTAGGGTTTTGCTTGCACCTTCATGGGTTTGTCCCATCCTATGATGCTAAGTTGAGGGGACTCGGGGCTTTCACGCCTTGTCCTAATAGTGGAGATATCCGTGAGATCACAAACACAAGCTTAAATTGCGCATTTTGAGTGTAGTATTGATTATTCTTAAACACTCATCTCGTCATATACGTCACATGCCATAGGACATTGCATATCATATAGTGAAGTGCTTGTTGATGCGTTCATTCCCTTGCTAGATGATTGTGGACATGATATCAGGCAATGTGTGTAAATTGAATTACCTACAAGAGCCTAAACACTTTCCTATCCATATTGTGTGCTCTAAAGCCAAATTTGAAGCCAAACACTACTCTTTCATTTGGTACCACGTATAACCATATACCTCATAGCCTAAACACATGCCTACCTTGTTATTAATCATGTTTAGGATGTGTAATGGTGGTAATGAAAAAAGTTATGCTTTAAATGTCAAAAAGTGTGTATAAAGAAAAATATATTGAAAATATGCTAAGCAAATGGCTAAATTGTAAAAGTACCAAAATTATTACTTATGAGCCTTAATTGTCAAATGTAAGAAAAATAAGCAACTCAAAAGAAAAGAAAATGAGAAAACCAAAAGATTCTCATATCATTTGTTGCTCATTACTCACAATAAAGAGTACACACATTGTAAGCATAAATGTGTGAAAAACAAATGCCTAAAGCACTAGTGTGTGAGTTCTCATGAAGATAAAAAACATTGTAGGGGTATGTGGACTTACTCTAGCATGATTGGTAATTTTGAGCTCCAAATTGTCCATATTTGTTGTATTACCTAATTACACCCCATGGCCAAGTTACAACCAATGAAAAGACCTTTTTGATCCATAATGAGTCTAAATTTGGAATGAGGGTTGACATTTTATCTTTCACGTTCATGGCATGGTGATCTTTTCCTAGGATAGACATTGCTTAAATTCTATGCATCATTCATCCTTGCATATATGTATGTGTGGAACCTAGGGCTCTAAGAGGAGAAGAAAAGAGTGAATCACGTGAGTTTAGAATTGAGGCGAATTACACTCAAGATGTGAGAGTGAGTAGTCCCTGATGCATGAGTACTTTTAGGTGTGGGACTCGTGTTCTTGCGAGCTTCCTTTTGGTATCTCCAAGTTGCTTTAGATAATATGCATATGTTTACTTCTCTCATTCACACATTCTTATATCACATTACCAATTGGACTTGCAACCCTTTTTGGAATTGTTGTTAAGTTTCTTGGTTTATTTTTTTCAGTTGAGTCGGTTGTCTATCCGTCTCGTTTGTTTTTCCTTTTTGTTTTGCTTGAGGATGAGCAAAGGTTTGGTTTGGGGGTATTTGATCTCGCCAAATATGTTGTATATTTTGGCCCCTAAACCCATAACCTTTTTCTCGTTTTCATGCTTTTTAACGTCGCTTATGGGCTATATGTTCGTATTTGCAGGCATTTCCCCATTTCGGGTGATTAGAGCGCATTGCGGGACTTTCGGGCGAAAAGAGGACCAAGAATTACAAAATGGGAGAGAAAAGCATCAGAGGTTACAACAAGTACGGGTGAGTGCGGGTCCCAACCACACTCCACCCGCACTACTGCCAAGACCAGAGGACCTGATTGCTGAAAGAGGATAAAGTGCGGGTGAATGCTAGTCCCAACTGCACTCCACCCGCACTACTGCCTAGACTAGAGGACTTGATTGCATAAAGAGGATAAAGTGCGGGTAAGTGTAGGTCCCAACCGCACTCCACCTGCACTATTGCCTGGACCAGAGAACCTGATTGCTGAAGGATGATAAAGTGCGGGTGAGTGCGGGTCATCCAACCGCATTTCACCCGCACTTCTTCTCAGGACCGGGAGTCCAAAATTCGAAGGAAATGATATAGTGCGGGTGAGTGCGAGTGAGTGACCCGCACTCCCTCGCGTCAGATATTATTTTAAAGCTGATGTTGTAACCTATTTTGGGGGACTATAAATAGAAAATGTATGTAATGTTCTTAGTACGCTTTTACACTTAGAAATTCTGAAAGTTGTAACTAGACTAAACAATCCATTTCTTCTCATTTCATAAGCTTCCTACTCTACATCTAAGGGATATTCAAGGTGGAGATGATCTTCAAGGGTTATTCCTCATCTTTTCTCTTCTTTTCATTATTGCCAATGAATAGCTAAACCCCACTAAGGGGGTCTATGGATTAGTTTGTGAATGATTGGGCTTTTGTATATAAGCTTTATTTCTTTTATATATCTATCTTCTATTTGATTTATTGATGAGTATGTATGGATTTCATTGGATTTACTCATTTTAGATACACTCTCTTTACAAGCTTCTATTAGATTCTATCTTTTTAGGCAACTAGATATACATCCTATATAGTTATTTATTGCCCTCATGAATTGATGGGATTCTTGTAATCCCGGCTCGATAACCATATTCTTCATCTAGCCTCTAATGGGTGCTCGTGACTATACACCCTAGGACGATTCTCGTAAGAGGCTAGAAGCCATTCTATACACCCTAGGTGGCTACCCTAGATGGTTGAGCCTGAGATATGTATACGAGCTTCATTGCTAGGGTCCTAACCGAATAATTGACGCTATACACCCTAAGCCGGTTGTTTAGGAGGGACCAATCCCTATTATGAGGCCTCCTATACACCCTAGTTGGCCCCTTGGTAGGGACAGGTAGCCAACCTATACACCCTAGGTTGGCTACAATTGTCAAAACATGTTTATTTTACTAGTTTATTACATTTACCCAAATGTTTGCTTTCTAATCCATTAACTCCCTAGTTTACATCATACATATCTTTCGTTTCATTCATATTCCATCTTTAGTTACATTTCTAATTTCGTAGTAAGTATTTGCTAGTTCACACTTCAACATCATCAACCATTCATCATTATTGCACTAATATCACTTAAGTTTAGATTAATTTTAGCTAAATTCCGATCTCTGTGGATGACCCTTGCTTGCCACTATACATGTGTTTTCATAACCCTTATAGGCATTGCTAGGTTTACAAATTGTGTTTGACAAGTGCTTTTAAATACACACAAAACAATTTTGCACATCTCAACGTTGAATTGCAGAGTTGCGTTTGTGGGTATCGTATATGGTAAACCCTCAGGAGACTACACCCCTCCTACTACGGGCACTTAGAGGTTGAAAAGGCGTGAGGCACGTGCTAAGTGCCATCATGCTTCCTACAAAAGTGGAATAGCTTAGTTAGTTTAGTTTACTTAGTAAATTTGTTTCTCCTTTATTTGTTTTTTCTCGAGGACGAGCAATAGATAGGTTTGGGGGTTTGATCGTGCTCTAAATGTTTTCATTTAGCGCTCCATTTTCCTACTTTTTATGTTCGTTTATGAGCACTTTTGTGTATATAACGCGTGTTTTAGTTAAGTACATGTAATATATTAATTTAGGAAGGTGTTTGCACGAAGTTGGAAGAAAGAGGACAAAATAAGAGCAAAAGCCAATGAAAGTAGGACCTCGCGGGAAAGAGCACGGGGCACAAAGCCGCGGGAAGAAATCCGCTTGAAAGAGCCCGCTAGCTAGAAGACATGAAGACATGAAGACACTGGGAATTCTTCCGTGGAACATTGCCTGCCAAGCAGAAGGTGTGAGCTCGCCGAGCATTTCTGAAAAAGCTCGCTGGTTTGTGCTCGCAAGAAAAAAGCCACGAATCAGGGGATCCAAAGCCTTGGATGCTCTGGAGGAATACCCCGCGGGTTGTAACCACGGGAACGAACCAGTGGAACGATGCCATGGAAAACGCGTCGAGGACAATTATAGCAATTCTTTTCCAACTTTAACCTAAAGATATAAATATACACTTTTCTGATGTAATAAACACAAGTGAGAGATATTAGAAGAGAATTAGACTCTCCCTTTTGTTAGGATTATGCTCAATAGCAAGAGTGTAATAGTGTTTTTGACAATCTATTCATATTAATAATGTGTTTTTTGGTTTAACAAATCTTATAGCATTTATAGTTTAATTATTATAATTGTCAAAAGTAAATAATCGTAAGGTCAAAAGAATATGAGAAAAGAAGAATTGTTCGTACATCTGGATATGTATGAGGTAGACACAATTCTTTAGTTAGTCTTGAATAATGTTCACAACTTAAGTTAAAGGTTAGGCACCTTTATCTTGTTAAAGTTGTTGAATTCTTTTGCTTGCATTTGAGTGGGATCAAATGAGTTATGATGAGTCTAAAATCATCGAAGGGTCTTCGAGTAAAAGAATATAGTGCACTGGGTGCATTGAACAGGATCACAATGAAATACTTTATCTAGAACCGTCAGTAGATAAAAGTCTTTTCATTATCAGGACAATCGGAGAGTCTATCTTAATCCTGAGATAAATGATGGACTTATGGTTGCAAGTGTTATCATTTGAGTTATCAATGAGTATGATTATATAGCATAGTCTATCCTCGATAGTTTGGTGGTATTCATTTGCTAATCAATAGAGGACTTCATTTATAGGCATGGACATTGTGGCTCCATTTATTAAATGAGAGTATAATATTATCATATGGATGTTTTGAGGTATTGGATATTAAATCTCAACGTTGAGTTTTCGATAGTGTCTATTGAAAACATGGCTTCTGGACAAGTCAAAGTATCCAAGTTCAAAACATGGTCATATGAGTAAATATGGTAACTAGGAGAGCTATAGGCGGTTTATAAGCTCTTGGCGATTACTGATATTATTCACGAGGATACACTATCTCCAATATGATTGTCTAGGGTATGAATGAGGAACATCTTCTTATTCTATCTTTATTTAAGAGTTCGATTTTAGCTATTTAGTGGAATGAGTTAAAATTAATAGATCGGACCTAAGTGAATCATTTGTTGATTGTGATTAGGTTGTGTCTATTGAAGCTTAAATTTAGATAGCCCGCCAAGATCCCCAATCCACACGGACTTGCATGGATCACTTGATATATTCTACCGGACCAATTTATGGGTCCATCTAGAATTGTACTTAATATATTAAGAATATAATTTGCACATTATTTATTTAATGGGCTGTTAAATTATATTAATATATTAATGAAAGGCATGTGGGCTTGTTTCTTTTAGTAAGAATGGGTCCAGCTCACATGTAGGCTTTTTATTAAGGTCCAATGGATTTAATAAAATGGAAAAATAATATATGGCCCATGATAGAATACTTGGGCGGCAAGGCTAATAAATTAGCTTATTATATTATTTTATTTTATTATTTAATTAAATGGAAGTTAATTAATTTATTAATTAATTATTTAATTAATGATCAAAAAAATTTCTGACAAGGAAATATGTTTCCTAGTGTTATACTATTGGTAATAGTATACTGAAAATAAAAGACTTTATTTGATAAGTAGATTTATTTATCTAGTTAAATAAGGAAGTCTTTTATAAAGTCATAATAGGATTAAACACTAAAGAGTTGGATTAGGGTTATGATTCTAAGGTTGATAGGAATTTGGGTAAAGCACAAATCCTCTTAAAGTGAGGAATTCGGCCAACCCTAGGTTTCCTATCAAGGGAATTTGGCCAACCCTAATATGATAAAAAAAGTGGAATTCACGAGCATTACATATTTTTATATATGCATGTTAAAGTCATACGGATATATAGAATATATATGAAAGTTTAATTCACATGCAAGAGAGATAGCATTACATATTTTATATATGCATGTTAAAGTCATGCGGATATATATATATATAATATATAATGTAAGCTGAATTGGTTTGCACTGCATATATAATATATATTGTGCAAGTATTTCGCACGGGATATATATAATATATTGTGCAAATATTTTGCAAGAAAAATATATAATATATTTGTGCAAAGAGAATTAAAAAAACCCTAGGTCTTGGACTTGAGAGTTATTTCTTTTGCTTGAGAAAAATAAAATCTAACTCTGAGACTAGTGTGATTATTTTCGGCCAAGAGAAAAGTGAGAAGAGATTGTTCTTATTTCGATAGTGCACTGGTAACTTTTACACCAAAAGGTTTTGTGCACAATTTCGAATAAGGTTCACGCGAGTTTCGATCTAACGATTGTGAATTCAAAAGTGACCGGAACATTCTTTGTAATCTCTTGGAATTTATTGTGACTAACGATCAACAGAAGAGATTTTGATTTCCATCCTTCAGGTATGCAATTCAAAGAAAGGGAGATCATGCTCCTAGGTGATTCACGTTCGTGATTGGATTGGAAGATCTTGCGGATTACCATCGACGCAAGTCAATCGGATCACGCGACAAGAGGTATGTTACTTTTTGATACGTATGTTTAATTAATTAAAGGGTTAAGGTTCAAATATGGAAAAAATTTAAACTGTACTAAAACCCCTTTTTAGTCTCGCTTCCGCTGCGTTGACTGTATTTTTCCCTACACCTTTAGCACAGAATAACTCTAGGAAATCATTTGCACAACTTCAATTACTTAAGTTTCAAGACACTTTAGTTAGTTAAGTAATTAGTTGAATCAGCTCTTGAGAGCTACTTGTGATAATCCTTGATTGTATTTACTACGGAGAAAGGTTGTTCTCCTTTGGAATCTGACAAGACTTCACGGGTTGTATTTCTTCCTTTTCTCCTTACTTATGCTATTCTTAGAAATCATGTGTAACTAACCCACTTTTGTTGGGGGATCTATGAAAGTAATGATAGGAGCCACCTTATTTATCACTCTTCTTTATAAATAGTCACTGTAAGGATTCCCGTTGTTTTTAATTGGCTTATTTCGTGATCAAACCATATGTGGGGATTCTTTGTAAGGATAGTTTAGATGTTGTTGTTATTGCTTAGGCCCTTTGAAGACCTCATAATTGACAAGCACCAAAGGTAATACTCTAAGTGCTTACTTGTCTTGAAGAGATAGTTGCACACACTCACAACTCATGCATATGTTTAATCTTTGTATGTTGTGTTTCTTTTTGTTGTGCATCAATGCCTATTTACATCTCTTCTTGCTTGGTATAATGATTGCATCTTGTGTTTATAACATCATAGCATTTAGGCTTTTAGGATGCATCTTAGTTTACCTTTGTTCCCCTTGCATGATTGCTTGTGGGGTTCAAAGTTGTGGGCTGTGCGCTGGTCCACCTGCGCCTGACGTCCAGCGCCGCTCACCGGCGCAAAACGCCCAGTGGCGTGCCGCTGGTCGTGCGCTGGTCCACACCAGCGCAGCCCACCAGCGCAGATCGTCCAGTTCTCTGTCGCCGGTCGTGCGCTGGTCTACACCAGCGCAAGGTCACCAGCGCTGATCGCCCAGTGTGGCTCCGCTGGTCTGGCGCCTGTGTGAGCGCATATCGTCCAGCGCCAATGCAAAAATGTGCGTGTGCGCTGGTCTTGCGCCTGTCGTCCAGCGCAAGTCCACCAACGCACAGAGCAATTTTTGGTGCGTTTTTCAAAACGACCACACTTCACTTATGGCCCCTATATATATAACACTTTGACTTTAGGTCAGCCAAGAGAGTTCATATTCATATTCTATACTTAGGATATTTTTCAAGAGAAGAAAAATACACAAAGAACTCATTTTTAATCACTCAAACACTTTTTCATGATCATCAATCATCATCTAGCATCATCTTGGATCATCTAGATGTCATCTTGCATGGAATCTTCATCATACTTTGCTTGGTAAGTTTTTCACTAATATCTTACATGTTTTGTGTTTCTCTTATCTAGCAATCTCAATTAATTACTTGTTGATTATTTTGTATGCTTTGGATACAATATTGAGATGAGTATGATGTATGTTTGAGAAGTTGTATTGTGCTAGCATATTAGGTTTTGTGCTTAATATTGATTAGCTAAACTAATTGACATGTCATTTAGTTTTGATATCTAGGATTGTTCTTAATTGCATATTAATCATCTTAGATAAGCATATAGGGTTTCCCTTGCTCTATGTTGCATTTTGGATATTTACATATATTCACTTAGGGTTGTATTCTCTTCATAGAGAAAGTAAGTCTTGTGTGTAGCATCCGGGATTAGGTTGCTTAGAACGCAAGCAAATTGGACTAGGTTCACTCATACCGGGATTAGGTAGGTGTGTGATTACTTCCGGGATTAGGTTGTAATCGTTTGCACATTTAGTGGATTCGAGGTTCGAGTGTGGCTTACTTACATAGCCCGTGGTTTTTCCCGTGAGGGTTTCCACGTAAAAACCAAGTGTTGTTTTAATTTCCGCACCATATTACAATTGCTTGGTTATATTATCTTGAGGGCATTTTCGTAATTTTGACTAACACGAAAAATTTGGGTAAAAAGCGTAAAATCTATTCACCCCCCCTCTAGATAGCTTTATACACACCGTGCTATAATTTCTTTCAATTGGTATCAGAGCGGGTTCCTAGACATACATAGGTGATCCTTGCTTATTTTGGTGTGTTTTGCATTTTGTGTGATTTTTGATCATTCATACATTTGCATTCATTTCATTCATTCATAAACACTATGAGTGGAAACGGTGGAAATGGTGGTGGCCACGAAGGAGCTTCTAGCACAAGGCCTCCACTTCTTACCGGATTGAACTATTCCCAATGGAAAGGGAAGATGGAATCCTACATATGCCAAATTCATGACCGTGCATGGATGGCGGTGGAAGACGGATATGATCTCCCTATGATGACTCCCGAGGGTGGAGGACAAGATGTTTTGAAGCCTAAGGTGCAATGGAACGCGCAAGAGTTTGAGGCTTCTAAGTGGAATAGGAAGGCTATGCATGCCATTATGTGTGCTATGGATGAGAATCAGTACAAGCTTATTCAGAATACTCAGATTGCCAAAGTGGCATGGGACATCCTTCTAGTTGCACATGAGGGAACCGAGGTGGTGAAGGAGTCCAAGCTTCAAGTCCTCCAAACTCAGTTTGAGCTTCTAAGGATGGGAGAGGATGAATGCTTCAATGACTTCGAAATCAAATTGATGGACATTGTAAATCGAAGCCATCAACTCGGAGACCCGTATTCGGATAGGAGAGTCAAGCAAAAAATTATGAGATCTCTCCCCGATAGGTTTGAATCCAAGGTGACGGCCATAGAAGAAAATAGTGGCTACATGGATATGAAGCCAAGTGAGGTGATTGGGCGTCTCCTTGCATATGAGTCTAGGAAGGCTCTTAGCACCACTACTCCTCCTAAGAAGTCTAAAGGAATAGCTTTGAAAGCATCTAAGGATGCAAAGGAGGCAAAGCATGAATCGGATGAAGACCTTGCCTTATTTGTGAAAAGGTTCAACAAGGTTATGGGGTTCAAGAAGAAGAAGGGATTTGGGTCAAGAGGACAAGATTTGAAGAAAAAGAGTTCCTTCAAGAAGTTTGAGCCTAGACAAGAGAGGACCGAAAGGAAAGGTGTCCGATGCTTTGAATGTGGTGGGATTGGTCACTTTGCCCCCGAATGTGCTAATCACAATGAAAAGAAGAAGAGCAAAGTGATGGCCGCCACTTGGAGTGGGAGTAGTGATGACTCCAATGAGGAAGATGAGTCTTCAAGTGAAGAAGAGCTCATGGCTAACCTCCTAGCTTTTGCTTCCTCACATAAGAGCAAAAGTGGTAGTGAGAAAGAGGAAATGAGTCAAGAGGAAAATGACTCAAGTGAAATAGAAAGTGACTCCTCTTCTAGTTCCAAAAAGAAATTTGTGGAGCAAAAGGTGCTTGCTAAATACCATGCCGAGTTCAATGATTTAGCACTTAAAAGCACAAGAAAGATTGAGAGGTTGAGAGAAGAAAACCTTGAACTTTCGGCTCACAATGACCACTTAAGTGAACAAGTGGAAAGATTGAAGAGGAGAGAGGATAAGTTAATTGAGGAGTTAGACTTATCCAAGAGAAGTGAAGAAGGCTTGAAGAGGGAACTTGTAGAAGTTAAAGGGTCCTTGGCTAGGATAGATTCTAGCACCAAGAAGCTTGTTCATTTACTTGGTGTTGGAAAGAGTCCAAGTGACAAGAGAGGTCTTGGGTATGATGATGGCAAGAAAATCTCAACCTCTAACAAGACCGTGTTTGTCAAGAGCTTGAAGAACGAAGAAACTTCATTTGTGCAACCTCCTAGGAAGAAGTTAGAAGTAGGACAATGTTCTAATGCTCAAGTGAAAATGGGACCAAGAAGGAAATCTCAAGCTCAACCCCCTAGGGTCCCTCAAGCCAACACTCCTCCAAAATTGGCTCACAAAGGAAAGAGACCAATCATGCAACATTACCAACCATATGAATCTCTTGACCTTTGCCTTTCACAAGGATCTTTTCAGCACTTTGAACATCTTGCATCAGGCCTTGTAAGGTGTATTCCTTTTTGTTCAAAGTGTAGTCCAATTTGAACTGATCAAAGGAATCTGACAATGAATTGACAACCATATCAATCTTTGTCTCACCATCTATCTCAGCGCCATGCAGTTCAGCAATGTTGAGATGTGCTATGACTTTCATCATGTGATCTTTCACAGTCTGTCCAGGTTTCATCCTAAGATTCATAAAAGCAGTCACTGCCTCTCTCTTAGTCGTCCTAGACTTCATAGCAAACATCTCCTCTAGAGACATCATAATATCAGCAGCGGACTCCATTCCTTCATGCTGCTGTTGCAACACGTCGGAGATAGTGGCCATAATGTAACATTTTGCCATATCATCTGAAGTCTTCCACTGCTCATACTCATCTCTATACATTATGCTTGATTCATTATTAGGAGCAGGTGGTTTAGGAGTAGTTAGAACAAACTTATGTTTTTCACTTTGCAGCAACAAGCCAATTTTCCTTTTCCATGTGACATAATTATCTCCAGTTAAAGTGTTATCTTTCAGGATGTTCATAAGTGATGGGGTCATGATTTCTGAATAAAACAAAACATATATAAGTAAATAATCATGATAAAGCACTTTAAATATTTATCTTGAATTAAATAAATAACTCAATCATAAAAATTCAACGGTGATCCAACACCCATAAAAGTTACGCCTCCTTTGGGAGTTCGCACCATTTACTAGTTAGACTAGGTCCCACCTAATTGTTAACATAACAACCAGCGTTTTCAATTTTAGCCTTGCAATTTTACTAACAAGAACTCTTGGGAGGATATCAATAAAATTACATTGAGTGTGTTACCAAGATATCGACCCTCAGTTTTCTCTCACGAATATCCCTCCTTGGGGAGTAGATCTCGTTTGAGTCCATTGTCTAGTCTATCCTTGTAAGGAAGTATGTTGCTAAATTCCATTCATGGACGCCCCTTGGGGGGATTACCATAAATAATAAAGCTCAACCAACCTTGGAGGCCATAGGTGTTACAAAAACACCTTCTCCCACTCAATTATTTAAGGCGTGTGATTAAATCCCATAGAATGATTTACCAAGTTATCTAGATGCCAATTTAGATACCTAAATCATTCAATGCATGTTCATACCAAAAGAGATATATGAGTGGCACTCCTATTCTATATGTCATGTTATCATACAATAACAAATATTGTAATATTTAAAGCATAAATTAAATAGCAACAATTTTGGCCCATCCTAGAAAAACAAGTAAATTACAATTTGTTTTAGGAACACAAGATCTTCAGGTGGCCCATCAACCATAAGCTCATCCTTCGGCCTTCTCCTATGGGCGGCACACACCACAACCCCACAAAGGGGCTGCCATGCGCAGCCCATAAGTCCTCCAAGGCTGCCGTGCGCAGCCCACCTTGAGATGGGCTTGCCATGCGCAGCCCAATCCATTCCTAGGGTGCGCACGGTGCTCGTTCTCGGTTCTGGTTGCTTCGTTTTTCTTCGTGTCTTCGAATCTTCAAGACCTAAATATATTACGGCAGTATTTAAACAAATAAAATACTGCAGTATTGTTTTTTTTTTTTTAATCACTGCAGTACCTTTTACATACAAAAACTGCACATAATAAAAAAAAATAAAACTGCAGCAGTATAAAAAAAATACTGCACAAAAAAATAAAATAATAAAACCTAGCAATCTACCAAGAAGGAATTATGGCGATGATAGACCACTCTTCTTGTTACAACTCCGAAACAAAAATTACATTGAAAATCTAGGACCAAAATCGAGCAATAACAATCCACATAAACATATATAAATCCATACATCCACATGTAATTATATATTCGAATACCTAGAGTGCCATCTCTTTCTAAACATGCATAATCACAATAAAAAGAAATAGATCCACTTATATATACGTTAATTAATTAAAAGGGTTTAACCTAGGCTCTGATACCAATTGTAGGGAAAAATACCGTAGTACACGCAGCGGAAGCGAGACTAAAAATAATATTTAGTGACTTTTAAAATTTTTCCTTTATGAACCTTAAACCCTTTAATTAATTAAACATGCATATACAATAACCAAAAAGTAGAATACCTTTTGTCGCGTGATCCGATTGACTTACGTCGATGGTAATCCGCAAGATCTTCAATCCTAGCACGAACGTGGATCACCTAGGAGCGTGGTCTCCCTTTTTCTTTGAATTGCAAACCTGTGAATGGACAAAACAAACTTTCTTTTCTTTGTTAGTCACAAAAACAATCAAAAGAATGACTGAGATTATTCCGGTCACTTTTGAGTTCTCAATCTAATGATCGAAACTCGCGTGAACCTAGATCGATATCATATACACAAGCTTATTGATGATTAAGCAAATAGTATACTATCAAAGAATAATCTAACACTCCTATTTGTTTTTGTAGAATAAAAGCTTTCTATGAATTGAGAAGAAGAAGAAAAATTGTCTCCAGAACAACTTGTGGTGGCCGAAATCTATAAGAGCACTTATATAGGTGGCCAAATTTTCTTCTCTTCTTTTACTTAGGGTGGCCGAAAATCACAACCTAAAAGGGACTAGGGTTGCCGCAATTCTCAAGCCCAAAAGAGTTTGTATTGCACCCTATTTCCTATTTAGTTTAAGACTTTAAACCCTAATTGAATTCATAAATATTTTATTCCTTTATTTGACTAAATATAAAAGACTTCTTATTTGATTAAATAAATAAAATTAATTATTTATTTTCTTACCAAATAAGTCTTTTACTTTTAGTATACTACCAACAATAGTATAACACTAGGAATCATATTTCCTAATCAGAAAAGATTTGTTTCTTAATTAAACAATTAATTAATAAATTAATTAATTCTTATTTAATTAAAACAAATGAAACAAAATAATATATTAGGTTAAAACTTAACCTTGCCGCCCCACTTGAATAAATGGGCCAAAATATTATTTTCTTATTTCATTTAATCCATTGGACTTTAAATAAAAAGCCCACATGTGAACCAGACCCATTCTTACTAAAAGAAACAAGCTCACATGTCTTTCATTAATATATAAATATAATTGAGCAGCCCATTACTTAAATAATGTGCAAATTATATTCTTAATATATTAAATGCAATTCTAGATGGACCCTTAAATTGGTCCGGTAGAATATATCAAGTGATCCATGCAAGTCCGTGTGGATTGGGATCTTGGCGGGCCATCTAAATTTAAGCTTCAATAGACATAACCTAATCACAATCAACAAATGATTCACTTAGGTCCGATCCATTAATTTTAACTCATTCCACTAAAGAGCTAAAATTGAACTCTTAAATAAAGATAGAAAAGGAAGATGCTCCTCATTCATACCCTAGACAATCATATAGGAGATAGTGTATCCTCGTGATTAATATCAGTAATCGCCAAGAGTTCATAGACCGCCTATAACTCTCCAAGTTACCATATTTACTCATATGACCACGTTTTGAACTTGGATATTTTGACTTGTCCAGAAGCCATGTTTTCAATAGACACTATCAAAAACTCAACGTTGAGATTTAATATCCAATTACCTCAAAACATCCATATGATGATATTATACTCTCATTTAATTAAATGGAGCCACGATGTCCATATCTATAAATGAAGTCCTCTATCGATTAACAAATGAATATCACCAAACTATCGAGGATAGACTATGCGATATAATCGTACTCATTGATAACTCAAATGATATCACTTGCAACCATAAGTCCATCATTTATCTCAGGATTAAGATAGACTCTCCGATTGTCCTGATAATGAAAAGACTATTATCTATTGACGGTTCTAGATAAAGCTTTTCATTGTGATCCTGTTCAATGCACCCAGTGCACTAGATCCTTTTGCTCGAAGACACTCCGATGATTTAGACTCATCATATCTCATTTGATCCCACTCAAATGCTAGCAAAAGAATTCTACAACTTTAACAAGATAAAGGTGCCCAACCTTTAACTTAAGTTGTGAACATTATTCAAGACTAACTAAAGAATTGTGTCTACCACATACATATCCAGATGTACGAACAATTCTTCTTTTCTCATAGTCTTTAGACCTTATGATTATTTATTTTGACAATTATAATATTAAACTATAAATGCTATACGATTTTGTTAAACCAGAAATCACTTTATTAATATGAAAAAGATTGTTAATTACAACATTACACTCTTGCTATTGAGCATAATCCTAACAATCTCCCACTTGCACTATAGCAAATGTGTCATATCTCTCAAGCCCATGTTCTCTAGATGCCCATCGAAACTCTTCTGAGGTAGAGCCTTTGTGAAGGGATCCGCTAGATTTTCTGCTGACGCGATTTTGGTAATCGTCACGTCACCTCTTTGAACAATCTCCCTTAAAAGATGATACTTTCTTTCAATGTGTTTACCTCTCTTGTGACTTCTTGGTTCTTTCGAATTAGCCACTGCTCCACTATTGTCACAGTAGATAGTGATCTGCTTATTCGCACTAGGAACCACTTCCAAGTCAATCAAGAATTGGCGGAGCCAAACAGCCTCTTTGGCAGCCTCGCATGCAGCAACATACTCAGCTTCCATGGTGGAATCAGCAATACAAGATTGCTTGATACTCCTCCATATAACTGCCCCTCCTCCTCCAATAGTAAACACAGCCCCTGATGTGGATTTTCTGGAGTCAGAATCTGATTGGAAATCAGAATCTGTATACCCAACGGGAATCAAATCCCCTCCAGAGTATACAAGCATATTATCTCTCGTTCTCTTAAGATACTTGAAAATATGCTTGACTGCAGTCCAATGATCAGGACCAGGTTTCGATTGAAACCTGCTAACTATGCCAACAGCAAAACAAATATCTGGTCTAGTACAGAGCATTGCATACATGAGACTTCCAACTGCCGAGGCATATGGAACTCTACTCATGAATTGCTCTTCATGCTCATTCTTAGGAACTTGTTCCTTAGAAAGCTTGATTCCATGTCTGAAAGGTAACATACCTTTCTTGGAATCCTGCATGGAAAACCTAGACAAGATCTTGTCTATGTATGAAGCTTGGGATAATGCAATCGTTATATTCTTTCTATCCCTTATTACTTGGATACCTAGAATAAAACTTGCTTCTCCTAAGTCCTTCATATCAAATTGTTTTGCTAACCATTCTTTTACTGATGTCAATACACCTACATCGTTTCCAATGAGTAGTATATCATCAACATAAAGAATCAGGAAAACCAACTTGTCGCCCTTAATCCTTTTGTATACACAAGGTTCGTCAGGATTCTGAATAAATCCAAAACCTTTGACAGCTTGATCAAACCTTATGTTCCAGGATCTGGATGCTTGCTTCAATCCATATATGGATTTCTGCAACTTGCATACCTTTTCCATTTGGCCCTTTTCAATGAATCCCTCTGGTTGCATCATGTAGATGCTTTCGTCAAGACTTCCATTAAGGAAAGCTGTCTTGACGTCCATTTGCCAAATCTCTAGATCTAAAGATGCTGCAATGGATAAGAGTATCCTAATGGATTTAAGCATGGCCACAGGAGAGAAGGTTTCCTCGTAATCGATACCTTCTTTCTGTGTATACCCTTTAGCTACCAATCTAGCTTTAAAGGTTTCCACCTTACCATCCATACCTCTTTTCCTCTTGTATACCCACTTGCACCCAATGGGTTTTATCCCTTTAGGCAAGTCTACAAGGGACCAGACTTTGTTATCGAACATAGATTCAATCTCAGATTGCATTGCCTTTTGCCAATGGCGACTATCAACATCCTCCATAGCTTCCTTGTACGTGTAGGGATCATCGTCGTCCGGGAGATTCTCCACTGATTCTCCCAGACCGATGTATCTTTCGGGTTGTGTTCTAACCCTCCCACTACGACGAGGAATGGTAGGTTGTTGATCTTGTGTTGGATCGGAACTTACAATTGGGTTAGGTTGTGTAACCTCTCGTGGAATTGTATCTCCTGACATCTCATTCAGGACAATTCTACTTTTAGGCACAAAATCATTCGTATAGTCCTTTTCCAGAAATTTAGCATTTGTCGAAACAAATACTTTAAGATCTGAAGGACTATAGAAATAATATCCTTTAGTTTCTTTTGGATACCCTACAAATATACATGTTTCTGAACGGGACTCCATCTTTTCTGTCTTTCCTTTTAACACATGCGCAGGACAACCAAATATCCTTAAGTATTGTAAACTAGGCTTGCGCCCAGTTCACAACTCATGCGGTGTTTTAGGAACAGACCTAGATGGTACATCGTTTAGAATGTATATAGCAGTTTGTAAAGCATATCCCCAAAAAGAAATAGGAAGTGTTGAATAACTCAACATAGACCTAACCATATCCAAAAGAGTTCTATTTCTCCTTTCTGCTACCCCATTCTGTTGAGGTGTACCTGGTGCAGAAAACTGAGAAACAATCCCATTATCAATAAGATATTGCTGAAACTCACCAGATAGATATTCTCCACCACGATCAGATCTCAAGATTTTTATGTGTTTCTCAAGCTGATTTTCCACTTCAGCTTTGAATGCTTTGAACATGTCAAAAGCATCCGACTTATGTCGCATGAGATACACATAACCAAATCTCGAGTAATCATCTGTGAAGGTGATGAAGTACTCATATCCACCTCTAGCTTGAATGCTCATAGGTCCACATACATCAGTGTGTATCAATCCTAAACATTCAGTGGCTCTTGCACCTTTGGCAGAGAACGTCCTTTTGGTCATTTTACCTTCCAAACAAGATTCACAAGTTGGTAGATCATCAACCTTTAAGTCACTCAAAGGTCCGTCACATACCAATCTTTTAATCCTATTAAGGTTAATATGACCTAAGCGTAAGTGCCAAAGGTAGGTTTCATCTGTTGATAATTTTACTCTTTTATGATTAGGTTCCGTTATTTCTGTGTCTAACGAGTGAGAGATATTTCTATGCAAAAAGTATAGACCGTTTTCCAATGTACCTTGGCAAATAATTTTGTCATTCTTACGAATAATAAAAACTTTATTAAAAGTAACCGAATATCCAAATTTATTTAAACAAGAAACTGAAATTAAATTCCTCTTGAATTGAGGTACATAATAAACGTCTATCAAATCTAAATGCCTTCTAGAATCCAAATAAACTCTAATATCTCCCACTGCACTTGCAGACACTAACGTTCCGTTGCCCAAGCGCAAATTGATTTCATTCTTACTCAGCTTTCTCCTTTCTTGGAACCCCTGCAAGGAATAACAAACATGATTAGTGGCTCCTGAGTCTATGATCCAAGAATCTGTAGAATCAGCCAAAAAACATGTTTCAAGATAATTCACATTACCTTCTTCCTTCTTATTCTGGGACTTTGGGCAATTTCTCTTCCAATGTCCCTTTTCACCACAAAGGAAGCATTTCCCTTTGATCTTGGTTACTTTCTTGGTGTCCTTCTTGATAGGCCCAAGTTGCTTTTTCTTCTGTTGTTTCTTGACCTTTTGACGGGCCTTAACAGTAGCAACTTTACCAACCATATGAATCTCTTGACCTTTGCCTTTCACAAGGATCTTTTCAGCACTTTGAACCTCTTGCATCAGGCCTTGTAAGGTGTATTCCTTTTTGTTCAAAGTGTAGTCCAATTTGAACTGATCAAAGGAATCTGACAATGAATTGACAACCATATCAATCTTTGTCTCACCATCTATCTCAGCGCCATGCGGTTCAGCAATGTTGAGATGTGCTATGACTTTCATCATGTGATCTTTCACAGTCTGTCCAGGTTTCATCCTAAGATTCATAAAAGCAGTCACTGCCTCTCTCTTAGTCATCCTAGACTTCATAGCAAACATCTCCTCTAGAGACATCATAATATCAGCAGCGGACTCCATTCCTTCATGCTGCTGTTGCAACACGTCGGAGATAGTGGCCATAATGTAACATTTTGCCATATCATCTGAAGTCTTCCACTGCTCATACTCATCTCTATACATTATGCTTGATTCATTATTAGGAGCAGGTGGTTTAGGAGTAGTTAGAACAAACTTATGTTTTTCACTTTGCAGCAACAAGCCAATTTTCCTTTTCCATGTGACATAATTATCTCCAGTTAAAGTGTTATCTTTCAGGATGTTCATAAGTGATGGGGTCATGATTTCTGAATAAAACAAAACATATATAAGTAAATAATCATGATAAAGCACTTTAAATATTTATCTTGAATTAAATAAATAACTCAATCATAAAAATTCAACGGTGATCCAACACCCATAAAAGTTACGCCTCCTTTGGGAGTTCGCACCATTTACTAGTTAGACTAGGTCCCACCTAATTGTTAACATAACAACCAGCGTTTTCAATTTTAGCCTTGCAATTTTACTAACAAGAACTCTTGGGAGGATATCAATAAAATTACATTGAGTGTGTTACCAAGATATCGACCCTCAGTTTTCTCTCACGAATATCCCTCCTTGGGGAGTAGATCTCGTTTGAGTCCATTGTCTAGTCTATCCTTGTAAGGAAGTATGTTGCTAAATTCCATTCATGGACGCCCCTTGGGGGGATTACCATAAATAATAAAGCTCAACCAACCTTGGAGGCCATAGGTGTTACAAAAACACCTTCTCCCACTCAATTATTTAAGGCGTGTGATTAAATCCCATAGAATGATTTACCAAGTTATCTAGATGCCAATTTAGATACCTAAATCATTCAATGCATGTTCATACCAAAAGAGATATATGAGTGGCACTCCTATTCTATATGTCATGTTATCATACAATAACAAATATTGTAATATTTAAAGCATAAATTAAATAGCAACAATTTTGGCCCATCCTAGAAAAACAAGTAAATTACAATTTGTTTTAGGAACACAAGATCTTCAGGTGGCCCATCAACCATAAGCTCATCCTTCGGCCTTCTCCTACGGGCGGCACACACCACAACCCCACAAAGGGGCTGCCATGCGCAGCCCATAAGTCCTCCAAGGCTGCTGTGCGCAGCCCACCTTGAGATGGGCTTGCCATGCGCAGCCCAATCCATTCCTAGGGTGCGCACGGTGCTCGTTCTCGGTTCCGGTTGCTTCGTTTTTCTTCGTGTCTTCGAATCTTCAAGACCTAAATATATTACGGCAGTATTTAAACAAATAAAATACTGCAGTATTGTTTTTTTTTTTTAATCACTGCAGTACCTTTTACATACAAAAACTGCACATAATAAAAAAAAATAAAACTGCAGCAGTATAAAAAAAATACTGCACAAAAAAAAAAATAATAAAACCTAGCAATCTACCAAGAAGGAATTATGGCGATGATAGACCACCCTTCTTGTTACAACTCCGAAACAAAAATTACATTGAAAATCTAGGACCAAAATCGAGCAATAACAATCCACATAAACATATATAAATCCATACATCCACATGTAATTATATATTCGAATACCTAGAGTGCCATCTCTTTCTAAACATGCATAATCACAATAAAAAGAAATAGATCCACGTATATATACGTTAATTAATTAAAAGGGTTTAACCTAGGCTCTGATACCAATTGTAGGGAAAAATACCGTAGTACACGCAGCGGAAGCGAGACTAAAAATAATATTTAGTGACTTTTAAAATTTTTCCTTTATGAACCTTAAACCCTTTAATTAATTAAACATGCATATACAATAACCAAAAAGTAGAATACCTTTTGTCGCGTGATCCGATTGACTTACGTCGATGGTAATCCGCAAGATCTTCAATCCTAGCACGAACGTGGATCACCTAGGAGCGTGGTCTCCCTTTTTCTTTGAATTGCAAACCTGTGAATGGACAAAACAAACTTTCTTTTCTTTGTTAGTCACAAAAACAATCAAAAGAATGACTGAGATTATTCCGGTCACTTTTGAGTTCTCAATCTAATGATCGAAACTCGCGTGAACCTAGATCGATATCGTATACACAAGCTTATTGATGATTAAGCAAATAGTATACTATCAAAGAATAATCTAACACTCCTATTTGTTTTTGTAGAATAAAAGCTTTCTATGAATTGAGAAGAAGAAGAAAAATTGTCTCCAGAACAACTTGTGGTGGCCGAAATCTATAAGAGCACTTATATAGGTGGCCAAATTTTCTTCTCTTCTTTTACTTAGGGTGGCCGAAAATCACAACCTAAAAGGGACTAGGGTTGCCGCAATTCTCAAGCCCAAAAGAGTTTGTATTGCACCCTATTTCCTATTTAGTTTAAGACTTTAAACCCTAATTGAATTCATAAATCTTTTATTCCTTTATTTGACTAAATATAAAAGACTTCTTATTTGATTAAATAAATAAAATTAATTATTTATTTTCTTACCAAATAAGTCTTTTACTTTTAGTATACTACCAACAATAGTATAACACTAGGAATCATATTTCCTAATCAGAAAAGATTTGTTTCTTAATTAAACAATTAATTAATAAATTAATTAATTCTTATTTAATTAAAACAAATGAAACAAAATAATATATTAGGTTAAAACTTAACCTTGCCGCCCCACTTGAATAAATGGGCCAAAATATTATTTTCTTATTTCATTTAATCCATTGGACTTTAAATAAAAAGCCCACATGTGAACCAGACCCATTCTTACTAAAAGAAACAAGCCCACATGTCTTTCATTAATATATAAATATAATTGAGCAGCCCATTACTTAAATAATGTGCAAATTATATTCTTAATATATTAAATGCAATTCTAGATGGACCCTTAAATTGGTCCGGTAGAATATATCAAGTGATCCATGCAAGTCCGTGTGGATTGGGATCTTGGCGGGCCATCTAAATTTAAGCTTCAATAGACATAACCTAATCACAATCAACAAATGATTCACTTAGGTCCGATCCATTAATTTTAACTCATTCCACTAAAGAGCTAAAATTGAACTCTTAAATAAAGATAGAAAAGGAAGATGCTCCTCATTCATACCCTAGACAATCATATAGGAGATAGTGTATCCTCGTGATTAATATCAGTAATCGCCAAGAGTTCATAGACCGCCTATAACTCTCCAAGTTACCATATTTACTCATATGACCACGTTTTGAACTTGGATATTTTGACTTGTCCAGAAGCCATGTTTTCAATAGACACTATCGAAAACTCAACGTTGAGATTTAATATCCAATTACCTCAAAACATCCATATGATGATATTATACTCTCATTTAATTAAATGGAGCCACGATGTCCATATCTATAAATGAAGTCCTCTATCGATTAACAAATGAATATCACCAAACTATCGAGGATAGACTATGTGATATAATCGTACTCATTGATAACTCAAATGATATCACTTGCAACCATAAGTCCATCATTTATCTCAGGATTAAGATAGACTCTCCGATTGTCCTGATAATGAAAAGACTATTATCTATTGACGGTTCTAGATAAAGCTTTTCATTGTGATCCTGTTCAATGCACCCAGTGCACTAGATCCTTTTGCTCGAAGACACTCCGATGATTTAGACTCATCATATCTCATTTGATCCCACTCAAATGCTAGCAAAAGAATTCTACAACTTTAACAAGATAAAGGTGCCCAACCTTTAACTTAAGTTGTGAACATTATTCAAGACTAACTAAAGAATTGTGTCTACCACATACATATCCAGATGTACGAACAATTCTTCTTTTCTCATAGTCTTTAGACCTTATGATTATTTATTTTGACAATTATAATATTAAACTATAAATGCTATACGATTTTGTTAAACCAGAAATCACTTTATTAATATGAAAAAGATTGTTAATTACAACATTACACTCTTGCTATTGAGCATAATCCTAACACGAAGAAGCTTCATTAGTGCAAACTTCTAGGAAAAAGTTAGAACTAGGACAATGTTCAAATAATGCACAAGTGAAGTTGGTGCCAGGAAGGCAACCTCAACCCACTAGGGTCCCTCAAGCCAACATTTCTCAACAATTGGCTCACAAAGGAAAAAGACCAATCATACAACCTCAAGCTAGGAAGCAAGCTAGACTGGTTCAACAACGAAGATGGATTGAACCCACTCAACCACAAAGACATGGACAAGCTCTCATGCATGCACAAGGACAAGGTATGATTCCTTATTTTATTCCTACATGTCATTTTTATGGATTTGATGGTCATATTAGACCAAATTTCTTTCGATATATTAAAATGTGTAAAGTACGAAGCATTATTGAAAAGAGAAAGAAGAGAGCCAAGTTGCATGTTCCTAGGAATGATAAAATTGATGTGCATAATCCTAGGATAACTAGAGCCCATGTACCAAAGACCACTAAGAAAGCTAATATTGTTTCTAGGTGGATTAGAAAGAATAAAAATATTTGCCATGTTGCTCAAATAGCCTTGAAGGCAAATTCTTCTAATTTTTGGTATTTAGATAGTGGGTGCTCTAGGCACATGACGGGAAACAAGAGTTTCTTCGAGACTCTTGCTATGGAGGAAAGAGGATATGTCACTTTTGGTGATGGATCCAAAAAGAAAGTTGTAGGGAAAGGAACCATTTCCGTTCTCAGATTACCCTCCTTATCTAATGCTTTGTTTGTTGATGGATTGAAAGCCAATTTGATAAGCATTTCTCATCTTAGTGATGAAGGATATTCCATCATGTTTAGTAAAAATGATTGCTCTATCCTAAAGCCTAATGGAGAAACCTTATTGAAAGGTATGAGATCTAGTGACAATTGCTATTGTCTTGAAGCTAGTATAGTCTCAAACAATGTGTCCACGGATGAGCAAATTGAGTTGTGGCATGAAAGACTTGGCCACATGAACTTTCAGGATTTACGAACCCTTGGAAAGTTCAATTATGTGCGTGGCCTCCCTAAGCTTAGGAAGAAAGCCAATGGTGTTTGTGGACCTTGCCAACAAGGAAAACAAACCAAAAGCATGCACAAAAAGGGCAAGTATCTCTCCACCAAGGAGCCTATAGAGCTTCTCCACATATATCTAATGGGTCCTATGCAAACCGAGATTTTAGGTGGAAAGAGATACATATTTGTTTGTGTTGATGATTTCTCTAGGTTCACATGGATATATTTTCTTAGAGAAAAATCCGAAACTTTTGATAAGTTTAAAATGCTTTGTAATAAAATTCAAAATGAAATAAACTCTAACATTAAAAAGCATAAAACGGATTTGAAGTGACCATGGGAGGGAATTTGAGAATGCCACCTTTGAAACTTATTGTAATGGTTTAGGCATCTCCCATGAGTTTTCGGCTCCTAAGACTCCTCAACAAAATGGAGTTGTTGAGAGGAAGAATAGGGTTTTTCAAGAGATGGCCCGTGTGATGTTGCTTAGCAACAATGTCCCTAGGAACCTATGGGCCGAAGCTGTCAATACGGCTTGCTATATAGGAAATAGAGTTTTCCTAAGGCCCGGAACTAGAAATGCCTCCTATGAGCTATGGAAAGGTAAAAGGCCAAATGTTAGCTACTTCCACTTCTTTGGAAGCAAATACTACATTTTAAATGACCGTGATCAACTTGGCAAATTTGATGCTAAGAGTGATTAGGGTATCATTATTGGCTATGCCTTAAATAGTAAAGCCTATAGAGTTTTCAATTTAAAGACTCTAAGTGTCATGGAATCATCGAATGTTATCTTTGATGATGAAAGGCTTAAGTCTAGTAACCATGAGGATGAGGTAGTTTTTGATGATGATTCTCCTTTGGAAAAGGTTGTGGAGACTCCTAATGTTGGGACGTCCAATGGTGATTATGAGGACACAAAACTTATTGATAGAGTTCCTCTTTCGAACTCTAAAGAACCCGCTCCATGGGTTAGACAACTCCATGATAAGAATAACATCATTGGAGAGGTAAATGAGAGTGTTAGGACTAGGCGTCAAATAGCTAATCTAATTAGCTACACATGCTACACCACTCAAATTGAACCCAAAAAGGTTGATGAAGCCTTAAATGATGAATTTTGGGTTCTTGCCATGCAAGAAGAACTAAACCAATTTGATAGGAATAAGGTTTGGACTCTAGTTCCTAGGCCTAAAAGCACACATGTTTTAGGTACTAAGTGGATTTATAGGAACAAATCCGATGAGGATGGCAACATAGTGCGGAACAAGGCTAGACTTGTAGCACAAGGGTACTCTCAAATTGAGTGTATCGACTTTGAGGAGACAGTTGCTCTCGTTGCCCGTTTAGAGTCCATTAGGCTTCCCTTATCCATCTCGTGTATTCACAAGTTCAAATTACACCATACGGATGTCAAGAGTGCTTTCCTAAATGGCTTTTTGCAAGAGGAAGTGTTTGTTGAACAACCCAAGGGGTTTGTGGATGCACACCACCCCAACCATGTATATCGCCTCAAAAAGGCTTTGTATGGGTTGAAACAAGCACCGAGGGCTTGGTATGAGCACCTCACTCAATTTCTTATTGACAATGACTACACAAGAGTTAGTGTTGACAAGACCTTGTTCATCAAGAGAAACAAAGATGAGTTATTTATAGCTCAAATCTATGTTGATGACATTGTATTTGGCTCAACCAACAACACCAAAGTCCAACAATTTTTTGATGTCATGTCTCATGAATTTGAGATGAGTCTTGTTGGTGAGCTTAGTTACTTCCTAGGTTTGCAAATTAGGCAACTAAATGATGGGATTTTTATAACCCAAGCTAAATATGCCAAAAACCTAATGAAGAAGTTTGGTCTTGAAAATGCCAAACATTGTGATACACCAATGAGTACCACCTTGAAGCTTAGCAAGGATGCAAATGGAAAAATTATGGAACAAACTCTATATCGGGGCATGATAGGTAGCTTGCTTTATTTGACCGCAAGTAGGCCTGATATATCTTTTAGTGTGGGTGTGTGTGCTAGGTACCAAGCGGATCCTAAGGAGTCTCATCTCTCTTCCTTTAAGAGAATCATTCGTTATATGAATGGGACTTCCAACTATGGGATTTGGTACTCTTTTGACACTAATGCTAGTATTGTAGGCTTTAGTGATGCGGATTGGGCAGGAAATTACGATGATAGGAAGAGCACATCGGGCGGTTGCTTCTTTCTAGGCAACAACTTGGTGTCGTGGTTTTGCAGGAAGCAAAACTCGATTTCCTTGTCCACGGCCGAGGCCGAGTACATAGCCGCGGGGAGTGGATGCACACAACTCCTATGGATGAAGCAAATGCTAGTCGACTATGGATTCAACCGAGGTATTCTAACCCTCTTTTGTGACAATATGAGTGCTATTAACATTTCCAAGAATCCGGTACAACACTCTAGGACTAAGCATATTGACATCTGCCATCATTTCATTAGAGAGCTTGTTGAAAATAAATGCATAGTACTTGAACATGTAGGTACTAATGATCAACTTGCGGACTTATTTACTAAACCCTTAGATGCTACTCGATTTAAAACACTTAGTAAATCTATTGGGATATGTCTTGTGGAGTGATGTTATTTGTGATTGACCCCATATGGGGAACTCAAGCAAAGAGAACTATTTTGCATTCTTGTCACTTGCAAAAATTTGAAATATCTTATGCCTCTTCTTTTATTTGCTTAAGTAAACTTGGTTGCACATATGTATATATGTTTTCAATTCAATAAGTGTGAACCTTGCTTGTTTACAATCCATGTCATATTTATGTTCAAACATGCATTTTTGGACTAGGAGATTTACATAGGAAATATGATTTGAATGACCTATAGTTATCTCCATGACATGATGATTCTTTTATAACATGCTAATGTCAAATGAAAAAGCATGAAATTCATATTACATGCTCAAATGAAAAAGCATGAATTGATGATTGCAATATAAATGCAAAACTTGTGTGAAAAAGACTTATGAGACTCAAAATGAATAAAGGATCTTGTATCCGTTCAAAGGACCTAAAAAATCCAAATGTCTCTATTTCTTTATTGGTTGAACATGGCTACTATCATACGGATATCTTATCCGGAAAAATCAAATAGGGTGCAAAGTCGCTCATGCCATGTTTCGCTTATAAAGTTGGATATAGTTGCTCTTAAATTAAAATCAATGAAATCTCTATATCCTTGCTTTTCTCATGACAATGGTGAAATTGGTTTGAATTCTTATTAGAAACCTTTGTCATTTGCTTTGCCAAATACCATTGTATTTTGGACTTGAATGCTACATGTCTTATATGCAAAGCATGTTTGTTTCACATATTTTCTTTCAAATAAATCTCCTTGTTTCTCTTCAATTAATTGGGATGCATAAAGTGACTTATATTATTATGCAAATATCTTGCATGCTACTATCTCTCTTTGCTAAGAGTGACCCGGTTGGGGACTACTCCTTTGCCTATATCATGACAAAAAAGGGGAGTAGATTGTGGTAAGGGGAGTTGCAAATTGTAGTGGCAATTGTGCATGTTGGGGAGATTATTCATTGAGGGGGAGTAACCCGTTTAGGGGGAGCATTGCATACACATACATTGCATGATGTTGTGCTTAAATTCTTAAATGCAAATGCTTGTTTTATTCTCACTTAATCATCTCACATACTTTTGCTTTGGAAAGTATAATATTTTATTTTGAAGGGTTGATAGTTCTACAAGAGATTGAAGACTTGAAGTTTTTTTTTTTTATATTCTTATATCTCTCTGTAATGTAGAATATCTTTATTATCCCGTAGATTCAATTATGTTTGTGAAGATCAATGTGAGTGGTGGTTTTGTCACGAAATAGCCAAAGGAAAGATTGTAAGGATTCCCATTCTTTGATTGGCTTTTTTCGTGGACAAACCACATGTTGGGGTTTATTGTGTAAGGGTAGTGTAAGGATTCCCGTTGTTTTTAATTGGCTTATTTCGTGATCAAACCATATGTGGGGGTTCTTTGTAAGGGTAGCCTAAGTATCGGTCTTAATGTTCGAAGCCCTTTGAAGACCTCGTGTTGATGAGCACCGAAGGTAAATTTCTATGTGTTTACCTTTCTTTGAAGAGATTTAGAAGCACACACACACTTTGCATTCTTACATTTGTGTGCATTCTCTTCATATGTCACATTACACACTAGCACTTTGATTGTTATATCTTGTTGTGTATTTATGTGTCTTGTAATTCGTTTCACGATAGTGTTCGGAAACGTCCGCGCATGCACTAGAATGTGCTTGGTTTTGCGCGAAGACCGCCCACGGAGAATGCCCTTGGCTTCTCCTTGGTTTTCACCTCTGTTGGTGATTGGCGGTTATGATCGGCGGCCTGGCCGCCGAATGGAACCGCCGTTTGCTTCTAGGAGCAATTCTACGGTCACGATCGGCGGTCACGACCGCCGTTCGAAACCGCCGTTCATACCTGATCGATTTCGATCTCTCGGGTCTGATTCGGCGGTTAGGATCGGCGGTCACGAAACCGCCGAATGAACCGCCGTTTATGCTCTGTTCTTCACGAGCTCAATTCGGCGGTCATTATCGGCGGCCTGGCCGCCGATTGAAACCGCCGAACGGTGCGTTTCAAGGGCAAACTTGTCTTTTCACTTGCCCTTTTCTTGATGTCTATAAATATCACACTTTCTCATTTTCAGATTTAATGTTCTTTAACTCTAAGAACCCTAAACTTAAAAGAGAGACATTTGAGAGAAAATCAAATCAAGAACACCTTTTTAACACTCAAAAACCATTCTCATATGCATCAAAATATCATCTAGCATTTTCTAGCTTAGTTAGGATGCTTGCTTGCATGGGTTTTGGTCAACACATATTCTTTGGTAAGTTCTTCACTATTATCATACATAATTAGTGTTTTATTTATCATTGACATCTCTTATATTATTTGTATGCTCTTGAATATATTCTAGATACAAATTAGAGATTGTTGTGTTGACATGATTGAGTGTTGTATTTTTGATAGCTATCTAGGTTTTGTTAATCTATGTTTAGCTAAGCTATTTGACATGTCATCTAGCTTTTAATATCTAGGATTGAATTAATTGCATATTCACTATCCTAGATAAGCATATAGAGTAACCTAGCTCTTAATTGCATTTTGGATATTTTATATATTCACATAGGTTGTATATTCTCTTCATAGAGAAAGTAAGTCTTGTGTGTAGCATCCGGGATTAGGTTGCTTAGAACGCAAGCAAATTGGACTAGGTTCACTCATACCGGGATTAGGTAGGTGTGTGATTACTTCCGGGATTAGGTTGTAATCGTTTGCACATTTAGTGGATTCGAGGTTCGAGTGTGGCTTACTTACATAGCCCGTGGTTTTTCCCGTGAGGGTTTCCACGTAAAAACCAAGTGTTGTTTTAATTTCCGCACCATATTACAATTGCTTGGTTATATTATCTTGAGGGCATTTTCGTAATTTTGACTAACACGAAAAATTGGGTAAAAAGCGTAAAATCTATTCACCCCCCCTCTAGATAGCTTTATACACACCGTGCTATAATTTGTTTCAGGTAGTTTAGGTGATTGAACTTCAAGCTTGAAGGCTTTTTCAAGACCTCAAGGAACAAGCACACTAAAGGTATAATCTCTAGTGCTTAGTTCTTTCTTTGAAGAGATTTAGATTGCACACACTCACTTAGCATTCTTACATTTGTGTGCATACTCTTCACATGTCACATTTCACACTTGCACTTTAATGTTGTATTTTGTGTGTGCTTGTGTGCTTGTGTGCTTATGTGCCTTGTAATTCGTTTCCCGATATTGCTCGGAAACGTCCGCACATGCACTAGTATGTGCTTGGTTTGCGCGAAGACTGCCTATGGAGAATGCCCTTGGCTTCTCCTTTGATTTCACCTCTTTTGGTGAAACGGCGGTTATGATCGGTGGCCTGGCCGTCGAATTAAACCGCCGTTTGAGTCCAGAGACCTCTAGATCAATTCAGCGGTTATGATAGACGGTCACGACCATTGTTCGAAACTGCCATTCATACCTGATTGATTTAATCTCTCGGGTTTGATTCTGCGGTTAATTCAACGGTTTCGTCACCGCCGATTAAAACCGCTGTTGTTCCCCTGCCTCTCTTTGGAGCCATTCGGTGGTTGTAAACGGCGTCCTGGCCACCGATTGAAACCGTCGATTGGTGCGTTTCAGAGGCAAACTTGTCTTTTCACATGCTCTATTTTTCATGCCTATAAATACATCACTTTCTCTTGTTCTGTGTGTGACTCTTTAATCATCAAGAACCCTACTTTTAAAAGAGAGATTTTTAAGTGAGAAAGCAACCAAGTTTGCTCATTTAAACACTCAAACCAAAATTCATATGCATCAAAATTCATCTAGCATCTTCTAGCATATCTAGGATGCTTGCTTGCATGGGTCTTTCATCATCACACTTGTCTTGGTAAGTTTTTCACTATTATCACATATAATTAGTGTTTTATTTATTATGGCATCTCTTTCATTACTTGATTGTTCTTAGATTAGATTCTAATATTCAAGTTAGAGATTGTTGTGTTGATTTGATTGAGTGTTATATTGTGATAGCTAATTAGGTTTTTGCTTAATCTTGATTAACTAAGCTATTTGACATGTCATTTAGTTCTTAATATCTAGGATTGCTTTTGTTGCAAAATCATCATGTTAGATAAGCATATAGGGTTACCTTGCTCTATGTTACATTTTGGATATTCACATATTCACTTAAGGTGTTAATCTCTTTTTTTAGAGAATTAAGTCTTGTGTTGTGACCGGGATTAGGTTGCTTAATTCGCAGGCAATTGGACTAGGTTCACTTATATCGAGATTAGGTAGGTGTGTGATTGCTTCCGGATTTAGGTTGTAATTTTATCTCATTTAGTGGATTCGAGGTTCGTGTGTGGCTCACAAAACAGCCCATGGTTTTTTCCCGTGAGGGTTTCCACGTAAACATCAAGTGTGATTTACATTCCGCACCATATTACACTTGTATGTCTATTTGACTAGTTCGGGGCATTTTCGTAAAATTGACTTGTTGTATGCGAAAATTGGGTAATAACGATTAAAATCTATTCACACCCCCCCCTCCCTCTAGATTAATATTTAACACACCGTGAGAACTTTAAAAAACAACTAATAAACTAGGAAGCACGAATGCTCCATTTGGTGGAGGTAACTCGTATCGAACTCGTATCCGATTCGGATACTCCCCAGATACTCTAGGATACGTATTCGATATGCCAAATGGCATATCCGTTGACTTTTTCACAAGTTTGACTGGAGGATACTTGGGAGATACTTGAGGGATACTTGGAGGATACTTGAGGGATACTTAGAGGATATGTTTGGGGCAATATTATAATTATTTTAGTATAAAACGGGATCAAATTATAATTTCAAAATATTAGGGGTCAAAATGAAATTGTAAGGAAATTTTGGCTTTGATTCCATTGACATGGAGAATATCGAGATACTTGAGATTGCAAAACTTTCTCTTGATAAACCAGAGTTAGATGCCGAATTATTTAGATCCTTTGACAATGTGAATGATGATAATGAAGTTAATTAGGAATTAAAAATATGTTTTATGATTTTTTTTTTATGTATTATTTGGATTTTGTAATATGTTATGGCTTATATGACGTATGTTTTATTTGAATTTTGTAATATGTTCGACTTATGTGACATATTTTATTTGGATCTTGTAATATGTTACATTGTTATAACTTATGTAGTTATGTGACATGTTTTATTTGGATTCTGAATATGTTTTGATTTTGAATGAATTATCAAATATGTTTTTATATATTATTATTATTTTTTAAATATAAATATATATTATTTTAATTGACGTATCCTGCCGTTTCCGTATCCTAGTTTTTAAAGATTTACCGTATCCCCGTATCGTGCCGTATCCATATCCCGTATCCGTATTCGTGCTACATAGCTAATAAATGAACTAGACCTTTTTGTTTCACAAAACACACATTTACTTCTCAAACCACTCACTCTCAATGGGTAACAAAAAAGGGTTGTTTAATTGAAACAACCCTTTTTGAAACGAATTAATAAAAACTAATTAATGATCAAGCCTTCTCACAATAATAATAATAATAAATGATCATTCGGAAATGAGTAGCCACACCCTTAAGAGAATGAGAATATCAATACTTTGGGAGAAGAAGAGCTTATTAATGCTAATTGATTGTTATATTGTTTTTTGTATTTTTTTGAAAAATAAATAAATAAATAACACGTGGCACGTAATAAATGCCAATTGTCGAAAATCAAGTTAAGATGAAAAATCACTAATAGAGAATCGAAAAGATTTCTATGAAGAGTTGTTCATATTCTTCTTCTTAAAAATATAATTAAATTAATAATCTTACGTATGTAAGGATTCTCATTCTTTAATTGGCTTATTTCGTGGACAAACAATGTGTTGGGGTTTATTGTGTAAGGGTAGTTTAGGTGATTGAACTTCAAGCTCGAAGGCCCTTACAAGACCTCAAGGGATAAGCACGACAAAGGTATATTCTCTAGTGCTTGGTTTTCTTTGAAGAGATTTAGATTGCACACACACACTTAGCATTCTTGCATTTGTGTGCATACTCTTCAAATATCACTTTTCACACTTGCACTTTGATGTTGTATCTTGTTGTGTGTATTTGTGTCTTGTAATTCATTTCCCGATAGTATTCGGAAACGTCCGAGCATGCACTAGAATGTGCTTGGTTTTGCGCGAAGACCACCTATGGAGAATGCCCTTGGCTTCTCCTTGGTTTTCACCTATGTTGGTGATCGGCGGTTATGATTGGCGGCCTGGCCGCCGAATGAAACCGCCGTTTGCATCCAGAAGTGTCTGGAGCAATTCTACGGTTACGATCGGCGGCCACGATCGCCGTTCAAAACAGCCGTTCATACCTGATCGATTTAATCTCTTGGGTTTGATTCAGCGGTTGGATCGGCGGTTACGAAGCGGCCGAATGAAACCGCCGTTGTTCCCCTGTTCTTCTCGGGTTCAATTCGGTGCTTATGATCTGTAGCCTGGCCGCCGATTGAAACCGCCGATCGGTGCTGAAACAAATTATAGCACGGTGTGTATAAAACTATCTAGAAGGGGGGTGAATAGATTTTAAGCTTTTTACCCAATTTTTCGTGTTAGTCCAAATTACGAAATTACCCCTAAATAGATAAAGCAATAAATCAAGTATAAAATGCGGAAATTAAATAACACTTGATTTTTACGTTGAAACCCTCACGGGAAAAACCACGGGCTAGTAAGTAAGCCACACTCGAACCTCGAATCCACTAAATGTGTAAACGATTACAACCTAATCCCGGAAGTAATCACACACCTACCTAATCCCGGTATGAGTGAACCTAGTCGATTGCTTGCGAATTAAGCAACCTAATCCCGGTCACAACACAAGACTTAATTCTCTAAAAAGAGATTAACACCCTAAGTGAATATATGAATATTCAAATGCAACATAGAGCAAGGGAAACCCTATATGCTTATCTAAGATGATGAATATGCAATTAAAAACAATCCTAGATATTAAAGCTAAATGACATGTCCAATTAGCATAGATAATCATAGATTAGAGAAACCTAGATATCTATCATAAATACAACACTCAATCAAATCAACACAACAATCTCTATCTTGAATATTAGATTATAATCTAAGAATAATCAAGTAATAAAAGAGATGCCAAAATAAATTAAACACTAATTATGTATGATAATAGTGAAAAACTTACCAAAGCAAGTGTGATGATGAAAGACCCATGCAAGCAAGCATCCTAGATATGCTAGAGAATGCTAGATGAACTTTGATACAAATGGATTTTGGTTTGAGTGTTTAATGAGCAAACTTGATTGCTTTCTCTCTTAAAAATCTCTCTTTTGAAACTAGGGCTCTTGATGATCAAAGAGTTACCTTCAGAACAAGAGAAAGTGATGTATTTATAGGCATGAAAAACAGAGCATGTGAAAAGACAAGTTTGCCCCTGAAACGCACCGATCGGTGGTTTCAATCGGCTGCCAGGCCGCCAATAATAACCGCCGAATTGGCCCGAGAGGAACAGGGGACCAACGATGGTTTCATTCGGCGGTTTCGTGACCGCCGATCTAACCGCCGAATCAAACCTGAGATTAAAAATCAATCAGGTATGAAAACGGCGGTTTCATTCGTGACCGCCGAATTAGGCTGAGAGATAAAATCAATCAGGTCTTGAACGGCGGTTTCAAACGGCGGTCATGACCGCCGATAAGAATCGCAGAATCGCTCCATACACTACTGGAAGCAAACGGCGGTTTCATTCGGCGGCTAAGCCGCTGATCATAACCGCCGATCACCAACAGTGGTGAAAACAAAGGAGAAGCCAAGGGCATTCTCCGAGGGCGGTCTTCGCGTGAAACCAAGCACTCATTAGTGCAAGCGCGGACATTTCCGAACAATGTCGGGGAAACGAATTACAAGACAACAAGACACAATTACACACAACAAAATATAACAAATAAGTGCAAGTGTGAAATGTGACAAGAGAAGAGAATGCAGACATATGCAATGTATGTTTAGTGTGTGTGTGCAACTAATCTCTTTAAAGAAAAGTAAGCACATAGAAATTTACCTTCGGTGCTTATCAAGACGAGGTCTTCAAAGGGCTTGAGCAATAACACCGATACCTAGGCTACCCTTACAAAGAACCCCCCAACATGTGGTTTGTCCATGAAATGAGCAAAACAACAAATGGGAACCTTACATGTGCGTTTAAGGGGCAAACTTATCTTTTCACATGCTCTGTTTTTTATGTTTATAAATATCTCACTTTCTCATTCTCTGAATCAGTTCTTTTTACTCCAAGAACCCTAAACTTAAAAGAGAGAATTTTGAGAGAAAATCAAATCAAGAACTCACCTTTGACCTCTCAAATCAAATCCCTTTTGTATCAAATTTCATATTGCATCAACTATGCCTTCATAGAATGCATCCATGTATGTTTTTGGATCATCACATCTTCCTTGGTATGTTCTTCACTAATCTCATCTAATTTTAGTGTTATTCATATTAAGACATCTCTTAGATTACTTGTATGTTTTTAGATAGTATGCTAAATACAAGATAGAGATTATTTGTGATATTTTGATTGAGTGTTGTATTATGATAGATATCTAGGTTTTTATAATCTATGATTGAAACAAATTATAGCACGGTGTGTATAAAACTATCTAGAGGGGGGGTGATTAGATTTTAAGTTTTTTTACCCAATTTTTTGTATTAGTCCAAATTACGAAATTACCCCTAAATAGATAAAGCAATAAATCAAGTATAAAATGCAGAAATTAAATAACACTTGATTTTTACGTGGAAACCCTCACGGGAAAAACCACTGGCTAGTAAGTAAGCCACACTCGAACCTCGAATCCACTAAATGTGTAAACGATTACAACCTAATCCCGGAAGTAATCACACACCTACCTAATCCCGGTATGAGTGAACCTAGTCCGATTGCTTGCGAATTAAGCAACCTAATCCCGGTCACAACACAAGACTTAATTCTCTAAAAAGAGATTAACACCCTAAGTGAATATATGAATATCCAAATGCAACATAGAGCAAGGGAAACCCTATATGCTTATCTAAGATGATGAATATGCAATTAAAAACAATCCTAGATATTAAAGCTAAATGACATGTCAATTAGCATAGATAATCATAGATTAGAGAAACCTAGATATCTATCATAAAAACAACACTCAATCAAATCAACACAACAATCTCTATCTTGAATATTAGATTATAATCTAAGAACAATCAAGTAATAAAAGAGATGCCATAATAAATTAAACACTAATTATGTATGATAATAGTGAAAAACTTACCAAAGCAAATGTGATGATCAAAGACCCATGCAAGCAAGCATCCTAGATATGCTAGAGAATGCTAGATGAACTTTGATGCAAATGGATTTTTGTTTGAGTGTTTAATGAGCAAACTTGATTGCTTTCTCTCTTAAAAATCTCTCTTTTGAAAGTAGGGTTCTTGATAATCAAAGAGTTTTTATTCAAAACAAGAGAAATTGATGTATTTATAGGCATGAAAAACAGAGCATGTGAAAAGACAAGTTTGCCCCTGAAACGCACCGATCGGCAGTTTCAATCGGTGGCCAGGCCACCGTTAATAACCGCCGAATTGGCCCGAGAAGAACAGGGGACCAACGGCGGTTTCATTCGACGGTTTCGTGACCACCGATCCAACCGCCGAATCAAACCTGAGATGAAAAATCAATCAGGTGTGAAAACGGCGGTTTCATGCGTGATCGCCGTTTCAACCGCCGAATTAGGCCAAGAGATAAAATCAATCAGGTCTTGAACGGCTGTTTCGAACGGCGGTCAAGACCGCCGATCATAACCGTAAAATTGCTCCATACACTACTGGAAGCAAACGGCGGTTTCATTCGGCGGCCAGGCAGCCGATCATAACCGCCGATCACCAATAAAGGTGAAAACCAAGGATAAGCCAAGGGCATTCTCCGAAGGCGGTCCTCGCGCTAAACCAAGCACATTCTAGTGCATGCACGGATGTTTCCGAAAACTATCGGGAAACGAATTGCAAGACAACACAAGACACATTTACATACAACAAAATATAACACATAAGTGCAAGTGTGAAATGTGACAAGTAAAGAGAATGCACACATATGCAATGTATGTTAAGTGTGTGTGTGCAACTAATCTCTTTAAAGAAAAGTAAGCACATAGAAATTTACCTTCGGTGCTTATTAAGACGAGGTCTTCAAAGGGCTTGAGCAATAACATCGATACCTAGGCTACCCTTACAAAGAACCCCCAATATGTGGTTTGTCCACGAAATGAGTCAATCAACAAATGGAAACCTTACAATTATCTAAGCTATTTGACATGTCATTTAGTTTTAATATCTAGGATTGTTCTAATTGCAAATTCATCATCTTAGATAAGCATATAGGGTTTCCCTTGCTCTATGTTGCATTTGGATATTCATATATACACTTAGGGTGTTAATCTCTTCTTAGAGAATTAAGTCTTGTGTTATGACCGGGATTAGGTTGCTTAATTCGCAAGTAATTGGACTAGGTTCACTCATACCAGGATTAGGTAGGTGTGAGATTACTTATGGGATTATGTTGTAATTTTATCATATTTAATGGATTCGAGGTTCGTGTGTGGCTCACAAAATAGCCCGTGGTTTTTCCCGTGAGGGTTTCCACGTAAACATCAAGTGTGCTTTACATTCCGCACCATATTACACTTGTATGTCTTTTTGACTAGTTAGGGGTATTTTCGTAAAATTGACTTGTATGCGCAAATTGGGTAATAACGACTAAAATCTATTCACACCCCCCCTCTAGATTAATATTTAACACACTGTGAGAACTTTCAACGTATTTATTAAATTGGTATTCCTCCAAAAAATAAATACAACACATTCCAATTTTGTGTAAAAGGTTACATTTATTAAAAATGAAACAGTTGGCTACATAGTTATAATTTTGATTCCATATGTATTTCAATTTTTTTTTTCATATTTTTCGTGTACCAGAAAAGGTTCGTAGCTTTAATTTCCTTTATATAGCCTTTTTCAACCATTGTCGAATTGTTAAAGGACTTCGAATTTAAATCCTACCCACTATCTATTGTGTCACACCTTCTTTCTGTTACCGGAATCGCTCAGTGTACATACTTGCAAGGCAACATAATTTAAATATTAAAATATGACATTCAATGTTCTAACACTTGATACTATCAAATAGACATAACACGATTTCACCCATGGATTCAACACTTCAAGTTGAATACATATCAAACCAAGAAACTTACATGTCACCTCAATCTACCCCAAGTAAAATACAATTCGAACATCATAACATATAGAACAATTTCGACATTAATCTCACAAGATTCATGATGTATCACTGGAGATCTGGCTGTTGCATGCCGTCGGAACCCCGATGACAGGCTGTCCTGTTTTTAAATCAACGGCCAACGCCTCCAACAATGAAATCCGACCATCCAGCTGGCTGTACTTCTTCTTCCATCTAGCGACCTCCCTTACCAGATCCTTCCACTCGTTCTTCAACCGGGCGATCTCATTCTTCATCGTGTTCTCTCTCGCACACAACACGGACTCCACCTTTGCCGGATCAGAATTGCGAGGAGACGTCTGCAACAACCAAACTACGTTAGTTGTGGTGCTACTGCCTTCTCCTTCGACTTCGACATCCAAACCGACATTATCCTCCATGTCTTTCAATTGAGTCTTTAGGGCTTCATGAATGTATACTTACCCAACCGATCAATTAACATTTATAACCTGTTAAGGGTCACAGCCGTATCGAATCCCTAAATTGAAAATAAATGTTTGATATCGATCAGACATGTTTTTTTACTTTTTTACAATGATACTGTAAGGTCTCATTTATTGATTGGCTTATTTCATGGACAAACCACAATTGGGGTTCATTGTAAGGATAGCTTAGATGTTGGTGTTCAAGTTCATGCTCTTTCAAGACCTCATCTTGATAAGCACCAAAGGTAAACTTCTATGTGCTTAATTTGCTTTGAAGAGATTAGTTGCACACACACACTCACATCTCATGCATTGTTATTTTTTTATATGTTGTGTGTTCTTATTGTTAGGATTATGCTCAATAGCAAGAGTGTAATGCTGTAATTAACAATCTTTTTCATATTAATAAAGTGATTTCTGGTTTAACAAATCTTATAGCATTTATAGTTTAATATTATAATTGTCAAAGTAAATAATCATAAGGTCTAAAGACTATGAGAAAAGAAGAATTGTTCGTACATCTGGATATGTATGTGGTAGACACAATTCTTTAGTTAGTCTTGAATAATGTTCACAACTTAAGTTAAAGGTTGGGCACCTTTATCTTGTTAAAGTTGTAGAATTCTTTTGCTAGCATTTGAGTGGGATCAAATGAGATATGATGAGTCTAAAATCATCGGAGTGTCTTCGAGCAAAAGAATCTAGTGCACTGGGTGCATTGAACTGGATCACAATGAAATACTTTATCTATAACCGTCAGTAGATAAAAGTCTTTTCATTATCAGAACAATCGGAGAGTCTATCTTAATCCTGAGATAAATGATGGACTTATGGTTGCAAGTGATATCATTTGAGTTATCAATGAGTACGATTATATCGCATAGTCTATCCTCGATAGTTTGGTGATATTCATTTGTTAATCGATAGAGGACTTCATTTATAGATATGGACATCGTGGCTCCATTTATTAAATGAGAGTATAATATCATCATATGGATGTTTTGAGGTAATTGGATATTAAATCTCAACGTTGAGTTTTCGATAGTGTCTATTGAAAACATGGCTTCTGGACAAGTCAAATATCCAAGTTCAAAACGTGGTCATATGAGTAAATATGGTAACTTGGAGAGTTATAGGCGGTCTATGAACTCTTGGCGATTACTGATATTAATCACGAGGATACACTATCTCCAACTAGATTGTCTAGGGTATGAATGAGGAACATCTTCCTTTTCTATCTTTATTTAAGAGTTCAATTTTAGCTCTTTAGTGGAATGAGTTAAAATTAATGGATCGGACCTAAGTGAATCATTTGTTGATTGTGATTAGGTTATGTCTATTGAAGCTTAAATTTAGATAGCCCGCCAAGATCCCCAATCCACACGGACTTGCATGGATCACTTCATATATTCTACCAGACCAATTTATGGGTTCATTTAGAATTGCATTTAATATATTAAGAATATAATTTGCACATTATTTATTTAATGGGCTGCACAATTGTATTAATATATTAATGAAAGACATGTGGGCTTGTTTCTTTTAGTAAGAATGGGTCTGGTTCACATGTGGGCTTTTTATTTAAAGTCCAATGGATTAAATGAAATAAGAAAATAATATATGGCCCATTTATTTTAAGTGGGGTGGCAAAGGTGAATAAATTAACCTAATATATTATTTTGTTTCATTGTTTAATTAAATAAGAATTAATTAATTAATTAATTAATTGTTTAATTAAGAAACAAATCTTTTCTGATTAGGAAATATGTTTCCTAGAGTTATACTATTGGAAGTAGTATACTAAAATTGAAAGAGTTGTTTGATAAGAAAATAAATAATTAATTTTATTTATTTAATCAAATAAGAAGTCTTTTTATTTAGTCAAATAATAGAATAAAATATCTATGAGTTGGATTAGGGTTTGAAGTCTTAAACTAGATGGAAATTAGGGTGCAACACAAACCCTTTTTGGCTTGTGATTTGCGGCAACCCTAGTCCCTTTTAGAGAAGGATTTTCGGCAACCCTAAAATAAAAGATGAAGCAAATTTCGGCCACCTATATATTCTCACTTATAGAATTCGGCTAGATGGTTGTTCATTGATACAATTTTCTTCTTCTTCTCAATTCATAGAAAGGTTTTTATTCTACTAAAACTTAAAAGAGTGAATAGATTATTCTTTGATGGTACACTAATTGCTTGTTCATCAATAAGCTTGTGTGAACAACATCGATTGAGGTTCACGCGAGTTTCGATCATAAGATTGAGAACTCAAAAGTGACCGGAATAATCTTAGTCTTCTTTTGATTGTTTTTGTGACTAACAAAGAAAAAGAAAAGTTTGTTTGTCCATTCTCAGGTTTGCAATTCAAAGAAAAGGGAGACCACGCTCCTAGGTGATCCACGTTCGTGCTAGGATTGAAGATCTTGCGGATTACCATCGACGTAAGTCAATCAGATCACGCGACAAAAGGTATTCTTCTTTTGTTAGATAATATATATGTTTAATTGATTAAAGGGTTTAAGGTTCATAAAAATGAAAAATTTTAAAAGTTACTAAATCTATTTTTAGTCTCGCTTCCGCTGCGTGTACTACGGTATTTTTCCCTACAATTGGTATTAGAGCCTAGGTTGAACCCTTTTAATTAATTAACATATATATACGTGAATCGATTTCTTTTTATTGTGATTATGCATGTTTAGAAAGAGATGGCACTCTAGGTATTCGCATATATAATTACATGTGGATGTATGGTTTTATATATGTTTTATGTAGATTGTTATTGCTCGATTTTGGTCCTAGAATGTCAATGTATTTTTTGTTATGGAATTGTAACAAGAAGAGTGGTCTATCATCGCCATAATTCCTTCTTAGTAGTTGCTAGGTTTTATTTTTTTTATTTTAAGTGCAGTTTTTACTGCAGTTTTTATTTATTTATTATGTGCAGTTTTTTGTTTGTAAATATACTGCAGTGATTAAAAAAAAAAAAAATACTGCAGTATTTTATTTGTTTAAATACTGCTGTAATGTATTCGGGTATTGAAGATTCGAAGACACGAAGAAAAACGAAGCAACCGGAACCGAGAACGAGCACCGTGCGCACCCTAGGAGTGGATTGGGCTGCGCATGGCAAGCCCAAATTCTGGTGGGCTGCGCACGGCAGCCTTGTGTGGCTTTATGGGCTGCGCATGGCAGCCCCTTTGTGGGGTTGTGGGCTGTGCACGCCCATGGGAAGAGGCCGAAGGATGAGCGTATGGTTGATGGGCCACTTGAAGATCTTGTATTCCTAAAACAAATTGTAATTTACTTGTTTTTCTAGGAAGGGCCAAAATTGTTGCTATTTAATTTATGCTTAAATATTACAATATTTGTTATTGTATGATAACATGACATATAGAATAGGAGTGTCACTCATATATCTCTTTTGGTATGAACATGCATTGAATGATTTAGGTATCTAAATTGGCATCTAGATAACTTGGTAAATCATTCTATGGGATTTAATCACACGCCTTAAATAATTGAGTGGGAGAAGGTGTTTTTGTAACACCTATGGCCTCCAAGGTTAGTTGAGCTTTATTATTTATTGGTAATCCCCCCAAGGGGCGTCCATGAATGGAATTTAGCAATAAACATCCTTACAAGGATAGACTAGACAATGGACTCAAACGAGATCTACTCCCCAAGAAGGGATTTTCGTGAGAGAAAATTGAGGGTCGATATCTTGGTAACACACTCAATGTAATTTTATTGATATCCTCCCAAAAGTTCTTGTCAGTAAAATTGCAAGGCTAAAATTGAAAACGCTGGTTGTTATGTTAACAATTAGGTGGGACCTAGTCTAACTAGTAAATGGTGCGAACTCCCAAAGGAGGCGTAACATTTATGGGTGTTGGATCACCGTTGAATTTTTATGACTGAGTTATTTTTTTAATTCAAGATAAATATTTAAAAGTGCTTTATCATGATTATTTACTTATATATGTTTTGTTTTATTCAGAAATCATGACCCCATCACTTATGAACATCCTGAAAGATAACACTTTAACTGGAGATAATTATGTCACATGGAAAAGGAAAATTGGGTTGTTGCTGCAAAGTGAAAAACATAAGTTTGTTCTAACTACTCCTAAACCACCTGCTCCTAATAATGAATCTAGCATAATGTATAGAGATGAGTATGAGCGGTGGAAGACTTCAGATGATATGGCCAAATGTTATATTATGGCCACTATCTCCGACGTGTTGCAACAGCAGCATGAAGGAATGGAGTCCGCTGCTGATATAATGATGTCTCTAGAGGAGATGTTTGCTATGAAGTCCAAGACGACTAAGAGAGAGGCAGTGACTGCTTTTATGAATCTTAGAATGAAACCTGGACAGGCTGTGAAAGATCACATGATGAAAGTCATAGCACATCTCAACATTGCTGAACTGCATGGCGCTTAGATAGATGGTGAGACAAAAATTGATATGGTTGTCAATTCATTGTCAGATTCCTTTGATCAGTTCAAATTGGACTGCACTTTGAACAAAAAGGAATACACCTTACAAGGTCTGGTGTAAGATGTTCAAAGTGCTGAAAAGATCCTTGTGAAAGGCAAGGGTCAAGAGATTCATATGGTTGGTAAAGTTGCTACTGTTAAGGCCCGTCAAAAGGTCAAGAAACAACAGAAGAAAAAGCAATTTGGGCATACCAAGAAGGAGACCAAGAAAGTAACCAAGATCAGAGGGAAATGCTTCCTTTGTGGTGAAAAGGGACATTGGAAAAGTAATTGCCCAAAGTCCCAGAACAAAAAGGAAGAAGGTAATGTTAATTATCTTGAAACATGTTTTCTGGCAGATTCTACTGATTCTTGGATCATAGACTTTGGAGCCACTAATCATGTTTGTTATTCCTTGCAGGGGTTCCAAGAAAGGGGAAGGCTGAGTAAGAGATATGACACATTTGCGCTTAGGCAACGGAACATTAGTGTATGCAAGTGCAGTGGGAGATATTAGAGTTTATTTGGATTCTAGAAGGCATATAGATTTAATAGACGTTTATTATGTACCTCAATTCAAGAGGAATTTAATTTCAGTTTCTTGTTTGAATAAATTTGGATATTCGGTTACTTTTAATAAAGTCTTTATTATTAGTAAGAATGACAAAATTATTTGCCAAGGTACATTGGAAAACGGTCTATACTTTTTAAATATCTCTCACTCGTTAGACACAGAATTAACGGAACCTAATCATAAAAGAGTAAAATTATCAATAGATGAAACCTACCTATGGCATTTATGCCTAGGTCATATTAACCTTAATAGGATTAAAAGATTGGTATGTGACGGACCTTTAAGTGACTTAAAGGTTGATGATCTACCAACTTGTGAATCTTGTTTGGAAGGTAAAATGACCAAAAGGTCGTTCTCTGCCAAAGGTGCAAGAGCCACTGGATGTTTAGGATTGATACACACTGATGTATGTGGACCTATGAGCATTCAAGCTAAAGGTGGATATGAGTACTTCATCACCTTCACAGATGATTACTTGAGATTTGGCTATGTGTATCTCATGCGACATAAGTCGGATGCTTTTGACATGTTCAAAGCATTCAAAGCTGAAGTAGAAAATCAGCTTGAGAAACACATCAAAATCTTGAGATTTGATCGTGGTGGAGAATATCTATCTGGTGAGTTTCAGCAATATCTTATTGATAATGGGATAGTTTCTCAGTTTTCTGCACCAGGAACACCTCAACAGAATGGGGTGGCAGAAAGGAGAAATAGAACTCTTTTGGATATGGTTAGGTCTATGTTGAGTTATTCAACACTTCCTATTTCTTTTTGGGGATATGCTTTACAAACTGCTATATACATTCTAAACGATGTACCATCTAAGTCAGTTCCTCAAACACCGTATGAGTTGTGGACTAGGCGCAAGCCTAGTTTACAACACTTAAGGATATTTGGTTGTCCTGCGCATGTGTTAAAAGGAAAGACAGAAAAGATGGAGTCCCGTTCAGAAACATGTATATTTGTAGGGTATCCAAAAGAAACTAAAGGATATTATTTCTATAGTCCTTCAGATCTTAAAGCATTTGTTTCGACAAATGCTAAATTTCTGGAAAAGGACTATATGAATGATTTTGTACCTAGAAGTAGAATTGTCCTGAATGAGATGTCAAGAGATACAATTCCACGAGAGGTTACACAACCTAACCCAATTGTAAGTTCTGATCCAACACAAGATCAACAACCTACCATTCCTCGTCATAGTGGGAGGGTTAGAACACAACCCGAAAGATACATCGGTCTGGGAGAATCAGTGGAGAATCTCCCGGACGACGATGATCCCTACACATACAAGGAAGCTATGGAGGATGTTGATAGTCGCCATTGGCAAAAGGCAATGCAATATGAGATTGAATCTATGTTTGATAACAAAGTCTGGTCCCTTGTAGACTTGCCTAAAGGGATAAAACCCATTGGGTGCAAGTGGGTATACAAGAGGAAAAGAGGTATGGATGGAAAGGTGGAAACCTTTAAAGCTAGATTGGTAGCTAAAAGGTATACACAGAAAGAAGGTATCGATTACGAGGAAACCTTCTCTCCTGTGGCCATGCTTAAATCCATTAGGATACTCTTATCCATTGCAGCATCTTTAGATCTAGAGATTTGGCAAATGGACGTCAAGACAGCTTTCCTTAATGGAAGTCTTGACGAAAGCATCTACATGATGCAACCAGAGGGATTCATTGAAAAGGGCCAAATGGAAAAGGTATGCAAGTTGCAAAAATCCATATATGGATTAAAGCAAGCATCCAGATCCTGGAACATAAGGTTCGATCAAGCTGTAAAAGGTTTTGGATTTATTCAGAATCCTGACGAACCTTGTGTATACAAAAGGATTAAAGGTGACAAGTTGGTTTTCCTGATTCTTTATGTTGATGATATACTACTCATTGGAAACGATGTAGGTGTATTGACATCAGTAAAAGAATGGTTAGCAAAACAATTTGATATGAAGGACTTAGGAGAAGCAAGTTTTATTCTAGGTATCCAAGTAATAAGGGATAGAAAGAATAAAACGATTGCATTATCCCAAGCTTCATACATAGACAAGATCTTGTCTAGGTTTTCCATGCAGGATTCCAAGAAAGGTATGTTACCTTTCAGACATGGTGAAAAGAATACGGTGTGTTCTAAATGTGTAATCTAGAGGGGGGGGTGAATAGATTTTAACGATTATTACCTAATTTTCGCATGCAAGTCAATATTACGAAAATGCCTCTACTAGTCAAAAATACAAGCAAGTGTAATAAGATGCGGAAATTAAATAACACTTGATTTCTACGTGGAAACCCAATCACAGGGAAAAACCATGGGCTGTATAGTGCGCCACACTCGGAACTCGAAATCACTAATTGAAATGAAGTTTACAACCTATGTAGACCTCGTCTAACACTCCGGTCTGTAACCCCTCACTTCTACCCAGCGGGCCTTTATTAGCAATCCTATTCCAATTGCTCGATCCTCGCAGTCACTACTTGTAATGATGTTTACAGCCTAATCCTGGTCTGTAACCCACCACTACTACCCGCAGGCCTGTAATAGCAACCCTAGACCAAGACTTCATTCTCTCAAAAGAGATTGCACAACCCTATATGAATATGTATGAATATTCAATTAACAAACAAGGCTAGGGAACCTTAGATGCTTATCTAGGATGATGAGATAATTAATTTAAATCAACCCTAGATATCAATTGCTAAATGACATGTCAAATAGCATAGATAATCATAGATTATAAAAACCTCGATATCTATCAAAAACAACACTCAATCAATTCATCATAATTAATCTCTTTTCTTGTATTTAGCATATGATCTAAAACATACAAGTAATTTAAAAGAGATGGCTTGGTATTTAAAATACTAAAATAAGATGAAATTAATCAAAATCTTACCAAGCAAGTTGTGATGATGCAAACCCATACATGGATGCACTCTATATAGACATAGGAGATGCAATATGAAAATTGATGCAAAAGGGGTTTGATTTGAGTGGTTAAAGTTGAGTTCTTGATTTGATTTTCTCTCAAAATCTATCTTTTAAGTTTAGGGTTCTTAAGAGTCAAAGAACTTCATCAGATAATGAGAAAGTGTGATATTTATAGACATCAAGAACAGGGCAAGTGAAAAGACAATTTTGCCCCTGAAATCGCACGATCGGCGGTTTCATTAGGCGGCCAGGCCACCGAATTGAACCGCCGAATGGCTCCTGAGCGGAACATGGGAACTTCAGCGACTTCGTTCGGCGGTTTCTAAACCGCCGATCATAATCGCCGTTTTGGACCCGAGAGATATATTTCAATCAGGTCTCATTGGGCGGTTTCGAACGGCGGCCAGGCCGCCGAACGTAACCGCCGTTTCACCAAAAATGGTGAAACCAAGGAGAAGCCAAAGGCATCTCCACCGGCGATCATCGCGCAAAACAAAGCACATCAACGTGCACGCGCGGATGTTTCCGAACAACCTTCGGGAAACGAATTACTCCACACTAAAAGCTAACATACATGAAGTGCAAGTGTGTGTATTGAATGCATCCTAATGCCTATCATGTCATGGCATTTCATATAACAAGATGCAATCAATTTAATGCAAGAAGAGACATTGAATAAACAATAAAGCACAATGCACACAAAATATAAACACAACATTCAAGAATAAGAGTTATGCATGTTGTGTGTGTGTGCAACTATATCTCTTCAAGGCAAAGTAAGCACTAGATATACCTTTGGTGCTTGTCCACTTGAGGTCTTGGAAAGGGTCTTTGATCTTCAACAAATCACCTAGACTACCCTTACAACCAAACCCCAACATGTGGTTTGACCACGAAATAAGCCAATCAATTAATGGGAATCCTTACAATCTCCCCCTTTGGCTATTTCGTGACAAAACCACCACTCACATTGATTCCTCACAACATAATAGAAACTACGGATCTACTATGATTTTCTACTTTACAAAGAGATAAGATAAATAGTCTTGAAGTCTTCAATCTTAAGTAGAACAATCAATCCCTGAAAGCACAGTTTCTATACTTTCCAATACAAGAAAAGGTGAGATGAATCAAGTGAGACAAAACAAGCATTTGCATTTAAAAATTTAAGTACAACATCATGCAATGTATGAATGTGCAAATGCTCCCCCTCAAAGGGTTACTCCCCCTCAATAAGTATACTCCCCAACATGCACAATTGCTACTACAATTTGCAACTCCCCTTACCACAACCTACTCCCCCTTTTTGTCATGATATAGACAAAGGAGTAGTCCCCAACCGGGTTACTCAAGGCAAAGAGAGATAGTAGCATTCTAGATATTTGCATAATCAATATAAGTCACTTTATGCAATCTCAATTTATTGGAGAGAAACAAGGAGATTTATTTAAATAAAATGTGTGAATCAAAAAATTGCTTTGCATACAAGACATGTAGCATTTAAGTCCAAAATACCATGGTATTTGGCAAAGCAAATGACAAAGGTTTTTAATATGAATTCAAACCAATTTCACCAATGTCATGAGAGAAGCAAGGATATAGGTTTTCATTGATTTCAATTTAAGAACAACTATATCCAACTTTATAAGCCAAACATGTCATGAGCGACTTTGCACCCTACTTGATTTTTCCGGATAAGATATCCGTATGATAGTAGACTTGTTCAACCAATAAAGAAAGAGAGACATTTGGATTGTAAAATCCTTGAATGGATACATAGATCCTTTATTCATTTTGAGTCTCATAAGCTTTTTCACACAATGTTTTGCATTTATAAATTGCAATCATCAAAACATGCTTTTCAAGATTTAGCATTTAGCATGTCATTTAGCAATCATCATGTCATGGAGATCATTATAGGTCATTCAAATTAAATCCTATGAAAATATCTCCTAGTCCAAAAATGCATGTTTGAACATAAATATGACATGGATTGCAATACAAGCATTGATCACACTTATTGAATAGAAAATATATATATAGTGTAACCAAGCTTACTCAAGCAACAAAAAGAGAAGCATAAGATATTTCAAATTTTTTGCACGTGACTAGAATGCAAAATAGCTCTTTTTGCTTAAGTTCCCCATATGGGGTCAATTTTCCATACCGCTTCAAAGAAGGGCATGAGGTCCTATGGACCTACCAAGTCCTTTGGACTTAGTTGAACCTATTTGAGACTTGTTAGTCTCGTAGCAAGCGGGTTCATCATTTTTAATCCACCTAGGTGACACTAAGTCAATCCTAGTGGACGAAGGTTCTAGAGAACAAGATAAAAAAGGATTATGTAAATTATTTTCTTCCTTTTTATGAAGTATCTTATCTCTAGCCTTTTTCTTGTCAAACATGCTTTTAGCTCTACACATTTCAATGTAATGCAAGCAACTTGGTCTAATATGACCAACAATACCACAAAAATGACAAGTGGGAATAAAGTTAGGAATCATACCATTCCCTTTAGCATGGATAGGAGCTTTCCCTTGTCGTTGTGGTTGTCTTGGTTGTTGGATATGATCTCTCCTCCTTTGTTGATAACCAAGACGAGGTTGCTTGCTTGTCTGAGCTTGCATGATTGAACTCTTCCCATTCTATTTTTGAGTTTGAGGGAAGATAGTGTGAGGAGCCCTTTGGGTGTGAGCTTGAGCTTGACCTTTTGGTGCCTCAAACACTTGGGCACTTCTTGAACACTTTCCTGGGTCACTCTTGTTCCTAGGGTGTTGAGGAAGAGGGGACATACTGGAGTCCATGTCCATGACCAAGGATTTCATGCTTGTGGAGGAGGCATCCTTGTCATCAATGTAGCCAAGACCTCTCTTGTCACTTGGCTTTTTTCCAACTCCCAACATGTGGTCAAGCATCTTGGTGCTTGAAGTCATCTTAGCCATTAAGACCTTAACTTCTTCAAGCTCTCTTTTCAGCTCTTCTTCTCTCCTCTTAGATAAAGCTAAGTCTTCTTTTAGCTTATCTTCATCCGCCATGGATCTCACCACTTGTTCACACAAGTGGTCTACTAGTGTTGAAAGCTCTAGATTCTCTTCTTTTAATCTTCTAATTTCTTCCTTGTTCCTCATCATCGAGCTCTCAACTTTGACTTTGTAGTCATTAAGATCCATACACTCCACACTTCCATTTGTGGAGTTAGATGACAAATATTCAACACTTGTGTCATCTCCTCTAATCTCCATTTCACCAATGGAGTCATCTCCTTCATCAAGATCATCAAATTTTTCTCTTGATGAGGAAAGAGCCAAATCCCTATGAGTAGCTACACCAACTACTTCTATACCTAGTTCTTCTTGGGGATCACAAGGATAAGCAACTTTGCCATCTTCTTCAACTTCTACACTCTTGGCTCCAAATTCCGTGTAGATGATGGCAAGTTCTTCATTACTTCATCTTTATATTTATCCCATAAGGTGGCCAACGCCTTCCCTTTTCTTCTATCCTTCAAGTTTCCACACTCCGGGGAGAAATGCCCGAATCCTCCACATTCGTAGCACTGAATCCCCTCTCTTGAAGACACTCCTTGGTTTGGCTTGTCGTTGAGTCCCATGTCTTCAATTGAGATACCCTCCTTCTTATCATGCTTCGAAGTTTCCAAAGCAATTGTCTTCTTCTTCTTAGGAGGTGAGGTGGTTAATTTCACAAATCTCCTAAATCTCTCTAGTAAGAGAGGCATCTCCTCAATGGAGTCAATTTCTTCTCTCACAAATTCACTCATAGTGTTTGCGTTGAATGAATGCAAATGAGAAGAATGCAAAATGTATGAAGAAATCAAACAAACATACAAAATGCAAAAACACACCAAAAATGAGCAAAGGATCACCTAAGTATATCTAGGAACCCGCTATGATACCAATTGAAAAGAATACGGTGTGTTCTAAATATGTAATCTAGAGGGGGGTGAATAGATTTTAACGATTATTACCCAATTTTCGCATGCAAGTCAATATTATGAAAATGCCCCTACTAGTCAAAAATACAAGCAAGTGTAATAAGATGCGGAAATTAAATAACACTTGATTTTTACGTGGAAACCCAACCACTTGGAAAAACCACGGGCTGTATAGTGCGCCACACTCGGAACTCGAAATCACTAATTGAAATGAAGTTTACAACCTATGTAGACCTCGTCTAACACTCCGGTCTGTAACCCCTCACTTCTACCCAGCGGGCCTTTACTAGCAATCCTATTCCAATTGCTCGATCCTCGCAGTCACTACTTGTAATGATGTTTACAGCCTAATCCCGGTCTGTAACCCACCACTACTACCCGCAGGCCTGTAATAGCAACCCTAGACCAAGACTTCAATCTCTCAAAAGAGATTGCACAACCCTATGTGAATATGTATGAATATTTAATTAACAAACAAGGCTAGGGAACCTTAGATGCTTATCTAGGATGATGAGATAATTACTTTAAATCAACCCTAGATATCAATTGCTAAATGACATGTCAAATAGCATAGATAATCATAGATTATAAAAACCTAGATATCTATCAAAAACAACACTCAATCAATTCATCACAATTAATCTCTTTTCTTGTATTTAGCATATGATCTAAAACATACAAGTAATTTAAAAGAGATGGCTTGGTATTTAAAATACTAAAATAAGATGAAATTAATCAAAATCTTACCAAGCAAGTTGTGATGATGCAAACCCATACATGGATGCACTCTATATAGACATAGGAGATGCAATATGAAAATTGATGCAAAAGGGGTTTGATTTGAGTGGTTAAAGGTGAGTTCTTGATTTGATTTTCTCTCAAAATCTATCTTTTAAGTTTAGGGTTCTTAAGAGTCAAAGAACTTCATCAGATAATGAGAAAGTGTGATATTTATAGACATCAAGAACAGGGCAAGTGAAAAGACAATTTTGCCCCTGAAATCGCACGATCGGCGGTTTCATTCGGCGGCCAGGCCACCGAATTGAACCGCCGAATGGCTCCCGAGCGGAACAGGGGAACTTCGGCGACTTCGTTCGGCGGTTTCTAAACCGCCGATCATAACCACCTTTTTGGACCCGAGAGATATATTTCAATCAGGTCTCATTCGGCGGTTTCGAACGGTGGCCAGGCCGCCGAACGTAACCGCTGTTTCACCATAAATGGTGAAACCAAGGAGAAGCCAAAGGCATCTCCACCGGCGATCATCGCGTAAAACAAAGCACATCAACGTGCACGCGCGGACATTTCCGAACAACCTTCGGGAAACGAATTACTCCACACTAAAAGCTAACATACATGAAGTGCAAGTGTGTGTATTGAATGCATCTTAATGCCTATCATGTCATGGCATTTCATATAACAAGATGCAATCAATTTAATGCAAGAAGAGACATTGAATAAACAATAAAGCTCAATGCACATAAAATATAAACACAACATTCAAGAATAAAAGTTATGCATGTTGTGTGTGTGTGCAACTATATCTCTTCAAGGCAAAGTAAGCACTAGATATACCTTTGGTGCTTGTCCACTTGAGGTCTTGGAAAGGGTCTTTGATCTTCAACAAATCACCTAGACTACCCTTACAACCAAACCCCAACATGTTGTTTAACCACGAAATAAGCCAATCAATTAATGGGAATCCTTACACATGGAATCAAGCTTTCTAAGGAACAAGTTCCTAAGAATGAGCATGAAGAGCAATTCATGAGTAGAGTTCCATATGCCTCGGCGGTTGGAAGTCTCATGTATGCAATGCTCTGTACTAGACCAGATATTTGTTTTGCTGTTGGCATAGTTAGTAGGTTTCAATCGAAACCTGGTCCTGATAACTGGACGGCAGTCAAGCATATTTTCAAGTATCTCAAGAGAACGAGAGATAATATGCTTGTATACTCTGGAGGGGATAATATAATAAGCATATTCCAATCAGATTCTGACTCCAGAAAATCCACATCAGGGGCTGTGTTTACTATTGGAGGAGGAGCAGTCATATGGAGGAGTATCAAGCAATCTTGTATTGCTGATTCCACCATGGAAGCTGAGTATGTTGCTGGATGCGAAGCTGCCAAAGAGGCTGTTTGGCTCCGCCAATTCTTGATTGACTTGGAAGTGGTTCCTAGTGCGAATAAGCAGATCACTATCTACTGTGACAACAGTGGAGCAGTGGCTAATTCGAAAGAACCAAGAAGTCACAAGAGAGGTAAACACATTGAAAGAAAGTATCATCTTTTAAGGAAGATTGTTCAAAGAGGTGACGTGACGATTACCAAAATCGTGTCAGCAGAAAATCTAGCGGATCCCTTCACAAAGGATCTACCTCAGAAGAGTTTCGATTGGCATCTAGAGAATATGGGCTTAAGAGATATGACACATTTGCTATAATGCAAGTGGGAGATTGTTAGGATTATGCTCAATAGCAAGAGTGTAATGTTGTAATTAACAATCTTTTTCATATTAATAAAGTGATTTCTGGTTTAACAAATCTTATAGCATTTATAGTTTAATATTATAATTGTCAAAGTAAATAATCATAAGGTCTAAAGACTATAAGAAAAGAAGAATTGCTCGTACATCTGGATATGTATGTGGTAGACACAATTCTTTAGTTAGTCTTGAATAATGTTCACAACTTAAGTTAAAGGTTGGGCACCTTTATCTTGTTAAAGTTGTAGAATTCTTTTGCTAGCATTTGAGTGGGATCAAATGAGATATGATGAGTCTAAAATCATCGGAGTGTCTTCGAGCAAAAGAATCTAGTGCACTGGGTGCATTGAACTGGATCACAATGAAATACTTTATCTATAACCGTCAGTAGATAAAAGTCTTTTCATTATCAGGACAATCGGAGAGTCTATCTTAATCCTGAGATAAATGATGGACTTATGGTTGCAAGTGATATCATTTGAGTTATCAATGAGTACGATTATATCGCATAGTCTATCCTCGATAGTTTGGTGATATTCATTTGTTAATCGATAGAGGACTTCATTTATAGATATGGACATCATGGCTCCATTTATTAAATGAGAGTATAATATCATCATATGGATGTTTTGAGGTAATTGGATATTAAATCTCAACGTTGAGTTTTCGATAGTGTCTATTGAAAACATGGCTTCTGGACAAGTCAAATATCCAAGTTCAAAACGTAGACATATGAGTAAATATGGTAACTTGGAGAGTTATAGGCGGTCTATGAACTCTTGGCGATTACTGATATTAATCACGAGGATACACTATCTCCAACTAGATTGTCTAGGGTATGAATGAGGAACATCTTCCTCTTCTATCTTTATTTAAGAGTTCAATTTTAGCTCTTTAGTGGAATGAGTTAAAATTAATGGATCGGACCTAAGTGAATCATTTGTTGATTGTGATTAGGTTATGTCTATTGAAGCTTAAATTTAGATAGCTCGCCAAGATCCCCAATCCACATGGACTTGCATGGATCACTTGATATATTCTACCGGACCAATTTATGGGTCCATTTAGAATTGCATTTAATATATTAAGAATATAATTTGCACATTATTTATTTAATGGGCTGCACAATTGTATTAATATATTAATGAAAGACATGTGGGCTTGTTTCTTTTAGTAAGAATGGGTCTGGTTCACATGTGGGCTTTTTATTTAAAGTCCGATGGATTAAATGAAATAAGAAAATAATATATGGCCCATTTATTTTAAGTGGGGAGGCAAAGGTGAATAAATTAACCTAATATATTATTTTGTTTCATTGTTTAATTAAATAAGAATTAATTAATTTATTAATTAATTGTTTAATTAAGAAACAAATCTTTTCTGATTAGGAAATATGTTTCCTAGAGTTATACTATTGGAAGTAGTATACTAAAATTGAAAGAGTTGTTTGATAAGAAAATATATAATTAATTTTATTTATTTAATCAAATAAGAAGTCTTTTTATTTAGTCAAATAATAGAATAAAATATCTATGAGTTGGATTAGGGTTTGAAGTCTTAAACTAGATGAAAATTAGGGTGCAACACAAACCCTTTTTGGCTTGTGATTTGCGGCAACCCTAGTCCCTTTTAGAGAAGGATTTTCGGCAACCCTAAAAGAAAAGATTAAGCAAATTTCGGCCACCTATATATTCTCACTTATAGAATTCGGCCAGATGGTTGTTCATTGATACAATTTTCTTCTTCTTCTCAATTCATAGAAAGGTTTTTATTCTACTAAAACATAAAAGAGTGAATAGATTATTCTTTGATGGTACACTAATTGCTTGTTCATCAATAAGCTTGTGTGTACAACATCGATTGAGGTTCACGCGAGTTTCGATCATAAGATTGAGAACTCAAAAGTGATCGAAATAATCTTAGTCTTCTTTTGATTGTTTTGTGACTAACAAAGAAAAAGAAAAGTTTGTTTGTCCATTCTCAGGTTTGCAATTCAAAGAAAAGGGAGACCACGCTCCTGGGTGATCCACGTTCGTTCTAGGATTGAAGATCTTGCGGATTACCATCGACGTAAGTCAATCGGATCACGCGACAAAAGGTATTCTTCTTTTGTTAGATAATATATATGTTTAATTGATTAAACGGTTTAAGGTTCATAAAAAGGAAAAATTTTAAAAGTTACTAAATCTATTTTTAGTCTCGCTTCCGCTGCGTGTACTACGGTATTTTTCCCTACACTTATTTGTGCACCTTATTGCTTTGAAAATCTCTTCAAGCATTGATTGTTGATTGCTCTTGCTTTTTGTGCCTTAATATGTTTTGATTTTAGGCTGTAAGCTACAGAGCAAACCGGCGCCCTTGGTTCGGCGTTTAGTGGCCGTAAAAAAGGCCGCCGAAAAGGGACTAGAACGTTAGGTCTCAAATCAGCGCCCTTGTTCAGCGGCCTAGGGCGCAGAAATTGGCGCAGAGTTGTTAGTCAACTCAGTTGACTGAATTATGCGCCCTGTTCTGTGATCCATGGCCGCAGAATTAAGGGCGCAGAATCGGCGCTTTTTAGCAAATTTACAAAATGGCACCACTTCAATTAGGCATCCTATATATATGCCTCTTTCATTACTAGGTCGTTTTTTAAGAGTCCAAAAATCATATTTTTCCCTTAGAACACATTTCAAGAGAAAAATTCACAAGAACTCTCTTTTAAACACTCAAAGACATTCCTTTGATCATTAAAGTTCATATAGGATCATCCATGACCATATAGCATGCATCCATGCATGGTTTTCCATCATCACAACTTGCTTGGTAAGATTTTTACTAACTTCATCTAATTTTAGTATTTTTCCTATCAAGTCATCTCTTTATTTACTTGTATGTGTTTGATCATATGTTAGATACAAGAATAGAGAATTGATTGAGTGTTGTATTAGGATAGATATCTAGGTTTTTATAATCTATGTTTATCTAAGCTATTTAACATGTCATTTAGTTCTAAATATCTAGGATTGTTTTTATTGCAAAATCATCATCTTAGATAAGCATATAGGGTTCCCTTGCTCTATGTTGCATTTTGGATATTCACAGATTCACTTAGGGTGTTAATCTCTTGATTGAGAACTAAAGTCTTGTGTGTAGCTTCCGGGATTAGGTTGCTTAGATCGCAAGCATTTGAACTAGGTTCACTCATACCAAGATAAGGTAGGTGTGTGATTACTTCCGGGATGAGGTTGTAATTTTATCACATTTAGTGGATTCGAGGTTCGTGTGTGGCTCACAAAACAGCCTGTGGTTTTTCCCGTGAGGGTTTCCACATAAACATCAAGTGTTATTTACGTTCTGCACCATATTACACTTGTATGTCTATTTGAGTAGTTAGGGGCATTTTCGTAAAATTTACATGTATGCGAAATTGGGTAATAACGATTAAAATCTATTCACCCCCCTCTAGATTAATATTTAACACACCGTGCGAACTTTCAGATACCCTTGTGGTTTTCTAACTGGTCACAGATAGTACTTTATAAATTTCTGACTTGAGCCTTTAAAAAACCTCATAATTCTACTCCACCCAAAAAACCAACCCAAATTCCAACCCAAATGCCATGTGGCATCACCAAACAAAATCTTGTAAATAGTGACATGGGCCCATGTTGTGTGTAATGATGCCACCTCACTTTTGGGTTGGATTTTTTGGTGGAGTATCATTACTCTTCAAAAAATAATAAAATATATATACATTCTGACTTTAGGGTGTGTCTGGTCTGGTATACCTGCACTAGTTTTAAATTATAAAAAATATTAACAACATAACATATATTTCAATCCACTAATGCTAGTCTTGCTAGACCACCCAAAACAATTAGCCCAAATTTGAACCCATATGATGTGTCAAGTGGTTTTTTCATTAACAACATCATCACATGTTGTGTGTTGTTGGAAAAAAAGGAAAAAAAAAGTGTTTTTTCTAATAGAATACTACCTAATACCACCAAACATAATGTATTAGCTAATATGGGATTTGCTGCATTAGACATCAAAAATGTATTATAATAATACAATACAGTGTTCACACCAAACACCCTATTGTATTATTTTAGTACATTTTAATTGCCTAATACAATACAATAAAGTGAAACAAAGCGTACCTAAGTCTCATACTCCATTTATATTCCATTTATCATGATACTTGTATCACCAATTAAAATAATAACTGGTTGAGTTTTTTTTATAATAAAATTATTTATTGATTTATTCATGGTGAGGATATTTTAAATTAATTATTCAGTATTTTTTCAAAATATTATATTTTTATAATATAATATAAAACAATAAAGTCATATAGGAATAACCTAATAGGGAGAGGCGAGTGCATTCCCAAACACAAGTTTTAATTAATTATAATACAGTCCAATACAATACAATACAGTCCAATACAGTGCGCCAAACAAGCCTAGGAAGTATAATAACTTGGAAAATAAAAAATTGATTAGCATAAAAATTATCGTGATTGATATGACTATCCATGTATCAGTTAATGACTACATGGGACGTGTTCCCTTGAGATCCGCCTTTTCTTCGTGTATTGTTTACTCTGCCCTGTACAAATCGTGTATTGGAGCAAATTCCAATGTCAATGACGAAGGTTATTTATATGGAAAATACTTGGGTACTGATCGGTCAGTACCAAAGGCACTGACCCCCGTATGGGGTATTACCATGTGGCTAGCAATCTTCAACAAATAGGACACGTGGCAACACCCAAGTGGAGGAGTCACTCCTTTGGGTACTGACTGGTCATTAGCCTAGTACACTATCCTTTTCATATTTGAAGACACTTTTCTGAGTTGAACACGTGTTGGCATTGTTGTAACTACAATTTCAACCCCTGAAAACAACCGTTGGGCTCCAACGGCTATATTTACGGCAATTTAAACCTGCTATCTGTAAATTGGATATTCACGTTCTTACACAACTTATATTCTGCTACTCTCCTCAATCGTACATTGTATTCGTTCCCTATCTGTTTCCCATTAAACAATCACACACAATTCTCTTACATTCAACAACCATGGAAGGAAGTTCAGGCTCAGCAAACAACATTAATGGTGGCTTGGGAATATTCCGGAACAAATCATGCAGATGTGGGAAGAAGGCTGCTGTGAAAATATCTAAATCAAAAGATAATCCAGGCAAGCTATATTTTATTTGTGCGCAACGGTAATGCAAATTTTTTAGTTGGTGGGAGCCCGATGGTGCAAATTTACAGGGACGTTTCCTAACCACTGCTGAAGGCGATAGAGATTCTACATCTATCGGTCGACATCCTACATCTACCAACGAAAAAGTGGAAATGCTACATGCAAACATGCATAACCTGGAAACATATTTAAATGGACGAATGCAGAATTTGGAAACTAGTGTAAGTGGCATAAAGATTTTGACGCTAGTTAATATGTTATGCTTTGGTGTGTCAATATGTCTGTTTTTTATAACTTTGATGCAAATGTACATGAATATTTCACATAAAGCAGTTGTAGCAATTTCTAGAAAATAAGTGGAACTTGCATTATTTCAGAACATGGTGTGGGTATTTGGCTCTTAACAAGTATATTTCCCCATATTTTAAACACTACAACATTCGTAATCCTTGTACACTCCGATACAGGGCTCCAAACATGGCCACAGATTGGAACCGTTAACGTCTCAGGCTTTTAAATTGTGACATTATTTTTTAAATAGTATTATACACATAAATCGAAAATGGGGCGTGACCGGCCCAAACTCTTCCCGTCCTAAGTGTCGTAGTTTTACATTACTTGGACAAATACAATGAATTATTTCCTTTGTTAATACCACATATTATAAATGCAACTGCAACTTCGTGAAACGTGAAAAATCCCCTCAATCGATTTTTATGCACCTTTTATAAATTATCAAGCGTTTTTAGATTTCTTTTGTATGCCAACGCCCATACCCTTACATAATTGCGATAGGCAGTTGACGGTTTTCTGTTTTATTTATGTGAATTGAGTGATTTCGATGGCAAACGTTACTATGAATTAAGTACAGTATAGGGAACCCAACCATTGAGTTCATCAATAACCGTGTGTTTGGAATGCCAATCTGTAACTCAGTATACTGTGGGTAGGATCTTCATAACATAAGAGCATCTCCAATGGTAATGTGGCTAGCATTTGAAAAAATGGTGATATGTTAACATTGTCAAGCCAATTGCTTCATATGTGGTATGTAACTAAACTTGATAGACATCCAAATAAAAAGTGTTAGGGTGTGAGTGTAATTTACCCTAACACTTAATCACCGGTAATTGTTGCCATCTCAATGATATTTCTTTTACACATGTACAGGTCAACGATGATACAAAGCACCTTCGCTGACACAAAAACCAACCTACAAAAACGTAACACGATGAAACATTTGACGTCATTGCATCCAAGCACTGTGGACACCGAAGAAGTTCAACTATGTACACCTTTTTGAAAATGATGTTATGTTAAAGCACTAAACCTTATTTGGATAACCACTTCAATTAAAAGGTTAGACAAACTCCAAATACACTCAAACAGTCAAACCTATTCCAGATATGGCCAAATTTTCCATGACAAATTACCTTACAACCGTTACTCTATTCATTTGCAGCTTGAAAGTCCTTTCTACTGAGCCAAGTTGTCCTGTTGTCCTTAACAGCTTTGATGAAGTTCCAAGGTGCCGATCCGAAATTTGTTTCTATGGAGCTGCAATGGATATCAATGGTGGGTCTTCTGTTCAGCTCACAACCTCGGAACAATCAAGTGCTGGGCGACTGATGTATAAAAAACCCATTAAGCTCGTGGAAGGTAATCCTCTGAAATTTCCTTCTTTCTCTACAATTTTCTCTTTTTCAATGTCCAACCAGAGTGGTGATGGTTTGGCTTTTTTTATGGTTCCGGAGGGTTATCGTTTTACTGATGTGGGTAAGAGGTCATTTGGTCTCTCTAAGATGGGATTGCACAAAACCAGGTTTAGTGTGGTGGTTGTTGAATTTGACACCTCATTAGATCTGGAGTATGGTGATTTGAATGGAAATCACGTCAGCATTGACGTTGACAGTCTATTATCTATTAAATTCTGCAATATTTCATCTCAGAATATGTTCCTTAATAGTGGTAAGAAATTGGATTCATGGATTGATTATGATGCTAGTGCAAAGAGTTTAGAGGTTAGGTTGTGTCATTCTGGTAATATAAAACCTGTGAATCCTCTCCTCTCTTACTCAATTGACTTGTCGAAAATATGGCATGACACCGACGTGTTTGTGGGATTGACCTCTTCAAATGGCAACACTATGCAGACGTGTTCTGTTTATTCGTGGACCTTTAAGTCCATGGTTTTGCCACATTGGATGCATTCACAGCCACTGGATCCTAATAAATTTTCCACTAACACGAAAACCCCCAAGGTAACATCTCCCAAGCCTACTGATACCATGGGGCTAGGGCTTGCCATACTGTTCGTCGGAATCGTCTGCAGAGCCTTTTTAATAATAGCCATTGGGTTGTATTTGTGGTCCACCTATATGGACAAGCGAAACGTGGTCTAGCAAGAGGGGTGTGTCCATATAGTGGTTCGTCTCGAGCATAAGTAGTTCAACTTATATATATATATGGATTAGGTTTTTATGAGTTGATCCTTTTGTTTCATGTTTTGTGTTGTAATTAAGGGTAATTAAGGGTCTTTGTACCAGTTAGCGTAGTGTGTAAATGTTCCGTTGTGTTTTTGCAAGTGATCAACTGCTATGAAAAGTCTGTTTTTCTTTTAATTGCTGATATCATGGTGAATCCCATGCTCTAACTTCTAATTAAGAGTGCATAAAACCTGGCGTCTCCAACCCAGCTGCAACTTTGAGAAAATCATCCAATTTGAGCAACAAAACCTCTCCAAATAGCGATCCTCCAATGCGGTGAATTGGTTGCATCTGAACAATGCAGTGCAATCCCACGTGGCTGGCGTAATAGTGCTAAATTAAGCAAACAATTCACAATATGGGAAAACCCTCAAGTTTAACTGAATCAGAGTTCAACCATTATATTGTATGAAATATTTCTCATCGTATTGTTTTATTGTATCTCTTATTTTATGGTTTTCTGAATTACAAGATATACCCGTAACCAATTAAATGTATTCCAATTGTATGGTTTTAAATATGACAGCTTCTTTTTTCCTTTTATTTTCAATATTATTATTATTATTATTATTATTATATATATATAAACCTTTTTTTTCAACTAGAATTATGTGTATACTACATAACATTTAAAAATTGTTATTTACATCAATCACTCAATTGATAACACAAAAGGGGGTTAGGGTGTTTGTTAATGAGCAGCTTCAATTTCAAACATTTATTACAATATTGCAATATTATGTATATTATGGGGTCAAATGATAATTGTTCTGAGATATTTGATAAATGGGAACACAGATAATATTGTAGGGAATATTCGTTTAAGTGTCACATAGGTTTTTGAAACAAATTATAGCACGGTGTGTATAAAGCTATCTAGAGGGGGGGGGGGGGGGGGGGAATAGATTTTACGCTTTTTACCCAATTTTTTCGTGTTAGTCAAAATTACGAAAATGCCCTCAAGATAATATAACCAAGCAATTGTAATATGGTGCGGAAATTAAAACAACACTTGGTTTTTAAGTGGAAACCCTCACAGGAAAAACCACGGGCTATGTAAGTAAGCCACACTCGAACCTCGAATCCACTAAATGTGCAAACGATTACAACCTAATCCCGGAAGTAATCACACACCTACCTAATCCCGGTATGAGTGAACCTAGTCCAATTTGCTTGCGTTCTAAGCAACCTAATCCCGGATGCTACACACAAGACTTACTTTCTCTATGAAGAGAATACAACCCTAAGTGAATATATGTAAATATCCAAAATGCAACATAGAGCAAGGGAAACCCTATATGCTTATCTAAGATGATTAATATGCAATTAAGAACAATCCTAGATATCAAAACTAAATGACATGTCAATTAGTTTAGCTAATCAATATTAAGCACAAAACCTAATATGCTAGCACAATACAACTTCTCAAACATACATCATACTCATCTCAATATTGTATCCAAAGCATACAAAATAATCAACAAGTAATTAATTGAGATTGCTAGATAAGAGAAACACAAAACATTTAAAATTGAGTTCTTTGTGTATTTTTCTTCTCTTGAAAAATATTCTAAGTATAGAATATGAATATGAACTCTCTTGGCTGACCTAAAGTCAAAGTGTTATATATATAAGGGCCATAAGTGAAGTGTGGTCGTTTTGAAAAACGCACCAAAAATTGCTCTGTGCGCTGGTGGCCTTGCGCTGGACGACAGGCGCAAGACCAGTGCACATGCACATTTTTGCATTGGCACTAGACGACATACGCTCACACAGGCGCCATACCAGCGGAGCCACACTGGGCGATCAGCGCTGGTGACCTTGCGCTGGTGTAGACCAGCGCACGACCGGCGACAGAGAACTGGACGATCTGCGCTGGTGGGCTGCGCTGGTGTAGACCAGCGCACGACCAGCGGCACGCCACTGGGCATTTTGCACCAGTGAGCGGCGCTGGACGTCAGGCGTAGGAGGACCAGCGCACAGCCCACAACTTTGAACCCCACAAGCAATCATGCAAGGGGAACAAAGGTAAACTAAGATGCATCCTAAAAGCCTAAATGCTATGATGTTATAAACACAAGATGCAATCATTATACCAAGCAAGAAGAGATGTAAATAGGCATTGATGCACAACAAAAAGAAACACAACATACAAAGATTAAACATATGCATGAGTTGTGAGTGTGTGCAACTATCTCTTCAAGACAAGTAAGCACTTAGAGTATTACCTTTGGTGCTTGTCAATTATGAGGTCTTCAAAGGGCCTAAGCAATAACAACAACATCAAAACTACCCTTACAAAGAATCCCCACATATGGTTTGATCACGAAATAAGCCAATTAAAAACAACGGGAATCCTTACAGTTTTAATGGGTCGGAGTTGGAAAATGAGAATAGTATTGTATGCTAATAGTTCCACCTGTAAGGTTCCCATTTATTGATTGGCACATTTTGTGGACAAACCACATGTTGAGGTTCTTTGTAAAGGTAGCTTAGGTGTGGGTGTTATTGTACAAAGCCCTCTAAAGACCTCATCTTGATAAGCACCAAAGGTAATATTCTAAGTGCTTACTTGTCTTGAAGAGTTAGTTGCACACACACACACATTCCATGCATTTCCATACTTTGTGTATTTGTGTGTCTTTTTATGTGTGCTTTCATGATTATATAATATCTCTTCTTGCATTTGTTATTGATTGCATCTAGGAGTTCAAATGCTATGACATGATTAGAACTAGGTTGCAATGTGTAAAAGTATGGGCGCTGTTCACCCGCCTTACAGGCGCCCTACGAACACAGCCCATATAGGGCTTTGAGCAAATTTGCTTTTAGCCACTGTACACCCGCTCTACGTAGAGCTGGTGAATAGCGGTGCCACTGGTGATGTTTTTCACACCTGATAGTCCGCCCAAAAACAGCTCTACGAATATCGGGTGAACAGCGGTGCCACTAGTGATGTTTTTCACACCTGATGGTCCGCCCAAAAACTGCTCTATGAAACGCGAGTGAAGGGCTACTCTCCAGACCCGAGAGTAACCGCACCTAGGTCTCCTGGAATCCGTCCTACGTAGGGCGGTCACGAAGAACATGTTCTTCACAATCCCAAGCGAACCGATGTACACCTGCCTTACGTACAGCGGGTGAACAGCGATTAAGGCATTTTTTGTGTCAACTTTTCAAAACGACAACACTTCAATTTGGCCCCCTATATATATGCCACTTTGACTTTAGGTCAATTAAGAGAGTTCATATTCAGATTTCATATTTAGGATATTTTTTAAAAACAAGAAAAATTCTAAGAACTCATTTTTGATTACTCAAACACCATTTCATGATCATCAATCATCATCTAGCATCATCTTTGATCATCTAGATGTCTTTTTGCATGGATTCTTCATCACACTTTGCTTGGTAAGCTTTTCACTAATATCTTACATATTTTGTGTTTTTCTTAACAAGCAATCTCAATTTATTACTTTTATGTTATTTATATATATTTTGGATACAAGATTGAGATTAGTGTATTGAATGTTTGAGAAGATGTATTGTGATAGCTAATTAGGTTTTTGCATAATCTTGATTAGCTAAGCTATTTGACATGTCATTTAGCTTCTAATATCTAGGATTGTTCTAATTGCAAATTCATCATCTTAGATAAGCATATAGGGTTTCCCTTGTTCGATGTTGCATTTGGATATTCATATATTCACTTAGGGTGTAATCTCTTCATTGAGAACATAAGTCTTGTGTGTAGCATCCGGGATTAGGTTGCTTAGATCGCAAGCATTCGAACTAGGTTCACTCATACCAGGATTAGGTAGGTGTGTGATTACTTCCGGGATTAGGTTGTAATTTTCATCACTTAGTGGATTCGAGGTTCGGGTGTGGCTCACTGATTAGCCCGTGGTTTTTCCCGTGAGGGTTTCCACGTAAAAAATCAAATGTTATTTAATTTCCTTACTTTATACTTGATTTATTGTTTTATCTAGTTAGGGGTAAATTCGTAATATTGACTTCACACGAAAAATTGGGTAATACGTTTAAAATCTATTCACCCCACCTCTAGATAGTTTTATATACACCGTGCAATATTTGTTTCAATTGGTATCAGAGCGGGTTCCTAGATATACTTAGGTGATCCTTGCTTATTTTGGTGTGTTTTGCATTTTGTGTGATTTTTGATCATTCATACATTTGCATTCATTTCATTCATTCATAAACACTATGAGTGGAAACGGTGGAAATGGAGGTGGCAACGAAGGTGCTTCTAGCACAAGGCCTCCGCTTCTTACCGGGTTGAATTATGCCTCTTGGAAACGTAAGATGGAGTCGTACATATGTCAAATCCATGACTGAGCTTGGATGGCGGTTGAAGATGCTATACATCACTCATGATAACTCCTACGGGTGGAGGAGAGGATGTGCTCAAGCCTAAGGCGCAATGGAACGCGCAAGAGTTTGAGGCATCAAAATGGAATAGGAAGGCGATGCATGCCATCCTATGTGCAATGGACGAAAATCAATATAAATTGATTCAAAATACTAGGATAGCTAAGGAGGCATGGGACATCCTAGAGATTACACATGAGGGAACCGAAGTGGTAAAGGACTCTAAGCTTCAAGTCCTCCAAACTCAATTCGAGTTGCTCAAGATGAAGGAGAATGAGTGCTTCAACGATTTCGAGATCAAGTTGATGGACATAGTCAACCAAAGTCATCAACTTGGTGATCCTTATTCGGATAGAAGGATCAAGCAAAAGATTATGAGATCGCTTCCCGATAGGTTTGAATTGAAGGTAACGGCTTTAGAAGAAAATAGTGGATATAAGGATATGAAGCCGAGTGAGGTGATTGGGAGACTTCTAGCTTATGAGTCTAGGAAGGGTCCTATCTCCACACCTCCTAAAAAGCAAAAGGGAATTGCTTTGAAAGCCTCTAAGGATGAAAAGGAGGCAAAGAATGACTCGGACGAAGACCTCACCTTATTTGTAAAAAGGTTCAACAAGGTTATGAAGTTTGGGAGAAAGGGCTTTGGATCAAAAGGTCAAGATTTGAAGAAAAAAGGTTTGTTCAAGAAGTTTGAACCTAGGCAAGAAAGGACCGAAAGGAAAGGGGTCCGATGCTTCGAGTGTGGTGGCATAGGTCACTTTGCCCCAGAATGTGCTAATCACAATGACAAGAAGAAGGGTAAAGTGATGGCTGCCACATGAAGTGGTAGCAGTGATGACTCTAATGAGGGAGATAAGTCTTCGGATGATGACGAGCTCATGGCTAACCTCCTAGCGTTTGCCTCCTCCCATAAAAGCAAAAGTGCTAGTGAAAGAGAGGAAATGAGTCAAGAGGAAAATGACTCAAGTGAAGAAGAAAGTGATTCCTCATCTAACTCCATAAATGGATTTGTGGAGAAAAAGGTGCTAGCTAAATACCATGCCGAGTTTAATGATTTAGCAATCAAGAGCATAAGAAAGATCAAGATGTTGAGATAAGAGAATCTTGAGCTTTTATCTCAAAATGACCACTTAAGTGAACAAGTGGAAAAATTCAAGAATATGGAAGATAAGCTAAAAAAGGAGTTAGTTTTATCTAAGAGGAATGAAGAAGGTTTGAAGAGGGAGCTTGATGAAGCTTTAGAATCATTAGCTAGGATGGATTCTAGCACCAAGAAGCTTGACCATATACTTGATGTTGGAAAGAGTCCGTGTGACAAGAGGGGTCTTGGGTATGAAGATGGCAACAAGATCTCAACCTCTAACAAGACCGTGTTTGTCAAAAGTTTAGGGAACGAAGAAGCTTCATTGGAGCAAACTCCTAGGAAGAAGTTAGAACTAGGACAATGTTCAAATGCACAAGTGAAGGTAGTGCCAAGAAGGCAATCTCAAGCTCAACCCTCTAGGGTCCCTCAAGTTAACATTCCTCAACAATTGGATCATAAAGGAAAGAGACCAATCATGCAACCTCAAGCTAGGAAGCAAGCTAGACTGGTTCAACAACGAAGATGGATTGAACCCACTCAACCACAAAGACATGGACAAGCTCACATGCATGCTCTAGGACAAGGTATGATTCCTTATTTTATTCCTACATGTCATTTTTGTGGATTTGATGGTCATATTAGACCAAATTGCTTTCGATATATTAAAATGTGTAAAACACAAAGCATGATTGAAAAGAGAAAGAATAGAGCTGTAAGGATTCCCATTATTGATTGGCTTATTTCGTGGTCAAACCACATGTTGGGGCTTGGTTGTAAGGGTAGTCTAGGTGTTTGTTGAAGATCAAGACCCTTTCCAAGACCTCAAGAGGACAAGCACCAAAGGTATATATCTAGTGCTTACATTGGCTTGAAGAGATATAGTTGCACACACACACACAACATGCATAACTCTTATTCTTGTATGGTGTGTTTATATTTTGTGTGCATTGTGCTTTATTGATTTATTCAATATCTCTTCTTGCATGTTGAATTGATTGCATCTTGTTATATGATAATGCCATGACATGTTAGGCATTAGGATGCATTCAATACCCACACTTGCACTTCATGTATGTTAGCGTTTAGTGTGGAGTAATTCGTTTCCCTAAGGATGTTCGGAAACGTCCGCGCGTGCACGGTAATGTGCTTTGTTTTGCGCGATGATCGCCGGTGGAGATGCCTTTGGCTTCTCCTTGGTTTCACCATTTTTGGTGAATCGGCGGTTACGTTCGGCGGCCTGGCCGCCGTTCGAAACCGCCGAATGAGACCTGATTGAAATATATCTCTCGGGTCCAAAACGGCGGTTGGGATCGGCGGTTTCCAAACCGCCGAATTAAGTCGCCGAAGTTCCCCTGTTCCACACGGGAGCCATTCGGCGGTTCATTTCGGCGGCCTGGCCGCCGAATGAAACCGCCGATCGGTGCGTTTCAAGGGCAAAATTGTATTTTCACCTGCCCTGTTTTTGGTCTCTATAAATACATCCTTATCTCTGGTTCAGAACACAAGTCTTTGATCATAAGAACCCTAGAGAGATATTTAGAGAGACTTAAGAGAGAAAGCTTAAAGATCATATCTTTATCTCTCTAAACCCATCCCCACATGCATAAATCTTCATCTAAGCATCATCTAGGATCATCTAGCATATGCTAATGCATGGGACTTCTTCAACACACATGGTATGATTTGTTGAACACTTTTATCTTACATAATTAGTGTTTCTACTTATCAATTTTATCTCATATTTTACTTATATGTGTTTAGATTAATTTCTACATATAAGATTGAGATTATGTGTTGATTGGGTTTTTATTTGTTAGCTAGGCTTTAATGTTCATATGCCATCTAGCTAATTGATCTCATTTATTGATTGAGATTATTGTTCATAGCTTATTTGATTAGGTCATTATTGCCTAAAAGCTATGCCATGAACATTCTTGTGTGATGTATTGATAACTAGGTTGATAGATTATTTTTTAATCAACTAGTTAATCCTTTGAATGTTTGTGGGTTTTATATGATAGCTTTGTATCTAGGATTGGTGATCCTTTACTTAGCTAAAGTTATATGCCATGTCATATAGCTATATGTGATATCTAGGATTGATTATATTGTCATCTTATAATCCTAGGTAAGCATTTAGAGTACCCTAGCTCTTATTGCATTAATTGAATATTCATACATATTCACATAGGGTTGTGCATCTCTTTTGAGAGATTGAAGTCTTGGGGCTAAGTGTGCTTAGGCCTCAAGCAAATTGGACTAGAGCCGCTATAAAAGGCCCGCGTGGTAGATTAGAGGGTGCTCACGCCAAGAGTAGTGTATCAGGGGATATCACTAGGGATTGAACCAAGAGTGGCGATTGGTAGTGTCCATAGCCTGAGGTTATCTAGGGTGAGGGTCCGAGAATCACTTGAGGGTGTAACCGTCTTTTCATATAGTGGATTTCGAGGTCCGAGTGTGGCGCACTTAACAGCCCGTGGTTTTTCCCAGTGGTTGGGTTTTCCACGTAAACATCAAGTGTCATTTACTATTTCCGCATCTTATTACACTTGTATGTATTATTGACTTGCTAGGGGTATTTTCGTAAAATTGACTTGCATGCGAAAATTGGGTAATAATTAGATAAAATTTATTCACCCCCCCTCTAGCTTTATATTGATAAACACACCTCGAGTATTTTATGAACTTTCAATTGGTATCAGAGCGGGTTCCTAGATATACTTAGGTGATCCTAGCTCATTTTTGGTGTGTTGTGCATTTTGTATGATTATTGTTTTTGACATACATCTTGCATTCTTCTCATTTGCATTCATTCAACGCAAACACTATGAGTGATTTTATGAGAGAAGAAAATGACTCCGATGAGGAGATGTCCCTCTAAGGAGAGAGAGGATACGAAGATGAAAGGGCGTTGCTCACATCACCAAAGAGCTTCAAGCCCAAGCCTTCCTCAATCTTGGTCTAACCAACCAAGAAGGCTATCTTCCCTCAACCTACGATCTTAATAGGGAAGTGTTCAATCATGCAAGCTCAACCGAGCAAGCAACTTTGTCTTGGTCATCATCAAAGGAGGAGAGATCCTATCCAACTACCAAGACAACCACAACGACAAGGGAAAGCACTTTTGCATGCTCAAGGGAATGGTATAATTCCTAACCTTATCTCCTCTTGTCTTTTGTGTGGTATTGTTGGTCATGTTAGACCAAGTTGCTTGCATTACATTTAAATATGTAATCTTATATGCATGATTGAAAAGAAAAAGGCTAGAGCTAAGATGCATGTCCTTAAAAAGGAAGAAAATCATTTGCATGATTCTTTGCCATCTAGAACTCTAGAACCTATGACCACTAGGTATGTTATTGAGACACCTAAGTGGATTATAAAAGACGAACCCGCTTGCTACGAGACAAACATGTCTCAAATAGGTTCAACTAGGTCCTATGGACTTGGTAAGTCTTTTAAACCACATGCCCTTCATTGAAGTGGTGTGGATATTGACCCCATATGGGGAACTTAAGCAAAGAGAGCTATTTTGCATCTAGTCACTTGCAAAAAATTTGAAATATCTTATGCTTCTCTTTTTGTTGCTTGAGTTAGCTTGGTTACACTATGTATACATATTTTCTATTCAATAAGTGTGATCAATGCTTGTATTGCAATCCATGTCATATTTATGTTCAAACATGCATTTTTGGACTAGGAGATATTTACATAGGATTTAATTTGAATGACCTATAATGATCTCCATGACATGATGATTGCTAAAATGACATGCTAAATGCTAATCTTGAAAAGCATGTTTTGATGATTGCATTTTTTAAATGCAAAATAATGTGTGAAAAAGCTTATGAGACTCAAATGAAAAAGGATCTTGTATCCATTCAAGGATTTTACAATCCAAATGTCTCTCTTTCTTTATTGGTTGAACATGTCTACTATCATACGGATATCTTATCCGGAAAAATCAAGTAGGGTGCAAAGTCGCTCATGACATGTTTAGCTTATAAAGTTGGATATAGTTGTTCTTAAATTGAAATCAATGAAATTTCTATATCCTTGCTTCTCTCATGACAATGGTGAAATTGGTTTGAATTCATATTGAAAACCTTTGTCATTTGCTTTGCCAAATACCATGATATTTTGGACTTAAATGCTACATGTCTTGTATGCAAAGCAATGGTGTTTGTGGACCTTGCCAACAAGGAAAACAAACCAAAAGCATGCACAAAAAGGGCAAGTATCTCACCACCAAGGAGCCCCTAGAGCTTCTCCACATGGATCTAATGGGTTTGATGCAAACCGAGAGTTTAGGTGGAAAGAGATACATTTTTGTTTGTGTTGATGATTTCTCTTGATTTACATGGACATATTTTCTTAGAGAAAAATCCGATACTTTTGATAAGTTTAAAATGTTTTGTACTAAAATACAAAATGAAATGAATTCTAACATTAAAAGCATTAAACGGATTAGAAGTGACCATATGAGAGAATTTGAGAATGCCTCTTTTGAAAGCTATTGCAATAGCTTAGGCATCTCCCATGAGTTTTCGGCTCCTAGGATACCTCAACAAAATGGAGTTGTTGAGAGGAAGAATAGGGTCCTTCAAGAGATGGCCCGTGTGATGTTGCTTAGCAACAATGTTCCTAGGAACCTATGGGCCGAAGCCGTCAATACGGCTTGCTATATAGCGAATAGAGCTTTCCTAAGGCCCGAATCTAGAAATACCTCCTATGAGTTATGGAAGGGTAGGAAGCCAAATGTTAGCTACTTCCACACATTTGGAAGCAAATGCTACATTTTAAATGACCGTGATCAACTTGGCAAATTTGATGCTAAGAGTGATGAGGGTATCTTTATTAGCTAGGCCTTGAATAGTAGAGCCTATAGAGTTTTCAACTTGAAGACTCGAACCGTCATGGAATCATCCAATGTTGTCATTAATGATACAAGGCTCAAGTCTAATGACCATGAGGAGGAGGATATTTTAGATAATGACTCTCCTTTAGAGAGGGTTGTAGAGACTCCCAATGTTGGGACGTCCAATGGTAATAATAAGGACACACAACCTCTTGATAGAGTTCCTTATGTGGACTCTAATGAACCCGCTCCATAGGTTAGAAGACTCCATAACAAAGAGTATGTTATTGGAGATATGAATGGGGGTGTTAGGACTAGGCGTCAAATAGCTAATCTAATTAGCTACACATGCTACACCTTAAAAATTGAACCCAAAAAAGTTGATGAAGCCTTAAATGATGAGTTTTGGGTTCTTGCCATGCAAGAAGAGCTAAACCAATTCGAAAGGAATGAGGTTTGGACTCTAGTTCCTATGCCTTAAAGCACACATGTTATAGGCACTAAATGGATTCATAGGAACAAATCTGATGAGGATGGCAACATAGTGCAGAACAAGGCTAGACTTGTAGCACAAGGGTACTCTCAAATTTAGGGTATCAACTTTGAAGAGACATTTGCTCCCGTTGCCTATTTAGAGTCCATTAGGCTTCTCTTGTCCATCTCGTGTATTCACAAGTTCAAATTACACCAAATGGACGTCAAGAGTGCCTTCCTAAATGGCTTATTGCAAGAGGAAGTGTTTGTTGAACAACCCAAGGGGTTTGTGGATGCACACCTCCCCAACCATGTCTATCGCCTCAAAAAGGCTTTGTATGAGTTGAAACAAGCACCGAGGGCTTGGTATGAGTGCCTCACTCAATTTCTTGTTGACAATGACTACACAAGAGGTAGTGTTGATAAGACCTTGTTCATCAAGAGAAACAAAGATGAGTTATTTATAGCTCAAATCTATGTTGATGACATTGTATTTGGCTCAACCAACAACACCAAAGTCCAACAATTTATTGATGTCATGTCTCATGAATTTGAGATGAGTCTTGTTGGTGAGCTTAGTTACTTCCTAGGTTTGCAAATTAGGCAAATGAATGATGAGATTGTTATAACCCAAGCCAAATATGTTAATAACCTAGTGAAGAAGTTTGGTCTTGAAAATGCTAAACATTGTGATACACCAATGAGTACCACTTTGAAGCTTAGCAAGGATGCAAATGGAAAAAGTGTGGAACAAACTTTATATCGGGGCATGATCAGACTTTTGCAAGTACCAAAATTCCACACTCGGGATACACAAATCGAATGAGATGTATAATGGCAAGTGGGATCGTTCCTCAGGGAAAGGGAGGATATTTGGCTATAACTAATTTATGTACACTAATCTAAACTACGTGCGGAAAAGTAAAATTCATTTTGGTTTTGGAATTTGTCTTAACAATTAAATTAAATGAAATTAATTTATCTAAAAACAAGTAATGTAAAGGAAAGGTGTGATATATGATGATGGATATTGGGGAATTAGTTACACATAGTGGAAATATAAATAAAGAGAGCAAAGTTGTAGAGAAAACCCATGATGGCCTTCACAAGTCTTCTTGTTCCTTGATGTGCTTGAGATTCCCTTGACCTTGGTGAATCTCCTCTTATCTCTTCAATAAATTTCCAAGATGAGATGGAAGAATGGTGGAGGATGAATTAATGGTGAGATGTTGGGTAATGGAAGGTTAGAGAGAGGTTAGAGAGGTTAGGGTTTCATGAAAGCGGTGGAGGAGAGTGAGAGAAGAAGAAAAAGGGATATTTATATGTGGCCTCATGAGTTAGTGGTGAAATCCCGGTGCTGCTGACGTGGGGCGTGATCGGCGGCCAGAAACGGCGGCCAGGCCGCCGAATTTAAACCGTCGAATTGAAAATGGACCTACTAGAATTGATCGGCGGTTGGAACGGTGGTTGAACTGTGGCCGCCGAATGCACCTGACACTTCTGGAATGAAACGGCAGTTTCAAACGGCGGCCAGACCGCCGAATTGAACCGCCGATTTCCTCTTTTCTTAACAAATGACCGTTTTGCCCTTAAATGCTCTCCTTTCGCCGCTTTTAGCCCAAAATCATCGGATTTCTTCGTTCTTCAACCCAGAATACAAAAAGTACCTGTACAATCAACATCGAGCCATAAATTTCATGAATTTACTCGAAAGTCAATCAAAAGTATCGGAAATAGGGGGCGAAATTCTATATATGTAATGGCTCGATCAAATACCCCCAAACCTAGCCTTTGCTAGTCCCCGAGCAAATTCAAAAACAAAACTAGGGAAATCCGATAACCCAAAATAACCTAACTAAGAACTAGTACTAAGGCTGCCGATATACACAATCATGAAAACAATCAAAAAGAGTGCGAATGCCAAATATGATGAGATACCATGAGAAATGTGCTAAAGTTGAAAGAACACAAAATCAATCCAATAAGTGCAATGCTAGTCATGAATCCCACATTGAATTGTCTTTGCTTTGGTGGCCACCCACACAAGCGTTTTGGCCATATTTCGCCTCGACTCTAGGTCCTTACAAGATTCACTCTTATTTTTCCTCTCAGAACCTAGGTTTACACTCATACAAGCGTATGCGAATGAGTTTATGCAATGGGGACAAATTAAGACGCATACATGTATTTCAAAAATTGAACGCTCTTTTAAGTGAATAAGTCTCATGAAAGGAACCAAAAACCATAAACGCGGTAGAGCATGACAAGAGTTTGCATTCTCAAGTGGGAGACCTACAAGATCAAATTGACTTTCCTACCAATTGATGGGGCTAGGGTGTTATGTGGTGAATGGTGGATACGGGAAAATATGGAAAATTCCGATCAAGCTAACAATTCTAGAGCAATGAGCTAAGTTTGAGCTCAAAAACTACAAAAATTCCAACTAAGCTCATTTTGAACAACTTGCAACAACTTTTGTTACTCAATGAGAGTAACACATAATTTAGACACATACAAGGCTCAATTTATTTATTCTTCTTCCTTTTCTTTATCTTTTTCTCTTTTTCTCTTTTTCTCTGTAAGGATTCCCGTTTTGTTGATTGGCTTATTTCGTGGACAAACCACATGTTGGGGTACTTTGTAAGGGTAGCTTAGGTATTGGTTTAATTGTTCGAAGCCCTTTGAAGACCTCGTGTTGATGAGCACTGAAGGTAATTTTCTTTGTGCTTACTTGTCTTGAAGAGATAGTTGCACACACTCACAACTCATGCATATGTTTTATCTTTGTATGTTGTGTTTCTTTTTTGTTGTGCATCAATGCTTATTCTCATCTCTTCTTGCTTGTTATTTTGATGCATCTTGTGTTTATAATGTCATAGCATGTTAGGCTTTTAGGATGCATCTTGCTTTTACCTTTTTACCCCTTGCATGAATTCTTGTGGGGTTCAAAGGAGTGTGCTGTGCGCTGGTCGTCAAGTGCCAGACCAGCGCTGATCGCCCAGTGGTCTGTCGCTGGTCGTGCGCTGGTCCAGTCCAGCGCAGCTCCACCAGCGCAAATCGCCCAGTGGTTTGCCGCTGGTCGTGCGCATGTGTGAGCGCTGGTTGTCAAGCGCCTGTGCAATTTTTGCCTTTGCGCTGGTCGTGCGCCTGTCGTCCAGCGCAAGTCCACCAGCGCACAGAGCAAATTCTGGTGCGTTTTTCAAAACGACCACACTTCACTTATGGCTCCTATATATATAAGACTTTGACTTTAGGTCAGCTAAGAGAGTTCATATTCATATTCTATACTTAGGATATTTTTCAAGAGAAGAAAAATACAAAGAATTCACCTTTAACCACTCAAATCAAATCCCTTGTGCATCAAATTTCATATTGCATCTTCTATGTCTAGATAGAAAGCATCCATGATTGGGTTTGCATCATCACAACTTGCTTGGTAAGATTTTGATTAAGTTCATCTTATTTGAGTATTTTTATTATCAAGCTATTCTCTTTAATTTACTTGTATGTTTTGATCATATGATAAATACAAGATTAGAGAATTAATTGTGATGAATTGATTGAGTGTTGTTTGTAATAGCTAATTAGGCTTTTGCTTAATCTTGATTAGCTAAGCTATTTGACATGTCATTTAGCAATTGATATCTAGGGTTGATTAAATTGATTATATCATCATCCTAGATAAGCATCTAAGGTTACCTAGCCTTGTTTGTTATTTGAATATTCATACATATTCACATAGGTTGCATAATCTCTTCTTAGAGAATTAAGTCTTGAGGCTAAGGTTGCTTAGGCCTCAAGCAATTGGACTAGAGCCACTTTTAAAGGCCCGAGTGGTAGAAGTGGGGGGTTATTGACCGGAGTGTTAGACGAGGTCTACATAGGTTGTAAACTCCATTTCGATTAGTGGATTTCGAGGTCCGAGTGTGGCGCACTAAACAGCCCGTGGTTTTTCCCAGTGGTTGGGTTTCCACGTATACATCAAGTGTTATTTAAATTCCGCACTATATTACACTTCTATGTATTTTTGACTAGTAGGGGCATTTTCGTAAAATTGACTTGCATGCGAAAATTGGGTAATATTTGATAAAATCTATTCACCCCCCCTCTAGCTTTATATAGAACACGCCTCTAATTTGTTTCAATTGGTATCAGAGCGGGTTCCTAGATATACTTAGGTGATCCTAGCTCATTTTAGGTGTGTTGTGCATTTGTGTGATTTTTGCTCATTCATACATTTTGCATACATTTCATTCATTCGTTTGATATAATGAGTGGATTCGGTGGCAACCATGAGGGTGCTTCAAGCACACGGCCTCCTCTCCTCACCGGTGTGAATTATGCCTCATGGAAAGGCAAGATGGAGGCATATGTGTGCCAAATCCATGATAGGGAATGGATGGCAATTGAAGATGGGTATGCATCTCCTATGATGACTCCCACGAGTGGTGGAGAAGAAGTACTCAAGCCAAAGGCCCAGTGGTCACCTGAAGAGTTTGAGACTTCAAAATGGAATAGGAAGGCATGGCATGCTCTTCTATGTGCAGTGGATGAAAATCAGTACAAACTGATTCAGAACACTAGGATAGCCAAGGAGGCATGGGATATCCTACAAGTTGCACATGAGGGAACCGATGTCGTTAAGGATTCCAAGCTACAAGTCCTTCAAACGCAATTTGAGTTGCTTAAAATGGAGGAGGATGAGTGCTTCAATGACTTTGAAGTCATGTTGATGGATATTGTGAATCAAAGCCATCAACTCGGTGATCCTTATTCGGATAGGAGAGTTAAGCAGAAAATTATGAGGTCTCTCCCCGCTAGGTTCGAATCAAAAGTGACGGCTTTAGAGGAAAATAGCACATACAAGGATATGAAGCTGAGCGAGGTGAATGGAAGACTCCTCGCCTATGATTCTAGGAAGGCTCCTAGTATTTCACCTCCTAAAAAGCAAAAAGGAATTGCTTTGAAAGCTTCCAAGGTTGAGAAGGAGGAAAAATGTGACTCGGACCAAGACATGGCTTTGCTACTTAGAAGATTCAAGAAGTTTGTCAAGTTCGAGAATAAGGGCATTGGATCCAAAGGCCAAGACTTGAAGAAAAAAGCTCCCTTCAAGAGTTTTGAGCCTAGGCAAGAGCATAGTGAGAAGAAAGGGGTCCAATGCTATGAGTGTGGTGGTATAGGTCACATCTCACCGGATTGTGGGAACTTGAAGAACAAGATGGCAAAAGTGATGACCGCCACATGGAGTGAAAGTGATGACTCCGGAGAGGGAGATAAGTCATCAAGTGATGATGAGCTTACCATCAACTACACGGCATTTGGGGCCACTTGTGTAGAAGATAAAGTTGTTGGTAAGAATGACTTGACTAGTGATCCCATAGAAGAAAAGATGAAGAAGTAGCTCTAGAGAAGATATATGTAGCTACTCATTGGGATATGACTCTCATTGACTCAAGAGACCAAGGTGGAGGTCTAAATGAGGAAAATGACTCCATTAGTGAGAATGAGAGTGGAGGAGATAACTTAAGTGAAGATGACTCCTCATCTAACTCTACAAATGGAAATGTAGAGAAAATGGATGTAAATGACTTTATAGTCAAGTGTGAAAGTTCATTGGAGAAGAAAAATATAAAGTTGAAGATTTTAGAGGATGAAAATCTAGAACTTTCAACACACAATGACCACTTAAGTAAACAAGTGGAGGCAACCAAGAAGATTGAAGACAAGCTAAGGGATGAGCTAGCTATGTCTAAGAGGAATGAAGAAGGGTTGAAGAGAGAGCTTGTTGAAGCCATAGAGTCATTGTCTAGGATGACTATAAGCACCAAGAAACTTGACCACATTCTTGGTAGTGGAAAGAACCCTTGTGACAAGAGAGGTATTGGGTATGAAGAAACAAAGGAGATCACTACTCCAACCAAGACTGTCTTTGTCAAGAGTTTGGGCAAGAAAGAAGCCTCACCGGTGCATACTCCTAGGAAGAAAATTGATCTAGGACAATGTTCAAGAAGTGCACAAGTGAAGGTAGCTCCAAAGAGACAACCTCAAGCTCAAAAAGTTCCTCAACCTAACTTCCCTCAAGCTCACATTCATCAAGGGAAGAGGCCAATCATGCAAAATGAAACAAGGAAGCAAGCTAGACCGGTTCAACAACAAAGAAGGTTTGAACCCGCTCAACCACAAAGTCATGGGATGGCTCCTATGCATGCACAAGGACATGGTATGAATTCTAAATTTATCCCTACATGTCACTTTTGTGGTATTAATGGTCACATTAGACCAAATTGCTTTCATTTCATTAAATTATGTAGAATCAAAAGCATGATTGAAAAGAGAATGACAAGAGCTGAATGCATGCTAATAGGAAGGAAAATATTCATGTTCATGATCCTATTATTTCTAGTACTCTTGAACCATTGTCCACTAGGAAGAAAAATGTTATATCTATGTGGATAATGAAAAATGAACCCGCTTGCTACGAGACTAACAAGTCTCAAATAGGTTCAACTAAGTCCAATGGACTTGGTAGGTCCATAAGACCTCATGCCCTTCATTAATGAAGGATGATATTGACCCCATATGGGGAACTCAAGCAAAGAGAGCTTATGCATACTTGTTGCATGCAAATATTTGAAAAATCTTATGCTTCCTTGTTAATTGCTTGAGTAAGCTTGGTTGCACATTTGTACATATGTTTTCAATTCAATAAGTGTGAACCATGCTTGTTTACAATCCATGTCATATTTATGTTCAAACATGCATTTTTGGACTAAGAGATTTACATAGGAAGTATGATTTGGATGACCTATAGTTATCTCCATGACATGATGATTCTTAATGACATGCTTAAAAATTGAAAAGCATGAGTTGTTTATAACATGCTAATGTCATATGAAAAGCATGAAATTCAAATGACATGCTCAAATGAAAAAGCATGAATTGATGATTGCAATTTTTAAATGCAAAACTTGTGTGAAAAAGCTTATGAGGCTCTAAATGAATAAAGGATCTTGTATCCGTTCAAAGGAATTTATATTCCAAATTGTCTCTCTTTCTTTATTTCTTGAACATGTCTACTATCATACGGGTTTCATTCCCGGAAAAATCAAATAGGGTGCAAAGTTGCTCATGACATGTTTGACTTATAAAGTTGGATATAGTTGCTCATACATTAAAATCAATGAAAAACTCTATATCTTTGCTTCTCTCATGACATTGGTGAAATTGGTTTGAATTCTTATTAGAAACCTTTGTCATTTGCTTTGCCAAATACCATTGTATTTTGGACTTGAATGCTACATGTCTTGTATGCAAAGCATGTTTTGTTTCACACATTTTTTTAAAAATAAATCTCCTTGTTTCTCTCCATTTGATAAAGTTGCATAAAGTACATTTTGTGATTATGCAAATGACTTGAATGCTATCATCTCTCTTTGCTAAGTGACCCGGTTGGGGACTACTCCTTTGCCTATATCATGACAAAAAGGGGGAGTAGAATGGTGGTAAGGGGGGTTGCAATTATGCATGTTGGGGAGACAATACATTGAGGGGGAGTAACCCTTTGAGGGGGAGCATTGCATTCATCATACATTGCATGATGTTGTGTTTAATTTCTTAGAAATGCAATTGCTTGTTTATGTCCTCACTTGATTTATCTCACTTTTACTTGAATTGGAAAGTATAGAAACTTTGATTTCAGGGATTGAATGTTCTACTTGAGATTGAAGACTTCAAGTTTATTTTTATATATCTCTTTGTAAAGCAGAAAATCTTAGTAGACCCGTAGTTTCTATTATAATGTGAGGAATCAATGTGAGTGGTGGTTTTGTCACGAAATAGCCAAAGGGGGAGATTGTAAGGATTCCCGTTTTGTTGATTGGCTTATTTCGTGGACAAACCACATGTTGGGGTACTTTGTAAGGGTAGCATAGGTATTGGTTTAATTGTTCGAAGCCCTTTGAAGACCTCGTGTTGATGAGCACCGAAGGTAATTTTCTTTGTGCTTACTTGTCTTGAAGAGATAGTTGCACACACTCACAACTCATGCATATGTTTTATCTTTGTATGTTGTGTTTCTTTTTTGTTGTGCATCAATGCTTATTCTCATCTCTTCTTGCTTGTTATTTTGATGCATCTTGTGTTTATAATGTCATAGCATGTTAGGCTTTTAGGATGCATCTTGCTTTTACCTTTTTACCCCTTGCAGAATTCTTGTGGGGTTCAAAGGAGTGTGCTGTGCGCTGGTCGTCAAGCGCCAGACTAGCGCAGCTCACCAGCGCTGATCGCCCAGTGGTCTGTCGCTGGTCGTGCGCTAGTCCAGTCCAGCACAGCTCCACCAGTGCAAATCGCCCAGTGGTTTGCCGCTGGTCGTGCGCATGTGTGAGCGCTGGTCGTCAAGCGCCTGTGCAATTTTTGCCTTTGCGCTGGTCGTGCGCCTATCTTCCAGCGCAAGTCCACCAGCGCACAGAGCAAATTCTGGTGCGTTTTTCAAAACGACCACACTTCACTTATGGCTCCTATATATATAAGACTTTGACTTTAGGTCAACTAAGAGAGTTCATATTCATATTCTATACTTAGGATATTTTTCAAGAGAAGAAAAATACAAAGAACTCACCTTTAACCACTCAAATCAAATCCCTTGTGCATCAAATTTCATATTGCATCTTCTATGTCTAGATAGAAAGCATCCATGATTGGGTTTGCATCATCACAACTTGCTTGGTAAGATTTTGATTAAGTTCATCTTATTTGAGTATTTTTATTATCAAGCTATTCTCTTTAATTTACTTGTATGTTTTGATCATATGATAAATACAAGATTAGGGAATTAATTGTGATGAATTGATTGAGTGTTGTTTGTGATAGCTAATTAGGCTTTTGCTTAATCTTGATTAGCTAAGCTATTTGACATGTCATTTAGCAATTGATATCTAAGGTTGATTAAATTGATTATATCATCATCCTAGATAAGCATCTAAGGTTACCTAGCCTTGTTTGTTATTTGAATATTCATACATATTCACATAGGTTGCATAATCTCTTCTTAGAGAATTAAGTCTTGAGGCTAAGGTTGCTTAGGCCTCAAGCAATTGGACTAGAGCCACTTTTAAAGGCCCGAGTGGTAGAAGTGGGGGGTTATTGACCGGAGTGTTAGACGAGGTCTACATAGGTTGTAAACTCCATTTCGATTAGTGGATTTCGAGGTCCGAGTGTGGCGCACTAAACAGCCCGTGGTTTTTCCTAGTGGTTGGGTTTCCACGTATACATCAAGTGTTATTTAAATTCCGCACTATATTACACTTGTATGTATTTTTGACTAGTAGGGGCATTTTCGTAAAATTGACTTGCATGCGAAAATTGGGTAATATTTGATAAAATCTATTCACCCCCCCCCCCCCCCCCCCCCACCCCCCCCCCCCCCCTCTAGCTTTATATAGAACACGCCTCTAATTTGTTTCATTCTCTTTTTCTTTCTCTTTTTTTTTTTTTTTTTTTTTTTTTTTTTTTTTTAACCAAGAACATACACATTACAAGAGCTTGAGTACGCAAGATCGGAAAGTTTAGGTATGGCTTGTGTTTGGGTTCAATGGTGTTTGGGAAAATGTTTGGCTTGGTGCTCGGCCACCATTATTAGACCCTTGAGCACAATTGGGTAGGAATTGAGTGAAAGTGTTTTGGTGTTTCCTATAAAAGTCATATCATCCTTTCAAGTAGGCAAACCATAAGAAATTGCAAACTAATGACATGATAACCACAATTGATGAATGTTCTATGGCTAGTGGTGCAAATGATGTGATGAGACTTCAATGATGCATAACAAAATGTGAACTGTGTTTAGGAATACAAAAAGAGAAACATAACCCTCATAGATTAGCTTTTAAGGCACGTGAACTTAGGGTAGTCTCCACTAATAGACCTACACACTCACACAAATGGCCACCTCTACTCAAATCAAGAAAGTATGGGACTAACTCATGACGTGCATGCAATCATAGATTGTCAATGAGCACATGACAAAGGTATCAAACCAAGCAAAATATGCTCATTCATGGCCTATATCGCACAAGCTTGGCAAAAATTTTGTTCCAAAAAATTTTATTTTTACAAAAGAAATAAAGTCAAGTAAAGTAAAGTTGAGTCATTCACATCCACACCCCCAAACCTAAATCCAACATTGTCCCCAATGTTGACAATGAGGACCCGGCAAGGAAGGTGCCCAAAATATTCTATGAACAAAAAGTCATGCATAAAATCATGTGCAAAATATCCAATGAAGCACAATAAAATTCCCAAGAGTAGATAAGAAACATGCATAAGCAACTAAAACTAAGTCAGAAAAGTTAAACTAAAATCCGACTAAACATAATGTAAAGTGCCCAAATTGCTAAAACTGAAATAAATGATGTAAACTGGATGAACAAATCTCAATGTGCGGGTGCATCTCTGTCATGATCTGAAGGTGTCTACCCATCCTCCTGCTGGTGCTGCTCCTGGGGCTCTGAGCTGGGGCCTGCTCCACCACTACGCTCTGAAGCTGTGACTGTGCTCTCCCTCAGGACCTTAATCAGCTCATCTATCTGTTTCTGTTGATCTTTCTGCTGCTGAATTATGGTTGAAGCCCATGAGGGCGTCTGCTGTGAATACTCTGTCGCCCATGCCTCAAACCATGCCGGTCTCTGCTCTGAAGGTGCATCTGTGGCGGCTGGAACTGCTCCAGGATCCTCCTCATCATCACTGCCCTCATCTCCTCCTTGCTGCTGGTGCAACACCCTCTATCTCTTCCTTGACCCCAACGGCTGGAGGCACTCCACATTCTGGGGAGCTGATAGGTCCCTGAAAGTTCAGGCATTGCAAGGGTCGCCCATGGTGTAATCCTCATCTCCATCCCGCACTGGAACTCCTGCCTCAATGCATAAATCAGAAATTAAGCAAGGAAAAGGAATAACCGACTTTTCTGTCTTTCCAGCTCTAGCGATTGCTAACTGGATCAGCCTCCCTACATCCACTTGCAGCTGAAATTTGATGCAGTACAATAACTGAGCAATCTCTAGCACGGTCTTCGTCCGCTGCTGTGTAGGCTTCAGAGAATGAGACAGGAATACCGCCCAAAATGCTAGAACTCTCTCCAATTCGGACTGGCGAAGGTCATGGTCTGCATCCCATAATTCTCTGTTATTCATTTCTCTCCTGAGGGCCTCAGCTAGTGCAGGATGGTACAGCTTGAAGATGTTGTTCCTCGGGATTCCGTCTGGTAGATCTGGTTGTGCAGTGGTCTCATAATACCGATTGATCTCTTGGGGACGAATGAATACGTCCACGCCCTTAACCTTCACAGATTTCCCTTCTAGGTATTCGTTATGGATCATGGACGCATAAAATTGCCGAACAATGCTCGTGTTAGCCCTGATGCAGGGTTTGGTGACAAAACGGTACCACCCCATTCCATCAACCTGCCGCCTAATGTCCAATGCACTCACGTCATCCAAATCAATGCCCCTGTTAGGATGGATGGTTCTGGAATTAAGGTTGTCCAGACGAATGGCATAGAGTGCGTTGCGAAGGCTATGCTCATCAATCCTTCGGTTACGGGAGCCAGAAGCCTTGCCCTTTTTCGGTGCCATTCGGGAAGCGAAAATTCTGCACATCACAAACAAAAACCAAAGCACATAGTACCCAGCAACAACATGCCACATTTTTTATGATAACATCAACATAGGCACAATACAATATCAACATGACAACTAATCAATTATTTGTCATCAAAAATAAAATTTATGCCCACATTTAGTTACAACAATAATCTTTAACAAAGCAAGCATGTTAAACCCACAAGAATATGGCAATATAAGGTATTTCCAACACACCAAGCCACAATGTCATCTCTATCAATTGATTTACATTCACAAAATAGAGAATATCCATCCACATTCGCACTACAACAAAAATTGACAATTTAGGGCACATGCAAACATCAATCAACATCCTAGGAGCATTTTATTTCTAACACAAACAAAACCCAAGCATGCATTATCATCAATTCGGCCTCTAACCACAAAATCCCCAAATTTTTCGAACTAAACCTAACCCTAGCACTATCATGCGAAATTTCAGTCAATAGAGAGGTAGGAGAAGTTAAATTCATGCAAAAACAAGTTAGAGGGGAGAATAACATACCTTGAAGCCTTGAGAGGGAAGAGAAGGAGAAGAATGCACCTTGGAAAAGTTTTTGGAGAGTTTTGAGTGAGAAAATTGTGTGGGGCTCGTGAAAGAGACAACCCTCTTAGGACCTGATATCGCGAATTCTGCGGTCATATTCGGCGGCCAGACCGCCGAATGTGACCGTAGAATTCCAATTTTGGCCCAAAACGCTGCCGTTTCGATAAGTGCTCCCATTCGGCGGCCGATGCATTCTGCGGCCAGGCCGCCGATTCAAAACCGCCGTTTTGTGATTTGGAGACCTGATTCAATCGGCGGTCGATTTATGGCCGCCGTTCTGACCACCGTTTTGTTGGCAGAACTTCTGTTTTTCATCGGCGGTTTAATTCGGCGGCCAGGCCGCCGAATTTGACCGCCGATTTCTGAAAATTTGGCAATCTTATTCTACATCCTTGCATATCAACTGCACACTTACACAAAAACTCATCAAGCCAAACGAAACCCCCAAACCTGTCTTGGACAAGGTTTCCAACTCATTGGTTAAATAAGTTTTCATGAACCAATATCCAATACAAATTAGGGGATAATTTCACAAAATCCTTAAACTTAACAATTAACAAAACAAAATGTACAAAATGAAATCTATCTAAGTGGGATTCGTTTTTTTTGCTAAACTCATCTAGAGGTTTTGTTCAATGGATCACCCTCATCTTTTCGAACCCAAATTTGTTTCACTACCCTCACCTTCCTCCAAGTCAAGTTATTATGCCTTGTGTAACTCTTGAAGTATTCATCACATTGGGACCTTTTGTGTCCACTTCTAGAGCAAAAATAGCAAGTTGGTGAAGGGATAGAAAATTTACCTCTAAGGTGAGTGTTTCTTGATACAAGGGATTGCCTATTGCTTCCTTCCCGGCTCTCCCTCTTCCTTGTTGGCACATACCTTGAAGGCATTTTCAATTGTGGTTGATTCTTCCCTTTGGGTACATTTTTCTTTGTTGATGTTGCAAGAGGGTTCCCACACCCATGGGTGTTGTTGAGCAAGGTTGGTTTGTTGGTTAAGGCTTTGATTGCTTGTTCGGATTTGTCAAGCTTCACAAGGTAATCACATTTTTTTACCCTCATAATTTTTAGAGCATTGTCTTTGCCTTCCAACTCATTCTTCATGACCCGCATTTTTCTCTCAAAATCTTCCCTCATTGCTTCCTTTTCTTTCACAGTTTCAATCACCTTTTTCTGAAGCAAAATCTTCTCTTCTTTAAGCAAATCCCTCTCCAACATCAACTCCATCTTTTGACTCCTCAATTCATCAACTTCCTTGGGGGCTTCTTTAACATGGACCTCCTCTTCTTCATCCAAGATTGCAAGGAGCTCGTCCAAATAATCGTTTGGGGAATTCGGAAGCTTCCCCGATTCAATCACATCTACAGTAAAACAATCAACCACACCAAGAAGTTCTGAAGAGTTGAAAATGTTGATGTTGATGACTTCCCCAAGCACCTTCATGGACAACCTTCCATTTTTCACATCGATGACTGCTTCGGTAGTAGCCATAAAAGGTCTTCCAAGCAAAATTGGCAGCTCATTGTCTCTCTTATTCTCACCATCCATTTCTAACACAACAAAATCTGCTGAGACACTCAATTTACCAACCTTAATTAGCACATCTTCCACAATTCCCTTTGGATGCCTAACCGATTGGTCCGCCAAGACTAATGACACTGAACTTGGTTTGAGGTTTTGGAGCTCAAGGTGTTTATACACTGCATAAGGCATAACATTAATACCGGCTCCAAGATCAAACATTGCCTTTTGGTCATCCCTTCCACCTATTGACACATTGATAACAAAGTTTCCAGGGTCTTTGAGTTTAGGAGGTAGGGTCATGTGAGAGGTATTTGGAGTGGAAAGTACAGTGATGGACTTAGCTTGTTCAGGTTGGCTAGGGAATTTCCCCGTTTCTTGTTTATTCAAAGCCTCGGCAATTTGACCAAGTTGGGTTTCCAAGTTCTTCATTGATGCGCCTATATTGGTAACTACCGCTTCGAGAGAACTCAACCGTTGCCCATCCGGTAGAATGGGCTATACTTGTTGTTGCCTTGCTTGGTTGTTGTAGAAATTTCCCGGTTGATTCCATTGATTGGCTTGGCCACTCCCCGATCCTTGACCTTGGTAGAACCCCCGGTTGTTCTTGTACCCTTGATTCACCTCTTGGCTAAGCAAATCCGAGTTCAAATTGTTGTTTGAATAAGAAAGGTTCGTATGGTGCCATTTTGGATTGTAGGTTTGAGAGAACACACCACCTCTATCTCTTTGTTGATATCCCATTGCTTGGACTTCCTCTTGGAATCCATCACAACCTTCTCCATCTCTTCCTTGAATATGGCTTGCACTCCCTTGATTGGTCATGAATGATTGCATAGACAACATCGTGGCTTGCATAGATTGCATTTGCTTGGCCAACTTCGAAACTTCAATTGCCGTCTCGGTCCCTCCTCCTATATCATGCCTACCATTTGCTCTTGTGCTAAAATTACATTGTTGGGACATAAGAGCAAGCCTCTCACACACATCCATCACAAAAGCCGCCGTCTTGTCCGCGGTTGAGCCTCCACAAGCATTAGTAATCAAAAGTTGTGTATGAGGAGAGAGTCCTTCTTGGAATGAGGATACCTTGTATTCATCGGGGAGCATGTGGGGAGGAAGTTGTGCCAGTAAGGATTGGAACCTCTCCCATGTCTCATGAAATGAATCACCAATCTCTTCTTGAAACCCCATAATTCGCATCCGCAAATCCCTCTTCTTGTTTGATGGAAAGAATCGGTTGAAGAATGCTTCACACACCGCCTCCCATGATACAAGAGATCCGGGCTTTTGGGTATTGAGCCATTTTTTTGCATTGTCCTTCAAACAAGTTGAGAAGCACCTCATTAGTAGTTGTTCCTTTGAGAGTGTACCCATCCTTGATGTAAAGGGGAAGGTCTCGACTACCCCACTAAGATCCTTCATGAATTGTAAGCAGTCTTCATTTGGTTTGCCAAGGAAGGATGGTAATTGGCTAATGTGCATAGTCTTGAGCTCATATGACTTCGTGAGCTCATCAAGAACAATGGCCGATGGTTCATTTCCGATGATAGGTCTTGAATATTGTCCCATGGTGAGTTGTCTTGGAGGGTTTTCCATTTGTGGGTATTGTACATTTTGTGGGATATTCATTGGTGGGGGTGGATCATTGGGTGGGTTTTGGTTTTCTCTCCCGTCTTCCATATTTACCCGTGCCCTTTCAGCAGCTCTTGCTAGTCTTCCAACTTGATTAATACGATCGTTGAAGGGAAACAGAATACCTCCCCTAGAACGACGTCCGTGCATACACTGGCAAACCTGAAACACCAAAAACAAAAACTACCAAGAAGTAAAAAGATAAAAATAACACAATTAAACTACTAAACTATGTCCTAAACTAGAATAGCTAAATATAACGCTACCGATCCCCGGCAGCGGTGCCAAATTTTGATCGGACTTTTGCAAGTACCAAAATTCCACACTCGGGATACACAAATCGAATGAGATGTATAATGGCAAGTGGGATCGTTCCTCAGGGAAAGGGAGGATATTTGGCTATAACTAATTTATGTACACTAATCTAAACTACGTGCGGAAAAGTAAAATTCATTTTGGTTTTGGAATTTGTCTTAACAATTAAACTAAATAAAATTAATTTATCTAAAAACAAGTAATGTAAAGGAAAGGTGTGATATATGATGATGGATATTGGGGAATTAGTTACACATAGTTGAAATATAAATAAAGAGAGCAAAGTTGTAGAGAAAACCCATGATGGCCTTCACAAGTCTTCTTGTTCCTTGATGTGCTTGAGATTCCCTTGACCTTGGTGAATCTCCTCTTCTCTCTTCAATAAATTTCCAAGATGAGATGGAAGAATGGTGGAGGATGAATTAATGGTGAGATGTTGGGTAATGGAAGGTTAAAGAGAGGTTAGAGAGGTTAGGGTTTCATGAAAGTGGTAGAGGAGAGTGAGAGAAGGAGAAAAGGGGATATTTATATGTGGCCTCATGAGTTAGTGGTGAAATCCCGGTGCTGCTGACGTGGCGCGTGTGATCGGCGACCAGGCAGCCGAATTTAAACCGCCGAATTGAAAATGGACCTACTGGAATTGATCGGCGGTTAAACTGTGGCCGCCGAATGCACCTGACACTTCTGGAATGAAACGGCGGTTTCAAACAGTGGCCAGACCGCCGAATTGAACCGCCGATTTCCTCTTTTCTTGCCAAATGACCGTTTTGCCCTCAAATGCTCTCCTTTCACCGCTTTTAGCCCAAAATGACCGGATTTCTTCGTTCTTCAACCCAGAATACAAAAAGTACCTGTACAATCAACATCGAGCCATAAATTTCATGAATTTACTCTAAAGTCAATCAAAAGTATCGGAAATAGGGGGCGAAATTCTATATATGTAATGGCTCGATCAGGGCATGATAGGTAGCTTGCTTTATTTGACCGCAAGTAGGCCTAATATATCTTTTAGTGTGGGTGTGTGTGCTAGGTACCAAGCGGATCCCAAGGAGTCCCATCTCTCTTCCGTAAAGAGGATCATTCGCTATGTGAATGGGACTTCCAACTATGGGATTTGGTACTCGTTTGACACTAATGCTAGTCTTGTAGGCTTTAGTGATGCGGATTGGGCTGGGGAACTAAAGCAAAGAGAGCTATTTTGCATTCTTGTCACTTGCAAAAAATTTGAAATATCTTATGCTTCTTCTTTTAATTGCTTGAGTAAGCTTGGTTGCACATATGTATATATGTTTTCTTTTCAATAAGTGTGAACCATGCTTGTTTACAATTCATGTCATATTTATATTCAAACATTCATTTTTGGACTAGAAGATTTACGTAGGAAATATGATTTGAATGACCTATAATTATCTCCATGACATAATGATTCTTTTATAACATACTAATGTCAAATGAAAAAGCATGAAATTCATATAACATGCTCACATGAAAAGCATGAATTGATGATTGCATATTCTTAAAATGCAAAACTTGTGTGATGACTTATGAGACTCAAAATGAATAAAAGATCTTGTATCCGTTCAAAGGACCTAAAAAATCCAAATGTCTCACTTTCTTTATTGGTTGAACATGGCTAATATCATACGGATATCTTATCCGGGAAAATCAAATAGGGTGCAAAGTTGATCATGCCATGTTTTGCTTATAAAGTTGGATATAGTTGCTCTTAAATTAAAATCAATGAAATCTCTATATCCTTGCTTTTCTCATGACAATGGTGAAATTGGTTTGAATTCTTATTAGAAACCTTTGCCATTTACTTTGCCAAATACCATTGTATTTTGGACTTGAATGCTACATGTCTTGTATGCAAAGCATGTTTGATTCACACATTTCCTTCAAATAAATCACCTTGTTTCTCTTCAATTAATTGAGATGCATAAAGTGACTTATATTATTATGCAAATATCTTGCATGCTACTATCTCTCTTTGCTTAGAGTGACCCGGTTGGGGACTACTCTTTTGCCTATATCATGACAAAAAGGGGGAGTACGACGTAAGGGGAGTTGCAAATTGTAGCAGTAATTGTGCATGATTGGGGAGAACATACATTGAAGGCGAGTAACCCGTTGAGGGGGAGCATTGCATACACATACATTGCATAATGTTGTGCCTAAACTTTTAAAAAGAAAATGTTTGTTTTTGTTCTCACTTGATTAATCTCACATTTCACTTGTATTGGAAAATATAGAAATCTTATTTTTGGGTTTGATTATTCTACAAGAGGTTGAAGACTTGAAATTTTTTATTCTCTTATCTCTTTGTAATGTAGAAAGTCATTGTTGTCCCGTAGTTTCTATTGTTTGTGAGAAATCAATGTGAGTGGTGGTTTTGTCACGAAATAGCCAAAGGGGGAGATTGTAAGGTTCCCATTTGTTGATTGGCTCATTTCGTGGACAAACCACATGTTGGGGTTTTTTGTAAGGGTAGCTTAGGTGTTGGTGTTATTGTACAAAGCCCTCTGAAGACCTCATCTTAATAAGCACCAAAGGTAATATTCTAAGTGCTTACTTGTCTTGAAGAGTTAGTTGCACACACACATACATTCCATGCATTTCCATACTTTGTGTATTTGTGTGTCTTTTTATGTGTGCTTTCGTGATTATATAATATCTCTTCTTGCATTTGTTATTGATTGCATCTAGGAGTTCAAATGCTATGACATGATTAGAACTAGGTTGCATTATGTAAAAGTATGGGCGCTGTTCACCCGCCCTACAGGCTCCCTACGAACAGTGCCCATATGGAGCTTTGAGTAAATTTGCTCTTAGCCGCTGTACACCCACTCTACGTAGAGCGGGTGAACAGCGGTGCCACTGGTGATGTTTTTCACACCTGATGGTCTGCCCAAAAATAGCTCTACGAACAGCAGGTGAACAGCGGTGCCACTGGTGATGTTTTTCACACCTGATGGTCCGCCCAAAAACCGCTCTACGAACAACGGGTGAAGGGCGGCTCTCTAGACCCGAGAGCAACCGCCCCTAGGTCGCCTAGAATCCACCCTACTTAGGGCGATCATGAAGAACATGTTCTTCACAATCCCAGGCGAGCCGCTGTGCACCCGCCCTACGTACAACGAGTGAACAGCGGTCAAGGCATTTTTTGTGTCAACTTTTCAAAACGACCACACTTCAATTTGGCCCCCTATATATATGCCACTTTGACTTTAGGTCAATTAAGAGAGTTCATATTCAGATTTCATACTTAGGATATTTTTTAAAAACAAGAAAAATTCCAAGAACTCATTTTTGATTACTCAAACACCATTTCATGATCATCAATCATCATCTAGCATCATCTGTGATCATCTAGATGTCTTTTTGCATGGATTCTTCATCACACTTTGCTTGGTAAACTTTTCACCAATATCTTACATATTTTGTGTTTTTCTTCACAAGCAATCTCAATTTATTACTTTTATGTTATTTATATATATTTTGGATACAAGATTGAGATTAGTGTATTGAATGTTTAAGAAGTTGTATTGTGATAGCTAATTAGGTTTTTGCTTAATCTTGATTAGCTAAGCTATTTGACATGTCATTTAGCTTCTAATATCTTGGATTGTTCTAATTGCAAATTCATCATCTTAGATAAGCATATAGGGTTTCCCTTGCTCCATGTTGCATTTGGATATTCATATATTCACTTAGGGTGTAATCTCTTCATTGAGAACATAAGTCTTGTGTGTAGTATCCGGGATTAGGTTGCTTAGATCGCAAGCATTCGAACTAGGTTCACTCATACCGAGATTAGGTTGTAATTTTCATCACTTAGTGGATTCGAGGTTTGGGTGTGGCTCACTTATTAGCCCGTGGTTTTTCCCGTGAGGGTTTCCACGTAAAATATCAAGTGTTATTTAATTTCTGTATTTTATACTTGATTTATTGTTTTATCTAGTTAGGGGTAAATTTGTAACATTGACTTCACACGAAAAATTGGGTAATACGTTTAAAATCTATTCACCCCACCTCTAGATAGTTTTATACACACTGTGTAATATTTGTTTCACCACCAATTTAGTTGAAAACTTCCACAAAATTAAGGATTAGGGTTGGAGATGGCTTTGAACCACAAAAGTGTATTTCCCTCCCATTACTGTTCAACAACTGTACGTCACCAAATAACCAGATAAAATCGTCATAAACCTTACGGACTTCGACATTGAGGGAAACCCGGCCAACCAATCCCATATTGCAGAACCATCATTGCTTGTACAATATTGAATAAAATAAAAAGACTTCAATGTGTACACTTTTACACAAATGGGGTCCGTCGTGCACGGAAATCTTACATGGGACTGCGATGTTGAGAGACCGTGAAACCATCCAATGAGATTGCACCGTTTATCTGGGGAGCATAAAAAAAATTATATAATTTTAATTGCTGCAATGTCATTGGATTGTCTCATGTTCTCACCACATGGCAATCCCACGTAATATTTTCTCCGGTCCTAGATTTGACAATTAAATATGGGTTACAAAATCAGATTGTACTTGAAATGGATCGTTTTAAGATTTTTGTAAGGCAGTTCCAACAAGGAGAAAACCTTGCATGCACCGGGTGCAATGCACTCTAACCAATGGGTGCATGCCATGTGATAGGAAAGAGTATATCGTGCCACATGGCATGTATCCATTGGATGGGTGTAATGCACTGGTTGCATGCAATAATCTCCCTCCAATGAGGAACGATATCGTGCATTAACATTGAACCATTACTACTATTTGCATACCAATAATGACAAATACAGTACATGGCCGGTCAGAATCCAAATTATACTTATGATTCTTAATAGTGAAGAAACATTTAATCACCATGGGTGTAAGGATTCCCATATCTTGATTGGCTTATTTCGTAGACAAACCGCATTTGAGGTTTTTGTAAGGGAAGATTAGGCTCTCAAGACCTCAAGAGAAGAAGCACCAAAGGTAAATATCTATTTGCTTAATTTGCTTTGAAGAGATTAGTTGCACACACACACAACACATGCATAAATCTTATTCTTGTATGTTGTGTGTTTTATATGAGTGCGTGCATATGTAGGGAAAAATACGGTCAACGCAGCGGAAGCGAGACTAAAATCGAGTTTAGTATAGTTTAAATTTTTTCCATAATTTGAACCTTAACCCTCTAATTAATTAACATATAATACTAAAGATATCATACCTTTGTCGCGTGATCCGATTGACATTGCGTCGATGGTAATCCGCAAGATCTTCCAATCCAATCACGAACGTGAATCACCTAGGAGCATGGTCTCCCTTCTCTTTGAATTGTGTACCTGAGGATGGATTAACAAAAACTTTTTCTTTTTCGTTAGTCACAACAAATTCCAAGAGGCTACAAAGAATGTTCCGGTCACTTTTGCATTCACAATCGTTAGATCGAAACTCGCATGAACCTTATTCGAAATTGTGCACAAAACCTTTTGATATAAAAGTTACTAGTGCACTATCGAAATAAGAACAAACTTTTCTCTTTTTTCCTCTTGGCCGAATTCTCACACTAGTCTAAGAGTTGGATTCTATTTTTCTCAAGCAAAAGAAAAAACTCTCAAGCCTTACATTAGGGTTCTTAAAAATACAAATAATATATATATATATATATATATATATAGTGGCCGCTCGATATTATATATATATTTTGCGCCGCTTCCTATCTCAAAAACTGCACTTTACTTATATATATATCGCACCAAATACCACTTATATTATATATTTATATCAAAAGTGTTGCATCCTTATTAAAGTGCACTAGCAATGCACGCCTAAATACATATATATATCTATATTAATTTAACTTGCCATATATAATATATATCTCTATCAATCTTTAGAATTCAACCCTAATCCAACTCTTTAGTGTATTTATGACTATATAAAAGACTTCCTTATTTGACTAGATAAATAAATCCCTTATTTATCTACTTACCAAATAAAGTCTTTTATTTTATTTATACTACCACAATAGTATACTACTAAGAAACATATTCCTAGTCAGAAAAAGATTTTGATTTTTAATTAAATAATTAATTAATCAATTAATTAATTTCCATTTAATCAAAAAATAAAACAATATAATATCATATATATATCTCGGCCATGTGCCATATATATTAATATATCTATATATTGTTTTTCTATTTTATTAAATCCATTGGACCTTAATAAAAGGCCCACATGTGAACCAGACCCATTCTTACTAAAAGAAACAAGCCCACATGCCTTTCATTAATATATTAATATAATTGATCAGCCCATTAAATAAATAATGTGCAAATTATATTCTTAATATATTAAATACAATTCTAGATGGACCCATAAATTGGTCCGGTAGAATATATCAAGTGATCCATGCAAGTCCGTGTGGATTGGGATCTTGGCGGGCCTATCTAAATTTAAGCTCCAATAGACATAACCCAATCACAATCAACAAATGATTCACTTAGGTTCAATCTATTAATTTTAGTTCATTCCACTAAAGAACTAAAATTGTACTCTTAAATAAAGATGGAATAAGTAAATGATTCTCATTCATACCCTAGACAATCTTATAGGAGATGATGGTGTATCCTCGTGAAGAATATCAGTAATCGCCAAGAGCTCATAGACCGCCTATAGCTCTTCAAGTTACCATATTTCCTCATATGACCACATTTTGAACTTGGATATTTTGACTTGTCCAGAAGCCATGTTTCAATAGACACTATTGAAAACTTAACGTTAAGATTCAATATCCAATACCTCAAAACATCCATATGATGATATTCTACTCTCATTTAATAAATGGAGCCACGATGTCCATATCTATAAATGAAGTCCTCTATCGATTAACAAATGAATATCACCAAACTATCGAGGATAGACTATGCTATATAATCGTACTCATTGATAACTCAAATGATACCACTTGCAACCATAAGTCCATCATTTATCTCAGGATTAAGATAGACTCTCCGATTGTCCTGATAATGAAAAGACTATTATCTATTGACGGTTCTAGATAAAGTATTTCATTGTGATCCAGTTCAATGCACCCAGTGCACTAGATTCTTTTACTCGAAGACCCTCTGGTGATTTTAGACTCATCATAACTCATTTGATCCCACTCAAATGCTAGCAAAAGAATTCTACAACTTTAACAAGATAAATGTGCCCAACCTTTAACTTAAATTGTGAACATTATTCAAGACTAACTAAAGAATTGTGTCTACCTCATACATATCCAGATGTTCGAACAATTCTTCTTTTCTCATAGTCTTTTGACCTTATGATTATTTACTTTTGACAATTATAATAATTAAACTATAAATGCTATAAGATTTGTTAAACCAGAAATCACATTATTAATATGAATAGATTGTCAAAAACACTATTACTCTCTTGCTATTGAGCATAATCCTAACAGCATATTCTTGAACATCTCTTCTTGCATGTTTTATTTGATTGCATCTTGTACATTGAAATGCCATGATATTTATGCATTAGGATGCAAAGCCTTGCTTTTGCTTAGCATGAAGGCTGGAGACCACTGTCACTACCACTGTGGCTTCGGCAGCGGTTATGACAGTGGTGTGATGCTCTGTTTGCAACACTTCGACCACTGTGGATTTTTCACAGCGGTTGGACAGTGGTTTCATGAACAGTGTTCACCGCTGTCATAACCGCTGCGGTAGCCACAGCGGTTGGCACAGCGGTTTCTTACCTGATGCATTTTTAATGTACCGCTGTGGCTTTGGCAGTGGTAATGGCAGCGGTTTGCCCTATTTTTTTCAAAACACTGTTGCATCAATTGGGACACCTATATAAACATTGCTTCAACTTTATGTCGTCCCTAATGACTCAAATATCATATTTTTAATTGAGAGCATTTTCAAAGAGAGCTTTTTCATCAAGAACTCTTCTTTGATCATCCTTGATCACTCAAATCAAAATTTATATGCATCAATCTTCATCTAAGCATCATCCATGATATCTAGGATGTTCTAGTGCATAGGTATTCATTATCACACATGCTATGGTAAGTTGAACACTAATTTCATCTAATTTTAGTGTTTTTATTTATCTATCTATCTCTTTGATTTCTTGTATGTTTTAGATCATATGCTAAATACAAGTTAGAGATTATTTGTGATGAATATGATTGAGTGTTGTATTGTGATAACTAATTAGGTTTTTGCCTAATCTTGATTAGCTAAGCTTTTTGACATGTCATTTAGCTATTGATATTTAGGATTGATTTAATTGTTATATCATCATCTTAGATAAGTATCTAAGGTTCCCTAGCCTTGTTTGTTATTTGAATATTCATACATATTCACATAGGTTGCATTATCTCTTCATTGAGAATTAAGACTTGGGGCTAAGATTGCTTAGGCCTCAAGCAAATTGGGCTAGAGCCACTTTTAAAGGCCCGCGTGGAAGAAGTGGGGGGTTATTGCCCAGAATGTTAGACGAGGTCTACATAGGTTGTAAACTCCATTTCAATTAGTAGATTTCAAGGTTTGCGTGTGGCGCACTATATAGCCCGTGGTTTTTCCCAGTGGTTAGGTTTCCACGTATACATCAAGTGTTATTTAATTTCTGCACCATATTACACTTGTTTGTATTTTTGACTAGTAGGGGCATTTTCGTAAAATTGACTTGTATGCGAAAATTGGGTAAAAGTTGTTAAAATCTATTCACCCCCCCCCCCCCCTCTAGATTAATATATCATACACACCGTTAATTTGTTTCAATTGGTATCATAGCGGGTTCCTAGATATACTTAGGTGATCCTAGCTCATTTTTGGTGTATTTTGTATTTGTGTGATTTTTGCTTATTCATACATTTTGCATACATTTCACTTCATTCATTATATACAATGAGTGGATACGGTGGCAACCATAAGGGTGCTTCAAGCACACGACCTCCTCTCCTCACCGGTGTGAATTATGTTAGGATTATGCTCAATAGCAAGAGTGTAATAGTGTTTTTGACAATCTATTCATATTAATAATGTGATTTCTGGTTTAACAAATCTTATAGCATTTATAGTTTAATTATTATAATTGTCAAAAGTAAATAATCATAAGGTCAAAAGACTATGAGAAAAGAAGAATTGTTCGTACATCTGGATATGTATGAGGTAGACACAATTCTTTAGTTAGTCTTGAATAATGTTCACAACTTAAGTTAAAGGTTGGGCACCTTTATCTTGTTAAAGTTGTAGATTCTTTTACTGGCATTTGAGTGGGATCAAATGTGTTATGATGAGTCTAAAATCATCAAAGTGGCTTTGAGTAAAAGATCTAGTGCACTAGGTGCATTGAACTGGATCACAATGAAATACTTTATCTAGAACCGTCAATAGATAAAAGTCTTTTCACTATCAGGACAATCGGAGAGTCTATCTTAATCCTGAGATAAATGATGGACTTATGGTTGCAAGTGGTATCATTTGAGTTATCAATGAGTACGATTATATAGCATAGTCTATCCTCGATAGTTTGGTGATATTCATTTGTTAATCGATAGAGGACTTCATTTATAGATATGGACATCGTGGCTCCATTTATTAAATGTGAGTAGAATATCATCATATGGATGTTTTGAGGTATTGGATATTGAATCTTAACGTTAAGTTTCGATAGAGTCTATTGAAACATGGCTTCTGGACAAGTCAAAATATCCAAGTTCAAAATGTGGTCATATGAGTAAATATGGTAACTTGGAGAGCTATAGGCGGTCTATGAGCTCTTGGCGATTACTGATATTCTTCACGAGAATTCACTATCTCCTATAAGATTGTCTAGGGTATGAATGAGAATCATTTACTTATTCCATCTTTATTTAAGAGTGCAATTTTAGTTCTTTAGTGGAATGAACTAAAATTAATAGATTGAACCTAAGTGAATCATTTGTTGATTGTGATTAGGTTATGTGTATTGGAGTTTAAATTTATATAGGCCCGCCAAGATCCCCAATCCACACGGACTTGCATGGATCACTTGATATATTCTACTGGACTATTTATGGGTTCATCTAGAATTGTATTAAGGCATGTGGACTTGTTTCTTTTAGTAAGAATGAGCCTAGTTCACATGTGGGCCTTTTATTAAAGTCCAATGGATTTAATAAAATAGAAAAATAATATATAGATATATTAATATATATGGCACATGGCCGAGATATATATAATATTATATTGTTTTATTTTTATTAATTGATTAAATAGAAATTAATTAATTGATTGATTAATTATTTAATTAAAAATCAAAATCTTTTTCTGACTAGGAAATATGTTTCATAGTAGTATACTATTGTGGTAGTATAATAAACGTTAAAGACTTTATTTGGTAAGTAGATAAATAAAGAGAATTTATTTATCTAGTCAAATTAGGAAGTTTTTGATATAGTCACAAATACACTAAAGAGTTGGATTAGGGTTTGGAATTCTAAGGAAATCTACCCAGGGTTAGAATTTAAGTCAAAAGACACAAATCCTACATGGTAAAGGATTTCTACCTCAATATACAGATATATAAAATATATATGGCAATTAGCCGGAATATATATAGATATATATATTTATAAAGGATCCGGACATATATAATATATGGCAAGTGAATTCAATAAATATATATAATATATGGCAAGTGAATTCGGTCAAGATATATAATATGTGCAAGTGGGATTCTGCAACAATATAGGTATATGGGCTAAAGAAATTGGAAAAAAAAATTGGCGACCTAATATATGTATTTTGTGGCCAATATATATATATATTCTTTGTATAGAATTGAGCAAACCCTAAGGTCTTGGACTTGAGAGTTTTTTCTTTTGCGAGAGAAAAATAGAATCCAACTTCGAGACTAGTGTGATTATTTTCGGCCAAGAGAAAAGTGAGAAGAGATTATTCTTATTTCGATAGTGCACTGGTAACTTTTACACCAAAAGGTTTTGTGCACAATTTCGAATAAGGTTCACGCGAGTTTCGATCTAACGATTGTGAATTCAAAAGTGACCGGAACATTCTTTGTAATCTCTTAGAATTTATTGTGACTAACGATCAAAAGAAGAGATTTTGATTTCCATCCTTCAGGTATGCAATTCAAAGAAAGGGAGATCACGCTCCTAGGTGATTCACGTTCGTGATTGGATTGGAAGATCTTGCGGATTACCATCGACGCAAGTCAATCGGATCACGCGACAAGAAGTATGTTACTTTTTGATACGTATGTTTAATTAATTAAAGGGTTAAGGTTCAAATATGGAAAAAATTTAAACTGTACTAAAACCCCTTTTTAGTCTCGCTTCCGCTGCGTTGACCGTATTTTTCCCTACAATTGGTATCAGAGCCTTGGTTATACCCTTTAATTAATTAACGTATATATACGTGAATCTATTTCTTTTTATTGTGATTATGCATGTTTTAGAAAGAGATGGCACTCTAGGTATTCTTATGTATAATTACATGTGGAATGTATGGATTTATATATGTTGTTATAAATTGAATTATTGTTGCTTGATTTTGGTCCTAGAATTTCAATGTAATTTTTGTTTCGGAATTGTAACAAGAAGGGTGGCCGATTACCGTCACAAGTTCCTTCTTGGCAGTTGCTAGGTTCACTATTTTTTTTATTGTATTAAAAGTACTGCAGTTTTTATTGTATTTAAAAATACTGCAGATTTTTTTTGTTTCATTTAGTGCAGTTTTTATTGTGTAAAAAATTACTGCAGTGATTAAAAATAAAAAAATAAAAAAAATTTCTGCAGTAGTTTATTTTGTTAAATAAAGTTGTAATATATTCAAGCATCGAAGATTCGAAGTTTTGAAGAATTAGAAGCAACTGGAACATGTTTGGGATCATGCGCACCATAGCAACAAGCGTGCGCGCAAGTTAGAGTGCAGCTGCGCTTGTTGTGGCATGGACTGCGCACGGCAGCCCTATGGAAGCCATGGGCTGCGCACGGCAGCCCTTCATGGTGCTGTGGGGTGCGCAAGCCCATCGGAGGCAGCCAAGGGGTGCGCGAATGGATTGTGGCCGCTTGAAGACTTGTTCGCCAAGAAGGAAGATCTTGTAATTCCAACAATTGTAATTTACTTGCTTTTCTAGGATGGACCAAAATTGTGGCTATTTATATTATGCATAAATATTACAATATTTGTTATTGTATGATAACATGTCATATAGAATAGGAGTGCCACTCATATATCTCTTTTGGTATGAACATGCATTGAATGATTTAGGTATCTAAATTGGCATCTAGATAACTTGGTAAATCATTCTATGGGATTTAATCACATGCCTTAAATAATTGAGTGGGAGAAGGTGTTTTGCAACGCCTATGGCCTCCAAGGTTAGTTGAGCTTTATTATTTATTGGTAATCCCCCCAAGGGGCGTCCATGAATGGAATTTAGCAATATACTTCCTTACAAGGATAGACTAGACAATTGGCTCAAACGAGATCTACTCCCAAAGGAGGGATTTTTCGTGAGAGAAAATATTGAGGGTCGATATCTTGGTAACACACTCAATGTGATTTTATTGATATCCTCCCAACAGTTCTTGTCAATAAAATCACAAGGCTAAAATTGAAAACGCTGGTTGTTATGTTAACAATTAGGTGGGACCTAGTCCAACTAGTAAATGTTCGTACTCCCAAAGGAGGCGTAACATTTATGGGTGTTGGATCACCGTTGAATTTTTACGATTGAGTTATTTATTTAATTCAAGATATATATTTAAAAGTGCTTTATCATGATTATTTACTTATATATGTTTTGTTTTATTCAGAAATCATGACCCCATCACTTATGAACATCCTAAAAGATAAAACTTTAACTGGTAATAATTATGTCACATGGAAAAGGAAAATTGGGTTGTTGCTGCAAGCTGAAAAACATAAATTTATTCTATCTATTCCTAAGCCACTTGCTCATACTTGTGAATCTAATGGCACAAGTCAAGAGATTCATTTGGTTGGTAAAGTTGCTACTGTTAAGACCCGTAAGAAGGTCAAGAAACAACAGAAGAAAAAGCAACTTGGGCCTACCAATATAGTAACCAAGATCAAAGGGAAGTGCTCTCTTTGTGGTGAAAAGGGACATTGGAAAAGTAATTGCCCAAAGTCTCAAAACAAGAAGGAACAAGGTAATGTTAATTATCTTGAAACATGTTTTTTGGCAGATTCTATAGATTCTTGGATCATGGACTCTGGAGCCACTAATCATGTTTGTTATTCCTTGCAAGGGTTCAAGGAAAGGAAAAGACTGAATAAAAATGAAATCAACTTGCGTTTGGGTAATGGAACGTTAGTGTCTGCAAGTGCAGTGGGAGATATTAGAGTTAATATTGATTCTAGTAGGCATTTAGAATTGATAGACGTTTATTATGTACCTCAATTCAAGAGGAATTTAATTTCAGTTTTTTGTTTAAATAAATTTGGATATTCGATTACTTTTAATAAAGTTTTTATTATTAGTAAGAATGACAAAATTATTTGCAAAGGTACATTGGAAAACGGTCTGTTCTTTTTGCATAGAAATATCTCTCACTCGTTAGACACAGTATTAACGGAACCTAATCATAAAAGAGTAAAATTATCAATAGATGAAACCTACCTATGGCATTTACGCCTAGGTCATATTAACCTTAATAGGATTATTAGATTGGATAGTGACGAACCTTTAAGTGACTTAAAGGTTGATGATCTACCAACTTGTGAATCTTGTTTGGAAGGTAAAATGACCAAAAGGTCGTTCTCGGCCAAAGGCGTAAGAGCCACTGAATGTTTAGGACTAATACACACTGATGTATGTGATCCTATGAGCATTCAAGCTAGAGGTGGATATGAGTACTTCATCACCTTCACAGATGATTACTCGAGATTTGGCTATGTGTATCTCATGAGACATAAGTCGGATGCTTTTGACATGTTCAAAGCATTCAAAGCTGAAGTAAAAAATCAGCTTGAGAAACACATAAAAATCTTGAGATCTGATCGTGGTGGAGAATATCTATCTAGTGAGTTTCAGCAATATCTTATTGATAATGGGATAGTTTCTCAGTTTTCTGCACCAGGTACACCTCAACAGAATGGGGTAGCAGAAAGGAGAAATATAACTCTTTTGGATATGGTTAGGTCTATGTTAAGTTATTCAACGCTCCCTTTCCTTTTGGGGATATGCTCTACAAACTGCAATATACATTCTAAACGTTGTATTATCTAAGTCGGTTCCTAAAAACACCGCATGAGTTGTGGACTGGGCGAAAGCCTAGTTTACAACACTTAAGGATATTTGGTTGTCCTGCACATGTGTTAAAAGGAACGACAGAAAAGATGGAGTCCCGTTCGGAAACATGTATATTTGTGGGGTATCCAAAAGGAACTAAAGGATATTATTTCTATAGTCCTTCAAATCTAAAAGTATTTGTTTCAACAAATGCTAAATTTTTGGAAAAGGACTATATGAATGATTTTGTGCCCAAAAGTAGAATTGTCCTGAAGGAGATGTCAGGAGATACAATTCCACAAGAGGTTTTACAACCTAGCCCAATTGTAAGTTCCACTCCAACATAAAATCAACAACCTACCATTCCTCGTCGTAGTGGGAGGGTTAGTACACAACCCGAGAGATACATCGGTCTGGGAGAATCGGTGGAGAATCTCTTGGACGACGATGATCCCTACACGTATAAGGAAGCAATGAAGGATGTTGATTATCGCCATTGGCAAAAGGCAATGCAATCTGAGATTGAATCTATGTTCGATAACAAAGTCTGGTCCCTTGTAGACTTGCCTAAAGGGATAAAACCCATTGGGTGCAAGTGGGTATACAATAGGAAAAAAGGTATGGATGGAAAGGTGGAAACCTTTAAAGCTAGATTGGTAGTTAAAGGTTACACACAGAAAGAAGGTATCGATTACGAGGAAACCTTCTCTCCTGTGGCCATGCTTAAATCCATTAGGATGATCTTATCCATTGCATCATCTTTAGATCTAGAGATTTGGCAAATGGACGTCAAGACAGCTTTCCTTAATGGAAGTCTTGACGAAAGCATCTACATGATGCAACCAGAAGGATTCATTGAAAATGGCCAAATGAAAAAGGTATGCAAGTTGCAGAAATCCATATATGGATTGTAAGTGCCTGACTTTTGATTGGCTTATTTCATGACACACCACATTGGGATTGGTATGTAACGGGTAGCTTAGGATATTGTGTTTGACAAGCGTCCGGACTTCCCAAGGTGACTTCAAGAGCTTCTAAAGGCATATCACTTGACCTTGATTCTTGAAGAGATTAGGTGCACACACACACACTTGCATGCATCTTTATATTTTGTGTATTAGTTACCATGCATGTGTGTTTCATTGATTAGTGCATCTATGTCTTTTAGCACACACACTCTTTCATTGCATTTATATGATTGCATTTGTGTGTATCGTAATTGTGTGCCTATTGGGTTTTTCATCACACTTATGCATTTTCATATTGCATATCTTTTATGTGTCACATGCTTGGTGATTATTCATGATGTTATCCTTTCCCATGCATGTTTATTTGATTGCATCTTATTCATTGCAATGCCATGTCATTCTAAGCTTTAGGGTGCAAAGCCAAAGGGGCTTTTTGCGCCCTTATTCGGCGGTCAGTGACCGCAGAATAAGGCCGCCGTTTTTGGACCAGTGATTCTGGTCCCTTTTCGGCGCCCTTGGTTCGGCGTTAAGGGACTGCAAAACAAGGTGCAGAAAGGGACCAGAAACTCTATTTTTCAAGTCTCATTTCGGCACCCTTGTTCGGCGGCCAAGGGCGCAGAACTAAGGCGCATAATCCAAAGTCTCGCGCGACTGTTGGTATTCGGCGCCCTCATTCTGCGGACACCGGCCGCAGAATAAAGGGCGTAGATTTGCCTTTTTCTGATCCTTTTCCAAAACGATGTCATTTCATTTTTGGACTATATATATACATTCTCTTCTTCCTTGCTCATGTTAAGGAGCCAAAAATCAGATCCAAGAGAGAGAAAGTAAACCCTAGAGAGAGAAAGCTTCAAGCTTGCTCCTTTAACTCTCCAAACCCAAACCCATGTGCATCTAACATGTTTCATGCATCATCCTTCCATGGGTCTTCATCATCCTTGACTTGGTAAGTAGAACAAACACCACATCTTCATTTATTGTTCTATCTTAGTCAAGACATGTCTTTAATTGCTTAGTTTAGCAAATCTTCACTCTTATTGCATATTTAGTGAAGTTATGACATGATTGGGTTTGTATTTTGGTAGCTTAATTGATTAGGTCATTCTTGCCTAAAAAGCTATGTCATAAACATTCTTGTATGATTTATGGATGACTAGGTTGATAGATTGTCTTTTAATCAACTAGTTAAACTTTTGAATGTTTATGTGTTGTTTGATAGCTAGGATTGTTTTGTGATTGATAACATCTAGCTAAGTCTATATGATTTTCATTTAGACATTGATGAGTAGGACTTATTGATTGCATTTATTAATTGCATTTATTGTCCTTGCCATGTTTGTTGACAACTCTTGTTGATTGGCATTTTGTTTGATTAATTGCACTTGTTAATTGCATTTAGTATCATTGCCATGATTTTGACAACTTAAGTTGATTGGCATTTTGTTTGATTAATTGCACTTGTCAATTGCATTTAGTATCATTGCCATGATTTTGACAACTTAAGTTGATTGGCATTTTGTTTGTTTAATTGCATTAGTTGATTGCATGCTATTAGGCCTTGCCTTTATTAATTGACAACTTATGTTGATTGGCCTTGATTGATTGACAACTTATTGATTGCATTTGATTATTGCATATCTATTGTCATTGCCATGCTTTTTGACAACTTAGGCTGAGTTGGCTTTATTTGTTGACAATTAGGTTGCTAGTGTCTCTCAGCACCTAATTGAGTCTTCATGCACATTCATGTAGACTTTGTTGATAACTAGGATGTTCACTTGCATTATAACATCTAGTTAAGCATATAGTGTTTAGTCTAGCACTCATTGCATTTGTGCATCATTGTGATACACTTAGACTTTTTTATTCTCTTCTTGAGTCAAAGTCTTGTGACTTCTTGGTGAAGTTTCACAAGCAAGGAAAGTCTTGTGGCTACCCGTGTGTAGTGCTCAAGCAATTGGTCAAGTGCCACTGTAAAAGGCCCGTTGGGTAGATTAGGGGTTGCTCACGCCAAGAGTAGTGTATCAAGGGATATCACTAGGGATTGAACCAAGAGTGGCGAGTGGTAGTGTCCATAGCCTAAGGTTATCTAGGGTGAGAGTCCGAGAATCACTTGAGGGTGTAGATTCCTTTTCATATAGTGGATTTCGTTGACCGTGTGTGGCGCACATATCAGCCCGTGGTTTTTCCCCGTGTGGGTTTCCACGTAAAAATCAAGTGTTCTTTAATTTCCGCATTTTATACTTGATTTTATTATGTAAGGATTCCCATTATTGATTGGCTTATTTCGTGGTCAAACCACATGTTGGGGTTTGGTTGTAAGGGTAGTCTAGGTGTTTGTTGAAGATCAAGACCCTTTCCAAGACCTCAAGAGGACAAGCACCAAAGGTATATATCTAGTGCTTACATTGGCTTGAAGAGATATAGTTGCACACACACACACAACATGCATAACTCTTATTCTTGTATGGTGTGTTTATATTTTGTGTGCATTGTGCTTTATTGATTTATTCAATATCTCTTCTTGCATGTTGAATTGATTGCATCTTGTTATATGATAATGCCATGACATGTTAGGCATTAGGATGCATTCAATACCCACACTTGCACTTCATGTATGTTAGCTTTTAGTGTGGTGTAATTCGTTTCCCTAAGGATGTTCGGAAACGTCCGCGCGTGCACGGTAATGTGCTTTGTTTTGCGCGATGATCGCCGGTGGAGATGCCTTTGGCCTCTCCTTGGTTTCACCATTTTTGGTGAATCGGCGGTTACGTTCGGCGGCCTGGCCGCCGTTCGAAACCGCCGAATGAGACCTGATTGAAATATATCTCTCGGGTCCAAAACGGCGGTTGGGATCGGCGGTTTCCAAACCGCCGAATGAAGTCGCCGAAGTTCCCCTGTTCCACACGGGAGCCATTCGGCGGTTCAGTTCGGCGGCCTGGCCGCCGAATGAAACCGCCGATCGGTGCGTTTCAAGGGCAAAATTGTATTTTCACCTGCCCTGTTTTTGGTCTCTATAAATACATCCTTATCTCTGGTTCAGAATACAAGTCTTTGATCATAAGAACCCTAGAGAGATATTTAGAGAGACTTGAGAGAGAAAGCTAAAAGATCATATCTTTATCTCTCTAAACCCATCCCCACATGCATAAATCTTCATCTAAGCATCATCTAGGATCATCTAGCATATGCTAATGCATGGGACTTCTTCAACACACATGGTATGATTTGTTGAACACTTTTATCTTACATAATTAGTGTTTCTACTTATAAATTTTATCTCATATTTTACTTATATGTGTTTAGATTAATTTCTACATATAAGATTGAGATTATGTGTTGATTGGGTTTTTATTTGTTAGCTAGGTTTTAATGTTCATATGCCATCTAGCTAATTGATCTCATTTATTGATTGAGATTAGTTTTCATAGCTTATTTGATTAGGTCATTATTGCCTAAAAGCTATGCCATGAACATTCTTGTGTGATGTATTGATAACTAGGTTGATAGATTGTTTTTTAATCAACTAGTTAATCCTTTGAATGTTTGTGGGTTTTATATGATAGCTTTGTATCTAGGATTGGTTATCCTTTACTTAGCTAAAGTTATATGCCATGTCATATAGCTATATGTGATATCTAGGATTGATTATATTGTCATCTTATAATCCTAGGTAAGCATTTAGAGTACCCTAGCTCTTATTGCATTAATTGAATATTCATACATATTCACATAGGGTTGTGCATCTCTTTTGAGAGATCAAAGTCTTGGGGCTAAGTGTGCTTAGGCCTCAAGCAAATTGGACTAGAGCCGCTATAAAAGGCCCGCGTGGTAGATTAGAGGGTGCTCACGCCAAGAGTAGTGTATCAGGGGATATCACTAGGGATTGAACCAAGAGTGGCGATTGGTAGTGTCCATAGCCTGAGGTTATCTAGGGTGAGAGTCCGAGAATCACTTGAGGGTGTAACCGTCTTTTCATATAGTGGATTTCGAGGTCCGAGTGTGGCGCACTTAACAGCCCGTGGTTTTTCCCAGTGGTTGGGTTTTCCACGTATACATCAAGTGTCATTTACTATTTCCGCATCTTATTACACTTGTATGTTTTGTTGACTTGCTAGGGGTATTTTCGTAAAATTGACATGCATGCGAAAATTGGGTAATAATTAGATAAAATCTATTCACCCCCCCTCTAGCTTTATATTGATAAACACACCTCGAGTATTTTGAGAACTTTCATATTATATGTGTGTTTTGGGTTAATTGTGATTAATTTTAACTAATCGAAAAGTTGGTAATAATCGATTAACAACCCATTCACCCCCCCCTCTAGGTTGTTTAGACACGCACGCGAGCTTATATTTGTATTTTCAATTGGTATCAGAGCGGGTTCCTAGACATACTTAGGTGATCCTTGCTCTTGCTTGTGTGTCTTGCTTTTGTGCATTTTGTTTGCTACATTCATTTGCATTCATTTGCATACATCCACCCAAACACTATGAGTGGATTTGTGAGGCTAGAGGGTGCGTTACTCTCCGAACCACCATTACTCACCATTGATAACTATTCCTCATGGAAAGTTAAAATGGAATTCTTTCTAAAGGACATTGATGAGCATGTGTGGATGTTTGTGGAAGAAGGATACTCACCTCCCACAGAGAGACTTGAAAATGGGACTTGTGTGCCTAAGCCTAAGTCCAAGTGGTCCAATGACGAACTCGAGGGTGAAGAATGGAACTCAAAGGGCATCCATGCCTTATCTTGTACCATGGATGAGAGTCAAGCCAAACTCATCCAAACCACTCGAGATGTTCGAGAAGCGTAGGAGATTCTAAGAGTGACCCACGAAGGTACCGTGAAGGAGAAAAAGATGATCTCTACGGTGGTAGAGGAGAAGAAGATTAATCCTCCTAAGAAGAAGGAAAATGTTGCTTTGAAGACTTCGAAGCATGACAAGAAGGAGGATGGCTTGAATGATGAAGACATGGCGTTAGTTGTTAAAAGATTCAAGAAGTTTTTAAGTCTTCAAAAGAAGGGTTATGGCTCAAAGGGTGATGACTTCAAGAAGAAGAAGACCAAGGTCAAGAATGATGAGCCAAACCAAGAGGTGTCTTCAAGAGAGGGGACGAATTGCCTTGGATGTGGAGAATTCAGGCACATCTTCCCGGAATGTGAAAGCTTGAAGGATATAAGGAAAGAAAAGGTGATGGCCACCTCATGGAGTGAAGATGAGAGTAAAGAAGATCCTTCGAGTGATGAAGCACTTGCTATCAACTACATGGCATTTGGAGCCACTCATGTAGAAGTTGAAGAAGATAGTCAAGTTGCCTTGATTTGTGACCTTGAAGAAGGAGTAAATAAAATGGTAGCTAGGAGTGTGATTGATGTAGCTACGCAAAGGGAAGTTGCTTGTATAACATCAAGTGACAAGTTTGATGACCTTGATGAGAGAAGTGTCTCCGATGAAGAAATGACTCTCATGGTGGAGAATCTTGAAAGAATCACAAAATCTCACAAGAAGAATATGACCTCAAAAGTGAAGGAGGAGAATAGTATGAACTCCAAAGAAAAGGAGGTAAAGATGAAGGCATCTCTCAAGAATGGAGAAGCTACTCAAGACAAGTCCTCAAGAAATATCACTAAATGCTTTGAATGTGGAGGATTTGGTCACATAGCTCCCATGTGCATTAATTTGAAGAACAAGAAGAGAGGAAAAGGCATGATAGCTTGGAAGGGTGTAAAATGCTTCGAATGTGGTGGACTTGATCACATAGCCTTCATGTGTGGTAACTTGAAGTGTGAAAAGAGAGGAGAAGCTAGCCTTAATGATACGACTCTCACAAGCATTAGTGGGAGAAGCCTTGAAAGTGATAAGTGTTGCACATACTCATGTGAAGATGATAGCTCCGACTTGGAGAATCTTGACAACAATGAAAAAATGAGTTATGAGGATCTAATGACACTCTTTCGTGACTCCTTGAAGATGAAAAAGAAGGAGATTTTTGTGTTGAAAGAAGATAACCTTCAACTAAGAGAAAAGGTAATTATCTTAGAAAAGGAAGTTAATCTTGTCAAAGTAAATGAGGGCAAGTTGAAGAAAGAGCTTGAAGAAGCAAGGATGTCACTTGCTAAATTTACTTCGGGTACGGAAAAGCTCAACATTATGCTAGGTTGTGGAAAGATGCCTAGTGACAAGAGAGGACTAGGGTTTGTTGATGAGGAAGTCACACCGTCATCCAACAAGACAACCTTTGTGAAGGAAATTGTTCCTAAGTTGGCTCCTCAATCTTCTTATCACAAGAAGATGCTTGAAAAGGGTGAATCTTCTAAGAGTGCTTATATGAAGACTTTCAAGGACAAAGAGACAAGGCATCTAGAAGATTTGAAGAAGGCTAAGATCAAGCAACCTCAAGCTCAAGGAAAATTTTTAGTTTCACCCCCTCAACACCCTAGGAGGAAGATTGATCTTGGAGAGTCATCCAAGAATGGCCAAGTGAAGATTCCAACAAAGGGTAAAGCTCAATCACAACATTCAAGAGCTCAACACCCAAGCTTTGCACAACTAAGGAAGCACATTCAACCAGTTCAACCACCTCAACAAGCTAGACCACAAAGGTGCCACCAATCGGCTCAAGCTCCAAAGAGAAGCAATCTGATGCACCATCAAAGACAACCTCATCAACATGGCAATGCCTCGATGAGATCTCAATGCAATGGTATAAACTCTATCTTTGTACCTACTTGTCATTTTTGTGGTATGATTGGTCACTTAAGACCAAATTGCCTTGATTACATCAAGAGGTGTAGGTTAGAGAGCATGAAAGAAAAACGGTTGAAAAAGAAGGCAAGTTTGCATGAACCTAGGGAACTTAGAAACATGCCTATGACCACTAGAATTGATAAAGTGGAACCTAGGAGGGTTAGAAAGAATGAACCCGCTTGCCATTATGCCAATGGGATACCCGTAGATGCTACTAGGTCCAATGGACTTGGTACGTCTATAAGGGATCATGCCTCCCTTTGACTTGGTTGCAATTGACCCTATGAGGGGAGCTCAAGCAAAGAGAGCAAACTTGCATGATTTGCCATGTGCAAAAAGTTGATTAAATTTATGCTCTTTTGATAATTGCTTGAGATTTTTTGGTTGCACATATGCTTATGTGAAATTTTCTTCAATAAGTGTGAACCATTGACTTGCTTGCAATCCATGTCATATTTGTGATCAAACATGCATCTTTGGAAATAGGAAGCGTATTTTGGGAGTACTTTTTGAATGACCTTTAATTGATTCCTATGACATGATGATTCTTTAAAACAACATGCTTAAAATGATACCCATGAAATGCTTTTGATTGCTTGAAATGCAAAAATGTGTGTGCAAAAGCAAATATTGAGACTTAAATTGTTAAAGGATCTTAAAATCCAAAGTCTCTCTTTCTTTATTAGTAGAACAAGGCTACTGTCATACGGGTACTTTACCCGGAAAAATCAAATAGGGTGCAAAGTCACTCATGCATTGTTTTGCTTATAAAGTTGGATATAGTTGTTATTTTTAAATACTTAAACTCTATATCCTTGCTTTTCCATGACAAAGGGTGAAATTGGTTTGAATTCTATTAGGAAACCTTTGTTGTTTGCTTTGCCAAATACCATTGTTTTCGAACTTGAATGCAACATGTCTTGCATGCAAAGAATCTTTGTCACACATTTTCTTTAAATAAAACTCCTTGAATCTCTCTCAATTACTTGAATTGCATAAAGTTTGTTTATATGATTATGCAAATGCTTTTTGTGCTAATAGCTCTCTTTGCTAAACCAACCCGATAGAAGGAGCTCATTTGCCTATCTCATGACAAAAAGGGGGAGAAGTCTTGAGAGATATAAGGGGGAGCATTATGAATGCTTTGGGGGAGAAGTTTGAGAGAGAGTAACCATTTAGGGGGAGCATTGCACATGCATTTCTTTATTTTGCTTTATTGAGTGCAAACGCTTTGTATATTTGTTTACCTCACATGCACTTGGTCTTGGAAAATGCTTTCTTGCTATTGTGTGTAGGTTCAATGATCTACGAAGAGATTGAAGACCTTGAAGACTTAGTTTCTTAGGTATCTCCTTTTGTAACGTAGAATACACTCAGGATGGACAATAGCTTTATTTTGTGTTCTATGAGGATTTCTATGTAAGTGGTGTTTTGTCATGAAATAGCCAAAGGGGGAGATTGTAAGTGCCTCACTTTTGATTGGCTTATTTCATGACACACCACATTGGGATTGGTATGTAACGGGTAGCTTAGGATATTGTGTTTGACAAGCTTCCGGAATTCCCAAGGTGACTTCAAGAGCTTCTAAAGGTATATCACTTGACCTTGATTCTTGAAGAGATTAGGTGCACACACACACACTTGCATGCATCTTTATATTTTGTGTATTAGTTACCATGCATGTGTGTTTCATTGATTAGTGCATCTATGTCTTTTAGCACACACACTCTTTCATTGCATTTATATGATTGCATTTGTGTGTATCGTAATTGTGTGCCTATTGGGTTTTTCATCACACTTATGCAATTTCATATTGCATATCTTTTGTGTGTCACATGCTTGGTGATTATTCATGATGTTATCCTTTCCCATGCATGTTTATTTGATTGCATCTTATTCATTGCAATGCCATGTCATTCTAAGCTTTAGGGTGTAAAGCCAAGGGGGCTTTTTGCGCCCTTATTCGACGGTCAGTGACCGCAGAATAAGGTCGCCGTTTTTGGACCAGTGATTCTGGTCCCTTTTCAGCGCCCTTAGTTCGGCGTTAAGGGACCGCAAAACAAGGCGTAGAAAGGGACTAGAAACTCTATTTTTCAGGTCTCATTTCGGCGGCCAAGGGCGCAGATCTAGGGCGCATAATCCAAAGTCTCGCGTAACTGTTGGTATTCGGCGCCCTCATTCTGCGAACACCGGCCGCAGAATAAAGGGCGCAGATTTGCCTTTTTCTGATCCTTTTCCAAAACGATGTCATTTCATTTTTGGACTATATATATACATTCTCTTCTTCCTTGCTCGTGTCAAGGAGCCAAAAATCAGATCCAAGAGAGAGAAAGTAAACCCTAGAGAGAGAAAGCTTCAAGCTTGCTCCTTTAACTCTCCAAACCCAAACCCATGTGCATCTAACATGTTTCATGCATCATCCTTCCATGGGTCTTCATCATTCTTGACTTGGTAAGTAGAACAAACACCACATCTTCATTTATTGTTCTATCTTAGTCAAGACATGTCTTTAATTGCTTAGTTTAGCAAATCTTCACTCTTATTGCATATTTAGTGAAGTTATGACATGATTGGGTTTGTATTTTGGTAGCTTAATTGATTAGGTCATTCTTGCCTAAAAAGCTATGTCATAAACATTCTTGTATGATTTATGGATGACTAGGTTGATAGATTGTCTTTTAATCAACTAGTTAAACTTTTGAATGTTTATGTGTTGTTTGATAGCTAGGATTGTTTTGTGATTGATAACATCTAGCTAAGTCTATATGATTTTCATTTAGACATTGATGAGTAGGACTTATTGATTGCATTTGATAATTGCATTTATTGTCCTTGCCATGTTTGTTGACAACTCTTGTTGATTGGCATTTTGTTTGATTAATTGCACTTGTTAATTGCATTTAGTATCATTGCCATGATTTTGACAACTTAAGTTGATTGGCATTTTGTTTGGTTAATTGCATTAGTTGATTGCATGCTATTAGGCCTTGCCTTTATTAATTGACAACTTATGTTGATTGGCCTTGATTGATTGACAACTTATTGATTGCATTTGATTATTGCATATCTATTGTCATTGCCATGCTTTTTGACAACTTAGGCTGAGTTGGCTTTATTTGTTGACAATTAGGTTGCTAGTGTCTCTCAGCACCTAATTGAGTCTTCATGCACATTCATGTAGACTTTGTTGATAACTAGGATGTTCACTTGCATTATAACATCTAGTTAAGCATATAGTGTTTAGTCTAGCACTCATTGCATTTGTGCATCATTGTGATACACTTAGACTTTTTTATTCTCTTCTTGAGTCAAAGTCTTGTGACTTCTTGGTGAAGTTTCACAAGCAAGGAAAGTCTTGTGGCTACCCGTGTGTAGTGCTCAAGCAATTGGTCGAGTGCCACTGTAAAAGGCCCGTTGGGTAGATTAGGGGTTACTCACGCCAAGAGTAGTGTATCAGGGGATATCACTAGGGATTGAACCAAGAGTGGCGAGTGGTAGTGTCCATAGCCTGAGGTTATCTAGGGTGAGAGTCCGAGAATCACTTGAGGGTGTAGATTCCTTTTCATATAGTGGATTTCGTTGATCGTGTGTGGCGCACATATCAGCCCGTGGTTTTTCCCCGTGTGGGTTTCCACGTAAAAATCAAGTGTTCTTTAATTTTCGCATTTTATACTTGATTTTATTATATGTGTGTTTTGGGTTAATTGTGATTAATTTTAACTAATCGAAAAGTTGGTAATAATCGATTAACAACCCATTAACCCCCCCTCTAGGTTGTTTAGACATGCACGCGAGCTTATATTTGTATTTTCATGGATTGAAGCAAGCATCCAGATCTTGGAACATAAGGTTCGATCAAGCTATGAAAATTTTTGGATTTATTCAGAATCTTGACGAACCTTGTGTATACAAAAGGATTAAAGGCGACAAGTTGGTTTTCATAATTCTTTATGTTGATGATATACAACTCATTGGAAACGATGTAGGTGTATTGACATCAATAAAAGAATGGTTAGCAAAATAATTTGATATGAAGGATTTAGGAGAAGCAAGTTTTATTCTAGGTATCCAAGTAATAAGGGATAGAAAGAATAAAATAATTGCATTATCCCAAGCTTCATACATAGACAAAATCTTGTCTAGGTTTTCCATGCAGGATTCCAAGAAAGGTATGTTACCTTTCAGACATGGAGTCAAACTTTCTAAGGAGCAAGTTCCTAAGAACGAGCATGAAGAGCTATTCATGAGTAGAGTTCCATATGCCTCGGCAGTTGGAAGTCTCATGTATGCAATGCTTTGCACTAGACCAGATATTTGTTTTGCTGTTGGCATAGTTAGCAGGTTTCAATCGAAACCTGGTCCTGATCACTGAACGGCAGTCAAGCATATTTTCAAGTATCTCAAGAGAACGAGAGATAATATGCTTGTATACTCTGGAGGGGATTTGATTCTCGTTGGGTACACAGATTCTGATTTCCAATCAAATTCTGACTCCATAAAATCCATATCAGGATCTGTGTTTACTATTGGAGGAGGAGCAGTCATATGGAGGAGTATCAAGCAATCATGTATTGCTGATTCCACCATGGAAGCTGAGTATGTTGCTGCATGCGAGGCTGCTAAAGAGGCCGTTTGGCTCCGTCAATTCTTGATTGACTTGGAAGTGGTTCCCATTGCGAATAAGCAGAGCACTATCTACTGTGACAACAGTGGAGCAGTGGCTAATTCGAAAGAACCAAGAAGTCGTAAGAGAGGAAAACACATTGAAAGGAAGTATCATCTTTTAAGGGAAATTGTATATATGGGTGTAGGGAAAAATACCGTAGTACACGCAGCGGAAGCGAGACTAAAAATAAGATTTAGTGACTTTTAAAATTTTTCCTTTATGAACCTTAAACCCTTTAATTAATTAAACATGCATATACAATAACCAAAAAGTAGAATACCTTTTGTCGCGTGATCCGATTGACTTACGTCGATGGTAATCCGCAAGATCTTCAATCCTAGCACGAACGTGGATCACCTAGGAGCGTGGTCTCCCTTTTTCTTTGAATTGCAAACCTATGAATGGACAAAACAAACTTTCTTTTCTTTGTTAGTCACAAAAACAATCAAAAGAATGACTGAGATTATTCCGGTCACTTTTGAGTTCTCAATCTAATGATCGAAACTCGCATGAACCTAGATCGATATCGTATACACAAGCTTATTGATGATTAAGCAAATAGTATACTATCAAAGAATAATCTAACACTCCTATTTGTTTTAGTAGAATAAAAGCTTTCTATGAATTGAGAAGAAGAAGAAAAATTGTCTCCTGAACAACTTGTGGTGGCCGAAATCTATAAGAGCACTTATATAGGTGGCCAAATTTTCTTCTCTTCTTTCACTTAGGGTGGCCGAAAATCACAACCTAAAAGGGACTAGGGTTGCCGCAATTCTCAAGCCCAAAAGAGTTTGTTTTGCACCCTATTTCCTATTTAGTTTAAGACTTTAAACCCTAATTGAATTCATAAATCTTTTATTCCTTTATTTGACTAAATATAAAAGACTTCTTATTTGATTAAATAAATAAAATTAATTATTTATTTTCTTACCAAATAAGTCTTTTACTTTTAGTATACTACCAACAATAGTATAACACTAGGAATCATATTTCCTAATCAGAAAAGATTTGTTTCTTAATTAAACAATTAATTAATAAATTAATTAATTCTTATTTAATTAAAACAAATGAAACAAAATAATATATTAGGTTAAAACTTAACCTTGCCGCCCCACTTGAATAAATGGGCCAAAATATTATTTTCTTATTTCATTTAATCCATTGGACTTTAAATAAAAAGCCCACATGTGAACCAGACCCATTCTTACTAAAAGAAACAAGCCCACATGTCTTTCATTAATATATAAATATAATTGAGCAGCCCATTACTTAAATAATGTGCAAATTATATTCTTAATATATTAAATGCAATTCTAGATGGACCCTTAAATTGGTCCGGTAGAATATATCAAGTGATCCATGCAAGTCCGTGTGGGTTGGGATCTTGGCGGGCCATCTAAATTTAAGCTTCAATAGACATAACCTAATCACAATCAACAAATGATTCACTTAGGTCCGATCCATTAATTTTAACTCATTCCACTAAAGAGCTAAAATTGAACTCTTAAATAAAGATAGAAAAGGAAGATGCTCCTCATTCATACCCTAGACAATCATATAGGAGATAGTGTATCCTCGTGATTAATATCAGTAATCGCCAAGAGTTCATAGACCGCCTATAACTCTCCAAGTTACCATATTTACTCATATGACCACGTTTTGAACTTGGATATTTTGACTTGTCCAGAAGCCATGTTTTCAATAGACACTATCGAAAACTCAACGTTGAGATTTAATATCTGAAAATAAATAATAAACGTGTCCTAGAGGGGGGGTGAATAGATTTTAAACAATTTTACCCAATTTTTTCGAGATTAGTCCAAATTACGAAAAAGCCCCAATCTAGTCAATATACAAAAAACATACAAGTGCGGAAATTTGAGGACACACAATATTTACGTGGAAACCCACACGGGGAAAAACCACGGGCTGTTATGTGCGCCACACGAGAACCTCGAATCCACTATTTGCAAATACGATTACAAATTAGGTTGACCACATCACACCTAAATTTACTAATCCGTCTTCGCTACCCACAGGCCTTTAATAGTGACTCTAGTCCCTTGCTTGCAAACTACCTAAGAGGTAAATACAAGACTTGTCTCTAAAGTGAAGAGATAGCACAACCTAAGGTGAATATGTGAAATACTCAAGATGCTAAAAATACAAGGTTAGACATTTTAAGCTTATCTAGGCAAGGATGAACATGTTAGACAATCCTAGATATCATATTACTAGATGACATGCATAAACCAACACTAAATAAGTAACCAAAATCCTATATGCATTATCTATCACAATACAACTCACAAACCACAATAAAACAATCTTGAAACTAAGTCAAGTCATAAAGATGCAATCTTGAATCAATTCAAGTGATAAAGAAGCTATCTTGTAAAGCAAGAACATATAGATATGAGAATGATGTTCTAGATACAAGTCATGTGAGCAAAACTAAAAACCCTAGATGAAATCAACCTAGAATTATGCTAGATGATAAAGAAAGATGCAATATGAAGGGTTTTGTGATTTGGAAGCTTAAAGATGAAGTCTTGATACCTTGGCTTGAAGATACTCAACCATGCTCTCAAAAGTGTAATTTTTGCTCTTGAAACAGAGCCAAGACTATCAAGACATATATAAATGGGATCCAAGTGAAGTGACATCGTTTTTGAAAAAAACGGTTCAGATTCCCGTCAGCTGCGCTGGTGAAGCGCTGGACGACCAGCGCAACTCACCAGCGCACGCCCTTTAACTGGCAAGGGCGCTCGACGAGTGGCGCGTCTCAAGGGCGCAAGACCAGCGGCAACATTCTGGACGAGATGCGCTGGTGGAGCTTGCGCTGGTGACGACCAGCGCACCAACAGCGACAACCTACTGGAGGAGTTGCGCTGGAGGAGAGCGCCGGTGCAGACCAGCGCACGACCAGCGGTAGTCCACTGGACTAGTTGCGCTGGTCAGCTTGCGCTGGTGACACCAGCGCATGACCAGCGCACACACTCCCTTAAGCACACAAACAAAAGTGCAAGGGTCAAAAGAAATGCATCCTAAGCCTAACTAGATATGCCATTATAATCACAAGATGTAAGAAGAGAGATTTAAATACCCAATGATGCACAAAAACTTCAAACACAACATACAAGTAAGAGTTATGCAAGTGTTGTGTGTGTGTGCAACTACATCTCTTCAAAGTAGAGTAAGTCAAGAAATCTACCTTCCTTGAAGCTCTTGATCATGCAATGAGGTTTTCTTCCATCCTAAGCTATCCTTACATATAGAACCCCATTGTGATTTTGCCAACGAAATACGCCAATAAAAAATGAGGCACTTACAATCTCCCCCTTTGGCTATTTCGTGACAAAATCACCACTCACATAGCATCCTCACAAAATAAAAGATTGGTCAACAAAAGTTTTCTACATTACAATTAAGCTCCTAGTCTAAGTCTTGAACATCTTCAAGTCAAATCCAAGCTTGTAGAAAAGAAATCCAACCTACACACAATCAACAAGAAAAATACCTTCCAAGAACAAGTGTGGGAGATATGCTAATAACAAAAGAAATGTCATTTCAAAAGGTTTAAAAAAAAATCAAACAAGCAATGTAATGCAATGCAACTCCCCCTAAATGCAATCATCTCCCATCATGGGTTACTCACTCTCAACTCCCCCTAAATGCAATGCCTAGAAGCACAAATTCTCCCCAAACCTGCTCCCCCTTTTTGTCATGAGATAGGCAAAGGGAGTCTCCCCTAATAGGTAAGCATTAGCAAGGAGAGCTTGTAGCACGAACACATATGCAATCAAATAGGCAATTTTATGCACCTCAATCAAGTAAGAGAGATTCAAGGAGTTTTATTTTATGACAAATGTGTGACAATAATGCTTTGCATGCAAGACATGTTGCATCTAAGACCAAAGCAATGGTATTTGGTAAAGCAAACAACAAAGGTTTCCAAAAGAATTCAAACCAATTTCACCCTTTGTCATGGAAAAAGCAAGGAAATAGAAATTTAGTATTTCAAGACAAACAACTATATCCAACTTTATAGGCAAAACAAGACATGAGCGACTTTGCACCCTATTTGATTTTTCCGGGTGAGATACCCGTATGATAGTAGCCTTGTTCTACAAATAAAGAAAGAGAGACTTTGGATATGAGGATCCTTTTGATTTAAGTCTCAATATTGCTTTTGCACACATATTTGCATTTAACATTTGCAATCAAACATTTCACATTTTCATTTCATACTTTTCAACTTAGGTATGTCATTTAAAAAGAATCATCATGTCATGGAGATCAATTAAAGGTCATTCAAAAAGTACTTCCGAAGTACATCTCCTATTCCAAAAATGCATGTTTGAGCATAGATATGACATGGATTGCAAGCAAGGCAATGTAGCACACTTATTTAGAAAAATACATATAAGTATGTACAACCAATCATCTCAAGCAATTAACTAAGAGGCATAAAATATCTCAATGTGGCACAATGTATGATCATGCAACTTTGCTCTCTTTGCTTGAGCTCCCCATATGGGGTCAAGACACACCAAATCAACCCAATTGACAAATCCCAATAGACTTGCTAAGGTTCCCAAATCTAATGGTGTCTAAAGGCTTTGTAAACAAATCCGCTAGTTGGTCATTTGTTCCCACATGTTCCAATGCAATGGTTTTGCTCTCAACTAGCTCTCTTATGAAATGGTGTCTAATGTCAATGTGCTTTGTCCTAGAATGTTGGACGGGATTCTTAGAAATGTTAATGGCACTCATGTTATCACAAAATAAAGTAAGAGTTCCTTGCTCCAAGCCATAATCGGCTAGCATTTGTTTCATCCACATCAATTGAGTGCAAGCACTACCGGCGGCAATATATTCCGCCTCGGCCGTGGATAGGGAAATTGAGTTTTGCTTCTTGCAAAACCAAGAAACCAAATTGTTCCCAAGGAAGAAGCAACCGCCCGATGTACTCTTCCTATCATCACAATTTCCCGCCCAATCGGCATCACTAAATCCAACAAGACTTGGATTAGTGTCAAAGGAGTACCATATACCATGATTTGAGGTACCATTCACAAACCGAATGATCCTCTTCACCGCCACAAGGTGAGACTCTTTGGGATTAGCTTGGTACCTAGCACAAACACCCACACTAAAACAAATATCGGGCCTACTTGCGGTCAAGTAAAGCAAGCTACCTATCATGCCACGATATAGACTTTGTTCCACATCCTTTCCACTTGCATCTTTGCTAAGTTTCAAGGTGGTGCTCATGGGTGTGTCACAATGTTTGGCATTCTCAAGGCCAAACTTTTTCACTAGGCTCTTAGCATACTTAGCTTGGGATATAAAGATCCCATCATGCATTTGCTTGATTTGCAAGCCTAGGAAATAATTTAGTTCACCAACCATGCTCATTTCAAACTCATGAGACATGACATCAACAAATTGTCTAACTTTGGATTGGTTGGTGGAACCAAATACAATGTCATCAACATAAATTTGAGCTATGAATAGCTCATCTTTAGTGCACTTGATGAACAAAGTCTTGTCAACACTACCTCTTGAGTAGCCATTGTCAACAAGATAAAGAGTGAGGCGCTCATACCAAGCCCTCGGTGCTTGTTTCAACCCATATAGAGCCTTCTTGAGGCGATAGACATGAGAGGGGTGGTGTGGATCCACAAACCCCTTGGGTTGCTCAACAAACACTTCCTCATGCAATAAGCCATTGAGGAAGGCACTCTTGACATCCATTTGTTGTAACTTGAACTTGTACACACAAGAAATGGATAAGAGAAGCCTTATGGACTCAAGACGGGCAACGGGAGCAAAAGTCTCCTCAAAGTCAATACCCTCAATTTGAGAGTATCCTTGTGCAACAAGCCTTGCCTTGTTTCGCACAATGTTGCCATCCTCATCGGATTTGTTCCTAAACACCCATTTAGTTCCTATGACATTGGTGTTTTTGGGTCTAGGAACAAGAGTCCAAACCTCATTTCTCTCAAATTGGTTTAGCTCTTCTTGCATGGCAAGAACCCAAAACTCATCTTCCAAGGCTTCATCAACCTTTTTGGGTTCTATTTGAGAGGTGTAACAAGTGTAGCTAATTTGATTAGCTATTTGACGCCTAGTCCTAACACCCTCTCTAACTTCTCCAATGATATCATCCTTATCATGGAGCTTTTTAACCCAAGGAGCGGGTTCATTAGAGTCCAAAGGGGGAACTCTATTAAGAGGCAAATCATCCTCTTCATCTTGGTTTGACTTCACACCACTAGAAGTCTCACCACTTTCCTTCAAAGGAAGGTCATTCACCTCACAAACATCCTCCTCATGGTCATCATGTTTGGGCCTACAATCATCAAAGACAACATTTGATGATTCCATAACACTTTGAGTCTTTAGATTAAAAACTCTATAGGCCTTGCTATTAAGTGCATACCCAATGAAAATACCCTCATCACTCTTGGCATCAAACTTGCCAAGTTGATCCCGGTCATTTAGTATATAGCACTTACTCCCAAAGATGTGGAAGTAGCTCACATTGGGTTTTCTACCCTTCCATAACTCATAGGATGTTTGTTTAGTCCCGGGCCTAAGGAAAACTCTATTCCCTATGTAGCAAGCCGTATTGATGGCTTCGGCCCAAAGATTTCTAGGGACTTTGTTGCTAAGCAACATCACACGGGCCATCTCTTGGAGGACTCTATTCTTCCTCTCAACAACACCATTTTGTTGAGGAGTCCTAGGGGCCGAAAATTCATGGGAAATGCCTAAGCTATTGTAAAAATTTTCAAACTTAGCATTTTCAAATTCTTTCCCATGATCACTTCTAATTTTCTTAATGCTTTTAATGTGAGAAGTTTTCTCATTTTGAATTTTGACACAAAGCATTTTGAATTTCTCAAAGGCTTCGGACTTTTCTCTAAGGAAGTAAGTCCAAGTAAACCTAGAGAAGTCATCAACAACAACAAGAATGTACCTTCTACCACCTAAACTTTCAGTTTGAATGGGACCCATAAGGTCCATATGGATGAGCTCCAGTGGCTCTTTGGTGGAGAGGTATTTGCCTTTCTTGTGCACACTCTTAGTTTGCTTTCCTTGTTGACAAGGTCCACAAACTCCCTCAACCTTTTTCCCAAACTTGGGAAGGCCCCTAACAACATTCAACCTATCAAGGACTTTCAAGTCCCTATAGTTCATATGGCCAAGTCTTTGGTGCCACACCTCAATTTGCTCACTAGTAGACAAGTTACAAGAGATGAGATTAGACTCAAGACAATAACAATTGTCACTTGATCTCTTGCCTTTCAACAAAACTTGCCCATTTTCCTTAAGAATAGAGCAATCAACTTTTCCAAACATAACCGAAAGCCCTTCATCACTTAAGTGTGATATACTAATGAGATTGGCTTGCAAGCCATCAACATAGAGAGCATTGGGCAAGGAGGGTAAACCGGGAATAGATATATTACCTTTCCCTATGACCTTTTTCTTAGATCCATCACCAAAGGTGACATACCCACCATCCTCCATCACAAGAGATTCAAAGAAACTCTTGTTTCCGGTCATGTGCCTAGAACACCCACTATCAAGGTACCAAGTGTTAGAGGCATTTGCTTTTAAGGCAACTTGGGCCACATAGCAATAATAGTCATTATGTCTACTCATCCTAGGTGAAACATGGTCATTCCTAGGAGCCATTGGTCCATTAGCTCTAAAATTTCGAGGTGCATGCATTGTGGCTCTTCTAAGCATATTTTTCTCAATCATACTTTCTCTTCTACACAATTTAATATACTTAAGACAATTAGGCCTAATATGGCCTTCAATTCCATAAAAATGGCAAGTAGGAGTAAAGTAGGAATTCATACCATAGCCTTGAGCAAACATTTGTGGCCTCCTTCTATTTTGAGTTGCTATTTGATGTTGAGGCAACTCTCTCCTTTGTGGTTGAGCCAAGTTGGCATGTCTTCTAGGTTGAGCATGAAAGACCCCATGTTGAGCTTGTGGGATCCTTTGTTGTGGAGGTCTTGGTAGTGGAGCTCTAGGTTGAGGAGGTCTTGGTTGTGGAGCTCTAGGTTGAGGAGGAGCTCTAGTTGGAATCCTTGCTTGTGCTTGCTTGGAGGATTCACCGACTTCAACCCACTTGGTTGTTTGTTGAGGGGTTTGAACATTCTCAACCTCCTTGCTCTTGACAAAAGTTGTCTTCTTCAAGGATGTGGCTTCCATTTCTTCCACATATCCTAACCCCTTCTTGTCACTAGGACTCTTCCCACAAGATAGCATCTTGTCAAGCTTCTCGGTTCCGGAAGTCATCTTAGCAATCAACTCTTTTGCTTCCATGAGCTCTTTCCCCAAGCTTTGTTCACTTTTCTTGACCAAGACTAACTCCATCTTCAACCCTTCTTCTATCTCCTTTGCCTTACTCATTTCCTTGCTCAAATGAGTCACTTTGGATGTCAACTCAAGCTTCTCCCCTTTCAACTTTTGTATCTCCTTTTTCTTCTTCAATCTTGAGTTCTCAAAGAATCTCATGAAGTCATCATAGTCCATCTCTTCATCAAACTCAAAATTTGACGTTGAGGAGTTACTCCCACCATTTGAGTCATTTTCATCCACTTCTTCTTGCTTGTCATCTTCCTCTTCTTTATCACTCATAACTTCATTGCTATTGTGAGAGGATGAGAAAGCAATGAAGTTGGCAACTTGGTCTTCCTCATCATCCGAAGACTTGTCTTCATCTTCTAGGTCATCACTATCACTCCAAGTAACCGCCATGGCTCTTCCTTTCTTCTTCTTAAATTTGCACATTCGGGAGCAATGTGTCCAAACCCACTACACTCATAGCATTGGACACCCTTCTTATGGTCTTTCTCTTGAGCTTGCTCCACTTTCTTGAAAGGAGCCTTCTTCTTTACAAACTTTCCCTTGGAGCCAAACCCTCTCTTCTCAAATCTCATGAATTGCTTGAACTTCTTTGCCATCAAGGCAATTTCTTCATCCGAGTCTTCTTCATCTTTCTCAACCTTGACACTCTTCAAGGCAAGACTCTTTTGCTTCTTTGGAGGTGTAGTTGTAGGACCTTTCCTAGATTCATACGCCAAGAGCCTTCCAATGACTTCACTTGGCTTCATTCTTGAGTAGTCACTATTTTCCTCCAATGCCGTCACTTTGGATTCAAACCTCTCGGGAAGTGACCTTATGATCTTTTGTTTAATTCTTCTATCCGAGTAGGGATCACCAAGTTGGTGACTTTGGTTTACTATATCCATGAGCTTCACTTGGAAGTCATTGAAGCACTCATCATCCTCCATCCTTATGGTCTCAAATTGCGTTTGGAGAACTTGAAGCTTGGAATCCTTAACCACATCGGTTCCTTCATGAGCCGTCTCTAATATATCCCAAGCTTCCTTTGCTATCCTTGTAGTTTGAATGAGCTTGTATTGGTTGTCATCCATGGCACATAGGATTGCATGCATGGCTTTGTTGTTCCATTTTGAAGCCTCAAATTCTTGTGGAGTCCATTGTGCCTTCGGCTTGAGGACTTCCTCTCCACCTCCCGTAGGAGTCATCATAGGTAGAGTGTATCCATCTTCAATCGCCATCCATGCCCGGTCATGAATTTGACTCACATAAGCTTCCATTTTGCCCTTCCATGAGGCGTAATTGACCCCGGTGAGCAAGGGGGGTCTTGTGCTAGAGGCACCCTCACCTCCCATTCCATTTCCACTCATTGTGTTTGGGTTTGAATGAGATGAATGCACACAAACAAACTAAGCACACACCACAATGCAAACAAATACAAGAGACTTTAACAAGAGCAAGAGATCTCCTAATTATGTTAAGGAACCCGCTCTGATACCAATTGAAAATAAATAATAAACGTGTCCTAAAGTAATCTAGAGGGGGGGTGAATAGATTTTAAACAATTTTACCCAATTTTTTCGAGATTAGTCCAAATTATGAAAAAGCCTCAATCTAGTCAATATACAAAAAACATACAAGTGCGGAAATTTGAGGACACACAATATTTACGTGGAAACCCACACGGGGAAAAACCACGGGCTGTTATGTGCGCCACACGAGAACCTCGAATCCACTATTTGCAAATACGATTAGAAATTAGGTTGACCACATCACACCTAAATTTACTAATCCGTCTTCGCTACCCGCGGGCCTTTAATAGTGACTCCAGTCCCTTGCTTGCAAACTACCTAAGAGGTAAATACAAGACTTGTCTCTAAAGTGAAGAGATAGCACAACCTAAGGTGAATATGTGAAATACTCAAGATGCTAAAAATGCAAGGTTAGACATTTTAAGCTTATCTAGGCAAGGATGAACATGTTAGACAATCCTAGATATCATATTACTAGATGACATGCATAAACCAACACTAAATAAGTAACCAAAATCCTATATGCATTATCTATCACAATACAACTCACAAACCACAATAAAACAATCTTGAAACTAAGTCAAGTCATAAAGATGCAATCTTGAATCAATTCAAGTGATAAAGAAGCTATCTTGTAAAGCAAGAACATATAGATATGAGAATGATGTTCTAGATACAAGTCATGTGAGCAAAACTAAAAACCCTAGATGAAATCAACCTAGAATTATGCTAGATGATAAAAGAAAGATGCAATATGAAGGGTTTTGTGATTTGGAAGCTTAAAGATGAAGTCTTGATACCTTGGCTTGAAGATACTCAACCATGCTCTCAAAAGTGTAATTTTTGCTCTTGAAACCGAGCCAAGACTATCAAGACATATATAAATGGGATCCAAGTGAAGTGACATCGTTTTTGAAAAAAACGGTTCAGATTCCCGTCAGCTGCGCTGGTGAAGCGCTGGACGACCAGCGCAACTCACCAGCGCACGCCCTTTAACTGGCAAGGGCGCTCGACGAGTGGCGCGTCTCAAGGGCGCAAGACCAGCGGCAACATTCTGGACGAGATGCGTTGGTGGAGCTTGCGCTGGTGACGACCAGCGCACCAACAGCGACAACCTACTGGAGGAGTTGCGCTGGAGGAGAGCGCCGGTGCAGACCAGCGCACGACCAGCGGTAGTCCACTGGACTAGTTACGCTGGTCAGCTTGCGCTGGTGACACCAGCGCATGACCAGCGCACACACTCCCTTAAGCACACAAACAAAAGTGCAAGGGTCAAAAGAAATGCATCCTAAGCCTAACTAGATATGCCATTATAATCACAAGATGTAAGAAGAGAGATTTAAATACCCAATGATGCACAAAAACTTCAAACACAACATACAAGTAAGAGTTATGCAAGTGTTGTGTGTGTGTGCAACTACATCTCTTCAAAGTAGAGTAAGTCAAGAAATCTACCTTCCTTGAAGCTCTTGATCATGCAATGAGGTTTTCTTCCATCCTAAGCTATCCTTACATATAGAACCCCATTGTGATTTTGCCAACGAAATACGCCAATAAAAAATGAGGCACTTACAATATCCAATTACCTCAAAACATCCATATGATGATATTATACTCTCATTTAATTAAATGGAGCCACGATGTCCATATCTATAAATGAAGTCCTCTATCGATTAACAAATGAATATCACCAAACTATCGAGGATAGACTATGCGATATAATCGTACTCATTGATAACTCAAATGATATCACTTGCAACCATAAGTCCATTTATCTCAGGATTAAGATAGACTCTCCGATTGTCCTGATAATGAAAAGACTATTATCTATTGACGGTTCTAGATAAAGCTTTTCATTGTGATCCTGTTCAATGCACCCAGTGCACTAGATCCTTTTGCTCGAAGACACTCCGATGATTTGACTCATCATATCTCATTTGATCCCACTCAAATGCTAGCAAAAGAATTCTACAACTTTAACAAGATAAAGGTGCCCAACCTTTAACTTAAGTTGTGAACATTATTCAAGACTAACTAAAGAATTGTGTCTACCACATACATATCCAGATGTACGAACAATTCTTCTTTTCTCATAGTCTTTAGACCTTATGATTATTTATTTTGACAATTATAATATTAAACTATAAATGCTATACGATTTGTTAAACCAGAAATCACTTTATTAATATGAAAAAGATTGTTAATTACAACATTACACTCTTGCTATTGAGCATAATCCTAACAATGGGTACATGGGAATGAGAGATATGACACATTTGCTATAGCACAAGTGGGAGATTGTTAGGATTATGCTCAATAGCAAGAGTGTAATAGTATTTTTGACAATCTATTCATATTAATAATGTGATTTCTGGTTTAACAAATCTTATAGCATTTATAGTTTAATTATTATAATTGTCAAAAGTAAATAATCATAAGGTCAAAAGACTATGAGAAAAGAAGAATTGTTCGTACATCTGGATATGTATGAGGTAGACACAATTCTTTAGTTAGTCTTGAATAATGTTCACAACTTAAGTTAAAGGTTGGGCACCTTTATCTTGTTAAAGTTGTAGATTCTTTTACTGGCATTTGAGTGGGATCAAATGTGTTATGATGAGTCTAAAATCATCAAAGTGGCTTTGAGTAAAAGATCTAGTGCACTAGGTGCATTGAACTGGATCACAATGAAATACTTTATCTAGAACCGTCAATAGATAAAAGTCTTTTCATTTTCAGGACAATCAGAGAGTCTATCTTAATCCTGAGATAAATGATGGACTTATGGTTGCAAGTGGTATCATTTGAGTTATCAATGAGTACGATTATATAGCATAGTCTATCCTCGATAGTTTGGTGATATTCATTTGTTAATCGATAGAGGATTTCATTTATAGATATGGACATCGTGGCTCCATTTATTAAATGTGAGTAGAATATCATCATATGGATGTTTTGAGGTATTGGATATTGAATCTTAACGTTAAGTTTTCGATAGAGTCTATTGAAACATGGCTTCTGGACAAGTCAAAATATCCAAGTTCAAAATGTGGTCATATGAGTAAATATGGTAACTTGGAGAGCTATAGGCGGTCTACGAGCTCTTGGCGATTACTGATATTCTTCATGAGGATTCACTATCTCCTATAAGAATGTCTAGGGTATGAATGAGAATCATTTACTTATTCCATCTTTATTTAAGAGTGCAATTTTAGTTCTTTAGTGAAATGAACTAAAATTAATAGATTGAACCTAAGTGAATCATTTGTTGATTGTGATTGGGTTATGTCTATTGGAACTTAAATTTATATAGGCCCGCCAAGATCCCCAATCCACACGAACTTGCATGAATCACTTGATATATTCTACCGGACTATTTATGGGTCTATCTAGAATTGTATTAAGGCATGTGGACTTGTTTCTTTTAGTAAGAATGGGCCTAGTTCACATGTGGGCCTTTTATTAAAGTCCAATGGATTTAATAAAATAGAAAAACAATATATAGATATATTAATATATATGGCACATGGCCGAGATATATATAATATTATATTGTTTTATTTTTATTAATTGATTAAATAGAAATTAATTAATTGATTGATTAATTATTTAATTAAAAATCAAAATCTTTTTCTGACTAGGAAATATGTTTCATAGTAGTATACTATTGTGGTAGTATAATTAATATTAAAGACTTTATTTGGTAAGTAGATAAATAAAGAGAATTTATTTATCTAGTCAAATTAGGAAGTTTTTGATATAGTCACAAATACACTAAAGAGTTGGATTAGGGTTTGGAATTCTAAGGAAATCTACCTAGGGTTAGGATTTAAGTCAAAAGACACAAATCCTACATGGTAAAGGATTTCTGCCTCAATATATAGATATATAAAATATATATGGCAATAGCCGAAATATATATAGATATATATATTTATAAAGGATCCGGACATATATAATATATGGCAAGTGAATTCAATAAATATATATAATATATGGCAACTGAATTCGGTCAAGATATATAATATGTGCAAGTGGGATTCTGCAACAATATAGGTATATGGGCTAAAGAAATTGGTGCACGATATATATATATATATATATATATATTATTTTGTGAAAAAAAAAAAAAATTGGCAACCTAATATATGTATTTTGTGCAAAGAGTATTCTGCGGCCAATATATATATATATATATTCTTTGTATAGAATTGAGCAAACCCTAAGGTCTTGGACTTGAGAGTTTTTTCTTTTGCGAGAGAAAAATAGAATCCAACTCCGAGACTAGTGTGATTATTTTCGGCCAAGAGAAAAGTGAGAAGAGATTATTCTTATTTCGATAGTGCACTGGTAACTTTTACACCAAAAGGTTTTGTGCACAATTTCGAATAAGGTTCACGCGAGTTTCGATCTAACGATTGTGAATTCAAAAGTGACCGGAACATTCTTTGTAATCTCTTAGAATTTATTGTGACTAACGATCAAGAGAAGAGATTTTGATTTCCATCCTTCAGGTATGCAATTCAAAGAAAGGGAGATCACGCTCCTAGGTGATTCACATTCGTGATTGGATTGGAAGATCTTGCGGATTACCATCGACGCAAGTGAATCGGATCACGCGACAAGAGGTATGTTACTTTTTGATACGTATGTTTAATTAATTAAAGGGTTAAGGTTCAAATATGGAAAAAATTTAAACTGTACTAAAACCCCTTTTTAGTCTCGCTTCCGCTGCGTTGACCGTATTTTTCCCTACAATTGGTATCAGAGCCTTGGTTATACCCTTTAATTAATTAACGTATATATACGTGAATCTATTTCTTTTTATTGTGATTATGCATGTTTTAGAAAGAGATGGCACTCTAGGTATTCTTATGTATAATTACATGTGGAATGTATGGATTTATATATGTTGTTATAAAGTGAATTATTGTTGCTTGATTTTGGTTTTAGAATTTCAATGTAATTTTTGTTTCGGAATTGTAACAAGAAGGGTGGCCTATTACCGTCACAAGTTCCTTCTTGGCAGTTGCTAGGTTCACTATTTTTTTTATTGTATTAAAAGTACTGCAGTTTTTATTGTATTTAAAAATACTGCAGATTTTTTTTGTTTCATTTAGTGCAGTTTTTATTGTGTAAAAAATTACTGCAGTGATTAAAAATAAAAAAATAAAAAAATTTTCTGCAGTAGTTTATTTTGTTAAATAAAGTTGTAATATATTCAAGCATCGAAGATTCGAAGTTTTGAAGAATTAGAAGCAACTGGAACACGTTTGGGATCATGCGCACCATAGCAACAAGCGTGCGTGCAAGTTAGAGTGCAGCTGCGCTTGTTGTGGCATGGACTGCGCACGGCAGCCCTTCATGGTGCTGTGGGGTGCGCAAGCCCATCGGAGGCAGCCAAGGGGTGCGCGAATGGATTGTGGCCGCTTGAAGACTTGTTCGCCAAGAAGGAAGATCTTGTAATTCCAACAATTGTAATTTACTTGCTTTTCTAGGATGGACCAAAATTGTGGCTATTTATATTATGCATAAATATTACAATATTTGTTATTGTATGATAACATGTCATATAGAATAGGAGTGCCACTCATATATCTCTTTTGGTATGAACATGCATTGAATGATTTAGGTATCTAAATTGGCATCTAGATAACTTGGTAAATCATTCTATGGGATTTAATCACATGCCTTAAATAATTGAGTGGGAGAAGGTGTTTTGCAACGCCTATGGCCTCCAAGGTTAGTTGAGCTTTATTATTTATTGGTAATCCCCCCAAGGGGCGTCCATGAATGGAATTTAGCAATATACTTCCTTACAAGGATAGACTAGACAATTGGCTCAAACGAGATCTACTCCCAAAGGAGGGATTTTTCGTGAGAGAAAATATTGAGGGTCGATATCTTGGTAACACACTCAATGTGATTTTATTGATATCCTCCCAACAGTTCTTGTCAATAAAATCACAAGGCTAAAATTGAAAACGCTGGTTGTTATGTTAACAATTAGGTGGGACCTAGTCCAACTAGTAAATGTTCGTACTCCCAAAGGAGGCGTAACATTTATGGGTGTTGGATCACCGTTGAATTTTTACGATTGAGTTATTTATTTAATTCAAGATATATATTTAAAAGTGCTTTATCATGATTATTTACTTATATATGTTTTGTTTTATTCAGAAATCATGACCCCATCACTTATGAACATCCTAAAAGATAAAACTTTAACTGGTAATAATTATGTCACATGGAAAAGGAAAATTGGGTTGTTGCTGCAAGCTGAAAAACATAAATTTATTCTATCTATTCCTAAGCCACTTGCTCATACTTGTGAATCTAATGGCACAAGTCAAGAGATTCATTTGGTTGGTAAAGTTGCTACTGTTAAGACCCGTAAGAAGGTCAAGAAACAACAGAAGAAAAAGCAACTTGGGCCTACCAAGATAGTAACCAAGATCAAAGGGAAGTGCTCTCTTTGTGGTGAAAAGGGACATTGGAAAAGTAATTGCCCAAAGTCTCAAAACAAGAAGGAACAAGGTAATGTTAATTATCTTGAAACATGTTTTTTGGCAGATTCTACAGATTCTTGGATCATGGACTCTGGAGCCACTAATCATGTTTGTTATTCCTTGCAAGGGTTCAAGGAAAGGAAAAGACTGAATAAAAATGAAATCAACTTGCGTTTGGGTAATGGAACGTTAGTGTCTGCAAGTGCAGTGGGAGATATTAGAGTTAATATTGATTCTAGTAGGCATTTAGAATTGATAGACGTTTATTATGTACCTCAATTCAAGAGGAATTTAATTTCAGTTTCTTGTTTAAATAAATTTGGATATTCGATTACTTTTAATAAAGTTTTTATTATTAGTAAGAATGACAAAATTATTTGCAAAGGTACATTGGAAAACGGTCTGTTCTTTTTGCATAGAAATATCTCTCACTCGTTAGACACAGTATTAACGGAACCTAATCATAAAAGAGTAAAATTATCAATAGATGAAACCTACCTATGGCATTTACGCCTAGGTCATATTAACCTTAATAGGATTATTAGATTGGATAGTGACGAACCTTTAAGAGACTTAAAGGTTGATGATCTACCAACTTGTGAATCTTGTTTGGAAGGTAAAATGACCAAAAGGTCGTTCTCGGCCAAAGGCGTAAGAGCCACTGAATGTTTAGGACTAATACACACTGATGTATGTGATCCTATGAGCATTCAAGCTAGAGGTGGATATGAGTACTTCATCACCTTCACAGATGATTACTCGAGATTTGGCTATGTGTATCTCATGAGACATAAGTCGGATGCTTTTGACATGTTCAAAGCATTCAAAGCTGAAGTAGAAAATCAGCTTGAGAAACACATAAAAATCTTGAGATCTGATCGTGGTGGAGAATATCTATCTAGTGAGTTTCAGCAATATCTTATTGATAATGGGATAGTTTCTCAGTTTTCTGCACCAGGTACACCTCAACAGAATGGGGTAGCAGAAAGGAGAAATATAACTCTTTTGGATATGGTTAGGTCTATGTTAAGTTATTCAACGCTCCCTTTCCTTTTGGGGATATGCTCTACAAACTGCAATATACATTCTAAACGTTGTATTATCTAAGTCGGTTCCTAAAAACACCGCATGAGTTGTGGACTGGGCGAAAGCCTAGTTTACAACACTTAAGGATATTTGGTTGTCCTGCACATGTGTTAAAAGGAACGACAGAAAAGATGGAGTCCCGTTCGGAAACATGTATATTTGTGGGGTATCCAAAAGGAACTAAAGGATATTATTTCTATAGTCCTTCAAATCTAAAAGTATTTGTTTCAACAAATGCTAAATTTTTGGAAAAGGACTATATGAATGATTTTGTGCCCAAAAGTAGAATTGTCCTGAAGGAGATGTCAGGAGATACAATTCCACAAGAGGTTTTACAACCTAGCCCAATTGTAAGTTCCACTCCAACATAAAATCAACAACCTACCATTCCTCGTCGTAGTGGGAGGGTTAGTACACAACCCGAGAGATACATCGATCTGGGAGAATCGGTGGAGAATCTCTTGGACGACGATGATCCCTACACGTATAAGGAAGCAATGAAGGATGTTGATTGTCGCCATTGGCAAAAGGCAATGCAATCTGAGATTGAATCTATGTTTATTATACTACCACAATAGCATACTACTAAGAAACATATTTCCTAGTCAGAAAAAGATTTTTATTCTTAATTAAATAATTAATCAATCAATGGATTAATTCCCATTTAATCAAATAATAAAATAAAATAATATATTAAGCTATTTTTTCAAGCCTTGCCGCCTATACACAAAGATAGGCCCAAATATTATTTTTCATTTTATTAAATCCGTTGGACCTTAATAAAAGGCCCACATGTGAACTAGGCGCATTCTTACTAAAAGAAACAAGTCCACATGCCTTTTATTAATATATTAATATAATTGATCAGCCCATTAAATAAATAATGTGCAAATTATATTCTTAATATATTAAATACAATTCTAGATGGACCCATAAATTGGTCCAGTAGAATATATTAAGTGATCCATGCAAGTCCGTGTGGATTGGGGATCTTGACGGGCTATCTAAATTTAAGCTTCAATAGACATAACCTAATCACAATCAACAAATGATTCACTTAGGTCCGATCTATTAATTTTAACTCATTCCACTAAAGAGCTAAAATTGAACTCTTAAATAAAGATAGAATAAGTAAATATTTCTCATTCGTACCCTACACAATCTTATTGGAGATGGTGTATCCTCATGAATAATATCAGTAATCGCCAAGAGCTCATAGACCGCCTATAGCTCTCCAAGTTACCATATTTACTCATATGACCACATTTTGAACTTGGATATTTTGACTTGTCCAGAAGCCATGTTCCAATAGACTCTATCGAAAACTTAACGTTAAGATTCAATATCCAATATCCAATATCTCAAAACATCCATATGATGATATTCTACTCTCATTTAATAAATGGAGCCACGATGTCCATATCTATAAATGAAGTCCTCTATTGATTAACAAATGAATACCACCAAACTATCGAGGATAAACTATGCTATATAATCGTACTCATTGATAACTCAAATGATAACAATTGCAACCATAAGTCCATCATTTATCTCAGGATTAAGATAGACTCTCCGATTGTCCTGATAATGAAAAAACTTTTATCTACTGACGGTTCTAGATAAAGTATTTCATTGTGATCCTATTCAATGCACCCAGTGCACTAGATTCTTCTACTTGAAGACCCTTCGATGATTTCAGACTCATCATAACTCATTTGATCCCACTCAAATGCTAGCAAACGAATTCTACAACTTTAACAAAATAAAGGTGCCCAACCTTTAACTTAAGTTGTGAACATTATTCAAGACTAACTAAAGAATTGTGTCTACCTCATACATATCCAGATGTACGAACAATTCTTCTTTTCTCATAGTCTTTTGACCTTATGATTATTTACTTTTGACAATTATAATATTCAATCTATAAATGCTATAAGATTTGTTTAAATCAGAAATCACTTCATTAATATGAAAAGATTGTCAAAAATAATATTATACTCTTGCTATTGAGCATAATCCTAGCAATCTCCCACTTGCGCTATAGCAAATGTGTCATATCTCTCATTCCCATGTTCTCTAGGTGCCCATCAAAACTCTTTTGTGGTAGAGCCTTTGTGAAGGAATCCGCTAGATGTTTTACTAACGCGATTTTGGTAATCGTCTCGTCACGTCACGTCACGTCACCCTTATGCACAATCTCCCTAAAAAGATGATACATCCTTTCAATGTGTTTTCCTCTCTTATAACTTCTTGGTTCTCTCGAATTAGCCACTGCTCCACTGTATCCAGTAGAAAGTGATTTGCTTATTCGCACCGGGAACCACTTCTAAGTCAATCAGGAATTGGCAGAGCCAAACAGCCTTTTTGGTAGCTTTGTATGCAGCAACATACTCAACTTCTATGGTAGAATCAGCAATACAAGATTGCTTGATACTCTTCCATATGACTGCTCCTCCTCCAATAGTAAACACAAATCCTGATGTGGATTTTCTGGAGTCAGAATCCGATTGGAAATCAGAATTTATATACCCAACGGGAATTAAATCCCCTCCTGAGTATACAAGCATATTATCTCTCGTTCTCTTGAGATACTTGAAAATATGCTTGACTGCTGTTCAGTGATCAAGACTAGGTTTCGATTGAAACTTGCTAACTATTCCCATAGCAAAACAATTATCTAGTCTAGTGCAGAGCATTGCATACATGAGACTTCCAACTGCCGAGGCATTTGGAATCCTACTCATGAATTGCTCTTCATGCTCATTCTTAGGAACTTGTTTTTTAGAAAGTTTGATTCCATGTCTGAAAAATATAGACAAGATTTTATCTATGTATGAAGCTTGGGATAGTGTAATCGTTCTATTCTTTCTATCCCTTATTACTTGGATACCAAGAATATAACTTGCTTCTCCTAAGTCCTTCATATCAAATTGTTTTGCTAACCATTCTTTTACTGATGTCAATACACCTACATCGTTTCCAATGAGTAGTATATCATCAACATAAAGAATTTAGGAAAACCAACTTGTCACCATTAATCCTTTTGCATACGCAAGGTTCCTCACAGCTTGATCGAACCATATGTTCCAGGATCAGGATGCTTGCTTTAATCCATATTTGGATTTTTGCAACTTGCATTACCTTTTGCCAATGGCGACCATCAACATGCTCCATTGCTTCCTTATATGTGTGGGGATTATCGTCATCCGAGAGATTCTCCATTGATTCTCCTAGACCGATGTATCTCTCGGGTTTTCTACTAACCCTCCCACCACGACGAGGAATGGTAGGTTGTTGATTTTGTGATGGTGCGGAACTTACAATTGGGCTAGGTTGTGTAACCTCTTGTGGAATTGTATCTCCTGACATCTAATTCAGGACAATTCTACTTTTGGGTACAAAATCATTCATATAGTCCTTTTCCAGAAATTTAGCATTTGTTGAAACAAATACTTTAAGATCTGAAGGACTATAGAAATAATATCCCTTAGTTTCTTTTGGATACCTCACAAATATGCATGTTTCCGAATGAGACTCCATCTTTTCTGTCTTTCCTTTTAACACATGCGCAGGACAATCAAATATCCTTAAGTGTTGTAAACTAGGCTTTCGCCCAGTCCACAACTCATGCGGTGTTTGAGGAACCGACTTAGATGGTACATCGTTTAGAATGTATATTGCAGTTTGTAAAGCATATCCCCAAAAAGAAATAGGAAGTGTTGAATAACTCAACATAGACCTAACCATGTCTAAAAAAGTTTTATTTCTCTTTTTTGCCACACCATTTTGTTGAGGTGTACCTGGTGCAGAAAACTGAGATATAATTCCATTATCAATAAGATATTGCTGAAACTCACCAGATAGATATTCTCCACCACGATCAGATCTCAAGATTTTTATGTGTTTCTCTAGAAGATTTTCCACTTCAGCTTTAAATGCTTTGAACATGTCAAAAGCATCCGACTTATGTCTCATGAGATACACATATCCAAATCTCGAGTAATCATCTGTGAAAGTGATGAAGTACTCATATCCACCTTTAGCTTGAATGCTCACAGGACCACATACATCAGTATGCATTAATCCTAAACATTCAGTGGCTCTTATGCCTTTGGTCCTGAACGACCTTTTGGTCATTTTACCTTCCAAACAGGATTCACAAGCTGGTAGATCATCAACCTTTAAGTCACTTAAAGGTCCATCACTAACCAATCTCTTAATCCTATTAAGGTTAATATGACCTAGGCGCAAATGGCATAGGTAGGTTTCATCTTATGATAATTTTACTCTTTTATGGTTAGGTTGCGTTAATTCTGTGTCTAACAAGTGAGAGATATTTCTATGTAAATCGAATAGACCATTTTCCAATGTACCTTTGCAAACAAATTTGTCATCTTTACTAATAATAAAAAAAAATTATTAAAAGTAACCGAATATTCAAATTTATTTAAAACAGAAACTGAAATTAAATTCCTCTCGAATTGAGGTACATAATAAACGTCTATTAAATCTAAATGCTTTCTGAAAAGAATACTCGGTGTGTTCTAAATATGTAAAGCTAGAGGGGGGGGGGGGGGGGGGGGGGGGGGGGGGGTGGGGGGGTGAATAGATTTTATCTAATTATTACCCAATTTTCGCGTGCATGTCAATTTTATGAAAATGCCCATACTAGTCAAAAATACATACAAGTGTAATATAGTGCGGAATTTAAATAACACTTGATGTATACGTGGAAACCCAACCACTGGGAAAAACCACGGGCTGTATAGTGCGCCACACTCGGAACTTGAAATCACTAATTGAAATGAAGTTTACAACCTATGTAGACCTCGTCTAACACTCCAGTCTGTAACCCCTCACTTCTACCCAGCGGGCCTTTATTAGCAACCCTATTCCAATTTGCTTGAGGCCTAAGCACTCTTAGCCCCAAGACTTACTTCTCAATGAAGAGAAACAACCTATGTGAATATATATGAATATTCAAATAACAAACAAGGCTAGGTAACCTTAGATGCTTATCTAGGATGATGAGATAATCAATTTAAATCAATCATAGATATCAATTGCTAAATGACATGTCACATAGCATAGATAATCATAGATTATAAAAACCTAGATATCTATCAAAAACAACACTCAATCAAATTCATCACAATTAATCTCTTTTCTTGTATTTAGCATATGATCTAAAACATACAAGTAATTTAAAAGAGATGGCTTGGTATTTAAAATACTAAAATAAGATGAAATTAATCAAAATCTTACCAAGCAAGTTGTGATGATGCAAACCCATACATGGATGTACTTTATATAGACATAGGAGATGCAATATGAAATTTGATGCAAAAGGGGTTTGATTTGAGTGGTTAAAGGTGAGTTCTTGATTTGATTTTCTCTCAAAATCTATCTTTGAAGATTAGGGTTCTTAAGAGTAAAAGAACTTAATCAGATAATGAGAAAGTGTAATATTTATAGACATCAAGAACAGGGCAAGTGAAAAGACAATTTTGCCCTTGAAATGCACCGATCGGCGGTTTCAATCGGTGGCCAGGCCGCCGATAGAGACTGCCGAATTGAGCCCGAGACAAATAGGGGAACAACGGCGGTTTCATTCGGCGGTTTCGTGACCGCCGATCCCAACTGCCGAATTAGACCGAGAGATAAAATCAATCAGGTCTTGAACGGCGGTCGTGACCGCCGATCGTGACCGCAGACTTGCTCCTGGAAGCAAACTGCAGTTTCATTCGGCGGCCAGGCCGCCGATCATAACCGCCGATCACCAATAATGGTGAAAACCAAGGAGAAGCCAAGGGCATTCTCCGTGGGCGGTCTTCGCGTAAAACCGAGCAAACCAACGTGCACGCACGGACGTTTCCGAACATCCTTCAGGAAACGAATTACTCCACACTAAAAGCTAACAGCATGAAGTGCAAGTGTGGGTATTGAATGCATCCTAATGCCTATCATGTCATGGCATTTCATATAACAAGATGCAATCAATTTAATGCAAGAAGAGACATTGAATAAACAATAAAGCACAATGCACACAAAATATAAACACAACATTCAAGAATAAGAGTTATGCATGTTGTGTGCGTGTGCAACTATATCTCTTCAAGGCAAAGTAAGCACTACAAATATACCTTTGGTGCTTGTCCTCTTGAGGTCTTGGAAAGGGTCTTTGATCTTCAACCTTAATCACCTAGACTACCCTTACAATCGAACCCCAACATGTGGTTTGACCACGAAATAAGCCAATCAATTAATGGGAATCCTTACAATCTCCCCCTTTGGCTATTTCGTGACAAAACCACCACTCACATTGATTCCTCACAACATAATAGAAACTATGGGTCTATAAAGATTTTCTACAATACAAAGAGATAAGATAAAATAAATCTTGAAGTCTTCAATCTCTTGTAGAATAATCAATCCCTGAAAAACAAGTTTCTATACTTTCCAATACAAGAAAAGGTGAGATGAATCAAGTGAGATAAAACAAGCATTTGCATTTAAGAATTTAAGTACAACATCATGCAATGTATGAATGTGCAAATGCTCCCCCTCAAAGGGTTACTCCCCCTCAATAAGTATTCTCCCCAACATGCACAATTGCTACTACAATTTGCAACTCCCTTTACCACAACCTACTCCCCCTTTTTGTCATGATATAGACAAAGGAGTAGTCCCCAACCGGGTTACTCAAGGCAAAGAGAGATAGTAGCATTCTAGATATTTGCATAATCAATATAAGTCACTTTATGCAATCTCAATTTATTGGAGAGAAACAAGGAGATTTATTTAAATAAAATGTGTGAATCAAAAAATTGCTTTGCATACAAGACATGTAGCATTTAAGTCCAAAATACCATGGTATTTGGCAAAGCAAATGACAAAGGTTTTTAATATGAATTCAAACCAATTTCACCAATGTCATGAGAGAAGCAAGGATATAGGCTTTCATTGATTTCAATTTAAGAACAACTATATCCAACTTTATAAGCCAAACATGTCATGAGCAACTTTGCACCCTACTTGATTTTTCCAGATAAGATATCCGTATGATAGTAGACATGTTCAACCAATAAAGAAAGAGAGACATTTGGATTGTAAAATCCTTGAATGGATACAAGATCCTTTTTCATTTGAGTCTCATAAGCTTTTTCACACATTATTTGCAGTTAAGAAAAGCAATCATCAAAACATGCTTTTCAAGATTAGCATTTAGCATGTCATTTAGCTATCATCATGTCATGGAGATCATTATAGGTCATTCAAATTAAATCCTATGTAAATATCTCCTAGTCCAAAAATGCATGTTTGAACATAAATATGACATGGATTGCAATACAAGCATTGATCACACTTATTGAATAGAAAATATATATACATAGTGTAACCAAGCTTACTCAAGCAACAAAAAGAGAAGCATAAGATATTTCAAATTTTTTGCAAGTGACAAGATGCAAAATAGCTCTCTTTGCTTAAGTTCCCCATATGGAGTCAATTTTCCATACCGCTTCAAAGAAGGGCATGAGGTCCTATGGACCTACCAAGTCCTTTGGACTTAGTTGAACCTATTTGAGACTTGTTAGTCTCGTAGCAAGCGGGTTCATCATTTTTAATCCACCTAGGTGACACTAAGTCAATCCTAGTGGACGAAGGTTCTAGAGAACAAGATGAAAAAGGATTATGTAAATTATTTTCTTTCTTTTTATGAAGTATCTTAGCTCTAGCCTTTTTCTTGTCAAACATGCTTTTAGCTCTACATATTTCAATGTAATGCAAGCAACTTGGTCTAATATGACCAACAATACCACAAAAATGACAAGTGGGAATAAAGTTAGGAATCATACCATTCCCTTTAGCATGGATAGGAGCTTTTCCTTGTCGTTGTGGTTGTCTTGGTTGTTGGATAGGATCTCTCCTCCTTTGTTGATAACCAAGACGAGGTTGCTTGCTTGTCTAAGCTTGCATGATTGAACTCTTCCCATTCTGTTTTTGAGTTTGAGGGAAGATAGTGTGAGGAGCCCTTTGGGTGTGAGCTTGACCTTGACCTTGACCTTTTGGTGCCTCAAACACTTGGGCACTTCTTGAACACACTCCTAGGTCAATCTTGTTCCTAGGGTGTTTAGGAGGAGGGGACATACTGGAGTCCATGTCCATGACCAAGGATGTCTTGCTTGTGGAGGAGGCATCCTTGTCATCAATGTAGCCAAGACCTCTCTTGTCACTTGGCTTTCTTCCAACTCCCAACATGTGGTCAAGCATCTTGGTGCTTGAAGTCATCTTAGCCATTAAGACCTTAACTTCTTCAAGCTCTCTTCTAGCTCTTCTCCTCTCCTCTTAGATAAGGCTAAGTTGTCTTTTAGCTTATCTTCATCCGCCATGGATCTCACCACTTCTTCACACAAATGGTCTACTAGTGTTGAAAGCTCTAGATTCTCTTCTTTTAATCTTCTAATTTCTTCCTTGTTCCTCATCATCGAGCTCTCAACTTTGACTTTGTAGTCATTAAGATCCATACCCTCCACATATCCATTTGTGGAGTTAGATGACAAATATTTAACACTTGTGTCATCTCCTCTAATCTCCATTTCACCAATGGAGTCATCTCCTTCATCAAGATCATCAAATTTGTCTCTTGATGAGGAATGAGCCAAATCCCGATGAGTAGCTACACCAACTACTTCTATATCTTGTTCTTCTTGGGGATCATAAGTATAAGCAACTTTGCCATCTTCTTCAACTTCTACACTTTTGGCTCCAAATTCCGTGTAGATGATAGCAAGTTCTTCATCACTTGAAGGATTTTTGTCATCTTCATATTTATCCCATAAGGTGGCCAACGCCTTCCCTTTTCTTCTATCCTTCAAATTTCCACACTCTGGGGAGAAATGCCCGAATCCTCCACATTCGTAGCACTGAATCCCCTCTCTTGAAGACACTCATTGGTTTGGCTTGTCATTGAGTCCCATGTCTTCAATTGAAATACCCTCCTTCTTGTCATGCTTCGAAGTTTCCAAAGCAATTGTCTTCTTCTTCTTAGGAGGTGAGGTGGTCAACTTCTTCTTAGGAGGTGAGGTGGTTAATTTCACAAATCTCCTAAATCTCTCTAGTAAGAGAGGCATCTCCTCAACAGAGTCAATTTCTTCTCTCACGAAATCACTCATACTGTTTGTGTTGAATGAATGCACATGAGAAGAATGCAAAATGTATGAAGAAATCACACAAACATACAAAATGCAAAACACACCAACAATGAGCAAAGGATCACCTAAGTATATCTAGGAACCCGCTCTGATACCAATTGAAAAAAATACTCGGTGTGTTCTAAATATGTAAAGCTAGAGGGGGGGGGGGGGGGGGGTGAATAGATTTTATCTAATTATTACCCAATTTTCGCGTGCATGTCAATTTTACGAAAATGCCCCTACTAGTCAAAAATACATGCAAGTGTAATATAGTGCGGAATTTAAATAACACTTGATGTATACGTGGAAACCCAACCACTGGGAAAAACCATGGGCTGTATAGTGCGCCACACTCGAAACTCGAAATCACTAATTGAAATGAAGTTTACAACCTATGTAGACCTCGTCTAACACTCCGGTCTGTAACCCCTCACTTCTACCCAACGGGCCTTTATTAGCAACCCTATTCCAATTTGCTTGACGCATAAGCACACTTAGCCCCAAAACTTACTTCTCAATGAAGAGAAACAACCTATGTGAATATATATGAATATTCAAATAACAAACAAGGCTAGGTAACCTTAGATGCTTATCTAGGATGATGAGATAATCAATTTAAATCAATCCTAGATATCAATTGCTAAATGACATGTCACATAGCATAGATAATCATAGATTATAAAAACCTAGATATCTATCAAAAACAACACTCAATCAAATTCATCACAATTAATCTCTTTTCTTGTATTTAGCATATGATCTAAAACATACAAGTAATTTAAAAGAGATGGCTTGGTATTTAAAATACTAAAATAAGATGAAATTAATCAAAATCTTACCAAGCAAGTTGTGATGATGCAAACCCATACATGGATGCACTCTATATAGACATAGGAGATGCAATATGAAATTTGATGCAAAAGGGGTTTGATTTGAGTGGTTAAAGGTGAGTTCTTGATTTGATTTTCTCTCAAAATCTATCTTTGAAGATTAGGGTTCTTAAGAGTAAAAGAACTTAATCAGATAATGAGAAAGTGTGATATTTATAGACATCAAGAACAAGGCAAGTGAAAAGACAATTTTGCCCTTGAAACGCACCGATCGGCGGTTTCAATCGGCGGCCAGGCCACCGATAGAGATCGTCGAATTGAGCCCGAGACAAACAGGGGAACAACGACGGTTTCATTCGGCGGTTTCGTGACCGCCGATCCCAACCGCCGAATTAGACTGAGAGATAAAATCAATCAAGTCTTGAACGGCGGTTTCGAACGGTGGTCGTGACCGCCGATCGTGACCGCAGACTTGCTCCTGGAAGCAAACTGCGGTTTCATTCGGCGGCCAGGCCGCCGATCATAACCACCGATCACCAATAATAGTGAAAACCAAGGAGAAGCCAAGGCCATTCTCCATGGGCGGTCTTCGCGTAAAACTGAGCACAGCAACGTGCACACCAACGTGCACACATTTACGTGCACGCGCGGACGTTTCCGAACATCCTTCGGGAAACGAATTACTCCACACTAAAAGCTAACAACATGAAGTGCAAGTGTGGGTATTGAATGCATCCTAATGCCTATCATGTCATGGCATTTCATATAACAAGATGCAATCAATTTAATGCAAGAAGAGACATTGAATAAACAATAAAGCACAATGCACACAAAATATATACACAACATTCAAGAATAAGAGTTATGCATGTTGTGTGTGTGTGTGCAACTATATCTCTTCAAGGCAAAGTAAGCACTACAAATATACCTTTGGTGCTTGTCCTCTTGAGGTCTTGGAAAGGGTCTTTGATCTTCAACCTTAATCACCTAGACTACCCTTACAACCGAACCCCAACATGTGGTTTGACCACGAAATAAGCCAATCAATTAATGGGAATCCTTACAATTTCTAGAATCCAAGTAAACTCTAATATCTCCCACTACACTTGCAGACACTAACGTTCCGTTGCCCAAGCGCAAATTGATTTCATTCTTATTCAGCCTTATCCTTTCTTGAAACCCCCATAAGGAATAACAAACATGATTATTGGCTACTGAGTCTGCGATCCAAAAATCTGTAGAATTTGCCAGTAAACATGTTTCAAGATAATTCACATTACCTTGTTCCTTCTTATTCTGAGACTTTGGGCAATTACTTTTCCAATGTCTCTATTCACCACAAAAGAAGCACTTCCTTTTGATCTTGGTTACTTTCTTAGTCTCCTTCTTGGTAGGCCCAAGTTGCTTTTTCTTCTGTTATTCCTTGACCTTCTGACGGGTCTTAATAGTAGCAACTTTACCAACCATATGAATCTCTTCTAAAGATATCATCATATCAACAGCAAACCCCATTCCTTCATGCTGCTGTTGCAACACGTCAGAGATGGTAGCCATTTGGCCATATCATACGAGGTCTTCCACTGCTCATACTCGTCTATTTGCATCACATTAGATTCATTAATGGGAGCAGGTGGTTTTTAGGAGTAGTTAGAACAAACTTATGTTTTTCAGCTTGCAGCAACAACCCAATTTTCCTTTTCCATGTGACATAATTATCACTAGTTAAAGTGTTATCTTTCAGGATGTTCATAAGTGATGGGGTCATGATTTCTGAATAAAACAAAAATAAATATGAGTAAATAATCATGATAAAGCACTTTCGAATATTTATCTTGATTTAAATAAATAACTCAATCATAAAAATTAACAGTAATCCAACACCCATAAATGTTACGCCTCCTTTGGGAGTACGTACCATTTACTAGTTGGACTAGGTCCCACCTGATTGTTAACATAACAACCAGCATTTTCAATTTTAGCCTTGTGATTTTTGTTAGGATTATGCTCAATAGCAAGAGTGTAATGTTGTAATTAACAATCTTTTTCATATTAATAAAGTGATTTCTGGTTTAACAAATCGTATAGCATTTATAGTTTAATATTATAATTGTCAAAGTAAATAATCATAAGGTCTAAAGACTATGAGAAAAGAACAATTGTTCGTACATCTGGATATGTATGTGGTAGACACAATTTTTTAGTTAGTCTTGAATAATGTTCACAACTTAAGTTAAAGGTTGGGCACCTTTATCTTGTTAAAGTTGTAGAATTCTTTTGCTAGCATTTGAGTGGGATCAAATGAGATATGATGAGTCTAAAATCATCAGAGTGTCTTCGAGCAAAAGGATCTAGTGCACTGGGTGTATTGAACTGGATCACAATGAAATACTTTATCTATAACCGTCAATAGATAATAGTCTTTTAATTATCAGGACAATCGGAGAGTCTATCTTAATCCTGAGATAAATGATGGACTTATGGTTGCAAGTGATATCATTTGAGTTATCAATGAGTACGATTATATCGCATAGTCTATCCTCGATAGTTTGGTGATATTCATTTGTTAATCGATAGAGGACTTCATTTATAGATATGGACATCGTGGCTCCATTTATTAAATGAGAGTATAATATCATCATATGGATGTTTTGAGGTAATTGGATATTAAATCTCAACGTTGAGTTTTCGATAGTGTCTATTGAAAACATGGCTTCTGGACAAGTCAAAATATCCAAGTTCAAAACGTGGTCATATGAGTAAATATGGTAACTTGGAGAGTTATAGGCGGTCTATGAACTCTTGGCGATTACTGATATTAATCACAAGGATACACTATCTCCAACTTGATTGTCTAGGGTATGAATGAGGAACATCTTCCTTTTCTATCTTTATTTAAGAGTTCAATTTTAGCTCTTTAGTGGAATGAGTTAAAATTAATGGATCGGACCTAAGTGAATCATTTGTTGATTGTGATTAGGCTATGTCTATTGAAGCTTAAATTTAGATGGCCCGCCAAGATCCCCAATCCACACGGACTTGCATGGATCACTTGATATATTCTACCGGACCAATTTAAGGGTCCATCTAGAATTGCATTTAATATATTAAGAATATAATTTGCACATTATTTATGTAATGGGCTGCTCAATTATATTTATATATTAATGAATGGCATGTGGGCTTGTTTCTTTTAGTAAGAATGGGTCTGGTTCACATGTGGGCTTTTTATTTAAAGTCCAATGGATTAAATGAAATGAGAAAATAATATAAGGCCCTATTTTAGACAAGTGGGGCGGCAAGGGTTAATATATTAGCCTATATATTATTTTGTTTCATTGTTTAATTAAATAAGAATTAATTAATTTATTAATTAATTGTTTAATTAAGAAACAAATCTTTTCTGATTAGGAAATATGATTCCTAGAGTTATACTATTGGTAGTAGTATACTAAAATTAAAAGACTTGTTTGGTAAGAAAATAAATAATTAATTTTATTTATTTAATCAAATAAGAAGTCTTTTTATTTAGTCAAATAAAAGAATAAAAGATCTATGAGTTGGATTAGGGTTTGAAGTCTTAAACTAGATAGGAATTAGGGTGCAATACAAACTCCTTTTTGGCTTAGGTATTGCGGCAACCCTAGTCCCTTTTAGTGTAGAGATTTCGGCCACCCTAATAAAAGAAAGAGAAAAAGAAAAATTGGCCACCTATATAAGTGTACTTATAGAATTCGGCCACTGCATGCATTGTGTTTGAGAGACAATTTTCTTCTTCTTCTTAATTCATAGAAAGGTTTTTTATTCTACTAGAACATAAAAGAGTGTATAAATTATTCTTTGATGGTACACTATTTGCTTGTTCATCAATAAGCTTGTGTGTACAACATCGATTTAGGTTCACGCGAGTTTCGATCATTAGATTGAGAACTCAAAAGTGACCGGAATAATTTTAGTCTTCTTTTGATTGTTTTTGTGACTAACAAAGAAAAGAAAAGTTTATTTGTCCATTCACAGGTTTGCAATTCAAAGAAAAGGGAGACCACGCTCCTAGGTGATCCACGTTCGTGCTAGGATTGAAGATCTTGCGGATTACCATCGACGTAAGTCAATCGGATCACGCGACAAAAGGTATTCTTCTTTTGTTAGATAATATATATGTTTAATTGATTAAAGGGTTTAAGGTTCATAAAATGGAAAAATTTTAAAAGTTACTAAATCTATTTTTAGTCTCGCTTCCGCTGCGTGTACTACGGTATTTTTCCCTACAAGATTTTATTGACAAGAACTCTTGGGAGGATATCAATAAAACCACATTGAGTGTGTTACCAAGATATCGACCCTCAATATTTTCTCTCACGAAAATCCCTCCTTGGGGAGTAGAACTCATTTGAGTCAATTGTCTAGTCTATCCTTGTAAGGAAGTATTTTGCTAAATTCCATTCATGGACGCCCCTGGGGGGATTACCAATAAATAATAAAGCTCAACTAACATTGGAGGCCATAGGTGTTGTAAAACACCTTCTCCCACTCAATTATTTAAGGCGTGTGATTAAATCCCATAGAATGATTTACCAAGTTATCTAGATGCCAATTAGATACCTAAATCATTCAATGCATGTTCATACCAAAAGAGATATATGAGTGGCACTCCTATTCTATATGACATGTTATCATACAATAACAAATATTGTAATATTTACGAAAAATAAATAGCCACAATTTTGGTCCATCCTAGAAAAGCAAGTAAATTACATTTGTTTGGAATACAATAAAACTCCTTTCTTGGTGAACAAGTCTTCAAGCGGCCATCGTCCACTCGCACATCCCTTGGCTGCTTCCTATGGGCGTGCGCACCCCACAACCCCACAAAGGGCTGCCGTGCACAGCCCATGACAAACCAAGGGCTGCCGTGCGTAGCCCATAGCTTCACATGCATAGCTGCGTGCAAACTTGCACGCATGCATGTAGCTATGGTGCGCATCGTCCCATACTCGTTCCGGTTGCATCCAATTCTTCAAAACTTCGAATCTTTGATACTTGAATATATTACAGCAGTATTTTTACAAATAAATTACTGCAGTATATTTTTTTTTTAATCACTGCAGTATTTTAATACAACCAAAAACTGCACTATTTTAATAATAATAAAAAAAACTGCAGTATTTTTTTAACACAATAAAAACGTACTGTACTACTTTATTACAATAAAATTAAAAGGGAACTTAGCAACTACCAAGAAGGAATTATGGCGATGATAGACCACCCTTCTTGTTACAATTCCGAAACAAAAATACATTGAAATTCTAGGACCAAAATCGAGCAACAACAATTCACTTTATAATAACATATATAAATCCATACATTCCAATGTAATTATATATGCGAATACCTAGAATGCCATCTCTTTCTTAAACATGCATAATCACAATAAAAAGAAATCGATTCACGTACGTATATATTAATTAATCAAAGGGTACAACCAAGGCTTTGATACCAATTGTAGGGAAAAAACGATTGCACGCAGCGGAAGCGAGACTAAAATCGAGTTTAGTATAGTTTAAAATTTTTCCATAACTTGAACCTTAACCCTCTAATTAATTAACATATAATACTAAAAATATCATACCTTTGTCGCGTGATCCGATTGACATTGCGTCGATGGTAATCCGCAAGATCTTCCAATCCAATCACGAACGTGAATCACTTAGGAGCGTGGTCTCCCTTCTCTTTGAATTGTGTACCTAAGGATGGATTAACAAAACTTTTTCTTTTTCTTTTTCTTTAGTCACAACAAGTTCCAAGAGACAACAAAGAATGTTCCGGTCACTTTTGAATTCACAATCTTTAGATCGAAACTCCCGTGAACCTTATTCAAAATTGTACACAAAACCTTTTGATGTAAAAGTAACTAGTGCACTATCGAAATAAGAACAAACTTTTCTCTCTATTCCTCTTAGCCGAAAATCACACTAGTCTAAGAGTTGGATTCTATTTTTCTCTAGCAAAAGAAAAAACTCTCAAGTCCAAGACCTTAGGGTTTGCCGAATTCTATTCACATAATAATAATGTTTTTTTTCGAACTCTCTTGCCTCATATATATATAGGCCGAATTCTTTTCTTAACATATATTATATGTTCGGCCACGAGATCCCATATTAATAATATATATATATATATTAGGCGACTTGCCAAATAAATAATATATATATATATATATATTAGGATTCATATTGCCTATATATATCGTGCCCAAAAACTTTGCACCGTATAATATATATATCTAGTGCATTGACTTTGCACAATATACTATACATATCTCGATGCTTTATAAAATATATATATCTATATATATTCCGGCTATTTGCCATATATATTTTATATATATCTATATACTGCGGCCAAAATCCTTTACTATGTAGGATTTGTGTCTTTTGACTTAAATCCTAATCCTAGGTAGATTTCCTTAGAATTCCAAACCCTAATCCAACTCTTTAGTGTATTTGTGACTATATCAAAGACTTCCTAATTTGACTAGATAAATAAATCTCTTATTTATCTACTTAACAAATAAAGTCTTTTATATTTATTATATTACCACAATAGTATACTACTAAGAAACATATTTCCTAATCAGAAAAAGATTTTTATTCTTAATTAAATAATTAATCAATCAATTGATTAATTCCCATTTAATCAAATAATAAAATAAAATAATATATTAAGCTATTTTTTCAAGCCTAGCCGCCCATACACAAAGATAGGCCCAAATATTATTTTTCATTTTATTAAATCCATTGGACCTTAATAAAAGGCCCACATGTAAACTAGACCCATTCTTACTAAAAGAAACAAGTCCACATGCCATTCATTAATATATTAATATAATTGATCAGCCCATTAAATAAATAATGTGCAAATTATATTCTTAATATATTAAATACAATTCTAGATGGACCCATAAATTGGTCCGGTAGAATATATCAAGTGATCCATGCAAGTCCGTGTGGATTGGGGATCTTGGCGGGCTATCTAAATTTAAGCTTCAACAGACATAACCTAATCACAATCAACAAATGATTCACTTAGGTCCATTTATTAATTTTAACTCATTCCACTAAAGAGCTAAAATTGAACTCTTAAATAAAGATAGAATAAGTAAATATTTCTCATTCGTACCCTAGACAATCTTATTGGAGATGGTGTAACCTCGTGAAGAATATCAGTAATTGCCAAAAGCTCATAGACCGCCTATAGCTCTCCAAGTTACCATATTTACTCATATGACCACATTTTGAACTCGGATATTTTGACTTGTCTAGAAGCCATGTTTCAATAGACTCTATCGAAAATTTAACGTTAAGATTCAATATCCAATACCTCAAAACATCCATATGATGATATTCTACTCTCATTTAATAAATGGAGCCACGATTTCCATATCTATAAATGAAGTCCTCTATCGATTAACAAATGAATACCACCAAACTATCGAGGATAGACTATGCTATATAATCGTACTCATTGATAACTCAAATGATAACACTTGCAACCATAAGTCCATAATTTATTCTAAGATTAAGATAGACTCTCCGATTGTCCTGATAATGAAAAAACTTTTATCTACTGACGGTTCTAGATAAAGTATTTTATTGTGACCCTATTCAATGCACCCAGTGCACTAGATTCTTCTACTCGAAGACCCTTCGATGATTTCAGACTCATCATAACTCATTTGATCCCACTCAAATGCTAGCAAAAGAATTCTACAACTTTAACAAAATAAAGGTGCCCAACCTTTAACTTAAGTTGTGAACATTATTCAAGACTACTAAAGAATTGTGTCTACCTCATACATATCCAGATGTACCAACAATTCTTCTTTTCTCATAGTCTTTTGACCTTATGATTATTTACTTTTGACAATTATAATATTCAATCTATAAATGCTATAAGATTTGTTTAAATCAGATATCACTTCATTAATATGAAAAGATTGTCAAAAACAATATTATACTCTTGCTATTGAGCATAATCATAACACTACAAGCTCCGGAATCCTAGTAAGCTGAAGGATTATGGAACTAATATAATTGTCTAATATCTAAAGAACATAAATAATACTAAATTATAGGACAATGAGATATTTGTAAATTACCTTCCCGCTTGTCTCAGCTTTCGTCCAGGCGTTGACCATGTCCAATCCCCTCTGTTTGAAATAGTACTTCCTATACCGTGGCGCTCCGTTGGGATCCCCTATTAGCTTACCACATTTGTTGCACATCACAGGTATAGCCTCTGCAGCCCATAACTGTACCGTATCAAACCCGGGAAACGGTTTTATAGTCTATAATTAGCATTATGTATCATGGAAAAACGAATAATCTTAATTACAAACATATGTCAAGGTCAAAGGTCAAAAGGGATTAAGGATTTAAAAAATAACCTGTAATCCCCAAATGAATCCGTATAGGTTGTATCTCCTAGTCTGCCCGAGAGGGTCTGCCGGTACCTTAAAACCTTGACGGATGTAGTGGAGGGTCATCTTGAACGTAATGACCCCAGGCGAAGTTGTTAAACGCTTGAAAATCCTCCACTAGAGAGAACATCCAGTATGCCACCTGGTTCCGGTCGTCCTGACCGAAGAGGACCCTTTTGGCCAAAAGAAGCAATGTCAACTTAAGTGCATCGTGAGGCCGTTTGAAATCCTCCTCCATGAATGGAGCTTTCAAATCTGCGATCACAACTTTTTTCCTTCCCTGAAAGTACCTTGCATGAATACCACCATGGACAACCTCATATTCTTTGAAACAAATAATGCACGGTGTGTTCTAATATATTAATCTAGATGGGGGGTGAATAGATTTTAACCCTTATTACCAAATTTTCGCGATAAGTCAATTTACTAAAATACCCCAATCTAGTCAAACAATATAGCAACTGCAATATGATGCGGAATGTAAATAACACTTGATATTTACGTGGAAACCCTCACGGGAAAAACCACAGGCTAATAAGTGCACCACACTCGAACCTCGAATCCACTAAATGTATTAATGATTACAACCTAATCCTGGTATATAATCACACACCTACCTAATCCGGTATAAGTGGACCTAGTCCAATTGCTTATGATTTAAGCAACCTAATCCCGGTCACAACACAAGACTTAGTTCTCTAAAAAGAGATAATACAACCTATGTGAATATATATGAATATCCAAAATGCAAAGTAGAGCTAGGGAACCCTATATGCTTATCTAGGATAATAATATGTCAATACAAATAATCCTAGATATCAAGAGCTAAATGACATGTCATAAAGCTTAGCTAATCAAAGATTAAACAACCTAGATATAGCTATCAAAATACAACACTCAATCATGTCAACACAACAATCTCTATTTTGTATCTAGAATATATTCTAAGAGCATACAAATAATATAAGAGATGTCAATGATAAATAAAACAGTAATTATATATGATAATAGTGAAGAACTTACCAAAGAATGTGTGTTGACCAAAACCCATGCAAGCAAGCATCCTAACTATGCTAGAAAAATGCTAGATGATATTTTGATGCATATGAGAATGGTTTTTTAGTGTTAAAAATGTGTTCTCAATTTAATTTTCTCTCAAATGTCTCTCTTTTAAGTTTAGGGTTCTTAGAGTTGAAGAACATTTGATTCAGAAAAATAAGAAAGTGTGATATTGATAGACATCAAGAACAGGGCATGTGAAAAGACAAATTTACCCCTGAAAATGCACGATCAGCGGTTTTAATCGGCGGCCAGGCTGCAGTTCTCAATCGCCGAATTGAGCCCGAGAAGCATAGAGCATCAACGGCAGTTTCATTCGGCGGTTTCGAAACCACCGATTAAACCACAGATCAAACCCGAGATAAAAATCAATCAGGTATGAAACGGCGGTTTTGTTCGGCGGCCAGGCCGCCGATCAAACCGCCGATTCACCAAAAATGGTGAAACCAAAGGAGAAACCAAGGGCATTCTCCGTAGGCGGTCTTCGCGCTAAACCAAGCAAACATTTGTGCAAGCGCGGACGTTTCCAAACATATTCGGGAAACAAATTACAAGACACAAAAACACACAACAAGATATATCAAACAAAGTGCTAGTGTGTAAAGTGACATGTGAAGAGTATGCATATAAATGCAAGTATGCTAAATGTGTGTGTGCAATCTAAATCTCTTCAATGAAAAACTAAGCACTAGAGATTATATCTTTGGCGTGCTTGTCAACCTTGAAGACTTGAGAGGGTCTTTGAACTTGATCATGAATCACCTAAGCTACCCTTACATTTAATCCCCAATATGTGGTTTGTCCACGAAATAAGCCAATCAAGATATGAGAATCCTTACAATCTCTTGAGGTATGTCGGACAGGCGGCCAAATTTCAGGCCCGTGCACAGACAGAACTCCCTCTTCCCAAATCTCGCCTTAGTTTTTCCTAAGGCAAACCATAACTCGTCCTCACAACCTCCAGGAATGAATATATGTCTCAGCAACAAGCTGTGAATGAACTGTGCCTGAAAATAACCCCCTTTAAGGAAATCCAAATAGTGGCCAAATCATCCTGACTCAAATTCTGCCCTTTCTCTAGCATGGTTAAGAATCTTGTCTATATCGGAAATCAATTTGTGAAAACAGTGTGTGTTGAAGGTGATGTTATAAATCCAAGTGGCCCTCGAGTGTACCAACAAATGGTCCAAAGTTTCCTCCTCAGCCATCTGTAAAAAAAATATAAAATTGCAAGAGTAATCTAACTAAGCATTGAGGCAGCATGAACATATATCCACAGTCAGAATTAAACAGAACAAAACTCATCCTAGAAATCTTTATATTTTATAGCAGTAAAGACGAAAAACATAAAATCTAGAGTTAGGATAAAATGCAACTCCACCCATCTCTAATGAAATCGCTTGTTCGAAGTTCGAACACTAGATAAACATTGAGTCCAAATACAGTATTTAAGTCGAACACTGCATAAACATTCAAAGAATAATCTGAACCGTTGTTCCTGTGAGTAATTTGGATTTCGTTTCAATCATCTTCCTTGTATTAACAATTACAGACTGAAACCCATCAACAAAACACAAATTGGGTATAGATTATTCCTTGAATGTTCGACACGCCATACCCAAACTGAAACCCATTACCAATTAATACATACTCAGTTGTAATAATGAAATTGAAACAAACAAACTTATGATAAGAAACAAAATTAGGATCAAAACAGAGAACGCCAAACCGTCGACACGAATGAGTGCGCCGTCCATTAAAGAAGTACTTCCATAAGACTCGGAACAGTTCCTCCTTTTGATGCTTACATGGTGTAAGTTCTTGAGTAAGTTAGTATACACGAAGAAAATAAGACTGTTATATAATCGGATTTATGACCAAATTGCAACCAACCCCCCTAAGGTTTGCTCTTTCACCAATAAATTGCCAATTAAACTTTTTGGTTTAATTATTTTTAAAAAAAATATCGTTCACGTTTTGATAAATTCCAATTTAAAAAAAAAAAACTATTTACAAAATCTAATTGACTGTTTCGATTTGCTATAAAATTGACGTTGACACCAGATCAATGGCCAAGAATTACTTTTGATTAAAATAAATATATCAAAAATAATGATTTTATTATTAATTGTAATTATGCCATCCATTAAATGCAAAGTATTGATGTGATGTGTAAAGTCCACTAATCAAACTTGCTCAATTGTTATTAATTTTTTGCAACCGGCTAAAACCTGGTTGCATCGGATGCACGGTGCCTCCCCCACTAATCAAACTTTGCTGACGTGGCAGCATCATGGTCTGCGATGCACCGTGCATTGCACTGCACACAAGGCCTCTTATACCCAGAAACAACTTTATCACTACACAGTTACACCCACTGCAATAACGGTCAAACTTAACGGAGTTTGAGTGTTGCAAGTAACCTTAACACAACATATGATAAGAAACAAAATAAGGATCAAAACATATGAAGAAACAAAATGAGGATGAAAACATATGATGCCATATCGTCGACACGAATGGGTGCGCCATCGTTAAAGAAGTTCTTCCAGGTGCCGGATTCTGAACAGTCCTTTTTTTCATGCTTACACGGTAGAAGTTGTTGAGTAAGTAAGTATACATGAATAAACTAAGTCTGTTATATAGGGATTTAGTAGGAAATTGCAAACAACCTCCCTGAGGTTTGCTCATACACGAATAAATTGCAATTACAATTGTGTTTATGGATAAAAATATCGTTCAAGTTTTGATAAATTCGAAATAAAGAAAACTATTTACAAATTCCAATTGAGCGTTTAGAGTACCATCGATATGTAACTGACTTGGTATATTCGTGTAAAACTAATATAATTATCACAATTACTTTTGAAATTCCTTTGCCATCAGATCAATAGCCAAGAATTACTTTTGATTTAAACCTTCTATTTCAAAAATAATGATGTTATTATTATATGTAATTATGCCATGCATTAAATGTAGAGTATTGTGTTGATGTGTACAGTGAATACAGTCCAATATGTCGCAAATTACTAAAATCCATATTGGGCTTTTCTGACATGAGCTAGTATGATGATTTTCAAAATGACGGAAAAAATTCCCATCTAATCCAAAACCCATTTGCGATCTCCGTGTGTCCAAATTGCTAAAACCGGGTCGGTTTGTGGTTTACTGTTTTGTTGAGGTGGTTGTGATATATTTAAAAAACAGTGCGGATTTTTGCACCCATAAAAAACGCTAGGGCACGCCTAATTTATTTATACCCCTTTTTATTTACAACCCTATTTGAATTTTAAAAAACTGATGTACAAAAATTAGTATTTTATTGTTAACAATAATTTACAAAACCAGAAGATTCTATTGTTTAACAATAATTTACAAAACCAGAAGATTCTATCGTTGATTGTAAAACTAATATAATAGTCTTATTACTAACCAATACTAATATATAATCTTCATATATATGTATTTTGAAGGTATATACAGAAATATTAATAGGCGGTAAAATTACATTCGATCGACCACCAACGTTCTTAGTTATTACGCTAACACGATTAATCCATTACGCTGTAAAGGATTACGCTTGACGATGACATGTACTGTGGGTATGTACTAATGATTCGCCGATACCAAGTGAAGAGACAATTTGATTATTGACTCTATTGGACTGTGAAAGTTCTCACGGTGTGTTAAATATTAATCTAGAGGGGGTGAATAGATTTTAATTGTTATTACCCAATTTTCGCATACATGTCAATTTTACGAAAATGCCTATAACTAGTCAAATAGACATACAAGTGTAATATGGTGCGGAATGTAATTAACACTTGATGTTTACGTGGAAACCCTCACGAGAAAAACCACGGGCTATTTTGTGAGCCACACACAAACCTCGAATCCACTAAATGTGATAAAATTATAACCTAATCCCGAAAGTAATCACACACCTACCTAATCCTGGTATGAGTGAACCTAGTTCAAATGCTTGCGATCTAAGCAACCTAATCCCGGAAGCTACACACAAGACTTTAGTTCTCAATCAAGAGATTAACACCCTAAGTGAATATGTGAATATCCAAAATGCAACATAGAGCAAGGGAACCCTATATGCTTATCTAAGATGATGATTTTGCAATAAAAACAATCCTAGATATTAAGAACTAAATGACATGTTAAATAGCTTAGATAAACATAGATTATAAAAACCTAGATATCAATCACAATACAACACTCAATCAATTCATCACAATCAATTCTCTATTCTTGTATCTAACATATGATCAAACACATACAAGTAAATAAAGAGATGGCTTGATAGGAAAAATACTAAAATTAGATGAAGTTAGTAAAAATCTTACTAAGCAAGTTGTGATGATGCAAAACCATGCATGGATGCATGCTATATGGTCATGGATGATCCTATATGAACTTTGACGATCAAAGGAATGTCTTTGAGTGTTTAAAAAAGAGTTCTTGTGAATTTTTCTATTGAAATGTGTTCTAAGGGAAAAATATGATTTTTGGACTCTTAAAAAAATGACCTAGTAATGAAAGAGGCATATATATATAGGATGTCTAATTGAAGTGGTGCCGTTTTGTAAATTTGCTAAAAAGCGCCGATTCTGCGGCCTTTATTCTACGGCCACGGATCGTAGAATAGGGCACATAATTCAGTCAACTAAGTTGACTAACAACTCTGCGCCAATTTCTGCGCCCTAGGCCGCCGAACAAGGGCGCCGATTTGAGACCTAACGTTCTGGTTCCTTTTCGGCGGCCTTTTTTACGGCCACTAAACGCCGAACCAAGGGCGCCGATTTGGACCAGAAACAGTGCACTTCAAAATGCGCCTTTGTTATGCAACCACCGACCGCCGAATAGGGCACCGATTTGCTCTGTAGCTTATAGCCTAAAATCAAAACTTATTATGGCACAACAAGCAAGAGCAATCAACAATCAATGCTTTAAGAGATTTTCAAAGCAATAAGGTGCACAAATAAGAACACACAACATATAAATAAGAACAATGCATGAGATGTGAGTGTGTATGTGCAACTAATCTCTTCAAAGCAAATTAAGCACATAGAAGTTAACCTTTGGTGCTTATCAAGATGAGGTCTTGAAAGAGCATGAACTTGAACACCAACATCTAAGCTACCCTTACAATGAACCCCAATTGTGGTTTGTCCACGAAATAAGCCAATCAATAAATGAGACCTTACAATCTCCCCCTTTGGCTATTTCGTAACAAAACCACCACTCACATTGATCCTCACAACAAAATATAACTACGGGATAGCAATGATATTCTACATTACAAAGAGATATTAAAAAGTAAAGTCTTCAAGTCTTCAAGTCTTCAATCTCTTGTAGAACTATCAACCCTCTAAAACAAAAACAAATTACACTTTCCAAAGCAAGTGTATGTGAGATGATCAAGTGAAAATAAAACAAGCATTTGCATTTATGAAATTAAGCACAACATCATGTAATGTATGTGTATGAAATGCTCCCCCTCAAAGGGTTACTCCCCCTCAATGAATAGTCTCCCCAACATGCACAATTGCCACTACAATTTGCAACTCCCCTTACCACATTCTACTCCTCCTTTTTTGTCATGATATAGACAAAGGAGTAGTCCCCAACCGGGTCACTTCTAGCAAAGAGAGATAGAAGCAAACAAGAAATTTGCATAAACATATAAGTCACTTTATGCATCTCAATTAATTGGAGAGAAACATGGAGATTTATTTAAAGAAAATGTGTGAATCAAACATGCTTTGCATACAAGACATGTAGCATTCAAGTCCAAAATACAACGGTATTTGGCAAAGCAAATGACAAAGGTTTCTAATAAGAATTCAAACCAGTTTCACCATTGTCATAAGAGAAGCAAGGATATAGAGATTTCATGATTTCAGTTTAAGAGCAACTATATCGAACTTTATAAGCGAAACATGGCATGAGCGACTTTGCACCCTATTCGATTTTTCCGGGTGAGATACCCGTATGATTGTAGCCATGTTCATCTAACAAAGAAAGAGAGACATTTGGATTTTACAATCCTTTCAACGGATACTTGATCCTTTATTCATTTTGAGTCTTATAAGCTTTTTCACACAAGTTTTGCATTTTAAGAATATGCAATCATCAATTCATGCTTTTCAATTGAGCATGTTTTCTGAATTTCATGCTTTTTCATTTGACATTAGCATGTTATAAAAGAATCATCATGTCATGGAGATAACTATAGGTCATTCAAATCATACTTCCTATGTAAATCTCCTAGTCCAAAAATGCATGTTTGAACATAAATATGACATAGATTGTAAACAAGCATGGTTCACACTTATTGAAAGAAAACATATATACATATGTGCAACCAAGCTTACTCAAGCAATTAAATGAAGAAGCATAAGATATTTCAAATTTTTTGCACGTCACAAGTATGCAAAATAGCTCTCTTTGCTTGAGTTCCCCATATGGGGTCAATCACCAAAACACATCACTCTACAAGACATATCCTAATAGATCTACTAAGTGTTTTAAATCGAGTAGCATCTAAGGGTTTAGTAAATAAGTCCGCAAGTTGATCATTAGTACCTACATGTTCAAGTACTATGCATTTATTTTCAACAAGCTCTCTAATGAAATAATGGCGGATGTCAATATGCTTAGTTCTAGAATGTTGCAAAGGATTCTTGGAAATATTAATGGCAGTCATATTATCACAAAAGAGAGTGAGTGTACCTTGGTTGAATCCATAGTCTACTAGCATTTGCTTCATCCATAGGAGTTGTGTGCATCCACTCCTCGCAGCAATGTATTCGGCCTCGGCCGTGGACAAGGAAATCGAGTTTTGCTTCTTGCAAAACCAAGACACCAAGTTGTTGCCTAGAAAGAAGCAACCGCCCGATGTGCTCTTCCTATCATTACAATTTCCTGCCCAATCCGCATCACTAAAGCCTACAAGACTAGCATTAGTGTCAAAAGAGTACCAAATCCCATAGTTGGATGTCCCATTCATATAGCGAATGATTCTCTTAACGAAAGAGAGATGGGACTCCTTAGGATCCGCTTGGTACCTAGCACACACACCCACACTAAAAGAGATATCGGGCCGACTTGCGGTCAAATAAAGCAAGCTACCTATCATGCCACGATATAACGTTTGTTCCACACTTTTACCACTAGCATCCTTGCTTAGCTTCAAAGTGGTACTCATGGGTGTATTATAATGTTTGGCATTTTCTAGACCAAACTTCTTCACTAGGTTTTTGGCATATTTAGCTTGGGTTATAAAAATCCCATCATTTAATTACCTAATTTGCAAACCTAGGAAGTAACTAAGTTCACCAACAAGACTCATCTCAAATTCATGAGACATGACATCAACAAATTGTTGGACTTTGGTGTTGTTGGTTGAGCCAAATACAATGTCATCAACATAGATTTGAGCTATAAATAACTCATCTTTGTTTCTCTTGATGAACAAGGTATTGTCAACACTATCTCTTGTGTAGTCATTGTCAACAATAAATTGAGTGAGACACTCAGACCAAGCCCTCGGTGCTTGTTTCAACCTATACAAAGCCTTTTTGAGGCGATAGACATGGTTGGGGTGGTGTGCGTCCGCAAACCCCTTGGTTGTTCAACAAACACTTCCTCTTGCAATAAGCCATTGAAGAAGGCACTCTTGACGTCCATTTGGTGCAATTTGAACTTATGAATACACGAGATGGACAAGAGAAGCCTAATGGACTATAAACGGGCAACGGGATCAAATGTCTCTTCAAAATCGATACCTTCAATTTCAGAGTACCCTTGTGCTACAAGTCTAGCCTTGTTCCGCACTATGTTGCCATCCTCATCAGATTTGTTCCTATAAATCCACTTAGTGCCTATAACATGTGTGGTTTTAGGCCTAGGAACTAGAGTCCAAACCTCATTCCTATTGAATTGGTTTAGCTCTTCTTGCATGGCAAGAACCTAAAATTCATCATTTAAGGCTTCATCAACCTTTTTGGGTATAATTTGAGAGGTGTAGCATGTGTAGCTAATTAGATTAGCAGTTTGACGCCTAGTCCTAACACCCTCATTTACCTCTCCAATGATGCCATTCTTATCATGGAGTTGTCTAACCCATGGAGCGGGTTCTTTAGAGTTCAAGAGAGGAACTATATCAATAGGTTGTGTGTCATCATAATCACCATTGGACATCCCAACATTGGGAGTCTCCACAACCTTCTCCAAAGGAGAATCATCATCTAAAACTACCTCCTCCTCATGGTTACTAGACTTAAGCCTTTCATCATCAAATACAACATTGGATGATTCCATGACACTTAGAGTCTTTAAATTAAAAACTCTATAGGCTCTACTATTTAAGGCATAGCCAATAAAGATACCCTCATCACTCTTAGCATCAAATTTGCCAAGTTGATCACGGTCATTTAAAATGTAGTATTTGCTTCCAAAGGAGTGGAAGTAGCTAACATTTGGCCTTTTACCTTTCCATAGCTCATAGGAGGTATTTCTAGTTCCGGGTCTTAGGAAAACTCTATTTCCTATATAGCAAGCCATATTGACGGCTTCGGCCCATAGGTTCCTAGGGACATTGTTGCTAAGTAACATCTCACGGGCCATCTCTTGAAGGACCATATTCTTCCTCTCAACAACTCCATTTTGTTGAGGTGTCCTAGGAGCCGAAAACTCATGGGAGATGCCTAGACCATTACAATAGGTTTCAAAGGTGGCATTCTCAAATTCCCTCCCATGGTCACTTCTAATCCGTTTTATGCTTTTGATGTTATAATTCATTTCATTTTGAATTTTATTACAAAGCATTTTAAACTTATCAAAAGTTTCGGATTTTTCTCTAAAAAAATATGTCCATGTGAACCTAGAGAAATCATCAACACAAACAAAGATGTATCTTTTCCACCTAAACTCTCGGTTTGCATAGGACCCATTACATCCATGTGGAGAAGCTCTATAGGCTCCTTGGTGAAGAGATACTTGCCCTTTTTGTGCATGCTTTTGGTTTGTTTACCTTGTTGGCAAGGTCCACAAACACCATTGGCTTTCTTCCCAAGCTTAGGGAGGCCACGCACACAGTTGAACTTTCCAAGGGTTCGTAAATCCTAAAAGTTCATTTGGCCAAGTCTTTCATGCCACAACTCAATTTGCTCATCCATGGACACATTGTTTGAGACTATACTAGCTTCAAGACAATAGCAATTGTCGCTAGATCTCATACCTTTCAACAAGGTTTGTCCATCAGGCTTTAGGATAGAGCAATCATTTTTACTAAACATGACGGAATATCCTTCATCACTAATATGAGAAATGCTTATCAAATTGGCTTTCAAGCCATCAACAAACAAAGCATTAGATAAGGAGGGTAATCCGGGAATAGAAATGGTTCCTTTCCCTACAACTTTCTTTTTGGATCCATCACCAAAAGTGATATATCCTACTTCCTCCATAGCAAGAGTCTCGAAGAAACTCTTGTTTCCCATCATGTGCCTAGAGCACCCACTATCTAAATACCAAAAATTAGAAGAATTTGCCTTCAAGGCTATTTGAGCAACATGGCAAACATTTTCATTCTTTCTAATCCACCTAGAAACAATATTAGCTTTCTTAGTGGTCTTTGGTACATGGGCTCTAGTTATCCTAGGATCATGCACATCAATTTTATCATTCCTAGGAACATGCAACTTGGCTGTCTTCTTTCTCTTTTCAATCATGCTTCGTGTTCTACACATTTTAATATATCGAAAGCAATTTGGTCTAATATGACCATCAAATCCACAAAAATGACATGTATGAATAAAATAAGGAATCATACCTTGTCCTTGTGCATGCATGGGAGCTTGTCCATGTCTTTGTGGTTGAGTGGGTTCAATCCATCTTCGTTGTTGAACCAGTCTAGCTTGCTTCCTAGCTTGAGGTTGCATGATTGGTCTTTTTCCTTTGTGAGCCAATTGTTGAGGAATGTTGGCTTGAGGGACCCTAGTAGGTTGAGCTTGAGGTTGCCTTCTTAGCACCAACTTCACTTGTGCATTACTTGAACATTGTCATAGTTCTAACTTCTTCTTACGAGTTTGCACCAATGAAGCTTCTTCGTTCCCCGGACTCTTAACAAACACGGTCTTGTTAGAGGTTGAGATCTTTTTGCCATCTTCATACCCAAGACCCTTCTTGTCACACGGATGCTTTCCAACACAAAGCAAATGATCAAGCTTTTGAATGCTAGAGGTCATCCTAGCCATAGACTCTTTTACTTCTTCAAGTTCCCTCTTTAGACTTTCTTCATTCCTCCTAGATAAGTCTAATTCCTTTCTTAGCTTATCTTTTACCTTCTTGGATTTTTCCATTTGTTCACTTAAGTGGTCATTATGAGATAAAAGCTCAAGATTCTCTTCTCTCAACATCTTGATCTTTTTCGTGGTTTTCATCTCTAACCTTTTGAACTCCGCGTAATGTTCAACAAGAACCTTTCTTTCCACATATCCATTTATGGAGTGAGTTGAGGAGTCATCTTCACTCGAGTCATTTTCCTCTTGACTCTCTTTCTCTTCTTCACTTCTACCTTGGCTCTTGTGAGAAGAGGCAAAAGCTATGAAGTTAGCCACTTCATCATCCGAAGTTTCATCTCCTTCATTGGAGTCATCACTACTCCCACTCCATGTGGCGGCTATCACTTTACCTTTCTTCTTATCATTGTGATTAGCACATTCGGGGGCAAAATGACCTATACCACCACATTCATAACATCAGACCCCTTTCCTTTTGGTCTTCTCTTGCCTAGGCTCAAACTTGTTGTAAGAACCCTTTTTCTTGAAGTTTTGACCTTTGAAACCAAAGTCCTTTTTCTCGAACTTCATAACCTTCTTGAATCTCTTCACAAATAATGCAAGGTCTTCGTCCGAGTCATTCTTTGCCTCTTTTTCATCCTTGGAGACTTTCAAAGCAATTTCTTTTTGCTTTTTAGGAGGTGTGGAGTGTAGGGAAAAATACGTGCACGCAGCGGAAGCGAGACTAAAATAAAGTTTAGTATAGTTTAAAATTTTTCCATAATTTGAACCTTAACCCTCTAATTAATTAACATATAATGCTAAAGATATCATACCTTTGTCGCGTGATCCGATTGATATTGCGTTGATGGTAATCCACAAGATCTTCCAATCTAATCATGAACGTGAATCACCTAGGAGCATGGTCTCCCTTCTCATTGAATTGTGTACCTGAGGATGGATTAACAATACTTTTTCTTTTTTGTTAGTCACAACAAGTTCCAAGAGACAACAAAGAATGTTCCGGTCACTTATGAATTCACAATCTTTAGATTGAAACTCGCGTGAACCTTATTCGAAATTGTGCACAAAACCTTTTGATGTAAAAGTAACTAGTGCACTATCGAAATAAGAACAAACTTTTCTCTCTATTCCTCTTGGCCGAAAATCACACTAGTCTAAGAGTTGGATTCTATTTTTCTCTAGTAAAAGAAAAAACTCTCAAAACCAAGACATTAGGGTTAGCCGAATTCTATACAAATAATACATATATTAACCAAAAGTCACTTGCCAATATATATATATATATATATATATATATATATATATATATTACGCACTGTAAGGTTCATGATTTGTATTGGCTTGATTCCATTGCAAAACACTCTATATTTGTATTAGTTGTTGCTTAGGATATTCTTTGAAGAAAGGAAGCTTAAAAAGTGAAGAGCAACGTCTAGTGCAAAAGTCGTCTTCAAGAGGTGAAAAGCGTCAAAGGTATATCTTGACTTCTATCCTCTTGCAAGGCGTTAGCGCACACACACACAATTCATACATGTGTGTCCCTGTATCGTGGTTCAAACATTTGGTATAACACATTCACACATTTCATAGTATGCTCATGCATTGATCTTGTATAGACAAACATTGTGGAATTGCATGCTTTGTGACTATCTCTTTGATATGGCATGCTTGTGTGAATATGTGTTTATTTGTTTGTGTATTTTATGTTTTGGACTTGAACATGTTCTTATTTGATGCCTTATTGAGTTCTGGTCATTTCGGTTACTCATTCATAAGGTTTCGAGTCCAAACGATGTAGCTACGCTACTTTTCGTTCTCATTCGTTGAGTTGACTTCATCATCGTTTTCCAAGATGATTTCTCAACCATTTTTCAAAGTTGTGTAGTCATCGTTGTGCGTGAGAGAGTTACGGTTTGTAATCCAAAAATAGATTCAAAATAAGAGTTTGGATGCCCAAGATACGGCTGAAGAACCGAGGGAGCGCGTGAGAGAGGTTTGTGGCCGTGAGGCCACTTGGCCCACGCCGTGAGGGAGGCCGTGGGCCCCACGGCCAGAGGGGCTCTCTGCCCCTGTGTGGCCCACACGCGCCCCCCACAGGGTGGGTGACATGGCCCTTGCTGATTGGCCCTTGCTGATTGGCCCGAAAATCTCTTCTCTCTGTTCTTTTTAAACTCTTCTCCTTCCCTCCACATGTTTTGAAGAACTTGAAGAACATTTCCACGAAATTCTGCAGTTTTCTTCAATTTTTAGTTTTAGTATTTTGGTCATATCTTTCTCATACGAACTCGAATTCAATCGATTCAAAAGCCAAAATTGTTGGTCTTGAGGAGAGCTACAAACCCCAAGTATTTCCAGAGGGAGCTGACTTCGTGATTGTTCCCAGAAGCCTGATCTTCAGTACGAGGTCAAGGTTGATTGTTCAACTTCTTCTTTTTTTTTTCAATTTCATCTTTGATCATCTCTTGATTCTTACTATTTGATTGATGAAATTTGTTGAGAAGTATGTTAGATCATATGCTAGGGGTGTTTGATCATTTGTCAATTGAGTTTTAGCTTTGTGATTTCTCTTGAACATATTTGTGTTAAACTTGATTCAACATGAAATTGATTCTAGAAAATGTATATATGATGTGCTTCATGTTATTTTCTATGTCTAATTTCATAATCTAAGAACTAGGTTTTTGGTGTGATATATTGAATATTCATACCTTGTTCTTATTGATTTGCATGTCTTGATTTCTAGATACATTTGTGATTGTTTGTTGAAAGCATATTCTAGATTATCTTTGAACATGTACATTGAGCTTGATTGATCATCTAGCTTAATTTGATTGTGTTTGCATCATTTGCATCACCTAGATTATAGCCTTGCATTAGGTTGAAATCTCTAGCAAAGTGAGTGAAGCTTTGTGGATAGAGCAAGGAAGTCTTGATTAGAGTCGGGAGGACTCAGATAATCAAGCAAGGAGACTTGTCTAGGGTCGGGAGGATCCGGATAGGCAAGCAAGAAATCTTCCTAGAGACGTGAGCGTCTTGGATAGGAAGTTGCTTTCTAGAGGTGTAGGACACATCTCGGATAGGAAGTAGGCTTGGTGATTCACTAGCCCGAGGGTAGATTAGGAGTTGATAGCTTGAGCGGATATCATGAGTTGGTAGCATGAATGTGTAAGTCATTTTTCACATAGTGGATTGCTTTGCCGGTGGTTGTGGTATCAACCCGTGGATGTTTCCTCTTTGAGGTTTTACCACGTAAAAATACTTGTGTTCATTTTTGTTTTTACTTTTCTTTGTCTTCCATATCTTTCATTGATTGCATATCTTGTAAATTGATTAACTCTTATATAAGTGAAATCAATTTATTTGTTAAATATAATCAAGTGTGCATTTTCTTTGTTATATTCTACATTATTTTTAAATTGGAAGAATTTGGAGCCTATACCTATTCACACCCCCCCCCCCTCTAGGTATATTTTACACTACTACTAAAGGGAAATTTCACGCACCAATTCTGCATGCCTTCTAAATATATATTTTTCTTGCAGCCAATTATGCATGCTTTATATATATATATATATCTATTGCGGCCAATTCTATATAACATATAAATAATATATATATCAATATATATGCTGAATTCTGCATGGCACATATAATATATATTCTGCATGCTTTATAAATATATCTATATATATTCCGGCTAATTGCCATATATATCTCATATATTGTGGCCGAAATCCTTTACATGTAGGATTTGTCTTTTGACTTAAATCCTAACCCTAGGTAGATTTCCTTAGAATTCCAAACCCTAATCCAACTCTTTAGTGTATTTGTGACTCTATCAAAGACTTCCTAATTTGACTAGATAAATAAATTCTCTTTATTTATCTACTTAACAAATAAAGTCTTTAATATTTATTATACTACCACAATAGTATACTACTAAGAAACATATTTCCTAGTCTGAAAAAGATTTTGATTCTCAATTAAATGATTAACTAATAAATTAATTGATTTCCATTTAATCAATCAATAAAATAAAATATTATTTTAGACTATTATTCTAGTCTTGCCGCCCACACCATATACATGGGCCTAATATTATTTTCTTATTTTATTTAATCCATTAGACTTTAATTAAAAAGCCCACATGTGAACCAGACCTATTCTTACTAAAAGAAACAAGCCCACATGCCTTTCATTAATATATTAATATAATTGATCAGCCCATTAAATAAATAATGTGCAAATTATATTCTTAATATATTAAATACAATTCTAGATGGACCCATAAATTGGTCCGGTAGAATATATCAAGTGATCCATGCAAGTCCGTGTGGATTGGGGATCTTGGCGGGCTATCTAAATTTAAACTTCAATAGACATAACCTAATCACAATCAACAAATGATTCACTTAGGTCCGATCTATTAATTTTAACTCATTCCACTAAAGAGCTAAAATTGAACTCTTAAATAAAGATAAAATAAGTAAATATTTCTCATTCGTACCCTAGACAATCTTATTGGAGATGGTGTATCCTCATGAAGAATATCAGTAATCGCCAAGAGCTCATAGACCGCCTATAGCTTTCCAAGTTATCATATTTACTCATATGACTACATTTTGAACTTGGATATTGAAAAGAATACGGGGTGTGTTCTAAATATGTTATCTAGAGGGGGGGGGGGGGGGGGGGTGAATAGATTTTAACTATTATTACCCAATTTTCGCATGCAAGTCAATTTTACGAAAATGCCCATACTAGTCAAAAATACAAGCAAGTGTAATATAATGCTGAATTTAAATAACACTTGATGTATACATGGAAACCCAACCACTGGGAAAAACCACAGGCTGTATAGTGCACCACACTCGGAACTCAAAATCACTAATTGAAATGAAGTTTACAACCTATGTAGACCTCGTCTAACACTCCGGTCCGTAACCCCTCACTTCTACCCAGCGGGCCTTTATTAGCAACCCTATTCCAATTTGCTTGAGGCCTAAGCACACTTAGCCCCAAGACTTACTTCTCAATGAAGAGAAACAACCTAAGTGAATATGTATGAATATTCAAAATGCAAATTAGAGCTAGGTTACTCTATATGCTTATCTAGGATAATGATTTTGCAATTAAAACAATCCTAGATATAAATGGCTAGATGACATGTCAAATAGCTTAGCTAATCAAGATTAATTAAAAACCTAATTATCTATCACAATCAACACTCAATCATTTTCATCACAAATAATCTCTAACTTGTATCTAGCATATAATCAAAAGCATACAAGTAATTAAAGAGATGTATTAATATGAAAAACACTAAAGTAATATGAAATTAGTGAAGAACATACCAAATAAGATGTGATGATTCAAAACCATGCATGGATCAATTCTATGAAGGCATAGAAGATCAAATATGAAATTTGATGCAAAAGGGATTTGATTTGAGTGTTTAAAGTTGAGTTCTTGATTTGATTTTTTCTCAAAAATCTCTCTTGAAAGTTTAGGGTTCTAAGGTCTCAAAGAACTTAATCAGAGAATGAGAAAATAAGATATTTATAGACATTAAGAATTGGGCATGTGAAAATACAATTTTGCCCCTGAAACGCACCGTTCGGCGGTTTTAATCGGCGGCCAGGCCGCCGATCACGGCCGCCGAATTGAGCCCGTAAAGAACAGAGCATCAACGGTGGTTTCATTCAGCGGTTTCGTGACCGCCGATCCAACCGCCGAATTAGACCGAGAGGTTAAAATCGATCAGGTATGAACGGCGGTTTCGAACGGCGGTCATGACCGCCGATAGTGACCGCATAATTGCTTCAGACCAATCTGGACTGAAACGGCGGTTTCATTCGGCGGCCAGGCCGCCGAACATAACCGCCGATCACCAACAATGGTGAAAACCAAGGAGAAGCCAAGGGCATTCTCCATAGGCGGTCTTCGCGTGAAACCAAGCACTTATTAGTGCAAGTGCGGACGTTTCCGAACAATGTCGGGAAACGAATTACTAAGCACATATACACACAACAAGATATAAAACAAAGTGCTAGTGTGTAAAGTGACATGTGAAGAGAATGCACATAAAAATAAGCAAATATGCAATCATAGCAAGAATGCTAAGTGTGTGTGTGCTACTAATTCTCTTCAAAGAAAACCAAGCACAAGAGATTATACCTTTGGCGTGCTTGTATCTTGAGGTCATGGAAGGGCCTTTGATCTTCAACCTTAAACACTTAGACTACCCTTACATTCAAAACCCCAACATGTGGTTTGACCACGAAATAAGCCAATCAACAAAACGGGAATCCTTACAGATATTTTGACTTGTCCAGAAGCCATGTTTCAATAGACTCTATCAAAAACTTAACATTAAGATTCAATATCCATTACCTCAAAACATCCATTACCTCAAAACATCCATATGATGATATTCTACTCTCATTTAATAAATGGAGCCACGATGTCCATATCTATAAATGAAGTCCTCTATCGATTAACAAATGAATATCACCAAACTATCGAGGATAGACTATGCTACATAATTGTACTCATTGATAACTCAAATGATACCACTTGCAACCATAAGTCCATCATTTATCTCAGGATTAAGATAGACTCTCCGATTGTTTTGATAATGAAAAGACTATTATCTATTGACCGTTCTAGATAAAGTATTTCATTGTGATCCAGTTCAATGCACCCAGCGCACTAGATTCTTTTACTCGAAGACCCTCCGATGATTTCAGACTCATCATAACTCATTTGATCCCACTCAAATGCTAGCAAAAGAATTCTACAACTTTAACAAGATAAATGTGCCAAACCTTTAACTTAAGTTGTGAACATTATTCAAGACTAACTAAAGAATTGTGTCTACCTCATACATATCCAGATGTACGAACAATTCTTCTTTTCTCATTGTTTTTTAACCTTATGATTATTTACTTTTGACAATTATAATATTCAATCTATAAATGCTATAAGATTTGTTTAAATCAGAAATCACTTTATTAATATGAAAACATTGTTAAAAACAATATTACACTCTTGCTATTGAGCATAATCCTAACATGGAAATAGGACCCTTCCTAGACTCATAAGCTAGAAGTCTTCCAATCACCTCACTCGGCTTCATATCCTTATATCCACTATTTTCTTCTAAAGCCGTTACCTTAGATTCAAACCTATCGGGGAGAGATCTCATAATCTTTTGCTTGATTCTCCTATCCGAGTAAGGGTCACAAAGTTGATGACTTTGGTTGACTATGTCCATCAACTTGATCTCGAAATCGTTAAAGCACTCATTCTCCTCCATCTTAAGCATCTCGAATTGAGTTTGGAGGACTTGAAGCTTAGAGTCCTTTACCACTTCGGTTCCCTCATGTGCAATCTCTAAGATGTCCCATGCCTCCTTAGCTATCCTAGTATTTTGAATCAATTTATATTGATTTTCGTCCATTGCACATAGGATGGCATGCATCGCCTTCCTATTCCATTTTGATGCCTCAAACTCTTGCGTGTTCCATTGCGCCTTAAGCTTGAGCACATCCTCTCCTCTACCCACAGGATTCATCATGGGTGATGTGTAGCCGTCTTCAACCGCCATCCAAGCCGAATCATGGATTTGACATATGTACGACTCCATCTTGCCTTTCCAAGAGGCATAATTCAACCCGGTAAGAAGCGGAGGCCTTGTGCTAGAAGCACCCTCGTTGCCACCACCATTTCCACTGTTTCCACTCATAGTGTTTATGAATGAATGAAATGAATGCAAATGTATGAATGATCAAAAATCACACAAAATGCAAAACACACCAAAATAAGAAAGGATCACCTAAGTTTATCTAGGAACCCGCTCTGATACCAATTGAAAGTTCTCACGGTGTGTTAAATATTAATCTAAAGGGGGGTGAATAGATTTTAATCGTTATTACCCAATTTTCGCATAATTCAATTTTACGAAAATGCCCCTAACTAGTCAAATAGACATAAAAGTGTAATATGGTGCGGAATGTAAATAACACTTGATGTTTACGCGGAAACCCTCATGGGAAAAACCACGGGCTGTTTTGTGAGCCACACACGAACCACAAATCCACTAAATGTGATAAAATTACAACCTAATCCCGGTATGAGTGAAGCTAGTTCAAATGCTTGTGATGTAAGCAACCTAATCCCGGAGGCTACACACAAGACTTTAGTTCTCAATCAAGAGATTAACACCCTAAGTGAATATGTGAATATCTAAAATGCAACATAGAGCAAGGGAACCCTATATGATTCTCTAAGATGATGATTTTGCAATAAAAGCAATCCTAGATATTAAGAACTAAATGACATGTCAAATAGCTTAGATAAACATATATTATAAAAACCTAGATATCTATCACAGTACAACACTCAATCAATTCATCACAATCAATTCTCTATTCTTGTATCTAACATATGATCAAACACATACAAGTAAATAAAGAGATGGCTTGACTGGAAAAATACTAAAATTAGATGAAGTTAGTAAAAATCTTACTAAGCAAGTTGTGATGATGCAAAACCATGCATGGATGCATGCTATATGGTCATGGATGATCCTATATGAACTTTGATGAACAAAGGAATGTCTTTGAGTGTTTAAAAAAGAGTTCTTGTGAATTTTTCTCTTGAAATGTGTTATAAGGGAAAAATATGATTTTTGGACTCTTAAAAAAACGACCTAGTAATGAAAGAGGCATATATATAGGATGCCTAATTGAAGTGGTGTCGTTTTGCAAATTTGCTAAAATCGCCGATTCTGTGCCCTTAATTCTGCGGCCACGGACAGCAGAACAGGGTGCATAATTTAGTCAACTGAGATGACTAACAACTCTGCACCAATTTCTATGCCCTAGGCCGTCGAACAAGGGCGCCGATTTGAGACCTGACGTTCTAGTCCCTTTTCAGCAGCCTTTTTTACGGCCACTAAACGCTGAACCAAGGGCACCGATTTCGACCAGAAACAGAGCACTTCAAAATGCGCCCTTGTTATGCAACCACTGACCACCGACCACGAACAGGGCGCCGATTTGCTATGTAGCTTACAGCCTAAAATCAAAACATATTAAGGCACAACAAGCAAGAGCAATCAACAATCAATGCTTGAAGAGATTTTCAAAGTGAAAAAATATATAAACGTGTCCTAATATAATCTAGGGGGGTGAATAGATTTTAATCCCTTTTTACCATTTTTCGAGATTAGTCAATTTTCAATAACAACCCCAACTAGTCAACAACTAAAAACAAGTGTGAAAATGCGGAAAGTAAATGACACTTGAATTTTTACGTGGAAACCCTTACGGGAACAAACAACAGGCTGTTAAGTGCGCCACACTCGAACCTCAATCCATTAATTGTAATGGCAATTACAACCTAGGTTGACCACGTCAAACCTCACACGGTTACTAATCTACCACTACTACTCGCAGGCCTTCAAAAGTGAATCTAGTCCATGCTTGCAAAACTATCACAATAGTAACTACAAGACTTGACTCTAAAAGAAGAGATAAAACAACCTAATGTGAATATATGAAATACTCAAGATGCTGAAAATGCAAGGTTAGACATTTAAGCTTATCTAGGCATGGATGGACATGTTAGACATTCCTAGATGTCATTTTGCTAGATGACATGCATATAACATAGCTAAATAGGCAACCAAAGTCCTATATGCAATATCTACCACAAACAACTTACAAAACACAATAAAGAAACTATCTTGAACCTCTTCAAGTCATAAAGATGCAATCTTGAATCAAGTCAAGTGATAAAAAAGTTATCTTGTAAAACAAGAGCATATAGATATGAGAATGATGTTCTAGATACAAGTCATGTAAGCAATAATAAAAACCCTAAATGAAATCAACCTAGAATCATGCTAGATGATGTATGAAAGATGCAAGATGAAGGGTGTTTGTGTTTTGGAAGCTTAAAAGATGAAGTCTTGATACCTTTGCTTTGAAGAAAACTTTTTGCTCTCAAAATATATGATTTTTTGCTCTAAAAAAATGACCAAGGCTATCAAGATGTATATATATAAGATCCAAACAAAGTGGTGTTGTTTTGGAAAAAACACTCCAACTTCTCGTTATGTGCGCTGGTCCTACGCTGGATGTCCTGTGTAGGAAGACCAGCGCACAGCCTTTAGGCGCAAAGGCGCTGGAGGACCAGCGCAGGAAGACCAGCGCAGGTCCAGCGGTAATATTCTGCCAAGATTACGTTGGACAACCAATGTAGGAGAGTGGCGCTTGACCAGCGGAGCTTCTCTGCCACGATTGCACTGGATGACCAGCGTAGGAAGACCAGCGCAGGTCCAGTGGCAATATTCTGCCAAGATTACGTTGGACAACCAGTGCAGGAAGACCAGCACAGGAAGACTACACACATTCTCAAAAAAACATACAAGGAAAAATGTGCAAGTGTGATTGGTGTAATACAAACATGCAAGAAGCAATTATCACACATGCATGTTAGAGAGAGTGTGTGTGCAACTAAATCTCTTCAAATTAGAGTTAAGTCAAGAATCTACCTTCCTTGAAGCTCTTGATTCCACAATGAGGTCCTTTGGCACTTGATGAGGATTTCTTCAATCCTAAGCTACCCTTACAAATTAAACCCCATTGTGATTTTGTTAACGAAATACGCCAATCAAAAGTGAGGCACTTACAATCTCCCCCTTTGGCTATTTCGTGACAAAATCAACACTCTGTAGGGAAAAATACCGTAGTACACGCAGCGGAAGCGAGACTAAAAATAAGATTTAGTGACTTTTAAAATTTTTCCTTTATGAACCTTAAACCCTTTAATTAATTAAACATGCATATACAATAACCAAAAGGTAGAATACCTTTTGTCGCGTGATCCGATTGACTTACGTCGATGGTAATCCGCAAGATCTTCAATCCTAGCACGAACGTGGATCACCTAGGAGCGTGGTCTCCCTTTTTCTTTGAATTGCAAACCTGTGAATGGACAAAACAAACTTTCTTTTCTTTGTTAGTCACAAAAACAATCAAAAGAATGACTGAGATTATTCCGGTCACTTTTGAGTTCTCAATCTAATGATCGAAACTCGCGTGAACCTAGATCGATATCGTATACACAAGCTTATTGATGATTAAGCAAATAGTATACTATCAAAGAATAATCTAACACTCCTATTTGTTTTAGTAGAATAAAAGCTTTCTATGAATTGAGAAGAAGAAGAAAAATTGTCTCTTGAACTTCTTGTGGTGGCCGAAATCTATAAGAGCACTTATATAGGTGGCCAAATTTTCTTCTCTCCTTTCACTTAGGGTGGCCGAAAATCACAACCTAAAAGGGACTAGGGTTGCCGCAATTCTCAAGCCCAAAAGAGTTTGTATTGCACCCTATTTCCTATTTAGTTTAAGACTTTAAACCCTAATTGAATTCATAAATCTTTTATTCCTTTATTTGACTAAATATAAAAGACTTCTTATTTGATTAAATAAATAAAATTAATTATTTATTTTCTTACCAAATAAGTCTTTTACTTTTAGTATACTACCAACAATAGTATAACACTAGGAATCATATTTCCTAATCAGAAAAGATTTGTTTCTTAATTAAACAATTAATTAATAAATTAATTAATTCTTATTTAATTAAAACAAATGAAACAAAATAATATATTAGGTTAAAACTTAACCTTGCCGCCCCACTTGAATAAATGGGCCAAAATATTATTTTCTTATTTCATTTAATCCATTGGACTTTAAATAAAAAGCCCACATGTGAACCAGACCCATTCTTACTAAAAGAAACAAGCCCACATGTCTTTCATTAATATATAAATATAATTGAGCAGCCCATTACTTAAATAATGTGCAAATTATATTCTTAATATATTAAATGCAATTCTAGATGGACCCTTAAATTGGTCCGGTAGAATATATCAAGTGATCCATGCAAGTCCGTGTGGATTGGGATCTTGGCGGGCCATCTAAATTTAAGCTTCAATAGACATAACCTAATCACAATCAACAAATGATTCACTTAGGTCCGATCCATTAATTTTAACTCATTCCACTAAAGAGCTAAAATTGAACTCTTAAATAAAGATAGAAAAGGAAGATGCTCCTCATTCATACCCTAGACAATCATATAGGAGATAGTGTACCCTCGTGATTAATATCAGTAATAGCCAAGAGTTCATAGACCGCCTATAACTCTCCAAGTTACCATATTTACTCATATGACCACGTTTTGAACTTGGATATTTTGACTTGTCCAGAAGCCATGTTTTCAATAGACACTATCGAAAACTCAACGTTGAGATTTAATATCCAATTACCTCAAAACATCCATATGATGATATTATACTCTCATTTAATTAAATGGAGCCACGATGTCCATATCTATAAATGAAGTCCTCTATCGATTAACAAATGAGTATCACCAAACTATCGAGGATAGACTATGCGATATAATCGTACTCATTGATAACTCAAATGATATCACTTGCAACCATAAGTCCATCATTTATCTCAGGATTAAGATAGACTCTCCGATTGTCCAGATAATGAAAAGACTATTATCTATTGACGGTTCTAGATAAAGCTTTTCATTGTGATCCTGTTCAATGCACCCAGTGCACTAGATCCTTTTGCTCGAAGACACTCCGATGATTTAGACTCATCATATCTCATTTGATCCCACTCAAATGCTAGCAAAAGAATTCTACAACTTTAACAAGATAAAGGTGCCCAACCTTTAACTTAAGTTGTGAACATTATTCAAGACTAACTAAAGAATTGTGTCTACCACATACATATCCAGATGTACGAACAATTCTTCTTTTCTCATAGTCTTTAGACCTTATAATTATTTACTTTGACAATTATAATATTAAACTATAAATGCTATACGATTTGTTAAACCAGAAATCACTTTATTAATATGAAAAAGATTGTTAATTACAACATTACACTCTTGCCATTGAGCATAATCCTAACAATCTCCCACTTGCACTATAGCAAATGTGTCATATCTCTCAAGCCCATGTTCTCTAGTTGCCCATCGAAACTCTTCTGAGGTAGAGCCTTTGTGAAGGGATCCGCTAGATTTTCTGCTGACGCGATTTTGGTAATCGTCACGTCACCTCTTTGAACAATCTCCCTTAAAAGATGATACTTTCTTTCAATGTGTTTACCTCTCTTGTGACTTCTTGGTTCTTTCGAATTAGCCACTGCTCCACTGTTATCACAGTAGATAGTGATCTACTTATTCGCACTAGGAACCACTTCCAAGTCAATCAAGAATTGGCGGAGCCAAACAGCCTCTTTGGCAGCCTCGCATGCAGCAACATACTCAGCTTCCATGGTGGAATTAGCAATACAAGATTGCTTGATACTCCTCCATATAACTGCTCCTCCTCCAATAGTAAACACAGCCCCTGATGTGGATTTTCTGGAGTCAGAATCTGATTGGAAATCAGAATCTGTATACCCAACGGGAATCAAATCCCCTCCAGAGTATACAAGCATATTATCTCTCGTTCTCTTAAGATACTTGAAAATATGCTTGACTGCCGTCCAGTGATCAGGACCAGGTTTCGATTGAAACCTGCTAACTATGCCAACAGCAAAACAAATATCTGGTCTAGTACAGAGCATTGCATACATGAGACTTCCAACTGCCGAGGCATATGGAACTCTACTCATGAATTGCTCTTCATGCTCATTCTTAGGAACTTGTTCCTTAGAAAGCTTGATTCCATGTCTGAAAGGTAACATACCTTTCTTGGAATCCTGCATGGAAAACCTAGACAAGATCTTGTCTATGTATGAAGCTTGGGATAATGCAATCGTTCTATTCTTTCTATCCCTTATTACTTGGATACCTAGAATAAAACTTGCTTCTCCTAAGTCCTTCATATCAAATTGTTTTGCTAACCATTCTTTTATTGATGTCAATACACCTACATCGTTTCCAATGAGTAGTATATCATCAACATAAAGAATCAGGAAAACCAACTTGTCGCCCTTAATCCTTTTGTATACACAAGGTTCGTCAGGATTCTGAATAAATCCAAAACCTTTGACAGCTTGATCAAACCTTATGTTCCAGGATCTGGATGCTTGCTTCAATCCATATATGGATTTCTGCAACTTGCATACCTTTTCCATTTGGCCCTTTTCAATGAATCCCTCTGGTTGCATCATGTAGATGCTTTCGTCAAGACTTCCATTAAGGAAAGCTGTCTTGACGTCCATTTGCCAAATCTCTAGATCTAAAGATGCTGCAATGGATAAGAGTATCCTAATGGATTTAAGCATGGCCACAGGAGATAAGGTTTCCTCGTAATCGATACCTTCTTTCTGTGTATACCCTTTAGCTACCAATCTAGCTTTAAAGGTTTCCACCTTACCATCCATACCTCTTTTCCTCTTGTATACCCACTTACACCCAATGGGTTTTATCCCTTTAGGCAAGTCTACAAGGGACCAGACTTTGTTATCGAACATAGATTCAATCTCAGATTGCATTGCCTTTTGCCAATGGCGACTATCAACATCCTCCATAGCTTCCTTGTACGTGTAGGGATCATCGTCGTCCGGGAGATTCTCCACTGATTCTCCCAGACCGATGTATCTTTCGGGTTGTGTTCTAACCCTCCCACTACGACGAGGAATGGTAGGTTGTTGATCTTGTGTTGGATCGGAACTTACAATTGGGTTAGGTTGTGTAACCTCTCGTGGAATTGTATCTCCTGACATCTCATTCAGGACAATTCTACTTCTAGGCACAAAATCATTCATATAGTCCTTTTCCAGAAATTTAGCATTTGTCGAAACAAATACTTTAAGATCTGAAGGACTATAGAAATAATATCCTTTAGTTTCTTTTGGATACCCTACAAATATACATGTTTCTGAACGGGACTCCATCTTTTCTGTCTTTCCTTTTAACACATGCGCAGGACAACCAAATATCCTTAAGTGTTGTAAACTAGGCTTGCGCCCAGTCCACAACTCATGCGGTGTTTTAGGAACAGACCTAGATGGTACATCGTTTAGAATGTATATAGCAGTTTGTAAAGCATATCCCCAAAAAGAAATAGGAAGTGTTGAATAACTCAACATAGACCTAACCATATCCAAAAGAGTTCTATTTCTCCTTTCTGCTACCCCATTCTGTTGAGGTGTACTAGGTGCAGAAAACTGAGAAACAATCCCATTATCAATAAGATATTTCTGAAACTCACCAGATAGATATTCTCCACCACGATCAGATCTCAAGATTTTTATGTGTTTCTCAAGCTGATTTTCCACTTCAGCTTTGAATGCTTTGAACATGTCAAAAGCATCCGACTTATGTCGCATGAGATACACATAACCAAATCTCGAGTAATCATCTGTGAAGGTGATGAAGTACTCATATCCACCTCTAGCTTGAATGCTCATAGGTCCACATACATCAGTGTGTATCAATCCTAAACATTCAGTGGCTCTTGCACCTTTGGCAGAGAACGTCCTTTTGGTCATTTTACCTTCCAAACAAGATTCACAAGTTGGTAGATCATCAACCTTTAAGTCACTCAAAGGTCCGTCACATACCAATCTTTTAATCCTATTAAGGTTAATATGACCTAAGCGTAAGTGCCAAAGGTAGGTTTCATCTGTTGATAATTTTACTCTTTTATGATTAGGTTCCGTTATTTCTGTGTCTAACGAGTGAGAGATATTTCTATGCAAAAAGTATAGACCGTTTTCCAATGTACCTTGGCAAATAATTTTGTCATTCTTACTAATAATAAAAACTTTATTAAAAGTAACCGAATATCCAAATTTATTTAAACAAGAAACTGAAATTAAATTCCTCTTGAATTGAGGTACATAATAAACGTCTATCAAATCTAAATGCCTTCTAGAATCCAAATAAACTCTAATATCTCCCACTGCACTTGCAGACACTAACGTTCCGTTGCCCAAGCGCAAATTGATTTCATTCTTACTCAGCTTTCTCCTTTCTTGGAACCCCTGCAAGGAATAACAAACATGATTAGTGGCTCCTGAGTCTATGATCCAAGAATCTGTAGAATCAGCCAAAAAACATGTTTCAAGATAATTCACATTACCTTCTTCCTTCTTGTTCTGGGACTTTGGGCAATTTCTCTTCCAATGTCCCTTTTCACCACAAAGGAAGCATTTCCCTTTGATCTTGGTTACTTTCTTGGTGTCCTTCTTGATAGGCCCAAGTTGCTTTTTCTTCTGTTGTTTCTTGACCTTTTGACGGGCCTTAACAGTAGCAACTTTACCAACCATATGAATCTCTTGACCTTTGCCTTTCACAAGGATCTTTTCAGCACTTTGAACATCTTGCATCAGGCCTTGTAAGGTGTATTCCTTTTTGTTCAAAGTGTAGTCCAATTTGAACTGATCAAAGGAATCTGACAATGAATTGACAACCATATCAATCTTTGTCTCACCATCTATCTCAGCGCCATGCAGTTCAGCAATGTTGAGATGTGCTATGACTTTCATCATGTGATCTTTCACAGCCTGTCCAGGTTTCATCCTAAGATTCATAAAAGCAGTCACTGCCTCTCTCTTAGTTGTCCTAGACTTCATAGCAAACATCTCCTCTAGAGACATCATAATATCAGCAGCGGACTCCATTCCTTCATGCTGCTGTTGCAACACGTCGGAGATAGTGGCCATAATGTAACATTTTGCCATATCATCTGAAGTCTTCCACTGCTCATACTCATCTCTATACATTATGCTTGATTCATTATTAGGAGCAGGTGGTTTAGGAGTAGTTAGAACAAACTTATGTTTTTCACTTTGCAGCAACAACCCAATTTTCCTTTTCCATGTCATATAATTATCTCCAGTTAAAGTGTTATCTTTCAGGATGTTCATAAGTGATGGGGTCATGATTTCTGAATAAAACAAAACATATATAAGTAAATAATCATGATAAAGCACTTTTAAATATTTATCTTGAATTAAATAAATAACTCAATCATAAAATTCAACGGTGATCCAACACCCATAAATGTTACGCCTCCTTTGGGAGTTCGCACCATTTACTAGTTAGGCTAGGTCCCACCTAATTGTTAACATAACAACCAGCGTTTTCAATTTTAGCCTTGCAATTTTACTGACAAGAACTCTTGGGAGGATATCAATAAAATTACATTGAGTGTGTTACCAAGATATCGACCCTCAATTTTCTCTCACGAAAATCCCTCCTTGGGGAGTAGATCTCGTTTGAGTCCATTGTCTAGTCTATCCTTGTAAGGAAGTATGTTGCTAAATTCCATTCATGGACGCCCCTTGGGGGGATTACCATAAATAATAAAGCTCAACCAACCTTGGAGGCCATAGGTGTTACAAAAACACCTTCTCCCACTCAATTATTTAAGGCGTGTGATTAAATCACATAGAATGATTTACCAAGTTATCTAGATGCCAATTTAGATACCTAAATCATTCAATGCATGTTCATACCAAAAGAGATATATGAGTGGCACTCCTATTCTATATGTCATGTTATCATACAATAACAAATATTGTAATATTTAAGCATAAATTAAATAGCAACAATTTTGGCCCATCCTAGAAAAACAAGTAAATTACAATTGTTTAGGAATACAAGATCTTCAAGCGGCCCATCAACCATACGCTCATCCTTCGGCCCAAAACCCCATAGGCGTGCACAACCCACAACCCCACAATGGGGCTGCTGTGCGCAGCCCATGAAGACTCTCAGGGCTGCCGTGCGCAGCCCACCAAGCTTGGGCTTGCCATGCGCAGCCCAATCCACTCCTAGGGTGCGCACGGTGCTCGTTCTCGGTTCCGGTTGCTTCGTTTTCCTTCGTGTCTTCGAATCTTCAAGACCTAAATATATTACGGCAGTATAAAATAATAAATACTGCAGTATTATTATTATTTTTTTTTTTATTCACTGCAGTACTTTTACAAAATAAAAACTGCACATAAAAATTAAATAAAAAAAAACTGCAGTAAAATACTGCACCAAAATAAAATAAAATTAAAAGAAAACCTAGCAACTACCAAGAAGGAATTATGGCGATGATAGACCACCCTTCTTGTTACAACTCCGAAACAATAATTACATTGAAAATCTAGGACCAAAATCGAGCAATAACAATCCACATAAACATACATAAATCCATACATCCACATGTAATTATATATTCGAATACCTAGAGTGCCATCTCTTTCTAAACATGCATAATCACAATAAAAAGAAATAGATCCATGTATATATACGTTAATTAATTAAAAGGGTTTAACCTAGGCTCTGATACCAATTGTAGGGAAAAATACCGTAGTACACGCAGCGGAAGCGAGACTAAAAATAAGATTTAGTGACTTTTAAAATTTTTCCTTTATGAACCTTAAACCCTTTAATTAATTAAACATGCATATACAATAACCAAAAGGTAGAATACCTTTTGTCGCGTGATCCGATTGACTTACGTCGATGGTAATCCGCAAGATCTTCAATCCTAGCACGAACGTGGATCACCTAGGAGCGTGGTCTCCCTTTTTCTTTGAATTGCAAACCTGTGAATGGACAAAACAAACTTTCTTTTCTTTGTTAGTCACAAAAACAATCAAAAGAATGACTGAGATTATTCCGGTCACTTTTGAGTTCTCAATCTAATGATCGAAACTCGCGTGAACCTAGATCGATATCGTATACACAAGCTTATTGATGATTAAGCAAATAGTATACTATCAAAGAATAATCTAACACTCCTATTTGTTTTAGTAGAATAAAAGCTTTCTATGAATTGAGAAGAAGAAGAAAAATTGTCTCTTGAACTTCTTGTGGTGGCCGAAATCTATAAGAGCACTTATATAGGTGGCCAAATTTTCTTCTCTCCTTTCACTTAGGGTGGCCGAAAATCACAACCTAAAAGGGACTAGGGTTGCCGCAATTCTCAAGCCCAAAAGAGTTTGTATTGCACCCTATTTCCTATTTAGTTTAAGACTTTAAACCCTAATTGAATTCATAAATCTTTTATTCCTTTATTTGACTAAATATAAAAGACTTCTTATTTGATTAAATAAATAAAATTAATTATTTATTTTCTTACCAAATAAGTCTTTTACTTTTAGTATACTACCAACAATAGTATAACACTAGGAATCATATTTCCTAATCAGAAAAGATTTGTTTCTTAATTAAACAATTAATTAATAAATTAATTAATTCTTATTTAATTAAAACAAATGAAACAAAATAATATATTAGGTTAAAACTTAACCTTGCCGCCCCACTTGAATAAATGGGCCAAAATATTATTTTCTTATTTCATTTAATCCATTGGACTTTAAATAAAAAGCCCACATGTGAACCAGACCCATTCTTACTAAAAGAAACAAGCCCACATGTCTTTCATTAATATATAAATATAATTGAGCAGCCCATTACTTAAATAATGTGCAAATTATATTCTTAATATATTAAATGCAATTCAAGATGGACCCTTAAATTGGTCCGGTAGAATATATCAAGTGATCCATGCAAGTCCGTGTGGATTGGGATCTTGGCGGGCCATCTAAATTTAAGCTTCAATAGACATAACCTAATCACAATCAACAAATGATTCACTTAGGTCCGATCCATTAATTTTAACTCATTCCACTAAAGAGCTAAAATTGAACTCTTAAATAAAGATAGAAAAGGAAGATGCTCCTCATTCATACCCTAGACAATCATATAGGAGATAGTGTATCCTCGTGATTAATATCAGTAATCGCCAAGAGTTCATAGACCGCCTATAACTCTCCAAGTTACCATATTTACTCATATGACCACGTTTTGAACTTGGATATTTTGACTTGTCCAGAAGCCATGTTTTCAATAGACACTATCGAAAACTCAACGTTGAGATTTAATATCCAATTACCTCAAAACATCCATATGATGATATTATACTCTCATTTAATTAAATGGAGCCACGATGTCCATATCTATAAATGAAGTCCTCTATCGATTAACAAATGAATATCACCAAACTATCGAGGATAGACTATGCGATATAATCGTACTCATTGATAACTCAAATGATATCACTTGCAACCATAAGTCCATCATTTATCTCAGGATTAAGATAGACTCTCCGATTGTCCTGATAATGAAAAGACTATTATCTATTGACGGTTCTAGATAAAGCTTTTCATTGTGATCCTGTTCAATGCACCCAGTGCACTAGATCCTTTTGCTCGAAGACACTCCGATGATTTAGACTCATCATATCTCATTTGATCCCACTCAAATGCTAGCAAAAGAATTCTACAACTTTAACAAGATAAAGGTGCCCAACCTTTAACTTAAGTTGTGAACATTATTCAAGACTAACTAAAGAATTGTGTCTACCACATACATATCCAGATGTACGAACAATTCTTCTTTTCTCATAGTCTTTAGACCTTATAATTATTTACTTTGACAATTATAATATTAAACTATAAATGCTATACGATTTGTTAAACCAGAAATCACTTTATTAATATGAAAAAGATTGTTAATTACAACATTACACTCTTGCTATTGAGCATAATCCTAACACACTCACATAGCATCATCACAATCACAAAAACAAAAAATGGTTGGTCAACAAAATTTTCTACATTACAATTAAAGCTCCTAGTCTAAGTCTTGAACAACTTTAAGTCATTCCAAAGCTTGTAGAAAATTCCAACCTACACGCAATCAACAAGAAAGATACCTTCCAAGAGCAAATGTGTGAGAGGTGCTAATGACAAGATTAATTGCAATTGCCAAAGAAAATTGATACAAAAAAAATGTAATCATGCAATGCAAAGCAACTCCCCCTAAATGCATCAACTCCCAACAAGGGTTACTCTCTCTCTTAACTCCCCCTCAATGCAATGCCAAGAATGGCACAAAATGCATTAACTCCCAACAAGGGTTACTCTCTCTCTCAACTCCCCCTCAATGCAATGCCAAGAATGGCACAAAATCTCCCAACCCTACTCCCTCTTTTTGTCATGAGATAGGCAAAGGGAGTCCACCTAAATAGGTAAGCTTTAGCAAGGAGAGCTTGTAGCACAAGCACATATGCATAATCATATAAGCAATTTTATGCAACTCAATTAAGTAAGAGAGATTCAACAAGTTTTATTCTAAGAAAATGTGTGACAAGGATGCTTTGCATGCAAGACATCTTGCATTTAAGATCAAAAGCAATGGTATTTGGCAAAGCAAACAACAAAGGTTTCCAATAGAATTCAAACCAATTTCACCCTTTGTCATGGAAAAAGCAAGGATATAGAATTTTAGCATTTCAAAATAAAGATCAACTATCTCCAACTTTATAAGCAAAACAAGACATGAGCGACTTTGCACCCTATTTGATTTTTCCAGGTGAGATACCCGTATGATAGTAGCCTTGTTCTACAAATAAAGAAAGAGAGACATTGGATATTAAGATCCTTATTGATTCGAGTCTCAATATTGCTTTTGCACACATATTTGCATTCAACATTTGCAATCAAACATTTCACATTTTCATCTCATACTTTTTAACTAAGCATGTCATTAAAAAGAATCATCATGTCATGGAGATCAATTAAAGGTCAATCAAAAAGTACTTCCAAGTACATCTTCTATTCCAAAAATGCATGTTTGAGCATAAATATGATATGGATTGCAAGCAAGGCAATGTAGCACACTTATTAAGAAAATACATATAAGTATGTACAACCAATCATCTCAAGCAATTAACTAAGAGGCATAAAATATTTTAATGTAGCACAATTCATGATCATGCAACTTTGCTCTCTTTACTTGAGCTCCCCATATGGGGTCAAGACATGCCATTTCAACCCAAGTGACAAATCCCAATTGACTTGCTAAGGTTCCCAAATCTAAGGGTGTCTAAGGGCTTTGTAAATAAATCCTCTAGTTGGTCATTTGTTCCCACATGTTCCAATGCAATGGTTTTGTTCTCAACTAGCTCTCTTATGAAATGGTGTCTAATGTCAATTTGCTTGGTCCTAGAATGTTGGACGGGATTCTTAGAAATGTTTATGGCACTCATGTTGTCACAAAATAAAGTAAGAGTACCTTGCTCCAAGCCATAATCGGCTAGCATTTGTTTCATCCACATCAATTGAGTGCAAGCACTACCGGCGGTAATGTATTCCGCTTCGACCGTGGATAGGGAAATTGAGTTTTGCTTCTTGCAAAACCAAGAAACTAAATTGTTTCCAAGGAAGAAGCAACCGCCCGATGTGCTTTTCCTATCATCACAATTTCCCGCCCAATCGGCATCACTTTATCCAACAAGACTTGGATTAGTGTCAAAGGAGGACCAAATCCCATGGTTTGAGGTACCATTCATAAACCGAATGATCCTCTTTACCGTAACAAGGTGAGATTCCTTGGGATTAGCTTGGTACCTAGCACAAACACCCACACTAAAGCAAATATCGGGCCTACTTGTGGTCAAGTAAAGCAAGCTTCCTATCATACCACGATATAGACTTTGCTCAACATCCTTTCCACTAGCATCTTTGCTTAGTTTCAAGGTGGTGCTCATGGGTGTGTCACAATGCTTGGCATTCTTAAGGCCAAACTTCTTCACTAGGCTCTTAGCATACTTAGCTTGGGATATGAAGATCCCATCATGCATTTGTTTAATTTGCAAGCCTAGGAAGTAATTTAGTTCACCAACCATGCTTATCTCAAACTCATGAGACATGACATCAACAAATTGTTGAACTTTCAAATTGTTGGTGGAACCAAACACTATGTCATCAACATAAATTTGAGCTCTGAATAGCTCGTCTTTAGTGCACTTGATGAACAAAGTCTTGTCAACAAGATAAAGAGTGAGGCACTCATACCAAGCCCTCGGTGCTTGTTTCAACCCATATAGAGCCTTCTTGAGGCGATAGACATGAGAGGGGTGGTGTGGATCCACAAACCCCTTGGGTTGCTCAACAAACACTTCCTCATGCAATAAGCCATTAAGGAAGGCACTCTTAACATCCATTTGGTGTAATTTGAACTTGTACACAAAAAAATGGATAAGAGAAGCCTTATGGACTCTAGACGGGCAACGGGAGAAAATGTCTCCTTAAAGTCAATACCCTTAATTTGAGAGTATCCTTGTGCCACAAGCCTTGTCTTGTTTCGCACAATGTTGCCATCCTCATCGGATTTGTTCCTAAACACCCATTTAGTGCCTATGACATTGGTGTTTTTAGGTCTAGGAACAAGAGTCCAAACCTTATTTCTCTCAAATTGGTTTAGCTCTTCTTGCATGGCAAGAACCCAAAACTCATCCTCCAAGGCTTCATCAACCTTTTTGGGTTCTATTTGAGAGGTGTAACAAGTATAGCTAATTTGATTAGCTATTTGACGCCTAGTCCTAACACCCTCTTTAATTCTCTAATGATATCATTCTTATCATGGAGTTTTCTAACCCAAGGAGCGGGTTCATTAGAGTCCAAGGGAGGAACTCTATTAAGAGGCAAATCATTCTTCATCTTGGTTTGACTTCACACCACTTGAAGTCTCACCACTGTCCTTCAAAGGAAGGTCATCCAACTCACAAACATCCTCCTCATGGTCATCATGTTTTGGCCTACAATCATCAAATACCACATTTGATGATTATACCACATTTGATGATTCCATAACACTTCGAGTCTTAAGATTAAAAACTCTATAGGCCTTGCTATAAAGTGCATATCCAATAAAAATACCCTCATCACTCTTGGCATCAAACTTGCCAAGTTGATCACGGTCATTAAGTATATAGCACTTGCTTCCAAATATGTGGAAGTAGCTAACATTGGGTTTCCTACCCTTCCATAACCGATAGGATGTTTGTTTAGTCTCGGGCCTAAGGAATATTCTATTCCCTATATAGCAAGCCATATTGATGGCTTCGGCCCAAAGGTTTCTAGGGACTTTGTTGCTAAGCAACATGACACGGGCCATCTCTTGAAGGACTCTATTCTTTCTCTCAACAATACCATTTTGTTGAGGAGTCCTAGGAGCCGAAAATTCATGGGAAATGCCTAGACTATTGCAAAAGTTTTCAAAGCTAGCATTTTCAAATTCTTTCCCATTATCACTTCTAATTTTCTTAATGCTTTTAATGTGAGAAGTTTTCTCATTTTGAATTTTAACGCAAAGCATTTTAAATTTCTCAAAGGCTTCGGACTTTTCTCTAAGGAAGTAAGTCCATGTGAACCTAGAGAAGTCATCAACAACCACAAGAATGTATCTTCTACCACCTAAGCTTTCGGTTTGGATGGGACCCATAAGGTCCATATGGAGAAGCTCCAATGGCTCTTTGGTGGAAAGATATTTGCCTTTCTTGTGCACACTTTTGGTTTGCTTCCCTTGTTGATAAGGTCCACAAATTCCCTCAACCTTTTTCCCAAGTTTGGGAAGGCCTCTTACTACTTTCAACCTATCAAGGACTTTCAAGTCCCTATAGTTCATGTGGCCAAATCTTTGGTGCCACACTTCAACTTGCTCACTAGTGGTCAAGTTACAAGAGATGAGGTTAGACTCAAGACAATAACAATTGTCACTTGATCTCTTGCCTTTCAACAAAACTTGCCCATTTTACTTAAGAATAGAGCAATCAACTTTTCCAAACATGACCGAAAGCCCTTCATCACTCAAATGTGATATACTAATGAGATTGGCTTGTAAGCCATCTACATAAAAAGCATTTGGCAAGAAGGGTAAACCGGGAATAGATATATTACCTTTCCCTATAACCTTTTTCTTAGATCCATCACCAAATGTGACAAATCCACCATCCTTCATCACAAGAGTTTTAAAGAAACTCTTGTTTCTGGTCATGTGCCTAGACCACCCACTATCAAGGACCAAGTGTTGGAGGCATTTGCTTTCAAGGCAACTTGGGCCACATAGCAATAATATTCAACATCTCTATTCAACCTAGGTGAAACATAGTCATTCCTATGAGCCATTGGTCCATTAGCTCTAAATTTCCTAGGTGCATGCATCGTGGCTCTTCTAAGCATATTTTTCTCAATCATGCTTTCTTTTCTACACATTTTAATATACTTAAAGCAATTAGGCCTAATGTGGCCTTCAATACGACAAAAATGACAAGTAGGAGTAAAATAGGAATTCATACCACAGCATTGTGCAAGCATTTGTGGCCTTCTTCTATTTTGAGTTGTTCTTGGATGTTGAGGCAACTCTCCCCTTTGTGATTGAGCCAAGTTGGCATGTCTTCTAGGTTGAACATGAAAGACCCTATGTTGAGCTTGTGGGACCCTTTGTTGTGGAGGTCTTGGTTGAGGAGGTCTTGGTTGTGGAGCTCTAGCTTGTGGTGGTGGAGCTCTTATTGGAATCCTTGCTTCTGCTTGCTTGGAGGATTCACCAACTTCAACCCACTTGGTTGATTGTTAAGGGGTTTGAGCATTTTTAACCTCTTTGCTCTTGATAAATGTTGTCTTCTTCAAGGATGTGGCTTCCATTTCTTCCACATATCCTAACCCCTTCTTGTCACTATGACTCTTCCCACAAGATAGCATCTTGTCAAGCTTCTCGGTTCTGGAAGTCATCTTAGCAATCAACCCTTTTGCTTCCATGAGCTCTTTCCTCAAGCTCTCTTCACTCTTCTTAGCCAAGACTAACTCCATCTTCAACCCTTCTTCCATCTCTTTTGCTTTACTCATTTCCTTGTTCAAATGAGTCACTTTGGAAGTCAATTCAAGCTTCTCCTGTTTCAACTTTTGTATCTCCTTTTTCTTCTTCAATCTTGAGTTCTCAAAGAATCTCATGAAGTCATCATAGTCCATCTCTTCATCAAACTCAAAATTAGACATTGAGGAGTTACTCCCACCATTTGAGTCATTTTCATCTACTTCTTCTTGCTTGTCCTCTTCCTCTTCTTTATCACTCATAACTTCATTGCTATTGTGAGAGGATGAGAAGGTAATGAAGTTGGCAACTTGGTCTTCATCATCATCTGAAGACTTGCCTTCATCTTCTAGGTCATCAATATCACTCCAAGTAACCGTCATGGCTTTTCCTTTCTTCTTCTTCAAATTAGCACACTCGGGAGCAATGTGTCCAAAGCCACTACACTCATAGCATTGGACACCCTTCTTGTGGTCTTTCTCTTGAGTTTGCTCCACTTTCTTGAAATGAGCCTTCTTCTTCACAAACTTTCCCTTGGAGCCAAACCCTTTCTTCTCAAACCTCATAAATTGCTTGAACTTCTTCGCCATCAAAGCAATTTCTTCATCCTTCTCTACCTTGATGCTTTTCAAGGCAAGACTCTTTTGCTTCTTTGGGGTTGTAGATGTAGGACCCTCCTAGATTCATAGGCCAAAAGCCTTCCAATTACTTCACTTGGCTTCATCCTTGAGTAGTCACTATTTTCTTCCAAGGCCGTCACTTTGGATTCAAACCTCTCGAGAAGCGATCTCATAATCTTTTGCTTGATTCTTCTATCCAAGTAGGGATCACCAAGTTGGTGACTTTGGTTCACTATGTCCATAAGCTTCACTTGGAAGTCATTAAAGCACTCATCCTCCTTCATCCTTATGGTCTCAAATTGAGTTTGGAGGACTTGGAGCTTGGAATCCTTAACCACTTCGGTTCCTTCATGAGCCGTCTCCAATATGTCCCAAGCTTCCTTTGCTATCCTTGTAGTTTGAATGAGTTTGTATTGGTTATCATCCATGGCATATAGGATTGCGTGCATGGCTTTGTTGTTCCATTTCGAAGCCTCAAATTCTTGGGGGGTCCATTGTGCCTTCGACTTAGGGACTTCCTCTCCACCTCCCGTAGGAGTCATCATAGGTGTCGTGTACCTATCTTCAATCGCCATCCATGCCCGGTCATGAATTTGGCACACATATGCTTCCATTTTGCCCTTCCATGATGCGTAGTTGACTCCCGTGAGCAAGGGAGGTCTTGTGCTAGAAGCACCCTCGCCTCCAATTCCATTTCCACTCATTGTGTTTGGGTTTGAATGAAATGAATGCACACAAATAGGCTAAACACACACAAGATGGAAACAAATGCACAAGACACTAACAAGAGCAAGGGATCTCCTAATTATGTTCAGGAACCCGCTCTGATACCTATTGAAAAAATATATAAACGTGTCCTAATATAATCTAGAGGGGGGTGAATAGATTTTAATCCCTTTTTACCATTTTTCGAGATTAGTCAATTTTCAATAACAACCCCAACTAGTCAACAACTAAAAACAAGTGTGAAAATGCGGAAAGTAAATGATACTTGAATTTTTACGTGGAAACCCTTACAGGAAAAAACCACGGGCTGTTAAGTGCGCCACACTCGAACCTCAATCCACTAATTGTAATGGCAATTACAACATAGGTTGACCACGTCAAACCTCACACGGTTACTAATCTACCACTACTACTCGCAGGCCTTCAAAAGTGAATCTAGTCCATGCTTGCAAAACTATCACAATAGTAACTACAAGACTTGACTCTAAAAGAAGAGATAAAATAACCTAATGTGAATATATGAAATACTCAAGATGCTAAAAATGCAAGGTTAGACATTTCAGCTTATCTAGGCATGGATGGACATGTTAGACATTCCTAGATATCATTTTGCTAGATGACATGCATATAACATAGCTAAATAGGCAACCAAAGTCCTATATGCAATATCTACCACAAACAACTCACAAAACACAATAAAGAAACTATCTTGAACCTATTCAAGTCATAAAGATGCAATCTTGAATCAAGTCAAGTGATAAAAAAGCTATCTTGTAAAACAAGAGCATATAGATATGAGAATGATGTTCTAGATACAAGTCATGTAAGCAATAATAAAAACCCTAAATGAAATCAACCTAGAATCATGCTAGATGATGTATGAAAGATGCAAGATGAAGGGTGTTTGTGTTTTGGAAGCTTAAAAGATGAAGTCTTGATACCTTTGCTTTGAAGAAAACTTTTTGCTCTCAAAAGATATGATTTTTTGCTCTAAAAAAACGACCAAGGCTGTCAAGATGTATATATATAAGATCCAAACAAAGTGGTGTCATTTTGGAAAAAACGCTCCAACTTCTCGTCATGTGTGTTGGTCCTACGCTGGACGTCCTGCGTAGGAAGACCAGCACACAGCCTTTTGGCGCAAAGGCGCTGGAGCACCAGCGTAGGAAGACCAGCGTAGGTCCAGCGACAATATTCTGTCAAGATTACGTTGGACAACCAGCGCAGGAAGACTACACACATTCTCAAAAAAACATACAAGGAAAAATGTGCAAGTGTGATTGGTGTAATACAAACATACAAGAAGCAATTATTACACATGCATGCTAGAGAGTGTGTGTGTGCAACTAAATCTCTTCAAATTAGAGTTAAGTCAAGAATCTACCTTCCTTGAAGCTCTTGATTCCACAATGAGGTCCTTTGGCACTTGATGAGGATTTCTTCAATCATAAGCTACCCTTACAAATTGAACCCCATTGTGATTTTCTCAACGAAATACGCCAATCAAAAGTGAGGCACTTACACAAAGCAATAAGGTGCACAAATAAGAACACACAACATATAAATAAGAACAATGCATGAGTTGTGAGTGTGTGTGTGCAACTAATCTCTTCAAAACAAATTAAGCACATAGAAGTTTACCTTTGGTGCTTATCAAGATGAGGTCTTGAAAGAGCATGAACTTGAACACCAACATCTAAGCTACCCTTACAATGAACCCCAATTGTGGTTTGTTCACGAAATAAGCCAATCAATAAATGAGACCTTACAGACTATTTTTCTGGATAAATAATTAAATGTTGATTACTCTATCACTTTTGAGGATACCATTGGAGATGCTTTAACCCTTTTGTCCCATAGGTTGAACGTTTATTCTATCATGATAAGAGTTGAAAACAAAAATCCATGTGATTAGTAAATTCAAATAAATTTGTATATATTGCGAATGCAATACCCTAACGAGACATTAGACACAATTTGTAATTGGTAAACTAATAACAGTGTGAAACAACGGATTTTATGTGTTGCAGGTAACCTCAACACAAAATGGGTAATTGGCTTGAATTTCCTATTAAAATAATAAAGTTTTTACTTATGCTGGTGGTAAATGGATGCATGAAGACACTTGAAACGCATGCGTCGTGTGATTTGGTTCGTCTTCCCTATGTGATCGGAAACTCATACAAGAACTTCGCTATGGATGTAGAAATTTATCTACGACATTTCATTTGCAAACCACTGCACCAAATTCAAAGATCAAAACATAGAAAACACAAGGTGAAGATTTTCATTTACATATTCGAAACTTAAAAACATGGCATCCCAACTTGCAATATACAGTAGTTGAACCCACTAGTCAAAATTTCCATACGTAACAGTTGATAAGGTAAAGACAAACAGCCTACATGTGTTCGTTTACAGTACTTTTAATGACCTAATGGGGAGGATGAGACGGTGATAAAGGATGACCCATCTCCCTCTCAAAGTCCGTGATCAGTCTCTGTGTGTCATCAATTACCTGGATGAATTTTGTCCACAACAAAACCACGTCTGTGTTTAAATGCCCAGAAAATTGAGTTCGCACTTCTTCCAATTCACTGAATACTTGTAAAATCGAATCAAGAAAGGAGTATATTTAATGGCACTTCATTCACAAAGTAGTACAACTGAAATCAGATCGTTGACTGGGTGACCACGAAAAATCACCGTCAACAATACTTAATGGCACTTATACTTATTCTGTGTTCACTAAGTTAATTTGTTTTATTTTTAAAGTTATAAAATCACTTAAACAACCCATAAAACTGAAGCTTTTTTTTTTTTCCCCTTTTCTCTTCATAAAAAACCACTTCAATTGAATACAATTTATTACTTCCAAAACTATCCTCACTGATCTAACTTATTTGAAATTGCTCTTCAAAAATAAATAAATAAATAAATAAATAACTTATTTCAAATTGTGTCTTCTATTGAAACCCTAATTGTATTAATACTGTATTTGTTCTTCTCACCGTAAACAACTACAACATCACAAAACCTAGTTGCTTGAAAACTCAAACAAATGGAGACTGGGTCTGGGTTACCTAGCATATTCCAATAAGGACTTTTTTCAAATGAGGACGCCCTAATATAACTTCATGAGGATATTTGAAAGGAACGAATAAACGCTCGGTGTGTATGATAAATATATCTAGAGGGCGGGGGGGGGGGGGTGGTGAATAGATTTTAAGCTTTATTACCCAGTTTTCGCATGCAAGTTAACTTTATGAAAATGCCCCTACTAGTCAAAAAGACAAACAAGTGTAATATAGTGCGGAATTTAAATAACACTTGATGTATACGTGGAAACCCAACCACTGGGAAAAACCACGGGCTGTTTAGTGCGCCACACTCAAACCTCGAAATCCACTAATTGAAATGGAGTTTACAACCTATGTAGACCTCGTCTAACACTCCGGTCAATAACCCCCCACTTCTACCACGCGGGCATTTAAAAGTGGCTCTAGTCCAATTGCTTGAGGCTTAAGCAATCTTAGCCCCAAGACTTAATTCCCAATGAAGAGATTATGCAACCTATGTGAATATATATGAATATTCAAATAACAAACAAGACTAGGGAACCTTAGATGCCTATCTAGGATGATGATATAATCAATTAAATCAATCCTAGATATCAAGAGCTAAATGACATGTCAAATAGCTTAGCTAATCAAGATTAAGCAAAAACCTAATTAGCTATCACAATATAACACTCAATCAATTCATCACAATTAATTCTCTATTCTTGTATTTATCATATGATCAAAAACATACAAGTAAATTAAAAGAGAATAGCTTGATAGTAAAATACTAAAATAAGATGAACTTAATCAAAATCTTACCAAGCAAGTTGTGATGATGCAAACCCATTCATGGATGAATGCAAGATGAACTTTGATGCACAAAGGTATGTATTTGAGTGTTTAAATGAGCAAACTTGGTTGCTTTTTCTCTCAAAATCTCTCTTTAAAATATAGGGTTCTTGATGATCAAAGAGTCATTGTTCAGAACAAGAGAAAGAGATGTATTTATAGGCATGAAAAACAAAACATGTGAAAATACAAGTTTGCCCTTGAAACGCACTGATCAGCGGTTTCAATCAGCTGCCAGGCCGCCGATCACGACCGCCGAATTAAGCCCGTGAAGAACAGAGCATCAATGGCGGTTTCATTCGGCGGTTTCACAACCGCCGATCCAACTGTCGAATCAAACCCGAGAGATTAAATCGATCAGGTATGAACGACGGTTTCGAACGGCGGTCATGACCGCTGATCTTGACTGTAGAAGTGCTCCAGACACTTCTGGACACAAATGGCGGTTTCATTATTCGGTGGCAAGGCCGCCGATCATAACCGCCAATCACCAACAAAGGTGAAAACCAAGGAGAAGCCAATGGCATTCTCCGTGGGCGGTCTTAACGCAAAACCAATAAGCATATTCTAGTGCATGCGCGGACATTTCCGAACACTATCGGGAAACGAATTACTAAGTACATATACACACAACAAGATATCAATTAAAGTGCTAGTGTGTAAAGTGACATGTGAAGAGTATGCACACAAATGCAAGTATGCTAAGTGTGTGTGTGCATTCTAAGTCTCTTCAAAGGAAACTAAACACTAGAAGAATACCTTTGGAGTGCTTGTCCCTTAAGGTCTTGGAAGGGCCTTTGAGCTTGAAGTTCAATCATCTAAACTACCCTTACACAATCCCCAACACATGGTTTGTCCATGAAATAAGCCAATCAAGATATGGAAATCCTTACAATCCTAATATAACTTCATGAGGATATTGAATGTGAGCCACTAGTTTTACATGCTTTGACTCAAGTGTGTATGCACTTTACTAGTGGCTTATATTCAATATCCTCATGAGGTTATATCATGACGTCCGTATGGGAACGAGATTGTATATATAATACTTCTATAATTAAGACCATCTTGACTTTATAAGTTAAGGATGTCCGCCCACAACCATACATTCGTATTGGGTGTGGGTATTTGTTAATGTGAGGTTGTGGGCCCGCTGTGAATGTGTAGCTATGGTTGGACGTTTGGAAATTATAAAGTCAGGATCTGGTCAGTACGCAATGATATAACTTCATGAGGATATTGAATGTGAGCCACTTGTTTTGACAAGTGCATACACACTTAAGTCTAACCATGTAAAAACTAGTGGCTCACATTCAATATCCTCGATCGTATATTTACATCAGTGCGCAATGGCTTGAACATTTCTATATATCAATCCTTATCTAGTCAGTGCACACTGATATAACTTCATAAGGATATTGAATATGAGCAACTAGTTTTGAAAAGTGCATACGCACTTGAGTCAAAGGATGTTAGTTACCGGTGGTTGACATTCAATACCCTTGCCACTTGGCATGCACCCATTGGCTGGGTGCAATGCACCAAGTGCATGCAAGATTCTCTTGCTTCTGAGAGGGGGTAATACTTACAATTAACCTTTAAAATGGGGGTAAGCAGCATTACCTGAACTTTTCTTTTAGAGCTTATTTGAGTCAACTTTTCTATTACAAGTCTTTGTCATCTAACTCGATTTAGATTCAATCCCAATGACCTTAGTACTGGTTTTCCTTTAAAACGTGTGTGTCGGTCACAATCATCTACCTTTCGCTACTTCGCATTATACCAGAGATATGGAGTTGAACGATGAGAACGAATTAAGCAGGTGGGATCGAGTGGTTTCCCAGGTAAGTAGAAGCTTTGAGGCTATCAAACTGCTGCTGGTCGAGTTCAAAGCATTAAATGAAGTAAAGAAAAAAAATGCTTCTAGGAACATAGTAGGAAGGATTTTTTTAGAGGCCCGTGTCAATCAACTGGAAACAGATGTGGAGCCTTGAAGAGAATAGATAAACCACGGAAGGCTGTTTCTCTCCCCGACCGTTTCAACCGGCAACGCCGACCTTTTTCATTGAAAGATCTGACATCAACTCTCAGGAATTTTTTGTAAATCCAGTTAAAGCTTTTAGATTATTGTTGTTGTTGTATATATAATTTTGCTAAGCAGCCACGTCATCAAAGGAATCAATAAATGTTGAAGAACAGGTTGCCACGTCACTCATCGACCAGGTCAAAGGAGAAAACATGGACCAGTCAGTATGTAAACGTCAAGTCAATAAAGTCAAAGGTATGGTCGCCAGAGCTAGATATGTACTCGCCAAAGATAGAAACATGGTCGCCGAAGGTTAATACCCAGGAGGGGAGATGTTCGCCGCATCAGCGTACTAGGTACAAACCGACTCGGCAGAAACACGAAAATAAACCCTAAACTCCCAGAAGACCCACGATAACTAGGAGTCATAGGAAAGGGCAGAGAGAACAAATCCTAATCCAATACAACATGAGACTCCCAATACAAATCCAAGAGGAAGTCCTACTACCAACACGACAAAGATCAAGGGAAAAACCATAATTAACATGTATAAATAGAACCATCAATCCCATGAGGAGGGGGTTCGAAAACCTAAAGAGAGAAAAGCAATAATTCGAGAGATTTGAGTGTGTAACCGAAATAAGTGAACTATAGTGATATTTTCGTGTCCTCCGGGACGCCGTGGTTTTTTCCCATTCAAGGGTTTTCCACGTAAATTGGTCTCTTGCATGCATTGATTTTCTTTCTTAATTGACAATTGTTTTGATTTAATTGTTGGTCATGTGGTAATCCAAATTTCACCGTCAACAATTGGCGCTAGAAGGAGGGGGTGATTTAACAGAAACTTCGAAGAACCCTTGCGACTTGAAAACATGAACAGCGACAAGAATGGCAACTCCAGCGGAGATCAGATTGTTGAGGCAACTGCACCAAGAGGCGATGGGGCGACGACAATCGGGGAACAATCGGCGGCAACACCAGGAGCTAGGGCAACCGACCCAGGAACTCTGCAACACTTCCAAACTGCGTTGATGAATTTGATCAGCGAGGCTAACAAAATAAGACTCTCACTTCCCATAGGCCCGGGAATCTCTTCTCCTTACGAATTAGCCACACCTGGAATCCAGCCGCTCGGGAGATTACGGTCAGAAATCCACATTACAACCCCTGGTGCTCAAGTGAGGCAGACCCTAGAAGAAACTTCGCAAGATCACCCAGAAGGTTTCGAGGAAAAAAGATATGGAAAGGGAAAAGGTGTGGCGAATAACGAAACCTCGGAGATGTAAGATCACGGACGGATACATGGGACAAATTCCAATGACACACACCAAAGGAGACGGCGGAGACACCGCTCAATCTCATTTGAAGACAGAAGTCCCTGACAAATAAGAGAATTACCATCCAAAAGGGTACGATGAAGAAGGTCTGAGAGCGCAGAGGATCAGATTGGTAGGAATTCGAATGATAAAGATAACTATGGGAGAATGACAATCAAGAGCAGACTCGATCCAGCCGGAGAACCAACTGGCTATCGAGATGTCATTTTACAAGAGCTGTCGAGAAAGGTTTCAGCAATGGCACGGAGATATGGTCGCAACGTGTCTTCAGATGATGAGTCAGAGAGTCCATTCGTCGATCACATTGCTCGCACCCAGTTCCCAGATAGATTCAGAATGCCAACCATTGAACAGTATAAGGAAAGCAGAGATCCGAAGGAGCAGGTTCACCGATTCTAGTAGACCACTTGTGTGAAGAAGTGGTGAGATCCATGGCGGATGAAGATAAGCTAAAAGACAACTTAGCCTTATCTTAGAGGAGAGAAGAAGAGCTAGAAAGAGAGCTTGAAGAAGTTAAGGTCTTAATGGCTAAGATGACTTCAAGCACCAAGAAGCTTGACCACATGTTGGGAGTTGGAAGAAAGCCAAGTGACAAGAGAGGTCTTGGCTACATTGATGACACGGATGCCTCCTCCACAAGCAAGATATCCTGTGCCATGGACATGGACTTCAATATGTCCCCTCCTCCTCAACAACCTAGGAAGAAGAGTGACCTAGGAGAGTGTTCAAGAAGTGCCCAAGTGTTTGAGGCACCAAAAGGTCAAGCTCAAGCTCACACCCAAAGGGCTCCTCACACTATCTTCCCTCAAACTCAAAAACAGAATGGGAAGAGTTCATTCATGCAAGCTCAAACAAGCAAGCAACCTCGTCTTGGTTATCAACAAAGGAGGAGAGATCCTATCCAACAACCAAGACAACCACAACGACAAGGGAAAGCACCTATCCATGCTAAAGGGAATGGTATGATTCCTAACTTTATTCCCACTTGTCATTTTTGTGGTATTGTTGGTCATATTAGACCAAGTTGCTTGCATTACATTGAAATGTGTAGAGCTAAAAGCATGTTTGACAAGAAAAAGGTTAGAGATAAGATACTTCATAAAAAGGAAGAAAATAATTTACATAATCCTTTTTTATCTTGTTCTCTAGAACCTTTGTCCACTAGGATTGACTTAGTGTCACCTAAGTGGATTAATAAGAATGAACCCACTAGCTACGAGACTAACAAGTCTCAAATAGGTTCAACTAAGTCCAAAGGACTTGGTAGGTCCATAGGACCTCATGCCCTTCTTTGAAGCGGTATGGAAAATTGACCCCATATGGGGAACTTAAGCAAAGAGAGCTATTTTGCATCTTGTCACTTGCAAAAAATTTGAAATATCTTATATTTCTCTTTTTGTTGCTTGAGTTAGCTTGGTTACACTATGTATATATATTTTCTATTCAATAAGTGTGATCAATGCTTGTATTGCAATCCATGTCATATTTATGTTCAAACATGCATTTTTGGACTAGGAGATATTTACATAGGATTTAATTTGAATGACCTATAATGATCTCCATGACATGATGATTGCTAAATGACATGCTAAATGCTATTCTTGAAAAGCATGTTCTGATGATTGCATTTCTTAACTGCAAATAATGTGTGAAAAAGCTTATGAGACTCAAATGAAAAAGGATCTTGTATCCATTCAAGGATTTTACAATCCAAATGTCTCTCTTTCTTTATTGGTTGAACATGTCTACTATCATACGGATATCTTATCCGGAAAAATCAAGCAGGGTGCAAAGTTGCTCATGACATGTTTGGCTTATAAAGTGGATATAGTTGTTCTTAAATTGAAATCAATGAAAACCTATATCCTTGCTTCTCTCATGACATTGGTGAAATTGGTTTGAATTCATATTAAAAAACCTTTGTCATTTGCTTTGCCAAATACCATGGTATTTTGGACTTAAATGCTACATGTCTTGTATGCAAAGCAATTTTTTTGATTCACACATTTTATTTAAATAAATCTCCTTGTTTCTCTCCAATAAATTGAGATTGCATAAAGTGACTTATATTGATTATGCATATACTAGAATGCTACTATCTCTCTTTGCCATGAGTAACCCGGTTGGGGACTACTCCTTTGTCTATATCATGACAAAAAGGGGGAGTAGGTTGTGGTAAGGGGAGTTGCAAATTGTAGTAGCAATTGTGCATGTTGGGGAGAATACTAATTGAGGGGGAGTAACCCTTTGAGGGGGAGCATTTGCACATTCTTACATTGCATGATGTTGTACCTAAATTCTTAAATGCAAATGCTTGTTTTATCTCACTTGATTCATCTCACCTTTTCTTGTATTGGAAAGTATAGAAACTGTGCTTTCAGGGATTGATTGTTCTACTTGAGATTGAAGACTTCAAGACTATTTATCTTATCTCTTTGTAAAGTAGAAAATCATAAGTAGACCCGTAGTTTCTATTATGTTGTGAGGAATCAATGTGAGTGGTGGTTTTGTCACGAAATAGCCAAAGGGGGAGATTGTAAGGATTCCCATTTGTTGATTGGCTTATTTCGTGGTCAAACCACATGTTGGGGTTGGTTGTTGTAAGGGTAGTCTAGGTCATTAAGGTTGAAGATCAAAGACCCTTCCAAGACCTCAAGAGGACAAGCACCAAAGGTATATCTTGTGCTTACTTTGGCTTGAAGAGATATAGTTGCACACACACACAACATGCATAACTCTTATTCTTGAATGTTGTGTTTATATTTTGTGTGCATTGTGCTTTATTGTTTATTCAATGTCTCTTCTTGCATTAGATTGATTGCATCTTTTTATATGAAATGCCATGACATGATAGGCATTAGGATGCATTCAATACCCACTCTTGCACTTCATGTATGTTAGCTTTTAGTGTGGTGTAATTCGTTTCCTGAAGGATGTTCGGAAACGTCCACGCGTGCACGTTGATGTGCTTTGTTTTACGCGATGATCGCCGATGGAGATGCCTTTGGCTTCTCCTTGGTTTCACCTTTTTTGGTAAAACGGCGGTTACGTTCGGTGGCCTGGCTGCCATTCGAAACCGCCGAATGAGACCTGATTGTAATATATCTCTCGGGTCCAAAACGGCGGTTGGGATCGACGGTTTAGAAACCGCCGAACGAAGTCGCCGAAGTTCCCCTGTTCCGCTCGGGAGCCATTCGGCGGTTCAATTCGGCGGCCTAGCCGCCGAATGAAACCGCCGATCGTGCGATTTCATGGGCAAAATTGTCTTTTCACTTGCCATGTTCTTGATGTTTATAAATATCACACTTTCTCATTATCTGATGAAGTTCTTTGACTCTTAAGAACCCTAAACTTCAAAGATAGATTTTGAGAGAAAATCAAATCAAGAACTCACCTTTAACCACTCAAATCAAGAACTCACCTTTAACCACTCAAATCAAACCCCTTTTGCATCAAATTTCATATTGCATCTCCTATGTCTATATAGAGTGCATCCATGTATGGGTTTGCATCATCACAACTTGCTTGGTAAGATTTTGATTAATTTCATCTTATTTTAGTATTTTAAATGCCAAGCCATCTCTTTTAAATTACTTGTATGTTTTAGATCATATGCTAAATACAAGAAAAGAGATTATTTGTGATGAATTGATTGAGTGTTGTTTGTGATAGCTAATTAGGTTTTTAATTAATCTTGATTAGTGACATGTCATTTAGCTATTGATATCTAGGGTTGATTTAAATTGAATATATCATCATCCTAGATAAGCATCTAAGGTTCCCTAGCCTTGTTTGTTAATTGAATATTCATACATATTCACATAGGGTTGTGCATCTCTTTTGAGAGATTGAAGTCTTGAGGCTAAGGTTGCTTAGGCCTCAAGCAATTGGACTAGAGCCACTTTTAAAAGCCCGAGTGGTAGAAGTGGGGGGTTATTGACCGGAGTGTTAGACGAGGTCTACATAGGTTGTAAACTCCATTTCAATTAGTGGATTTCGAGGTCCGAGTGTGGCGCACTTAACAGCCCGTGGTTTTTCCCAGTGGTTGGGTTCTCCACGTAAACATCAAGTGTCATTTATTATTTCCGCATCTTATTACACCTGTATGTATTGTTGACTTGCTAGGGGTATTTTCATAAAATTGACATGCACGCGAAAATTGGGTAATAATTAGATAAAATCTATTCACCCCCCCTCTAGCTTTATATTATACATACCGAGTATTCTTTTCAAAGTACATCAAAGAGGAATTGAGGTGAACCCCGAAAAAATCCAAGCATTGGCAAAAATAGTCTCGCCAAGAACTTTGAAGGATGTTCAGAGACTCACAGGGTGTCTGGCATCGCTGAGCAGGTTCATAGCTAAATCGACGGATCAATGCCTACCATTCTTCAAAGTTCTAAAGAAAGGTAAGGGAGTCGAGTGGAGCGAAGACTGTGAAAGGGCTTTCCAGGCCTTAAAAGATTACCTCGGGCAAGCACCACTGCTATCAAAACCAGAAACGGGAGAAACACTGTACATATACTTATCCGTTTCTGAAGCAGCCACAAGTTCCATGCTGGTAAGACAGAAGGATGGGGTCCAGAAACCAATATACTACACCAGCAAAGCACTGTTACCAGCTGAGACCAGATACTAGCCAGCCGAAAAAATGGCACTCGCTCTAATAACAGCAGGAAGGAAGCTAAGGCCATATTTCCAGGCTCATAAAATCGGAGTATACACCAACTACCCATTGAAATTAATTCTGCAGAAACCAGAAGTATCCGGCCGATTAACGAAGTGGGCGATCGAGTTAAGTGAATTCGATGTAGAGTATCTTCCAAGGACAGTAATTAAAGCCCAGGCAGTGGCAGACTTTGTAGCAGAGTTCACCGAGCCAAGTGTAGAAGTGGAGAGAATGATGGTGGAGCAAAATAAGAAAGTATTCAAATGGCAACTCCGCGTTGACGGATCATCAAACACGCACGGCAGCGGGGCAGGGATAATGGTGTCAACCCCAGAAGGAGATTCAGTCGAATGTGCCTTGCGTTTTGACTTCAAAGCTACTAATAACCAAGCTGAATACAAGGCACTCATAGCAGGAGTAAAGGTTTGCACAATTCTAGGAGCAAATAAGGTGGAAATCTTCAGCGACTCTCAAGTTGTTGTCAATCAGGTGTTAGATGAGTACCAGGCGAGAGATGAAAACATGATTGCTTACCTGGAATTAGCAAAGGAGCTGCTGGGAAGATTTAAAGAATTGTCTAGGTCCCCAGAGAAGAAAACAAGCAGGCCAATGCCTTGGCCAAATTGGCGTCCGCCACAATCAACATCTTGCCCAGAATTATTTCTATGATCAACCTACTACAACCGAGTATAGTCAGATTGAAGGAAGTCGGTGCAATCTTTGGCGAGAAAGGTTGCTGGATTACACCAATCAAAGAATACCTCGTCAATGATGTACTCCCAAGTGATCCATTAGAGGCAAAATGATTAAAGTACAGAGCTACGAGATATTCAGTACTCAATGGAGAATTGTACAAAAGGGGGTACTCAAGGGCACTGTAGAGATGCGTCGGACCAGAAGAAGCCGAAGGTATCCTAACGAGTATACATAGTGGAAATTGTGGGAATCACCCTGGAGGTGTCAGTCTAGCCCACAAAACATTAAGGCAGGGTTTCTACTGGCCAACACTGTTCGCCGATGCTAAAAGGGTTGCAGCGAGGTGTGAGGCGTGTCAAAAAATTGCAAACAATATCCGCCAACCACTTGAATTCTTGCAAAACATTACCTCGCCTTGGCCATTCGCCATGTGGGGAATTGACTTGATCGGCCCAATGCCAACAGCATCCGGAGGTGCAAAACACGCTATTGTAGCAGTGGATTATTTTACCAAGTGGGTAGAAGCCGAACCATTGGTGCACATAACGGAAGCAAACACTATAAGCTTTGTGAAGAAAAATATCCTGTACAGATTCGGGATACTAAACACCATCATCACTGACAATGGGACCCAATTCGATGGTAATAAATTCAGGGAGTTATGTGACAAGTTTGGTATCAACAACTACTAAGCCTCCCCAGCACATCCGCAGACAAATGGCCAAACTGAAGCGGTGAACAAGATCATAAAGCACAACCTGAAAGCCAAATTGGCAGTGAAGAAGGGTAGCTGGGCAGAAAAATTACCACAGGTACTTTGGGCATATCGAACCACAGAAAGAGGTTCAACAGGTGAGACCCCATATTCCATGGCTTACGGAGTTGAAGCTGTCATTCCCGTGGAAACATCTTTCTCTTCACCAAGAGTACAACTCTTTCAACCGGAACTCAATGTTGATATGTTAAAATACGGTCTGGATGAGTTAGAAGAAAGAAGAGAACGCGCACAGATAAGAAACACTACGTACCAACAGAGGGTAGCCAGGTATTACAATTCGCATGTGCGTGAAAGGAGGTTCGCATTCAGCGACTTGGTGCTGAAAAGGGTGAACCTAGGAACCAGAGACAAAGCTGTAGGATCACTCGTAGACAAATGGGAAGGGCCTTATCAAATCACAGGCATAGCTGGTCACGGGCCATATCGCATCACTCGAGAGGGTTTTGGCGAACTACCTCGGCCATGCAATGCGCAGTACCTGAAGATATATTACCCTTGACTTTTTTCATTGCTTCTAGGATTTAGTTAAATGTTTTTATTCTTAGGCAGTTTCCGTTTTAGCATTTTTTCTGTGTTGCTGTTTTGATAAAAGTTGCAGGAAGTATCCAATAAAGAGTAATTTATTACTGAGAATTCGTAACTTGACTCGCCAGTTACAAAGGGCATTCGCCGTCGTGTATCACAAAATACCATTGCGTAAAGATGAGTTTCATACTCGCAGCAATGAGAATGAGCAGCGACCCTCGAAATCAAAGCAGGCTAAAGGCGACTGCGTCGCCATAGCCCAAGCTATAAAAATTGGTGATCGCCACTACAAGGAGAATAAGATCCCCAAAGAAAAACTTGGTGTGGGTGAGTACGCCCTGAAAAGCACCGAGTATGCCAGAACTCAGCAATGGTAGCTGAATAAATAAAAACATGTTAAAAACCTGGTGTATGGTTGGATACGTCCTGACAAACACTGAGTACGCCAAAACCCAGCAACGGCCGCTGAATACAACAAAATATGCTAAAAACTTAGTGAAACACTAAGCAAAAATTCAGCGAATAGCAACTGAATACACAAAAATATGCTAAAGACTTGGTGAAACACCGAGTAAGCCGAAAACTCAGCAATGGCAGTTGAATAAAGTTATAAAAAATACTAAAAACTTAGTGAAACACAGAGTAAGCCGAAAACTCAGCATAGGCAGCTGAACAAAAGTAAAAACTAAAGGAGTTATAAATTAACTTATAAAAAAATCATTTACAATTGGAGCTGCAAAAAAGATATAAATATTTACAATTGAAGACCTAATCTCAACTAGCTGCAGGAGGACCCTCGTTGTCTTCCTCATCTTCGATCTCCTTTTCAGAAGGCCAGGTAATTTCTTCGTCCCCATCCGGCATAAAAGGTCCATAATCCCTACCGGCTACAGGACCCAAATCAGGTTCAGCACCAGAACCAGAAAAGCTGCCCTTCTGACCGGAGTAGTAAGTGTTGAAGAAACGCTTACTAGGAATTTCTAAATGCATAGGATGAGGCTCAGTCCTGTTATAACGGCAGTGGGCTTTCCATCATTTTATCTGATCTTTAATCGAACCCACTCCGCTGGCCATATGCTATTTAAGAGACCTGTCAAAGCGCCTTGAAGCCTTTTCATTCGAATGGTCCTTAATGGCGAAGAACTTCTTCAACTGCCTCATGCCTCGTTCAAACTTGCGCAGCAAAAGCGCATCGTAGGCAGGGGATCTCTTGAAACGATCAACTGCTTCAACCTCTAGCACGACCTTAAGATCATTTAAGATAACTTCATGCGAGGACAACTGGTTGCGCAGGTCCAAAGCCTCACGCTCAGCTCTCTCTTTTACCTCCTCAGCTAGTCACTCAGCCTTGAAGCGTACTGCGAGCGATTCTTGATTAACGGAGAGTTGCTCTCGCAGCGAACGAATCTCCTCCACAGCAGCAGCCAATTTCTCTTCAGCAACCAGTTCAGTTGAAAGATAACCATCTACAGATTCCCTCAACTGAGCAAGTTTCTGAGTATGGACTTCCTCAGCAAAGAGTTTCTCAGCTGCCAAAGTAGAGGCTTGTTCTCGCAGGCGTTTCACGTCCCTTGAAAGAAAATTCCCTCGCCAGGGAGTGAGTGGCAATTGAAGAAAAATTCCATTTTCTTGTTACAAGACCTGTTCTTCACGTGCTCCCAACCCTCACCAACATAAACGTTGTTGTTCATTTTATGTGAGCAAATCTCCACAGCCGTGAAGTCCGAAAGGGAAACAGACTCTTCTCCCTCACCAGCTTTAGTTGGATCCACGGGAGGAACTTCACGAGCAGTGCCCAAACCCGATGTAGAAGCCCTGGGTTACTTTGATGGCTTCGGTTTATCAGCTGGCCCTGGCTGACCAGACGGCCCAGGTTGATTAGCAGAAGACACAGTCTGCCCACCCACAGCTGCCAGAGGAGAAACTGCACCAATCGGGGAGGAGGCAAGAACATTTGACTTATTAACTCCCTCAGAAGGTGGAGACACCACCGCACTCATCCCACCAGTAGGAGCCTCAGGAACAGTTGTTTGAGTAGCGGGAGTCTCGGTGAGTACAGGTCCATCAACACCCTCCTCGTCCGAAGAAACAACATACTGCACAACTCTTGACGCCCGCTTTGAAGGTCGAATAGTATGATCAGGGGTGCCCTCAGCCGGGCGTTTGCCCCTACCAGTCATGGGAGTCAGGTCACTCGTAGGATCAAGGGGAGTTTCAGGGACACCCGTATCAAAAATAGAGATGTCACTGACTGGCCCTGAAACTCCAACTTTCTCTTTTCCCTTACGGTTGGGGGTAGCCGCAACAGGAGTAGTCGCAGCAGGAGTAGTCATAGCAGGCATACTCGCAGCAGTTTCTGGATGCACAGGGGGCTGCCCCGACTCAACACCTCCCCCAGCAATGTCACCCACTTCCTCGCCATCTGAGGGATCATCAACATCCAGGCTAGCAATTCCTTCTTTAGCCAAGCCTGCGGCATGTCTTTTGCTGGTTGCCTCTGTAAGGTTCCCATTTGTTGATTGGCTTATTTTGTGGACAAACCACATGTTGGGGTTCTTTGTAAGGGTAGCCTAGGTATCGAGTTTATTGTTCGAAGCCCTTTGAAGACCTCGTATTGATAAGCACCGTAGGTATATTTCTTTGTGCTTACTTGTCTTGAAGAGATAGTTGCACACACTCACAACTCATGCATATGTTTAATACTTGTATGTTGTGTGTCTTATTTTTGTGCATTAATGTTCATTAACATCTCTTCTTGCATGTTAGTTTGATTGCATCTTGCATATCAAATTGCCTTGTGATGCTTAGACTTAGGATTGCATTTTTGCATTGGGCGCTCCCAAAAGCGCTCTACAGAAGCGCTATACGAACAACGCCTTTTGAGCGCTGTTCAGACCTGATCGATTTAATTCGGTCGCTATTGGGTCGCTGTACAGGCGCTGTATAAGGCGCTGTACAAGGCGCTGTACAAAGCGCTCTACGTACAGCGCCACTCTGTTTTCCCGTGAGAACAGAGTTGGGCCGCTGTACAAGGCGCTGTACAAAGCGCTCTACATACAGCGCCACTCTGTTTTCCCGTGAGAACAGAGTTGGGGCGCTGTACAAGCGCTGTACAAGAGGCGCTCTACGTATAGCTCCCAAGGCAAATATGAGGCCAACTTATCAAAACGACCACACGTTGTTTTGGCCCCCTATATATATGCCACTTTGACTTTAGGTCAATAAAGAGAGTTCATATTCAGATTCTATACTTAGGATATTTTTCAAAGAGAAGAAAAATTCAAAAGAACTCATTTTTAGTTTACTCAAACACTTGTTCATGATCATCAATCATCATCTAGCATCATCCTTGATCATCTAGATGTCTCTTTGCATGGATTCTTCATCATACTTTGCTTGGTAAGCTTTTCACTAATATCTTACATATTTTGTGTTTTTCTTAACAAGCAATCTCAATTTATTACTTGTATGATTTTCATATATCTTTTGATACAAGATTGAGATTAGTGTGATGTATGTTTGAGAAGTTGTATTGTGATAGCTAATTAGATTTTGTGCTTAATCTTGATTAGCTAAACTATTTGATTGAACATGTCATTTAGTTTTTAATATCTAGGATTGTTCTAATTGCATATTAATCATCTTAGATAAGCATATAGGGTTTCCCTTGCTCTATGTTGCATTTGAATATTCATATATTCACTTAGGGTTTTATTCTCTTCATTGATCTTGTGTGTAGCTTCTGGGATTAGGTTGCTTAGATCGCAAGCAAATTGGACTAGGTTCACTCATACCGGGATTAGGTAGGTGTGTGATTACTTCTGGGATTAGGTTGTAATCGTTTTACACATTTAGTGGATTCGAGGTTCGAGTGTGGCTTACTTACTAGCCCGTGGTTTTTCCCGTGAGAGTTTCCACGTAAAAATCAAATGTTATTTAATTTCCACATTTTATACTTGATTTATTGCTTTATCTATTTATGGGTAATTTTGTAATTTTGACTAACACGAAAAATTGGGTAAAAAGCTTAAAATCTATTCACCCCCCCTCTAGATAGTTTTATACACACCGTGCTATAATTTGTTTCAGCCTCACAGTTCTTTACTGCCCGGGCTTGCAAATCGCAAACTGTATCAAAGCCATCACTGCGAAAAATAACCAAATATCACTAACAAGATAAACAAAACAGTAATATAAAAAGAAAAAACTGACAAAACTTACGGCGAGGAAGCCTGGCAGGTAGGCGTGTGAAAATCCGTTGGGCGATCATTTTCTCCTCATCCAAGAGGAAAGATCTACCCCTCTCATCCAAAGGAAGGACGGTTGCTGCGGCTAGATGAGAGATCTCAGCATCCAACAAAGTGGGAACTGCCTAGGAAAGAGAAATGAAGTGCCTGGGGACTTTCTTCGTCGAAAAATTACGACGGCTGCTGGCAGGCACATCTCTGCCCCACTCGCCACCAGTAAAAAACCAGCTATTCTTCCACCTTTTATTTGAAGTGGGAAAGCCCCAAATGAAACCCTTCTTTTTCTCATCACTAGAAACCTCCACTTGACTAGGGTTCGCCACACCCTCAGGGATCCAATTCTCTACGGGCGAAGAGAGAAGGAAATACGTGCCACCATTGCCTGCTTGTCTTAACATATAAAAATGGCGGATCTCGCGGGGCGTAGAGGGTCCATAGCCCTTCAATTTCCATATCAAACACAGACACATCAATATCCTGTAACTGTTTGGAGCGAGCTGGGCCGGAGAAATCTGGGCCTCCGCTAGAAATCTGGCGATGAAGGGCTAAAGAGGGAGCGTAACCCCGCAACTGAGCATTGTGCCATAAATGGCTACCGCATTCTCAGGAGGATTCCACACTGCTCGATCACCCAGCAGAGTCAAAGTCACAACATCCGGAATGTCAAAGCGGCTCTTGTATTTACGAAGTTCATACTCGTCAACCACATTAACTTTGCAATCAAAAGAACACGGGCGATCAGCTATGAAGTGCAATCTATTCTTCTGATGATCTTCAACATCAGAATCGGCGGTGGTTTGAGCACCCAGCAGGGACCTTCGAGGAGCCCTAGAAGATCGTCGCTTACTGCCACCCGGTTTATAAGACCTCGGCATCGTTGGAGAACTACTATCAAAAGACGAGGGAGAAGGAATGTTAGGAACAAAATTTTCCTCAAAAGAAGGAATATAGACAGAAATCGGGGTTGGGGAATCCGGATGAAAATTACGAATCAAGGATTCAATTTGGTCTACAGTACACTTATCACCAAGTTCTAAGGCTTGCATCATTTGATTAAAAAGAGAAGAACGTAAGGAAGGATCCATGGGAACTCACCAGAAAACCCTAGATTCCCAGGAGAGTTGGGGACGCAGAGAAACAGGAACAGTCGAGTTCGGTGAACCGTCTGGCAATAGGAGACGTAGGAAAAAGGATGTAGCAAATACTCAAAGAAACGGGGCAGATGAAAACGAAGGTTTGAAATTTTTCTGCTCTAAGAAAAGTAATGGAGGAATAAACGAGGAGTGAAATGAGGGAGAAGAAACGATCAGGCATTAAAAAGGGGAGTTTTAAAATTCAAAAAGAAAATCAGGAAAAAAGATATTTTGGGCGACGGTCACAGTAACTAACCGCAATAGTCACCACCAAATAATGGACATGTGGCACCTCGGGGATCACCAAGCAGTCAAAATATATCTTCACCTGTGAAGTAAGTGGAAGCGCCAGAGGTTGTGTGGCTAAAATTAAAAGCTTGCACCGGAAGAATCAACCAATTAATACAGCACGTGGTGAAAAGGAAAAAGAGGGAAGTTATTTACAGAATACGCCGAAATCTTAAAGTATGGATATAAATACTGCTCGCAGAAACAAACAAATTGAAAACCCAAATCATTCGCTCAGCTCGAAGTATTTAGGGGGGTATTGTTGTATATATAATTTCACCAAGTAGCCACATCATCAAAAGAATCAATAAATGTTGAAGAACAGGTTGCCACATCACTCATCGACCAAGTCAAAGGAGAAAACGTGGACCAGTCAGTATGTAAACGTCAAGTCAATAAAGTCAAAGGTGTGGTCGCCAGAGCTAGATATGTACTTGCCAAAGATAGAAACATGGTCGCCGAAGGTTAATACCCAGTAGGGGAGATGTTCGCCGCATCAGCGTACTAGGTACAAACCGACTCGGTAGAAATACGAAAATAAACCCTAAACTCCCAGAAGACCCACGATAACCAGGAGTCATAGGAAAGGGCAGAGAGAACAAATCCTAATCCAATACAACATGGGACTCCCAATACAAATCCAAGAGGAAGTCCTACTACCAACACGACAAGGATCAAGGGAAAAACCCTAATTAATATGTATAAATAGAACCATCTATCCCATGAGGAGTGGGTTCAAAAACCTAAACAGAGAAAAGCAATAATTCGAGAGATTTGAGTGTGTAACCGAAATAAGTGAACTATAGTGATATTTTCTTGTCCTCCGGGACGCCGTGGTTTTTTCCCATTCAAGGGTTTTCCAAGTAAATTGGTCTCTTGCATGCATTGATTTTCTTTCTTAATTGACGATTGTTTTGATTTAATTGTTGGTCGTGTGGTAATTCAAATTTCACCGTCAACAGTTGTTATTGTGTAATCTACAAAATTTGCCTTTCTTTTTGTTGTTTTTTGTTGGTTATTTGCTTTGTTTGCGATTAAAACCTTGGTACCTGTAGATTCGCTACCTATACTGCTGTGGTTTCCATATTTAGATTAATAGTTGTGAATTTTGTGTAGGTTAATCCTAGATATGTGTAGACCTTTCTTAGTCCTTGCAATTTCATCTCCCTCGGTACTGCTTTTGTTTTCTTTGTGTTTCCAATACAACAAAATACATCATCATTTGTCAATCATGTTTTTATTCTTATGTGAGGTTCACCTTCACCGTTCTTCAACAACAGATGATACGGATTCAAAGGTTTCAGTGTGTATTACCCATTTATTTATGTTCTCTATAACAAATCTGAAGTACATCCAAATTGGATATCTCACAAATCATAAAATAATTTGGTCTTGTGAATGGTGATAGTGTGATACACCTATCGTGTGCAAATGGTAAGTTCAATCATACATCATGGGCAATAAAAAATAAGAATCCGAGGTTTACGACAATGCATTTGCGACATAGCAAGGCATAACGGTTGTGTGGGGTTGGCTCGACCATTGAATAAGGGTTATAATTGAAATTGACCATATAATTAGTGGCGAAGAGATAGAGACATAGAGTCGGCCCCCTTTTTTTTTTTTCCTTTACTTTTCTTATGCTTGTTTGGGATAAATTTTACTTTTGCCTTTTGGACAGGGATGAGTAGAAGAAGAGAAGTAAAATTCTAAGCATTTTAAATGTTTAGTTTTGATTGACCCTTCAATTTCAATCTAATGCCCAATAACTAATCCAGCAACTATACTAGTATATAGTAGCTGAACCAAAAAATTAAAATAAATGAAAATACAGTGTGCAAAACGAGCCATGACTATAAAAGATCTACTGTGAATAAGATAACGAAAATAACCCTTGTTGTATGAAAGTAAAAACGTAATATCGAAAATCGGATGGATTAGATAAGATTGTTGTCCTGAAGGTGGATAAAGCCCATCTTACTAAAAGAAAACATCTTTTACCAAATGAAGCCCAATAGAGTAATCAATATATAATATACTATTATATATACCATGAAAGTGGCTATATTTGAAAACCCCACAATAAGGTTTTGGACTGGAATTAATCGACAATAACCACAGAGCAAATTACACGTGTATGTGTGAAAGGAAATATTCTGGTCGAACAAAAACAGGCTGAATACGATGCATCAAGAATCCATATTACAGACAGTTTGTAGTCGTGGACATTTTATTTACGAACAAACATCCACCGGCCATCGGGTCAGAAAAGCCTTATAAGCAACAAAGGAGAAACTGTGCTCACTCGGGTACCTGGAACTCTAGAAGTGGTTAGGTTATTCCTTGAATAGAAATTGTTAAAAATGTTTAATATATATTCTTTAATTTCTTGTTCATTTTCCGATTCTTAGTTTCGCAAAGAATGGTTTTATGTGAATAAGAATAAGAACCTCTAATTACAGATATCATCGTCTGTATTTGGAGACAATGTTTATGCATTGTTCGAACAAGAAAATCATCACTGGGGTATATCTGGACAAGTCTTTCTACACTCAAGTTGCATGGTTCGCAATTGATTCAAATGTTGTCTGTGGAAAGTAAATAATCCTTAATACTACACAAATTCTTTATACGAGGAACAGACAAACAACTTATATGAAACACAGCAGCAGAATAAATTCCTTACACGATAAAAATCTATAACAATAGATTACACGATCTTATACCCACGCTAAGAAAAGACAAACATGCAGCATGCAGAGTAAACTTGGACGATTTTGCACTAATGGATTACACGACCACAAGCTAAAGGGGATGGAGAAAAAAAAAACTACAGCGTTAGTTGGTAACTCATAAAAGGCTGTTTTTATCAAATTCACAGCATAAACAACGTAGTCCGATGCGGGGTACAAGATTGTGTACATGAAGTTCTCATTTCGTACTTATTAATGGATCAGGAATCTCTCCTCTGCTTTTTTGTTCCCCTTAGATTTGCACTAGATTGTTGAGACCTAATCATAAATGAAAATACGTGGTCAAGATTTATTGGTTTCTTTTTCTCTCATGCAAGTGGATGCTTGGTTTACACCCTCTCATACCTCACTTGAAACCTTGGAGGAAAAGGATTTTCTCACACGGTTAAAGGATGAAAGTAGACCCTTGCTGGGCACACATAGGTATGCCTACCTGTGATTGCTATGCAAGAATAGATCCGTGAACATCCCTTGTAAATATAAGCACATATTAGCCATCTAGGATTGCAAAATCTTTATAAGTAGCTCGGTAACTTTTTCGAAGATGTTTATAATGGGGATAAGTAGCCTACAAATTATTTGGGAAGAGACTAGACTGGAGGAGAACCTACCCAATTGAGATTTGTAAATAAACGGGCAATTACACCTAACATCAAACAATTCAGAACCGATATCGTAAGCTGATATTACAAGCAGGGACTACTCAAACAACTGAATGAAAGAAAAATTAAATATATCACATATTACATGCATTTTCCTTAAAACCAAAGTAGAATGACACGTTGTCCATGAATCAACTTAAGAGTGCCGATAAAAGGTTCTCAAATCGGAGGACCTTGTTGATGCAGCATTCAAAACTGGGTCATGATATCACCTGATGGATTAGGGTTATTAGCCAAAGGGACAAGTTTGTTTATTGTGTCTAGGTCTGTGACATATACTGCAAGTGCGTGGAGGCTTGGTTGGCCGAGATGCATCAAACGCTGGTTTCCGGCACCCTGATTTGTTGTGTCCCATTTCAGAGCAATTTGAACAAGTCTCCTGGTTGTACTTAATGGACTTTCTCTGTCTTCTAGACCATCGATGTAATTTTAGCTCGTGCTCGGGACCTGATAAATTATTGTTTATACCTGATACAGAAAGGCTTATCAGATCAACAAGGTGCAATGGATTGTCATCATGTGTAGGGCGTAGCGGTAAATCTTGTCGACTGGTTTCATTAGAGCAAGGACACAATGGCGAGTTGATATTGGCTGAGCAACCCATGCCGTCTTTTTTATCCTTAATCGTAACAACAGTTGGACAATGAACTTTCTCGTCTTTAGTATAATCATCTTGATTGCTGTGGTTAGCAGATTTCTTACCGGCTGTAGCGAGTGGGCTTTGGGGAAATATAGACTTCCTGATTGATGGCAGAGTTTTTGATTCATCAACGGGGAAACCACTCGGAACAAATTCATTGCTACCAGTTATGGATCTATATCCGGATGAACTCATAACAGGGCTGAGTGTAGGTTTACTGTTCGTCATGGGTGGCGACGTACATGCCTAATCACCAGTACAATCGAAGGTGATGGAGGTAGATTTGGATTTCAGATCAGGAGGCACAGTTAACTATTCAACATGGCTTCGTAACTGTTTGTGAAACACCGACACATAACATTTAGGATTCTCTTTGTTATGCGAAACGAAGATCTATAAATCTAAGTCATAAATCATTTCAACAATGAACCCATCAATTCTAGTACTTATCTTGAAGTCCACTTCATCGGAATTTAAGCCAAATCGACTACATATCTTCTCTGCCAATGTTTTCAAAGTCTCCTTCATTGCCATTGAAAAAAGAAAACAACTTTAGGGTTGAACTGTCCATCTTCCCACTGTCCATCGTAGTTCACTATCAACAGAACCATATTCCTAAAGTTGTACGCAACAGATGTAATCAGTTCCATCATCATGGAATTAAAATTAAAATACATGTCATCAATGTCATCAGATAGATTAAAATACTTGTCATCAATGTCATCATGGGAAGATGGACATGTCATCAATGTCATCAGACGGACAATGTCATCAATGTTATGAAATTACATTCCATGATGGATCATGGAATGTAATGTCGTGTTGTGATAGGAGGATCATGGAATGTAATTTCGTGTTGTAATGGTAGGATCATGGAATCTAGGAGGATCATGGAATCTTATTTCATGTTATGGAGAATCTGGGAATGTCATTCCATGTCATGGAGAATCTTGGAATGTCATTCCATGTCATGTAATCTCGTGTAATGGTACGATCATGGAATGTAATGGTACATTGAATCTCGTGTAATTGTAGGATCATGAAATGTAATGGAATGTAATGATAGGATCATGAACTGTAATGGAATGTAATGGTAGGATCATGAAATGTAATAAAGGCTTAAAGCTCGTAACCTAGGGGTACAACGACACAGGGAATGCCATAAAACTCCTACTCTGACATAAACAAACACACACAGGCTGCCGCGACGAAGATAAAGGGGACCCTTCTCAATCCTTTTCAACATATATTATATGAATATGATTGAAATCAATCATATGTATATAGACTGACATAAACATATGTTATATCCTAAATAAGAAATAAATCATTCATATGTATTTTTTAGACTGACATAAACACACACAGGCCGCCGCAACGAAGAACAGGATGACCCTTCTAAATGATTTTCAATATATGTTATATGATAATTATGAAAGAAATCAATCAAATATATTTATAGTTACAGTTCAAGTTCTAAGGAGATACATACCTTCTCTGATATTGGGGATGGTTGAAACAGATTAGGACCGCTTCAATCACGGCAACGAATCGACAACTGGAAATACAATTATGGCGGAGATACGAAATATCGCGGGTAATTGGGTGCTATTTCGAAGTGTAAGGGTTTGGGTTAACCGACTTGAATTTCAATTTAATAAGATGCATAATAAAATCAATTGGAAGCCGCACCGTATTTTAGGGATTGGGTTTGGGGATTGCCTTCATCTGAGATATAAGAAGGAGACGGGGTCATTTTGGACTTCTTACATCAACAATCACTGACAACTCTCCAGGGGTATACTTGTCAAAGAACCCGCTAACTTCCACCACACAATCCATGATCCATGATCCTATCGGTTATATTTGGTTTTTTAAAAACTAGTGGCTATATATAAAAATTGGAAAACCGCAGTGACTATTCTATGGAATTATCTCAAATAAATTTTATATCAACTTTTGCATGTAATAACCTTTTTTTTTTTTTTTTTTTTTTACCAGTGTTTCTGAAGGGCCATGTGTTTGATGAATTGTGAAGTTGCGTTGATTCTTGAACACAAGTACGAGCAGCTTCAACAGACGTCTGAGAATCCACTGAATCAAATTTCCCAATGAGTATCGCACCCTTTACGCTCGATCATGCGTGTTTAGAGCTTAATTGATTTTTGGTTATGTGATTCTATAATGTGTTTGAAAGATTTCAAATTCGGATAAAAACATAATTGTACAAACTAATCGTCTCGAGGAAATAAAGGTTTTGTTTTTTATTCAAATTTGAAACCTTTTGAATCTTTCTTAACCTGTATGGCAAGGGCACATATTTAAATAACCCATTTGTAATTATAAATTGCATATTCAAGTGGATTTGGCTATCATGCAGTGAAAAAAAAAATCACTTCATGATGCAGTGATTTTTAAGGTTAAATGTGAGCCATCAGATGAACCATAATTGATGTGAATGGATGAGATTAAATAAGGAGTAAATTAAAAATTTATCAATTAAAAAAAAAAAACTGGAAACCTGTAATCAAAAACCCGTCTGGTCTCTCTCTCTCCACCACTCTAACAAAAACAACGTTACAAGCACTCCAAATCCCTAATTCTCATATTCCAATCGCAATCTGAATCCCAATCGTTGAACCAAATTGCAAGCCCTAAACTTCAATCTCTCTTCATCGAAAAAGATCTCCAGAGGCGACCTCACCATCGCCGACGGCCGGCGATCCACCGTCTCAATTGGCCGTCAATTTCTTTTCTTGCAGCAGCCAAGGATTTCTCTTCTTCCAACTGCCGGTGATTCACTTCTTCCAGCGGGCTGCGATTATCTCCTCCAACTTGTCCTATAAGCATACACTGCTCACTATCTATTTTCTTCATCTCCCTTTCTACTTCTCTGATCTATAAACAGAAGAAATAAAAAAGAAACATAAACCCCAAAATTTTCCCGAGAAAAACCTCTGCCACAAGAAAAGCATCCAAACACCAAACACCAAACACCAAACATGTTTTTTTCCAATCGGTAAATTTCATTGTCGCAAATGGAATCGAGCGATGGTTGTGGCTGTTTGTGGTGGTAAAAGATCCTTCTTTAAAGATATTCCTTCTTCACCGCCGCTTTCCAAGCGCCCCCGCTGCGCCTCCCCAACTTCTCTGCCTAATTTCGCGCCGCCGCAGCCGGTGCTCGATCACCTCCGATTTGTTTTCCCCCACATCAATCCCCAAGTCAGTTTCTTTGGATTGATTTGTGCTTACATATATTTTACATGCATTTATGTGTGAATATTAATCAGTTTTTTAATTGATATTTTAAGTTAAAGATTTCATTGGATGGTAAAGAAACTGCAGAAAAGAAATTGAAAACTTGAGTTATTTGTTATGGTTTTAGTGAATTTAAATATTTATATAATTATGTATTTGATTCGATATATTTTAGGTTGATGGGTTGTTTGTGTAAGGTTGATAATTAGTGTTGGCATTAATTCCATATCAAAACGTGTTTATCTTGTAATGTTTAGTGGTTAGTAATTGAAGAATTTTGAAGACGAAGGACGTCTCAACCACAATTCATTCAAGAAGCCGGCTTTTAAGAGATTCGGGCATTATTGGTCGACAAAGGTATTAAAGGACCTCTTATCTCTTACAAGGCTAGGCACACACACACACATATCATTCTTGTGTGTTCCTTCATGATTTAATTTCATTTACATATCACTTTCACACTCTTGGCAAAATATGCTCATGCATTCATATTAAGTTGATAAACTTTGTGTTTTGCATTTTCTAGGACTATGTCCGGAAACTAGCATATGTGTGTGTCTTTGTGTTCGTATGTTTCTGTATTTTGTGTTTAGGACTTGAACATGTTCTTATTTAATGCCTTATTGAGTTTCGGTCGTTTCGGTTACTCATTCATAAGGTTTCGAGTCCAAACAAGTTGACTATGCTACTTTTCATTCTCATTCGTTGAGTTGACTTCATCGATGATTTCCGAGATGATTCCTCAACCGTTTTTCAAAGTTGTGTAGTCATAGTCGTGCGTGAGAGAGTCATGGTTCGTAATCCGGAAACGGATTCAAAATCGGAGTTCGGACGCCCAAGATACGGGCTGAAGAACCGAGGGAGCGCGCGAGAGGACAGCCCAGGCCGTGAGGCCACTTGGGCTGGCCATTGGTGAGGCCGTGGGCCCCACGACCAGGAGGAGCCTCTGCCCCTGTGTTGGCCACGTGCCCCCCATGTCCAGGGGGTGACGTGGCCTCACATGGTTGGTCGGTTTTGGCCTTCTCTCTCCTCCTATTTCTTCCCTCTCTCTCTCCATTTGAAAAATTAAGAAGAAAAAGTTGTGTTTTCCCGTAAGGATTTTCTCTCCAGTTTTCAGATTTTCAAAACACCATATCTTCCTCATCCGGAGTCGGATTTGAGTGATTCAAGTTGGAGAGTGTTCGTATTTGAGTCCTCTATCATCTCCTAGTGGTTTGGTGGCTGTTTGATCGTGATTTCTAGTGGTTCAACACTGATTTCCGAACCAGCTGCAGAATCCGAGGTAATGGACTTAACTTTGGGATTTCTTTCTTTTTGACCTTCCATTTGCCTGGGGTTTCTTCTTCTATATCTATGTTTATGTTTGGTAAAACCTATTGAGAAAGGTAGCTTGATTATCATTCTAATTGAAACTCAATTTGTGGACTAATGTTGACTAGATTCTATGATTCTAGGTTTTACATATGTTTGTGAGTTGTATTGTGATTAGAATGGCATCTTAGGTTGTTTGGAATTTAATTGAATTAATTTTGTGTTAAATGACCTTGAGATTTGATTTGATCCTTTGATTGATAAAATCTAGGATTTGTGTATTTGTTTGTGATTTAGAGAATATAGGTTTTGATTGATGTAAATCTCAAAACCTTGCTCTATATTTTTGACTAGTATATTGATTGATTTTAATCTCATATATCTAGCATTTAATTGTAAATTGATAGCATCTTGAATTTGTACTTCATGAACATATTGTGATTCAAGTGTTGTTTATGTGAATGAGACTTTGAGTGTATGTGTTAGGTGTTTCACATGCTTAGGTTTCTATTCTCTTATTTTTGCATTTAGACTTGATTACTTGTGATATCACATGTTTAGGTCTACTTGTGCCATAGAATGTATTGATCACATGTTCTATGTTGTATTGATTGTTTGCATCATTTGCATTCACATGATCACACTAGGAAGTCCTTGTAAAAGGCAAGAAGTCTTGGTTAGAGTCAGGGTGACTCGGATAACTAAGCAAGAAGTCTTGGCTAGAGTCGGGGTGACTTGGATAGCCAAGCAAGAAGACTTGCCTAGAGTCGGGATGACTCAGATAGGTAAGCAAGGAGTCATGGCTAGAGTCGGGAGGACTCGGATAGTCATGCATGGGAGGCTCCCTAGAGGCAAGAGTGCCTTGGATAGGGAGTTGGCTATTGTATTGGTAGGCCTAGGCGTATGGTTAGACATAGACTCCGATAGAGCGGGGTACACGGGAGGTGTATGCACTCTTGAGGAATTTCTAATCTACCATCGATGTTGGTTTTGTGTGTTGTCCAATATATGGTGGTTTCGCATCATTGAGGGATTTCACACTTTCCAATAGGGTTGGGTAGGCTTAGACTTCACTAGGTTGGGTGAGCTAAAGATTGGTCACTTTGTGAATGTTCTATGTTTGCTTTCCAATATATATAGTACCCTAATGGTTGTAGTTCAACCCGTGGATGTTTCCTCCTTAGAGGTTTTACCACGTTAAAAAATCTCTTATGTTAATTCTTCCTATCTCTTCTCTTATATTTTAATTGTATATTTTATTATCTTGATTCATAATATTCACTTGTGATATATTGTGAAACAAGACTTTGTATAGTGTGATTTGTGGATTCATTCTTTTGATCATTTTTGTATCTTTGATTCTTTTGTATATTGTAATTTTTGTATAGTGATATTTGATCACTCTTGTAACTCATTGAACATCTATTGAAATACAAGCTTACTTTGTTTTTGTGTTTATTTGTTCTTATACCTCACATAACTAGATGATATACTTAGACCTTGCTCTCATGATTGTATTCTCGATTGTCTATGTCTTCCTTGGCTTATTTTGTTGTGTGTAAGGCTACCTTGAGGGTCAAACAAAAGTTTGTTCAAGGGTTTGAAAAAAGGTGTAAAAACCTATTCACCCCCCCTCTAGGTATGCTTTAAGCAATTTAACTACGTTTGTATACTTTCAATTGGTATCAGAGCGGGTCGTCGGACGACGCTTGACGAGATCCGGTTTATACTTACGAGTGGATTGCTTAGGTTTTTGCTAGAATGGTTTTCCAAGACGATGTGATGACCGAAGGGGCTTCGAATTCTAGGCCTCCTCTTCTCAAGGGTCATAACTATGGGTTTTGGAAATTGAGGATGAAGGCTTACATCCGATCTATTGATGAGAGAGCTTGGATGACCGTTGAAGAAGGTTACCTTGCTCCTAACAAGATTGAGGATGGAGTGACCGTTTCCAAGCCTAGGAGTGAGTGGTCTACTAATGAGTTTGAGTTAGCAAAATGGCATCATCGGGCAGTGAATGCTATTTTCGGAGGTGTTGATAGTAGGCAATTTTCCTACATTCAAAATCTAGAAACTGCTAAGGAGGCATGGGAGGCTCTCCAAGTCACCAATGAAGGGACTAAAGCGGTGAAGAAGTCTCATCTTCAATTGCTCACTTCCCGATTTGAGGTTTTGCAAATGGGTGAGGAAGACAAGTTTGTTGACTTCCAAGATAAGCTACTAGACATCGCTAACCAATGCCAAGCACTTGGTACTCCTATCTCCGGTGAGAGGCTAAATTGGAAGATTCTTAGATCTCTTCCAAAGAGGTTCAAAGCCAAGGTTACCGCCATTGAAGAGAGCAAAGACGTTAACGTCATGAGCTTAGATGAGTTGCTAGGATCTCTTCAAACTTTTGAGGCGTGCATGAAACCGAAGGCTAGGAACAAGGGTTTAGCTCTCAAGGTTGTCAAGGAAGCTAGTAGTAGCGATGATGATGAGGAGATGGCGTTATTGGTTATGAAGTTTAGGAAGTTCATGAGGAAAGGTGCCAAGTCAAGTGGCAAGTACTCAAGGGACAAGGAAGTCAAGAAGTCCTTTACTCCACCTCATGAGAGGAGTGGCCATGCTAAGAGCAATAAGAAGGTTCAATGCTTCAAGTGCAAGAAGCTTGGACATTATGCTTCGGATTGTCCTAGTGGTGATTCTAAGAAGGACAAGAAGGGAAAGGCTATGGCGGCTACATGGAGTGAAGATGATAGCTCTAGTGAGGAGGAGAGCTCAAATGATGAGTCTTCTAGTGATGAAGAGCTAGTGAGTAACTTTGTTGCTTTCACGGCCTCTCACTCTATTCTAGAGGATGTAAATCAAGATTCGTTGGATAAGGAGATTGATCAAAGTCATCAAGAATGTTTAAGTGATAATCCGTCCTACATTGATCTTTTGGCTAAGGTGAAGTTTCTTGAGGAGAAGTTGAAATTAGCCTTGAGTGAGATTGATGAGAAGGAGGACTTGATCAAGATTCAAGTGGATGAGTTTGTTGCTACAACTCGTAGGCTCTTGCGTGAAAAGAATGCTATTGAAAAGAAGCTTTGCGAAGTTGAGGGTATTTTGCTTGAAAAGGATATGATCATCTCTAATATGAACTTAGGTAGCTCAAGTGTAGTGGTGGTTGAAGAGAAGCTCATAGAAGCATCACTTTCTACTAGTGAAGCTATCATTGAAGAAAAAGCTCCTAAGAAGAGACGTTCCAAGAAGAAGAACAAATTGAAGAATAAGGTACCCCTTGAAACTCCTATTTGTCCTCCACCACCACCAGAAGGTAAAATCTCTCCTTTTGTTCCCATATGTCATTTTTGCAATACCTTAGGCCATATCAAGCCCAAGTGCTATAAATTCATTGAATATTGCAACTTAGAAAATGCATCTAGGAATAGAGAGATTGGACCTAATTCTATGCATGCTAAAACTTTTGAATATGGAAAGCATGATAATTTTTCAAAGCATGTTAAGAATGTCCGGAAGGTGAAGAATGCATATCCTTCAAAATTTTACCATGCATGTGTTGCTAACAATGTTGAGAAAAAAAGCATTAATGATATTATTGTGAATCAAGTTGTGGAAGAACTTTACTCTAGGTTCAACATTGTGGTCAAGGAGAATCTTGATGATGTTCGTGTATGTCCACCCAAGACAAAATTTGTCAAGGGTGAGTGCTCTTACCATTAGTGTAAGTTGCACTTGTGAGTTAGCTTTAAGACTAGTGTCGTTGTTAAGTAGCTTAGCTTGTTTGCTTTGTATCTTTGCAACTTGACATGAACTTAGCTATCTCACATTGATTGTTATGATAGTCAAAATTTGTTGATTAACTTTTGAGAAGTTTTTTTCGGAATCTATATGGTAACATTATTGTTATGGCTTTTAGAGAAAGTCATTTTTTTTTTGTTTGAGTTGGATTACATTGTCTTTAGTCTCTTGGAATCGACACACCTATAACTTGTAGTCATGAGGACTTACAAGCCAAGAGGACTCATAAAAAGGGTGAAGGCTTTGTATTTGGTGAAAATAGCTTGTGAAGGTATCTCTAATATCATATCGCTTGCTTACTTGATTTTTCATCTATCAACTCATTGTTTGTATCACATTCATGTAGCATGTCATAATTGAGAACTAATATAGTGTTTATATGGTCCTCTTTGACATTTGCTAGTTTAAGATCTTTTGGTGATAAGTGTTCACATTGATCTTATGCATGAAGTGTGTTGTTATTTGTATGATTGTTGAGTGGCTAATTTTTGAATTTGAGAAGTAGAGATCTTAAGTAAGTCTTTTTACTTGCTTCTAGATCATGTGCTTTTAAGCCTTTAAATTGGTTTCAAAAATGCACTTTGCTTCTCTTGTATGTTTTGTTAAGTATGTTGAGCTTGATTGATGTTCGCTTTGGATACACCTTGAAGTCCTAAGGACTAGTACATTTAAAAATGACCAATGGTTGGTATCCATTTGCTTCGGCAACATAGAACTCAACGAGCACCCTCATGGAAAGGGCTACACACCTTGGTTGTGAAGCCACCCAATGTAGGAAAGGGCTACGCCATTGTGATGAGTGAAAGCCGCCATGAGGAGTATATGTTTCTTGCTAGAAAAATCAAAGAAGTGTTGAATTGAATCATAAAAAAAAAAAAAATCTTTGATTCAAGCCTAAATAAAAAAAATAAAAAATAAAAGGCTTTTGGAGTATAGTTGAATAATCAAATGAGCTCGGGTTGACAAATAGAAATGGTTTGACGAGCCACATGCACACACACGCTCACATGTTGAAATCTATTCTCTTTATAAGCAAAATTTCGGATGATAACCGGTTTGACTTTTTTATGGAAAGGCCTAAGATGAATAGATGTTGAAATTGTATGCATGCTTGATTATCAAACTACTTCTTTTCATATACTTGAAGCAAAATCTTCACACACTCACGTTTGCTTAATTAGTATTTTTGATACTTTAGCAATTTTTGATGACATATGAGAGTGATTGAAAATCTTGATGTAACTCTCTTAGATATGTAAAGCTTATTTGCAAATCTAATAAAAAATTGCTTGTGATGTGATTGTGTGGTGATTTTTGTGAACATTTGTCTATCTTGATTTTAGATGAGGCACTTGTCAAGGGGGAGCATAATATGCTAAATTTTTGTTCTCTTTTATGACATGTTCACATGTTCTTCAAGGTTGTTAATTGTAGGCATTATTCTTATTTTTGATAAATCATGAAGATGCTATGATAAATTCTTATTTGCATGATGATTTATTGAATATAGTGTTTTGCCTTTGTATATGTTTATTGGTTCTTTATTTGTTTCTTTGTTTTCTCTCACTTTGGTTTTTAGTTTGTTTTGTGTAGCAAGATTATGGGAAAAGCAAAGAAGATTGGTGGAAATACTTCTTCAACTCCCATTGACAAGTCCAAACCTACAATTTCTTCCAAAATTTCCAAAGGTAACAAAGTGGATGAATTGGGAATTTTTGGTTGCAAAAAGCTTATTCAAGAAAGAGGTATTGACTTGGACTCTTGTGTTGGATCCTATGTTTATGATGTGCTTAAGAGTAGAAATTGGATTTCATGGGTGAACATGTTAGGAATCTCAAATGAGACCGTAGTTAGAGAGTTTTACCATGCTTACAAATCCGGTTCTACTGTGACTAGTGCTACTCTAAGCATAAGGAAAGTTGTCTTTAGAGTTTGTTCTAGGAAGGTTAATGAATTTCTAGAATTGCCTGATGATATTGAATCGGAATTCCTTGATGTTGATATCTTGGAAAACCTTGATTTAATGGGTAGGACTCTATGTGATGATAGTAATTTTGTGTGGGGGGAAACGTGCTTTTATTAAGCAAGGTGAGCTTACCAAAATTAGTGCATTTTGGCATTTATTTGTGTGCTCCAATCTTATTGTTTCTACTAATTCTTCGGAGCTTAATAGAGACAAAATTAGGATTGTTTATGCCTTAGTGACTAACAAACCTATAAACCTTGGTGAATTGCTTGTGGAGCAAATTGAAATTTCAGCTTGTACTAGTCGTTTGGATAAGAAATTGCCATTTCCGGGGTTTATAACTCAATTATGCTTAGCTAAAGGTGTGAGGAATTTGGATAGTGATGTTATGCTTCCTCCCTTAGAGAAGTTGTGTGAGAAACGTATGGCATCCATGTCATACAAGGACAAGGGAAAGTCTAATGATGTGTTTAGGCTATTTGGTGATTCTCTTGATTCTAACCATGTCCCTAGCTCACCCGCTCTTCCTAGTTGGGCTCTAAAATTGAGGAAAGAGGTTGAAGAATCTCGTAGGTTGATTGAGGCGTCACAAAGGAAGATTGAAGACCTTAGTGCCAAGCTTGTTGCTCAAGATGAGAGGATCAAAGAGTTGGAAGGAAAATCAACTCCAACAAGGCAATATGTGAGATCCGCACACCGTTCTTCCTTCCTTGGTGGCACAAGTGGCTAGAGAGCTTCATGAGGTATACTTTCTTACTCTTTCCCTTTGGCTTCATATCATGTCAAAAAGGGGGAGAAATATGAGAAACACATAGGAGAATTCTAGCTTACTTAGTCTCATTTTAGTTGTTTTATATGTTTGTATATTTGGTATCTAGCTTGAACTATATGGCATGTAATATTTTTTGTTGTTGAATCTTGGCTTAGAATATTTTGATGGATAGTATGTATTAAGGGGGAGCATACTTGATCCATTTGAACTTATATGTTACTATTTTCTTGCCGAAGATTGGATATTGCCATACTTGTTGTCTCTTGGATATTCTTGTGCTTTCAAGTTCTTTTTAGGTGAATTCAAGAGAAAACCAAGTTGAAGTTCAAGACTAGTTGTGGTTGTTAATTTGTGTCTATATGTGTAACTCATTGTACTCATTGTGACCAAATTTTCTTTGTAATTGTTTTAGTGTTTGTTTAGGGGTTTTGACATGGAATTTGCCAAAGGGGGAGATTGTAAGGTTGATAATTAGTGTTGGCATTAATTCCATATCAAAACGTGTTTATCTTGTAATGTTTAGTGGTTAGTAATTGAAGAATTTTGAAGACGAAGGACGTCTCAACCACAATTCATTCAAGAAGCCGGCTTTTAAGAGATTCGGGCATTATTGGTCGACAAAGGTATTAAAGGACCTCTTATCTCTTACAAGGCTAGGCACACACACACACATATCATTCTTGTGTGTTCCTTCATGATTTAATTTCATTTACATATCACTTTCACACTCTTGGCAAAATATGCTCATGCATTCATATTAAGTTGATAAACTTTGTGTTTTGCATTTTCTAGGACTATGTCCGGAAACTAGCATATGTGCGTGTCTTTGTGTTCGTATGTTTCCGTATTTTGTGTTTAGGACTTGAACATGTTCTTATTTAATGCCTTATTGAGTTTCGGTCGTTTCGGTTACTCATTCATAAGGTTTCGAGTCCAAACAAGTTGACTATGCTACTTTTCGTTCTCATTCGTTGAGTTGACTTCATCGATGATTTCCGAGATGATTTCTCAACCGTTTTTCAAAGTTGTGTAGTCATAGTCGTGCGTGAGAGAGTCATGGTTCATAATCCGGAAACGGATTCAAAATCGGAGTTTGGACGCCCAAGATACGGGCTGAAGAACCGAGGGAGCGCGCGAGAGGACAGCCCAGGCCGTGAGGCCACTTGGCCTGGCCATTGGTGAGGCCGTGGGCCCCACGACCTGGAGGGGCCTCTGCTCCCGTGTGGGCCACGCGCCCCCCATGGCCAGGGGGTGACGTGGCCTCACATGGTTGGTCGGTTTTGGCCTTCTCTCTCCTCCTATTTCTTCCCTCTCTCTCTCCATTTGAAAAATTAAGAAGAAAAAGTTGTGTTTTCCCGTAAGGATTTTCTCTCCAGTTTTCAGATTTTCAAAACACCATATCTTCCTCATCCGGAGTCGGATTTGAGTGATTCAAGTTGGAGAGTGTTCGTATTTGAGTCCTCTATCATCTCCTAGTGGTTTGGTGGCTGTTTGATTGTGATTTCTAGTGGTTCAACACTGATTTCCGAACCAGCTGCAGAATCCGAGGTAATGGACTTAACTTTGGGATTTCTTTCTTTTTGACCTTCCATTTGCTTGGGGTTTCTTCTTCTATATCTATGTTTATGTTTGGTAAAAGCTATTGAGAAAGATAGCTTGATTATCATTCTAATTGAAACTCAATTTGTGGACTAATGTTGACTAGATTCTATGATTCTAGGTTTTACATATGTTTGTGAGTTGTATTGTGATTAGAATGGCATCTTAGGTTGTTTGGAACTTAATTGAATTAATTTTGTGTTAAATGACCTTGAGATTTGATTTGTGAAACAAATTATAGTACGGTGTGTATAAATACTATCTAGAGGGGGGGTGAATAGATTTTACGCTTTTTACCCAATTTTTCATGTTAGTCAAAATTATGAAATTACCCCTAAATAGATAAAACAATAAATCAAGTAAAATATGCGGAAATTAAATAACACTTGATTTTTACGTGGAAACCCTCACGGGAAAAACCACGGGCTATGTAAGTAAGCCACACTCGAACCTCGAATCCACTAAATGTGTAAACGATTACAACCTAATCCCGGAAGTAATCACACACCTACCTAATCCCGGTATGAGTGAACCTAGTCCAATTTGCTTGCGTTCTAAGCAACCTAATCCCGGATGCTACACACAAGACTTACTTTCTCTATGAAGAGAATACAACCCTAAGTGAATATATGTGAATATCCAAAATGCAACATAGAGCAAGGGAAACCCTATATGCTTATCTAAGATGATTAATATGCAATTAGAACAATCCTAGATATCAAAACTAAATGACATGTCAAATAGTTTAGCTAATCAAGATTAAGCACAAAACCTAATTAGCTATCACAATACAACTTCTCAAACATACATCATACTAATCTCAAACTTGTATTCAAAGTATATAAAATAACATACAAGTAATTAATTGAGATTGCTAGTTAAGATAAACACAAAATATGTAAGATATTAGTGAAAAGCTTACCAAGCAAAGTATGATGAAGAATCCATGCAAGATGACATCTAGATGATCAAAGATGATGCTAGATGATGATTGATGATCATGAAAAAGTGTTTGAGTAATTAAAAATGAGTTCTTTGTGTATTTTTCTTCTCTTGAAAAATATCCTAAGTATAGAATATGAATATGAACTCTCTTGGCTGACCTAAAGTCAAAGTGTTATATATATAGGGGCCATAAGTGAAGTGTGGTCGTTTTGAAAAACGCACCAGAAATTTCTCTGTGCGCTGGACGACAGGCGCACGACTAGCGTAAAGGCAAAATTTGCATAGGCGCTTGACGACCAGCGCTAAGACAGGCGCACGACCAGCGGCAAACCACTGGGCGATTTGCGCTGGTGGAGCTGCGCTGGACTGGACCAGCGCACGACCAGCGACAGACCACTGGGCGATTTGCGCCGGTGAGCTGCGCCAGTGTGGACCAGCGCAAGACCAGCGACAGACCACTGGGCGATCAGCGCTGGTCTGGCGCTTGACGACCAGCGCACAGCACACTCCTTTGAACCCCACAAGAATTCATGCAAGGGGTAAAAAGGTAAAAGCAAGATGCATCCTAAAAGCCTAACATGTTATGACAATATAAACATAAGATGCATCAAAATAACAAGCAAGAAGAGATGAGAATAAATATTGATGCACAACAAAAGGAAACACAACATACAAACATAAAACATATGCATGAGTTGTGAGTGTGTGCAACTATCTCTTCAAGACAAGTAAGCACTTAGAGTATTACCTTTGGAGTGCTTAACACTTGCAAGGGCCTTGAGCTTGAACACATTCCTAAGCTACCCTTACATGATCCCCACATATGGTTTGATCACGAAATAAGCCAATAATAAACTACGGGAATCCTTACAGTCTCCCCCTTTGGCTATTTCGTGAGAAAACCACCACTCACATTGATTCCTCACATAAAAATAGAAACAACGGGATATCATAGATCTTCTATAATACAAAGAGATATAAACAAAATAAAATCTTCAATGCTCCAATCTCTTGTAGAACAACCAACCCTACAAAACAAGGTTTCTATATTTTTCCAAAAAAAATACAAGTGAGATTAATCAAGTGATATCAAAACAAGCATTTGCATTTTTAGAATTTAGGCACAACATTACACAATATATGCAATGAATGATAAATGCAATGCTCCCCCTCAAAGGGTTACTCCCCCTCATTGTGTTATCTCCCCAATGTGCACAATTGCAACACCAATTTGCATCTCCCCTTACCATATCCTACTCCCCCTTTTTGTTATGATATAGGCAAAGGAGTAGTCCCCAACCGGGTCACTCAAGGCAAAGAGAGATAGTAGCATACTAAAAATTTGCATAGTCATATAAGCCACTTTATGCATCTTAATAAATTGGAGAGAACCAAGGAGATTTATATTTATTGAAAATGTGTGAAAAATCATGCTTTGCATACAAGACATGTAGCATTCAAGTCCAAAATACAATGGTATTTGGCAAAGCAAATGACAAAGGTTTCTAAATGAATTCAAACCAATTTCACCATTTGTCATGAGAAAAGCAAGGATATAGAGATTATTGATTTCAATTTAAGAGAACTATATCCAACTTTATAAGCGAAACATGGCATGAGCAACTTTGCACCCTTTTTGATTTTTCCGGATAAGATATCCGTATGATAGTAGCCATGTTCAACCAATAAAGAAAGAGAGACATTTGGAAAATAAATTCCTTTGAACGGATACAAGATCCTTTATTCATTTTGAGTCTCATAAGCTTTCACACAAGTTTTGCATTTTTAAGAATATGCAATCATCAATTCATGCTTTTCATGTGAGCATGTTATATGAATTTCATGCTTTTTCATTTGTCATTAGCATGTTATTAAAGAATCATCATGTCATGGAGATAATCATAGGTCATTCATATCATACTTTCAATATACATCTCCTAGTCCAAAAATGCATGTTTGAACATAAATATGACATGGATTGTAAACAAGCAAGGTTCACACTTATTGAATTGAAAACATATATACATATGTGCAACCAAGCTTACTCAAGCAATTAAAAGAAGAGGCATAAGATATTTCAAATTTTTTGCAAGATACAAGAATGCAAAATAGCTCTCTTTTCTTGAGTTCCCCATATGGGATCAATCATAGAACATCACTCCACAAGACATACCCCAATAGATCTACTAAGAGTTTTAAATCGAGTAGCATCTAAGGGTTTAGTAAATAGGTCCGCAAGTTGATCATTAGTACCTACATGTTCAAGTACTATGCATTTATTTTCAACAAGCTCTCTAATGAAGTGATGGCGGATGTCAATATGCTTAGTTCTAGAATGTTGCACCGGATTCTTGGAAATATTAATGGCACTCATGTTATCACAAAAGAGAGTGAGAGTACCTTGGTTGAATCAGTAATCTACTAGCATTTGCTTCATCCATATAAGTTGAGTGCATCCACTCCCCGCGGCTATGTACTCGGCTTCCGCCGTGGACAAGGAAATCGAGTTTTGCTTCTTGCAAAACCACGACACCAAGTTGTTGCCTAGAAAGAAGCAACCGCCCGATGTGCTCTTCCTATCATCACAATTTCCTGCCAAATCCGTATCACTATATCCTACAAGACTAGGATTAGTGTCAAAAGAGTACCAAATCCCATAGTTGGAAGTCCCATTCACAAAGTGAATGACTCTCTTAACCGAAGAGAGATGGGACTCCTTGGGATCGGATTGGTACCTAGCACAAACTCCTACACTAAATGATATATCGGGCCTACTTGCGGTCAAATAGAGCAAGCTCCCTATCATGCCACGATATAAGGTTTGGTCCACACTTTTACCACTAGCATCCTTGCTTAGCTTCAAAGTTGTGCTCATAGGAGTGTCACAATGTTTGGCTTTTTCAAGACCAAACTTCTTTACAAGGGTTTTGGCATATTTGGCTTGGGTTATGAAAATCCCATTATCTAGTTGCCTAATTTGCAAACCTAGGAAGTAACTAAGCTCACCAACAACACTCATCTCAAATTCATGAGACATAACATCAACAAATTGTTGGACCTTGGTGTTGTTAGTGGAGCCAAACACTATGTCATCAACATATATTTGAGCTATGAAAAGCTCATCATTGTTTCTTTTGATGAATAGTGTCTTGTTAACACTACCACGTGAGTAGTCATTGTCAACAAGAAATTGAGTGAGGCGCTCATACCAAGCCCTCGGTGCTTGTTTCAACCCATATAGTGCCTTCTTGAGGCGATAGACATGGTTGGGGTGGTGAGCATCCACAAACCCCTTGGGTTGTTCAACAAACACTTCCTCTTGCAAGAAGCCATTGAGGAAGGCACTCTTGACATCCATTTGGTGCAATTTGAACTTGTGCACACAAGCAATGGACAAGAGAAGCCTAATAGACTCTAAACGGGCAACGGGAGCAAATGTCTCCTCAAAGTCGATACCCTCGATTTGAGAGTACCCTTGTGCTACAAGTCTAGCCTTGTTCCGCACTATGTTGCCATCCTCATCGGATTTGTTCCTAAATATCCACTTAGTGCCTATGACATTAGTGGTCTTAGGCCTAGGAACTAGAGTCCAAACCTCATTCCTTTCGAATTGGTTTAGCTCTTCTTGCATGGTAAGAACCCAAAATTCATCATTTAAGGCTTCTTCAACCTTTTTGGGTTCAATTTGAGAGGTGTAGCATGTGTAGCTAATAAGATTAGCAAGTTAACGTCTAGTCCTAACACCCTCATTAACCTCTCCAATGATATCTTCTTTGTCATGGAGTTTCCTAACCCATGGAGCGGGTTCTTTAGAGTCCAAGAGAGGAACTCTATCAATAGGTTGTGTGTCATCATTGTTGACATTAGATGTCCCAACATTAGGAGACACCACAACCTTCTCCAAAGGAGAACCATCACTAAAAATAACCTCCTCCTCATGATCATTTGACTTGAGCCTAGTATCATTAAATACGACATTGGATGATTCCATAACACTTAGAGTCTTTAAATTGAAAACTCTTTAGGCTCTACTATTCAAGGCATAGCCAATAAAAATACCCTCATCACTCTTAGCATCGAATTTGCCAAGTAGATCACGGTCATTCAAAATGTAGCATTTGCTTCCAAAAGTGTGGAAGTAGCTAACATTTGGCCTCTTGCCTTTCCATAACTCATAAGAGGTTTTTCTAGTACCGGGCCTTAGGAAAACTTTATTTCCTATATAGCAAGCCGTATTGATGGCTTCGGCCCATAGGTTCCTAGAGACATTGTTGCTAAGCAACATCACACGGGCCATCTCTTGAAGGACCCTATTTTTCCTCTCAACAACTCCATTTTGTTGAGGTGTCCTAGGAGCCGAAAACTCTTGGGAGATGCCTAAACCATTACAAAAGGTTTCAAAAGTAGCATTCTCAAATTCCCTCCCATGGTCACTTCTAATCCGTTTTATGCTTTTAATATTAGAATTCATTTCATTTTGTATTTTATTACAAAGCATTTTAAACTTATCAAAAGTTTCGGATTTTTCTCTAAGAAAATATGTCCATGTGAACCTAGAGAAATCATCAACACATACAAAAATGTATCTCTTTCCACCCAAACTTTCGGTTTGCATGGGACCCATGAGGTCCATGTGGAGAAGCTCAAGAGGCTCCTTGGTGGTGAGATACTTACCCTTTTTGTGCATGCTTTTAGTTTGCTTTCCTTGTTGGCAAGGTCCACAAACACCATTGGCTTTCTTCCCAAGCTTAGGGAGGCCACGCACACAATTGAACTTTCCAAGGGTCCGTAGATCCCTAAAGTTCATGTGGCCAAGTCTTTCATGCCACAACTCAATTTGCTCATCCATGGACACATGATTAGATACAATACTAGCTTCAAGACAATAACAATTGTCGCTAGATCTCATGCCCTTCAACAAGGTTTGTCCATCGGGTTTTAGTGAAACAAATTATAGCACGGTGTGTATAAAGCTATCTAGAGGGGGGGTGAATAGATTTTACGCTTTTACCCAATTTTTCGTGTTAGTCAAAATTACGAAAATGCCCTCAAGACAATATAACCAAGCAATTGTAATATGGTGCGGAAATTAAAACAACACTTGGTTTTTACGTGGAAACCCTCACGGGAAAAACCACGGGCTATGTAAGTAAGCCACACTCGAACCTCGAATCCACTAAATGTGCAAACGATTACAACCTAATCCCGGAAGTAATCACACACCTACCTAATCCCGGTAAGAGTGAACCTAGTCCAATTTGCTTGCGTTCTAAGCAACCTAATCCCGGATGCTACACACAAGACTTACTTTCTCTATGAAGAGAATACAACCCTAAGTGAATATATGTAAATATCCAAAATGCAATATAGAGCAAGGGAAACCCTATATGCTTATCTAAGATGATTAATATGCAATTAAGAACAATCCTAGATATCAAAACTAAATGACATGTCAATTAGTTTAGCTAATCAATATTAAGCACAAAACCTAATATGCTAGCACAATACAACTTCTCAAACATACATCATACTCATCTCAATATTGTATCCAAAGCATACAAAATAATCAACAAGTAATTAATTGAGATTGCTAGATAAGAGAAACACAAAACATGTAAGATATTAGTGAAAAACTTACCAAGCAAAGTATGATGAAGATTCCATGCAAGATGACATCTAGATGATCCAAGATGATGCTAGATGATGATTGATGATCATGAAAAAGTGTTTGAGTGATTAAAATTGAGTTCTTTGTGTATTTTTCTTCTCTTGAAAAATATCCTAAGTATAGAATATGAATATGAACTCTCTTAGCTGACCTAAAGTCAAAGTGTTATATATATAGGGGCCATAAGTGAAGTGTGGTCGTTTTGAAAAACGCACCAAAAATTGCTCTGTGCGCTGGTGGCCTTGCGCTGGACTACAGGCGCAAGACCAGCGCACAAGCACATTTTTACAATGGCGCTGGAACGACATGCGCTCACACAGGCGCCAGACCAGCGGAGCCACACTGGGCGATCAGCGCTGGTGACCTTGCGCTGGTGTAGACCAGCGCACGACCGGCGATAGAGAACTGGACGATCTGCGCTGGTGGCCTGCGCTGGTGTGGACCAGCGCACGACCAGCGGCACGCCACTGGGCGTTTTGCGCCGGTGAGCGGCGCTGGACGTCAGGCGCAGGTGGACCAGCACACAGCCCACAACTTTGAACCCCACAAGCAATCATGCAAGGGGAACAAAGGTAAACTAAGATGCATCCTAAAAGCCTAAATGCTATGATGTTATAAACACAAGATGCAATCATTATACCAAGCAAGAAGAGATGTAAATAGGCATTGATGCACAACAAAAAGAAACACAACATACAAAGATTAAACATATGCATGAGTTGTGAGTGTGTGCAACTATCTCTTCAAGATAAGTAAGCACTTAGAGTATTACCTTTGGTGCTTGTCAATCATGAGGTCTTCAAAGGGCCTAAGCAATAACAACAACATCAAAACTACCCTTACAAAGAATCCCCACATATGGTTCGATCACGAAATAAGCCAATTAAAAACAACGGGAATCCTTACAATCTCCCCCTTTGGTTATTTCGTGACAAAACCATCACTCAAATGATTCCTCACAAAAAAATAGAAACTACGGGACTACAATGATATTCTACATTACAAAAAGATAAGAGAATGCAACTTGAAGTCTTCAATCCTCTTGTAGAATAATCAATCCCTGAAAAGAGTTTCTAACATTTCTAATACAAGAAAAGTGTGAGATTAATCATGTGAGAACAATACCAAGCATTTGCATTTTTAGAATTTAGGCACAACATTACCAAATGTATGCAATGTATGATAAATGCAATGCTCCCCCTCAACGGGTTACTCCCCCTCAATGTATGTTCTCCCCAAAGTGTACAATAGCTTCTATATTTTGCACCTCCCCTTACCATATCCTACTCCCCCTTTTTGTCATGATATAGGCAAAGGAGTAGTCCCCAACCGAGTCACTCATAGCAACGAGAGATAGAAGCATGCAAGATTTGCATATACATATAAGTCACTTTATGCACTTCAATTAATTTGAGAGAAACAAGGAGATTTATTTTGAGAAAATGTGTGAATCCAACATGCTTTGCATACAAGACATATAGCATTCAAGTCCAAAATACAATGGTATTTGGCAAAGCAAATGACAAAGGTTTCTAATAAGAATTCAAACCAATTTCACCAATGTCATGGGAAAAGCAAGGATATAGAGATTATTGATTTCAATTTAAGAGCAACTATATCCAACTTTATAAGCGAAACATGGCATGAGCAACTTTGCACCCTTTTTTATTTTTCAGGATAAGATATCCGTATGATAGTAGCCATGTTCAACCAATAAAGAAATAGAGACATTTTGAATATAAATTCCTTTGAACGGATACAAGATCCTTTATTCATTTTGAGTCTCATAAGCTTTCACACAAGTCTTGCATTTTTAAGAATATGCAATCACCAATTTATGCTTTTCATGTGAGCATGTTATATGAATTTCATGCTTTTTCATTTGTCATTAGCATGTTATTAAAGAATCATCATGTCATGGAGATAATCATAGGTCATTCATATCATACTTTCAACATACATCTCCTAGTCCAAAAATGCATGTTTGAACATAAATATGACATGGATTGTAAACAAGCAAGGTTCACACTTATTGAATTGAAAACATATATACATATGTGCAACCAAGCTTACTCAAGCAATTAAAAGAAGAGGCATAAGATATTTCAAATTTTTTGCAAGATACAAGAATGCAAAATAGCTCTCTTTGCTTGAGTTCCCCATATGGGATCAATCATAGAACATCACTCCACAAGACATACCCCAATAGATCTACTAAGAGTTTTAAATCGAGTAGCATCTAAGGGTTTAGTAAATAGGTCCGCAAGTTGATCATTAGTACCTACATGTTCAAGTACTATGCATTTATTTTCAACAAGCTCTCTAATGAAGTGATGGCGGATGTCAATATGCTTAGTTCTAGAATGTTGCACCGGATTCTTGGAAATATTAATGGCACTCATGTTATCACAAAAGGGAGTGAGAGTACCTTGGTTGAATCCGTAATCTACTAGCATTTGCTTCATCCATATAAGTTGAGTGCATCCACTCCCCGCGGCTATGTACTCGGCTTCCGCCGTAGACAAGGAAATCGAGTTTTGCTTCTTGCAAAACCAAGACACCAAGTTGTTGCCTAGAAAGAAGCAACCGCCCGATGTACTCTTCCTATCATCATAATTTCCTGCCCAATCCGCATCACTATATCCTACAAGACTAGGATTAGTGTCAAATGAGTACCAAATCCCATAGTTGGAAGTCCCATTCACAAAGTGAATGACTCTCTTAACCGAAGAGAGATGGGACTCCTTGGGATCGGATTGGTACCTAGCACAAACTCCTACACTAAAAGATATATCGGGCCTACTTGCGGTCAAATAGAGCAAGCTCCCTATCATGCCACGATATAAGGTTTGGTCCACACTTTTACCGCTAGCATCCTTGCTTAGCTTCAAAGTGGTGCTCATAGGAGTGTCACAATGTTTGGCTTTTTCAAGACCAAACTTCTTCACAAGGTTTTTGGCATATTTGGCTTGGGTTATGAAGATCCCATTATCTAGTTGCCTAATTTGCAAACCTAGGAAGTAATTAAGCTCACCAACAAGACTCACCTCAAATTCATGAGACATAACATCAACAAATTGTTGGACCTTGGTGTTGTTGGTGGAGCCAAACACTATGTCATCGACATATATTTGAGCTATGAAAAGCTCATCACTGTCTCTCTTGATGAATAGTGTCTTGTCAACACTACCTCTTGTGTAGTTATTGTCAACAAGAAATTGAGTGAGGCGCTCATACCAAGCCCTCGGTGCTTGTTTCAACCCATATAGTGCCTTCTTGAGGCGATAGACATGGTTAGGGTGGTGAGCATCCACAAACCCCTTGGGTTGTTCAACAAACACTTCCTCTTGCAAGAAGCCATTGAGGAAGGCACTCTTGACATCCATTTGGTGCAATTTGAACTTGTGCACACAAGAAATGGACAAGAGAAGCCTAATAGACTCTAAACGGGCAATGGGAGCAAACGTCTCCTCAAAGTCGATACCCTCAATTTGAGAGTACCCTTGTGCTACAAGTCTAGCCTTGTTCCGCACTATGTTGCCATCCTCATCGGATTTGTTCCTAAATATCCATTTAGTGCCTATGACATTAGTAGTCTTAGGCCTAGGAACTAAAGGCCAAACCTCATTCCTTTCAAATTGGTTTAGCTCTTCTTGCATGGCAAGAACCCAAAATTCATCATGTAAGGCTTCTTCAACCTTTTTGGGTTCAATTTGAGAGGTGTAGCAAGTATAGCTAATAAGATTAGCAAGTTGACGTCTAGTCCTAACACTCTCATTTACCTCTCCAATGATATCTTCTTTATCATGGAGTTTCCTAACCCATGGAGCGGGTTCTTTAGAGTCCAAGAGAGGAACTCTAGCAATAGGTTGTGTGTCATCATTGTTGACATTAGATGTCCCAACATTAGGAGGCACCACAACCTTCTCCAAAGGAGAACCATCACTAAAAATAACCTCCTCCTCATGATTATTAGACTTGAGCCTAGTATCATCAAATACGACATTGGATGATTCCATAACACTTAGAGTCTTTAAATTGAAAACTCTATAGGCTCTACTATTCAAGGCATAGCCAATAAAGATACCCTCATCACTCTTAGCATCGAATTTTCCAAGTTGATCACGGTCATTCAAAATGTAGCATTTGCTTCCAAAAGTGTGGAAGTAGCTAACATTTGGCCTCTTGCCTTTCCATAACTCATAGGAGGTGTTTCTAGTACCAGGCCTTAGGAAGACTCTATTTCCTATATAGCAAGCCGTATTGACGGCTTCGGCCCATAGGTTCCTAGGCACATTGTTGCTAAGCAACATAACACGGGCCATCTCTTGAATGACCCTATTTTTCCTCTCAACAACTCCATTTTGTTGAGGTGTCCTAGGAGCCGAAAACTCATGGGAGATACCTAAACCATTACAAAAGGTTTCAAAAGTAGCATTCTCAAATTCCCTCACATGGTCACTTCTAATCCATTTTATGCTTTTAATATTAGAGTTCATTTCATTTTGAAGTTTATTACAAAGCATTTTAAACTTATCAAAAGTTTCGGATTTTTCTCTAAGAAAATATGTCCATGTGAACCTAGAGAAATCATCAACACATACAAAAATGTATCTCTTTCCACCCAAACTTTCGGTTTGCATGGGACCCATGAGGTCCATGTGGAGAAGCTCAAGAGGCTCCTTAGTGGTGAGATACTTACCCTTTTTGTGCATGCTTTTAGTTTGCTTTCCTTGTTGGCAAGGTCCACAAACACCATTGGCTTTCTTCCCAAGCTTAGGGAGGCCACGCACACACTCGAACTTTCCAAGGGTCCGTAGATCCCTAAAGTTCATGTGGCCAAGTCTTTCATGCCACAACTCAATTTGCTCATCCATGGACACATGATTAGATACAATACTAGCTTCAAGACAATAACAATTGTCGCTAGATCTCATGCCCTTCAACAAGGTTTGTCCATCGGGTTTTAGGATTGAGCAAAAATCTTTAGAAAACAAGATGGAATATCCTTCATCACTAAGATGTGAAATGCTTATTAAATTGGCTTTCAAGCCATCAACAAATAAAGCATTGGATAAGGAGGGTAATCCGGGAACGGAAATGGTTCCTTTCCCTTTAACATTTCTTTTGGATCCATCACCAAAAGTGACATTTCCACCTTCCTCCATAACAAGAGTCTCGAAGAAACTCTTGTTTCCCGTCATGTGCCTAGAGCACCCACTATCCAAGTACCAAAAATTAGAATAATTTGCCTTCAAGGCTATTTGTGCAACATGGCAAACATTTTCATTCTTTCTAATCCACTTAGCAACAATTTTAGCTTTCCTAGTGGTCTTTGGTACATGTGCTCTACTGTTTCTAGGATCATGCAAATCAATATTTTCATTCCTAGAAACATGCATCTTGGCTCTATTCTTTCTCTTTTCAATCATGCTTTGTTTTCTACACATTTTAATATATTGAAAGCAATTTGGTCTAATATGACCATCACAACCACAAAAGTGACACATAGGGATGAAATAAGAAATCATACCTTGCCTTTGTGCACGTATGGGAGCTTGTCCATGTCTTTGTGGATAAGTGGGTTCAATCCATCTTCGTTGTTGAACCGGTCTAGGTTGCTTCCAAGCTGGAGGTTGCATGATTGGTCTCTTTCCTTTTTGAGCCAATTTTGGAGGAGTGTTGGCTTAAGGGACCCTAGGGGGTTGAGCTTGAGATTTCCTTCTTGGCCCCATTTTCACTTGAGCATTAGAACATTGTCCTACTTCTAACTTCTTCCAAGGAGGTTGCACAAATGAAGTTTCTTCGTTCTTCAAGCTCTTGACAAACACGGTCTTGTTAGAGGTTGAGATTTTCTTGCCATCATCATACCCAAGACCTCTCTTGTCACTTGGACTCTTTCCAACACCAAGTAAATGATCAAGCTTCTTGGTGCTAGAATCTATCCTAGCCAAGGACCCTTTAACTTCTACAAGTTCCCTCTTCAAGCCTTCTTCAGTTCTCTTGGATAAGTCTAACTCCTCAATTAACTTATCCTCTCTCCTCTTCAATCTTTCCACTTGTTCACTTAAGTGGTCATTGTGAGCCGAAAGTTCAAGGTTTTCTTCTCTCAACCTCTCAATCTTTCTTGTGATTTTAAGTGCTAAATCATTGAACTCGGCATGGTATTTAGCAAGCACCTTTTGCTCCACAAATTTCTTTTTGGAACTAGAAGAGGAGTCACTTTCTATTTCACTTGAGTCATTTTCCTCTTGACTCATTTCCTCTTTCTCACTACCACTTTTGCTCTTATGTGAAGAGGCAAAAGCTAGGAGGTTAGCCATGAGCTCTTCTTCACTTGAAGACTCATCTTCCTCATTGGAGTCATCACTACTCCCACTCCAAGTGGCGGCCATCACTTTGCTCTTCTTCTTTTCATTGTGATTAGCACATTCGGGGGCAAAGTGACCAATCCCACCACATTCAAAGCATCGGACACCTTTCCTTTCGGTCCTCTCTTGTCTAGGCTCAAACTTCTTGAAGGAACTCTTTTTCTTCAAATCTTGTCCTCTTGACCCAAATCCCTTCTTCTTCTTGAACCCCATAACCTTGTTGAACCTTTTCACAAATAAGGCAAGGTCTTCATCCGATTCATGCTTTGCCTCATTTGCATCCTTAGATGCTTTCAAAGCTATTCCTTTAGACTTCTTAGGAGGAGTAGTGGTGCTAGGAGCCTTCCTAGACTCATATGCAAGGAGATGCCCAATCACCTCACTTGGCTTCATATCCATGTAGCCACTATTTTCTTCTATGGCCGTCACCTTGGATTCAAACCTATCGGGGAGAGATCTCATAATTTTTTGCTTGACTCTCCTATCCGAATACGGGTCTCCGAGTTGATGGCTTTGATTTACAATGTCCATCAATTTGATTTCGAAGTCATTGAAGCATTCATCCTCTCCCATCCTAAGTAGCTCAAACTGAGTTTGGAGGACTTGAAGCTTGGACTCCTTCACCACCTCGGTTCTCTCATGTGCAACTAGAAGGATGTCCCATGCCACTTTGGCAATCTGAGTATTCTGAATAAGCTTGTACTGATTCTCATCCATAGCACACATAATGGCATGCATAGCCTTCCTATTCCACTTAGAAGCCTCAAACTCTTACGCGTTCCATTGCGCCTTAGGCTTCAAAACATCTTGTCCTCCACCCTCGGGAGTCATCATAGGGAGATCATATCCGTCTTCCACCGCCATCCATGCACGGTCATGAATTTGGCATATGTAGGATTCCATCTTCCCTTTCCATTGGGAATAGTTCAATCCAGTAAGAAGTGGAGGCCTTGTGCTAGAAGCTCCTTCGTGGCCACCACCATTTCCACCGTTTCCACTCATAGTATTTATGAATGAATAAAATGAATGCAAATGTATGAATGATCAAAAATCACACAAAATGCAAAACACACCAAAATAAGCAAGGATCACCTATGTATGTCTAGGAACTCGCTCTGATACCAATTGAAACAAATTATAGCACGGTGTGTATAAAGCTATCTAGAGGGGGGGTGAATAGATTTTACGCTTTTTACCCAATTTTTCGTGTTAGTCAAAATTATGAAAATGCCCTCAAGATAATATAACCAAGCAATTGTAATATGGTGCGGAAATTAAAACAACACTTGGTTTTTACGTGGAAACCCTCACGGGAAAAACCACGGGCTATGTAAGTAAGCCACACTCGAACCTCGAATCCACTAAATGTGCAAACGATTACAACCTAATCCCGGAAGTAATCACACACCTACCTAATCCCGGTATGAGTGAACCTAGTCCAATTTGCTTGCGTTCTAAGCAACCTAATCCCGGATGCTACACACAAGACTTACTTTCTCTATGAAGAGAATACAACCCTAAGTGAATATATGTAAATATCCAAAATGCAACATAGAGCAAGGGAAACCTTATATGCTTATCTAAGATGATTAATATGCAATTAAGAACAATCCTAGATATCAAAACTAAATGACATGTCAATTAGTTTAGCTAATCAATATTAAGCACAAAACCTAATATGCTAGCACAATACAACTTCTCAAACATACATCATACTCATCTCAATATTGTATCCAAAGCATACAAAATAATCAACAAGTAATTAATTGAGATTGCTAGATAAGAGAAACACAAAACATGTAAGATATTAGTGAAAAACTTACCAAGCAAAGTATGATGAAGATTCCATGCAAGATGACATCTAGATGATCCAAGATCATGCTAGATGATGATTGATGATCATGAAAAAGTGTTTGAGTGATTAAAATTGAGTTCTTTGTGTATTTTTCTTCTCTTGAAAAATATCCTAAGTATAGAATATGAATATGAACTCTCTTAGCTGACCTAAAGTCAAAGTGTTATATATATAGGGGCCATAAGTGAAGTGTGGTCGTTTTGAAAAACGCACCAAAAATTGCTCTGTGCGCTGGTGGCCTTGCGCTGGACTACAGGCGCAAGACCAGCGCACACGCACATTTTTGCAATGGCGCTGGAACGACATGCGCTCACACAGGCGCCAGACCAGCGGAGCCACACTGGGCGATCAGCGCTGGTGACCTTGCGCTGGTGTAGACCAGCGCACGACCGGCGACAGAGAACTGGACGATCTGCGCTGGTGGCCTGCGCTGGTGTGGACTAGCGCACGACCAGCGGCACGCCACTGGGCGTTTTACGCCGGTGAGCGGCACTGGACGTCAGGCGCAGGTGGACCAGCACACAGCCCACAACTTTGAACCCCACAAGCAATCATGCAAGGGGAACAAAGGTAAACTAAGATGCATCCTAAAAGCCTAAATGCTATGATGTTATAAACACAAGATGCAATCATTATACCAAGCAAGAAGAGATGTAAATAGGCATTGATGCACAACAAAAAGAAACACAACATACAAAGATTAAACATATGCATGAGTTGTGAGTGTGTGCAACTATCTCTTCAAGATAAGTAAGCACTTAGAGTATTACCTTTGGTGCTTGTCAATCATGAGGTCTTCAAAGGGCCTAAGCAATAACAACAACATCAAAACTACCCTTACAAAGAATCCCCACATATGGTTTGATCACGAAATAAGCCAATTAAAAACAACGGGAATCCTTACATTTAGGATAGAGCAATAATCTTTAGAAAACAAGACGGAATATCCTTCATCACTAAGATGTGAAATGCTTATTAAATTGGCTTTCAAGCCATCAACAAATAAAGCATTGGATAGGGAGGGTAATCTGGGAACGGAAATGGTTCCTTTCCCTACAACATTTCTTTTGGATCCATCACCAAAAGTGACATTTCCACCTTCCTCCATAACAAGAGTCTCGAAGAAACTCTTGTTTCCCGTCATGTGCCTAGAGCACCCACTATCCAAATACCAAAAATTAGAAGAATTTGCCTTCAAGGCTATTTGAGCAACATGGCAAACATTTTCATTCATTCTAATCCACTTAGCAACAATTTTAGCTTTCTTAATGGTCTTTGGTACATGGGCTCTAGATGTCCTAGGATCATGCAAAATAATATTATCATTCCTAGGAACATGCATCTTGGCTCTATTCTTTCTCTTTTCAATCATGCTTCGTTTTCTACACATTTTAATATATTGAAAGCAATTTGGTCTAATATGACCATCACAACCACAAAAGTGACAAATAGGGATGAAAAAAGGAATCATACCTTGTCTTTGTGCACGTATGGGAGCTCGTCCATGTCTTTGTGGATAAGTGGGTTCAATCCATCTTTGTTGTTGAACCGATCTAGGTTGCTTCCAAGCTTGAGGTTGCATGATTGGTCTCTTTCCTTTGTGAGCCAATTGTTGAGGAATGTTGGCTTGAGGTACCCTAGGAGGTTGAGCTTGAGTTTGCCTTCTTGGCCCCATCTTCACTTGTGCATTTGAGCATTGTCCTACTTCTAACTTCTTCCTAGGAATTTGCACAAATGAAGTTTCTTCTTTCTTCAAGCTCTTGACAAACACGGTCTTGTTAGAGGTAGAGATCTTCTTGTCATCTTCATACCCAAGACCCCTCTTGTCACATGGGCTCTTTCCAACACCAAGCATATGGTCAAGCTTCATGGTGCTAGAATCCATCTTAGCCAAGGACCCTTTAACTTCTACAAGTTCCCTCTTCAAGCCTTCTTCATTTTTCTTGGATAAATCTAATTCCTCAATTAACTTATCCTCTCTTCTCTTCAATCTTTCCACTTGTTCACTTAAGTGGTCATTGTGAGCCGAAAGTTCAAGGTTCTCTTCTCTCAACCTCTCAATCTTTCTTGTGCTTTTAATTGCTAAATCATTGAACTCAGCATGGTATTTAGCAAGCACCTTTTGCTCCATAAATTTCTTTATGGACTTAGAAAAGTAGTCACTTTCTACTTCACTAGAGTCAATTTCCTCTTGACTCATTTCCTCTTTCTCACTTCCACTTTTGCTCTTATGAGAGGAGGCAAAAGCTAGGAGGTCAGCCATGAGCTCTTCTTCACTTGAAGACTCATCTTCCTCATTGGAGTCAACACTACTCCCACTCCAAGTGGCGGCCATCACTTTGCCTTTCTTCTTTTCATTGTGATTAGCACATTCGGGGGCAAAGTGACCAATCCCACCACATTTAAAGCATCGGACCCCTTTCCTTTCGGTCCTCTCTAGTCTAGGCTCAAACTTCTTGAAGGAACCTTTTTTCTTCAAGTCTTGTCCTCTTGACCCAAATCCCTTCTTCTTCTTGAACCCCATAACCTTATTAAACCTTTTCACGAATAAGGCAAGGTCTTCATCCGATTCATGCTTTGCCTCCTTTGCATCCTTAGATGCCTTCAAAGCTATTCCTTTAGACTTCTTAGGAGGAGTAGTGGTGCTAGGAGCCTTCCTAGACTCATATGCAAGGAGACGTCCAATCACCTCACTTGACTTCATATCCATGTAGCCACTATTTTCTTCTATGGCCGTCACCTTTGATTCAAACCTATCGGGGAGAGACCTCATAATTTTTTGCTTGACTCTCATATCCGAATACGGGTCTTCGAGTTGATGGCTTTGATTTACAATGTCCATCAATTTGATTTCGAAGTCATTGAAGCATTCATCCTCTCCCATCCTAAGTAGCTCAAATTGAGTTTGGAGGACTTGAAGCTTGGACTCCTTCACCACCTCGGTTCCCTCATGTGCAACTTGAAGGATATCCCATGCCACTTTTGCAATCTGAGTGTTCTGAATAAACTTGTACTGATTCTCATCCATTGCACACATGATGGCATGCATAGCCTTCCTATTCCACTTTGAAGCCTCAAACTCTTGCGCGTTCCATTGCGCATTAGGCTTCAAAACTTCTTCTCCTCCACCACGAGGAGTCATCTTTGGTAGATCATATCCGTCTTCCACCGCCATCCATGCACGGTCATGAATTTGGCATATGTAGGATTCCATCTTCCCTTTCCATTGAGAATAGTTCAAACCGGTAAGAAGTGGAAGCCTTGTGCTAGAGGCACCTTCGTGGCCACCACCATTTCCACCGTTTCCACTCATAGTGTTTATGAATGAATGAAATGAATGTAAATGTATGAATGATCAAAAATCACACAAAATGCAAAACACACCAAAATAAGCAAGGATCACCTATGTATGTCTAGGAACCCGCTCTGATACCAATTGAAACAAATTATAGCACGGTGTGTATAAATACTATCTAGAGGGGGGGTGAATAGATTTTACGCTTTTTACCCAATTTTTCGTGTTAGTCAAAATTATGAAATTACCCCTAAATAGATAAAACAATAAATCATGTAAAATATGCGGAAATTAAATAACACTTGATTTTTACGTGGAAACCCTCACGGGAAACCACGGGCTATGTAAGTAAGCCACACTCGAACCTCGAATCCACTAAATGTGTAAACGATTACAACCTAATCCCGGAAGTAATCACACACCTACCTAATCCCGGTATGAGTGAACCTAGTCCAATTTGCTTGCGTTCTAAGCAACCTAATCCCGGATGCTACACACAAGACTTACTTTCTCTATGAAGAGAATACAACCCTAAGTGAATATATGTGAATATCCAAAATGCAACATAGAGCAAGGGAAACCCTATATGCTTATCTAAGATGATTAATATGCAATTAGAACAATCCTAGATATCAAAACTAAATGACATGTCAAATAGTTTAGCTAATCAAGATTAAGCACAAAACCTAATTAGCTATCACAATACAACTTCTCAAACATACATCATACTAATCTCAAACTTGTATTCAAAGTATATAAAATAACATACAAGTAATTAATTGAGATTGCTAGTTAAGATAAACACAAAATATGTAAGATATTAGTGAAAAGCTTACCAAGCAAAGTATGATGAAGAATCCATGCAAGATGACATCTAGATGATCAAAGATGATGCTAGATGATGATTGATGATCATGAAAAAGTGTTTGAGTAATTAAAAATGAGTTCTTTGTGTATTTTTCTTCTCTTGAAAAATATCCTAAGTATAGAATATGAATATGAACTCTCTTGGCTGACCTAAAGTCAAAGTGTTATATATATAGGGGCCATAAGTGAAGTGTGGTCGTTTTGAAAAATGCACCAAAAATTTCTCTGTGCGTTGGTGGCCTTGCGCTGGACGACAGGCGCACGACCAGCGCAAAGGCAAAATTTGCACAGGCGCTTGACGACCAGCGCTAAGACAGGCGCACGACCAGCGGTAAACCACTGGGCGATTTGCGTTGGTGGAGCTGCGCTGGACTGGACCAACGCACGACCAGCGACAGACCACTGGGCGATTTGCGCCGGTGAGCTACGCCGGTGTGGACCAGCGCAAGACCAGCGACAGACCACTGGGCGATCAGCGCTGGTGAGCTGCGCTGGTCTGGCGCTTGACGACCAGCGCACATCACACTCTTTTGAACCCCACAAGAATTCATGCAAGGGGTAAAAAGGTAAAAGCAAGATGCATCCTAAAAGCCTAACATGTTATGACAATATAAACATAAGATGCATCAAAATAACAAGCAAGAAGAGATGAGAATAAACATTGATGCACAACAAAAGGAAACACAACATACAAAGATAAAACATATGCATGAGTTGTGAGTGTGTGCAACTATCTCTTCAAGACAAGTAAGCACTTAGAGTATTACCTTTGGAGTGCTTAACACTTGCAAGGGCCTTGAGCTTGAACACATTCCTAAGCTACCCTTACATGATCCCCACATATGGTTTGATCACGAAATAAGCCAATAATAAACTACGGGAATCCTTACAATTTGATCCTTTGATTAATAAAATCTAGGATTTGTGTATTTGTTTGTGATTTAGAGAATATAGGTTTTGATTGATGTAAATCTCAAAACCTTGCTCTATATTTTTGACTAGTATATTGATTGATTTTAATCTCATATATCTAGCATTTAATTGTAAATTGATAGCATCTTGAATTTGTACTTCATGAACATATTGTGATTCAAGTGTTGTTTATGTGAATGAGACTTTGAGTGTATGTGTTAGGTGTTTCACATGCTTAGGTTTCTATTCTCTTATTTTTGCATTTAGACTTGATTACTTGTGATATCACATGTTTAGGTCTACTTGTGCCATAGAATGTATTGATCACATGTTCTATGTTGTATTGATTGTTTGCATCATTTGCATTCACATGATCACACTAGGAAGTCCTTGTAAAAGGCAAGAAGTCTTGGTTAGAGTCGGGGTGACTCGGATAACCAAGCAAGAAGTCTTGGCTAGAGTCGGGGTGACTTGGATAGCCAAGCAAGAAGACTTGCCTAGAGTCGGGATGACTCGGATAGGTAAGCAAGGAGTTATGGCTAGAGTCGGGAGGACTCGGATAGTCATGCATGGGAGGCTCCCTAGAGGCAAGAGTGCCTTGGATAGGGAGTTGGCTATTGTATTGGTAGGCCTAGGCGTATGGTTAGACATAGACTCCGATAGAGCGGGGTACACGAGAGGTGTATGCACTCTTGAGGAATTTCTAATCTACCATCGATGTTGGTTTTGTGTGTTGTCCAATATATGGTGGTTTCGCATCATTGAGGGATTTCACACTTTCCAATAGGGTTGGGTAGGCTTAGACTTCACTAGGTTGGGTGAGCTAAATATTGGTCACTTTGTGAATGTTCTATGTTTGCTTTCCAATATATATAGTACCCTAATGGTTGTAGTTCAACCCGTGGATGTTTCCTCCTTAGAGGTTTTACCACGTTAAAAAATCTCTTATGTTAATTCTTCCTATCTCTTCTCTTATATTTTAATTGTATATTTTATTATCTTGATTCATAATATTCACTTGTGATATATTGTGAAACAAGACTTTGTATAGTGTGATTTGTGGATTCATTCTTTTGATCATTTTTGTATCTTTGATTCTTTTGTATATTGTAATTTTTGTATAGTGATATTTGATCACTCTTGTAACTCATTGAACATCTATTGAAATACAAGCTTACTTTGTTTTTGTGTTTATTTGTTCTTATACCTCACATAACTAGATGATATACTTAGACCTTGCTCTCATGATTGTATTCTCGATTGTCTATGTCTTCCTTGGCTTATTTTATTATGTGTAAGGCTACCTTGAGGGACAAACGAAAGTTTGTTCAAGGGTTTGAAAAAAGGTGTAAAAACCTATTCACCCCCCCCCCCCCCTCTAGGTATGCTTTAAGCAATTTAACTACGTTTGTATACTTTCAGTTTGGTGCTTTGATTTTGTGAACCATGTTTGGTCCATTTTGTGGCTACCATTGGCACTTAATAGTGTTTTTGTTTAATAGTTTTCTTTTTCTTTTTCGAAAAGAACTTAGGTACATACTAATATCATTTTGTACAATTGGCAAAATGATTTTCTGTCTATATTTAAAGCTTATGCTTCTTCATATAATTTCACATGAAAGTCCTAGAGGCGTGTTCAATATAAAGCTAGAGGGGGGGGGGGGGGGGGGGGGGTGAATAGATTTTATCTAATTGTTACCCAATTTTCGCATGCAAGTCAATTTTACGAAAATGCCCCTACTAGTCAAAAATACATACAAGTGTAATATAGTGCGGAATTTAAATAACACTTGATGTATACGTGGAAACCCAACCACTGGGAAAAACCACGGGCTGTATAGTGCGCCACACTCGGAACTCGAAATCACTAATTGAAATGAAGTTTACAACCTATGTAGACCTCGTCTAACATTCCGGTCTGTAACCCCTCACTTCTACCCAGCGGGCCTTTATTAGCAACCCTATTCCAATTTGCTTGAGGCCTAAGCACTCTTAGCCTCAAGACTTACTTCTCTATGAAGAGAAACAACCCTATGTGAATATGTATGAATATTCAATTAATGCAATAAGAGCTAGGGTACTCTAAATGCTTATCTAGGATGATGATATATTCAATTTAAATCAACCCTAGATATCAATTGCTAAATGACATGTCAAATAGCATAGATAATCATAGATTATAAAAACCTAGATATCTATCACAAACAACACTCAATCAATTCATCACAAATAATCTCTTTTCTTGTATTTAGCATATGATCTAAAACATACAAGTAATTTAAAAGAGATGGCTTGGTATTTAAAATACTACAATAAGATGAAATTAATCAAAATCTTACCAAGCAAGTTGTGATGATGCAAACCCATACATGGATGCACTCTATATAGACATAGGAGATGCAATATGAAATTTGATGCAAAAGGGGTTTGATTTGAGTGGTTAAAGTTGAGTTCTTGATTTGATTTTCTCTCAAAATCTATCTTTGAAGATTAGGGTTCTTAAGAGTCAAAGAACTGATTCAGATAATGAGAAAGTGTGATATTTATAGACATCAAGAACAGGGCAAGTGAAAAGACAATTCTGCCCCTGAAACGCACCGTTCGGCGGTTTCAATCGGCGGCCAGGCCGCCGATGACGGCCGCCGAATTGAGCTCGTGAAGAACAGAGCATTAACGGCGGTTTCATTCGGCGGTTTTGAGACCGCCGATCCAACCGCCGAATCAAACCCGAGAGATTAAAATCGATCAGGTATGAACGGCGGTTTCGAACGATGGTCGTGACCGCCGATCTGGACCGCATAATTGCTTCAGACCAATCTGGACTGAAACGGCGGTTTCATTCGGCGGCCAGGCCGCCGATAATAACCGCCGATCACCAACAATGGTGAAAACCAAGGAGAAGCCAAGGGCATTCTCCATAGGCGGTCTTCGCGCGAAACCAAGCACTCATTAGTGCAAGCGCGGACGTTTCCGAACAATGTCGGGAAACGAATTATAAGGCACATATACACTTAACAAGATATAACAACCAAAGTGCTAGTGTGTAAAGTGACATGTGAAGAGATGCACATAAAAATAAGCAAGTATGCAATCATATCAAGAATGCTAAGTGAGTGTGTGCTACTAAATCTCTTCAAAGAAAAACAAGCACAAGAGATTATACCTTTGGCGTGCTTGTATCTTGAGGTCATGGAAGGGCCTTTGATCTTCAACACTAAACACTTAGACTACCCTTACATTCAAAACCCCAACATGTGGTTTGACCACGAAATAAGCCAATCAACAAAACGGGAATCCTTACAATCTCCCCCTTTGGCTATTTCGTGACAAAACCACCACTCACATTGATTCCTCACAACAAAAATAAACCTATGGGTCAATGAAGATTTTCTACAATACAAAGAGATATATAAAATAAAACGTGAAGTCTTCAATCTCTTGTAGAACAATCATTCCCTGAAACAGGTTTCTAAACTTTCCAAAACAAGTAAAAGTGAGATGAATCAAGTGAGATAAAACAAGCATTTGCATTTAGAAATTTAAGTACAACATCCATGCAATGTATGAATGTGCAAATGCTCCCCCTCAAAGGGTTACTCCCCCTCAATTAGTATTCTCCCCAACATGCACAATTGCTACTACATTTGCACTCCCTTACCACAACATACTCCCCCTTTTTGTCATGATATAGACAAGGAGTAGTCCCCAACCGGGTCACTCAAGGCAAAGAAGATAGTAAGCATCCTAGTATATGCATAATCAATATAATTCACTTTATGCAATCTCAAATTTAATGGAGAAAACAGGAGATTTTATTTAATAAAATGTGTGAATCAAAAAATTGCTTTGCATACAAGACATGTAGCATTTAAGTCCAAAATATCATGGTATTTGGCAAAGCAAATGACAAAGGTTTTCAATATGAATTCAAACCAATTTCACCAATGTCAAAAGAGAAGCAAGGATATAGGTTTTCATTGATTTCAATTTAAGAACAACTATATCCAACTTTATAAGCTAAACATGTCATGAGCGACTTTGCACCCTACTTGATTTTTCCGGATAAGATATCCGTATGATAGTAGACAAGTTCAACCAATAAAGAAAGAGAGACATTTGGATTGTAAAATCCTTGAATGGATACAAGATCCTTTTTCATTTGAGTCTCATAAGCTTTTTCACACACATTTTTTTTTATTTTTTTATTTTTTTTTTTATTTTTTTTTTTTTTTGCAATTAAGAAATGCAATCATCAAAACATGCTTTTCAAGATTAGCATTTAGCATGTCATTTTAGCAATCATCATGTCATGGAGATCATTATAGGTCATTCAAATTAAATCCTATGTAAATATCTCCTAGTCCAAAAATGCATGTTTGAACATAAATATGACATGGATTGCAATACAAGCATTGATCACACTTATTGAATAGAAAATATGTATACATAGTGTAACCAAGCTAACTCAAGCAACAAAAAGAGAAGCATAAGATATTTCAAATTTTTTGCAAGTGACTAGATGCAAAATAGCTCTCTTTGCTTAAGTTCCCCATATGGGTCAAATTTCCATACCACTTCAAGAAGGGTAATGGTTCTATGGCCTAACTGACCAACCAGTCCTTTGACTTGGATGAACCTATTTGCGACTTGTTAGTCTCGTAGCAAGCGTGTTCATTCTTATTACTCCACTTAGGTGACACTAAATCAATCCTAGTGGACAAAGGTTCTAGAGTACAAGATAAAAAGGATCATGACACATGATTTTCTTCCCTTTTATGAAGCATCTTAGCTCTAGCCTTTTTCTTGTCAATTCATGCTTTTACCTCTACACATTTCAATATAATGCAAGCAACTTGGTCTAATATGACCAACAATACCACAAAAATGACAAGTGGGAATAAGTTAGGAATCAACCATTCCCTTTAGCATGGATAGAGCTTTCCCTTGTCGTTGTGTTTGTCTTGGTTGTTGGATCGTCTCTCCCTCTTTTGTTGAAAACCAAGACGAGGTTGCTTGCTTGTCTGAGCTTGCATGATTGAACTCTTCCCATTGTGTTTTTGAGTTTGAGGGAAGATAGTGTGAGGAGCCCTTTGGGTGTGAGCTTGAGCTTGACCTTTTGGTGCCTCAAACACTTGGGCACTTCTTGAACACTCTCCTAGGTCACTCTTCTTCCTAGGTTGTTGAGGGGGAGGGGACATATTGAAGTCCATGTTCATGGCACCGGATGTCATGCTTGTGGAGGAGGCATCCGTGTCATCAATGTAGCCAAGACCTCTCTTGTCACTTGGCTTTCTTCCAACTCCCAACATGTGGTCAAGCTTCTTGGTGCTTGAAGTCATCTTAGCCATTAAGACCTTAACTTCTTCAAGCTCTCTTTCTAGCTCTTCTTCTCTCCTCTTAGATAAGGCTAAGTCTTCTTTTAGCTTATCTTCATCCGCCATGGATCTCACCACTTCTTCACACAAGTGGTCTACTAGTGTTGAAAGCTCTAGATTCTCTTCTTTTAATCTTCTAATTTCTTCCTTGTTCCTCATCATCGAGCTCTCAACTTTGACTTTGTAGTCATTAAGATCCATACACTCCACACTTCCATTTGTGGAGTTAGATGACAAATATTCAACACTTGTGTCATCTCCTCTAATCTCCATTTCACCAATGGAGTCATCTCCTTCATCAAGATCATCAAATTTTTCTCTTGATGAGGAAAGAGCCAAATCCCTATGAGTAGCTACACCAACTACTTCTATACCTTGTTCTTCTTGGGGATCACAAGGAAAAGCAACTTTGCCATCTTCTTCAACTTCTACACTCTTGGCTCCAAATTCCGTGTAGATGATGGCAAGTTCTTCATCACTTGAAGGATTTTCGTCATCTTCATATTTATCCCATAAGTTGGCCTTCGCCTTCCCTTTTCTTCTATCCTTCAAGTTTCCACACTCCGGGGAGAAATGCCCGAATCCTCCACATTCGTAGCACTGAATCCCCTCTCTTGAAGACACTCCTTGGTTTGGCTTGTTAATGAGTCCCATGTCTTCAATTGAGATACCCTCTTTCTTGTCATGCTTCGAAGTCTCCAAAGCAATTTTCTTCTTCTTCTTAGGAGGTGCGGTGGTCAACTTCTTCTTAGGAGGTGAGGTGGTTAAATTCACAAATCTCCTAAATCTCTCTAGTAAGAGAGGCATCTCCTCAATGGAGTCAATTTCTTCTCTCACAAAATCACTCATAGTGTTTGCGTTGAATGAATGCAAATGAGAAGAATGCAAAATGTATGAAGAAATCAAACAAACATACAAAATGCAAAAACACACCAACAATGAGCAAAGGATCACCTAAGTATATCTAGGAACCCGCTCTGATACCAATTGAAAGTCCTAGAGGCGTGTTCAATATAAAGCTAGAGGGGGGGGTGAATAGATTTTATCTAATTGTTACCCAATTTTCGCATGCAAGTCAATTTTACGAAAATGCCCCTACTAGTCAAAAATACATACAAGTGTAATATAGTGCGGAATTTAAATAACACTTGATGTATACGTGGAAACCCAACCACTGGGAAAAACCACGGGCTGTATAGTGCGCCACACTCGGAACTCGAAATCACTAATTGAAATGAAGTTTACAACCTATGTAGACCTCGTCTAACATTCCGGTCTGTAACCCCTCACTTCTACCCAGCGGGCCTTTATTAGCAACCCTATTCCAATTTGCTTGAGGCCTAAGCACTCTTAGCCTCAAGACTTACTTCTCTATGAAGAGAAACAACCCTATGTGAATATGTATGAATATTCAATTAATGCAATAAGAGCTAGGGTACTCTAAATGCTTATCTAGGATGATGATATATTCAATTTAAATCAACCCTAGATATCAATTGCTAAATGACATGTCAAATAGCATAGATAATCATAGATTATAAAAACCTAGATATCTATCAAAAACAACACTCAATCAATTCATCACAAATAATCTCTTTCTTGTATTTAGCATATGATCTAAAACATACAAGTAATTTAAAAGAGATGGCTTGGTATTTAAAATACTACAATAAGATGAAATTAATCAAAATCTTACCAAGCAAGTTGTGATGATGCAAACCCATACATGGATGCACTCTATATAGACATAGGAGATGCAATATGAAATTTGATGCAAAAGGGGTTTGATTTGAGTGGTTAAAGTTGAGTTCTTGATTTGATTTTCTCTCAAAATCTATCTTTGAAGATTAGGGTTCTTAAGAGTCAAAGAACTGATTCAGATAATGAGAAAGTGTGATATTTATAGACATTAAGAACAGGGCAAGTGAAAAGACAATTCTGCCCCTGAAACGCACCGTTCGGCGGTTTCAATCGGCGGCCAGGCCGCTGATGACGACCGCAGAATTGAGCTCGTGAAGAACAGAGCATTAACGGCGGTTTCATTCGGCGGTTTCGCGACCGCCGATCCAACCGCCGAATCAAACCCGAGAGATTAAAATCGATCAGGTATGAACGGCGGTTTCGAACGGCGGTCGTGACCGCCGATCTGGACCGCATAATTGCTTCAGACCAATCTGGACTGAAACGGTGGTTTCATTCGGCGGCCAGGCCGCCGATAATAACCGCCGATCACCAACAATGGTGAAAACCAAGGAGAAGCCAAGGGCATTCTCCATAGGCGGTCTTCGCGCGAAACCAAGCACTCATTAGTGCAAGCGCGGACGTTTCCGAACAATGTCGGGAAACGAATTATAAGGCACATATACACTTAACAAGATATAACAACCAAAGTGCTAGTGTGTAAAGTGACATGTGAAGAGATGCACATAAAAATAAGCAAGTATGCAATCATAGCAAGAATGCTAAGTGAGTGTGTGCTACTAAATCTCTTCAAAGAAAAACAAGCACAAGAGATTATACCTTTGGCGTGCTTGTATCTTGAGGTCATGGAAGGGCCTTTGATCTTCAACACTAAACACTTAGACTACCCTTACATTCAAAACCCCAACATGTGGTTTGACCACGAAATAAGCCAATCAACAAAACGGGAATCCTTACATCACAGATTCTAGAGAGAGCTCTGGAGGAATGCAATAATGATTTAGATTTTGTTATCAAGAAGCTGAATGAGCTTTGTTCTGGACCAGCCGAGGAAAAATCAGCTTCTGTTGAGGAATTGGGTGTAAGTGATGATCATGGTATGTTGTTATATTATTAATAACGCTATAGAGATACATTTTATCGATATTTATCAACATTATCTGACATTCAAATACCCTGTTTGATGACTATGCATTCATATTTGATCAAATTCACATTAGTTTTATTAATTCAAGATCATTTTATTTTTTTCAAATATTTTCTTCACAATTAAGAAAATGTTTTTGTACTTAAATCTTGTTCGTCTACTATTTGGATTTGTTGGTTTAAAGCAGATCAATGTTTCAATTTTCAGATCATCATTGAAATACTGTCTCGCAACCATATACCAGTCATTGTTGGGGGTACAAATTACTATATTCAGGTATGGAACTTTTACCTTCTATAAAGTATGAAGTCTGCCAGAGGTTACCTTGCTGACTTGGGTTAATTTTTCTCTAGTATGTTAACTGTTAACACCAATATTTAGTGGTGTGTTAACTAGTAAAGGAGAATCCAAAAACTCACCAGGAAACCCTCTAGGAAGGTTTCCAGGTAAAATGATGAGAATAATACACTTGCTTTCAAAATTTTAATTTTAAAAAGAAAATATCAAAATGTAGCAATTTTCCAAATTTCTTAAGAGTATTTTGTTATACTACCTACACTTTCAATTTTCCACAAATTTTACTTTAATCAGTATCTAAAGCCCTAGCATGAAGCACATTTTCTTTGCATGGAACTTGTGGGTAGATTAAAAGAGTGTCTCCTATTGGATTGATAATTTATTTCATTGTGTCCAGGCTCTTGTGAGTCCATTCTTTCTAGATGATTCAACGGAAGATAGGGATGAAAGCTGTCCTAGCGATCGTCTTGGTATGGAACATCCCTGTTACTTTTTACCTGTATATACATTCTAAATACATCTTATATCCTCTCCATGTTCACAGGAGATGAGCAAACTGATTTGGAGCCTGACTTTGGAAGTGACAGTGCATATAGTTATGAAAATCTTAAAGATCTTGATCCAGTTGCAGCAAAAAGAATTCATCAAAATAACCACCGAAAAGTAAGGGCTTTAACTGGTCCAGGTTTTTAAATACTTAAAATTTATTTAATAGTTGTGCCTTTATTATGCATATCTCTTGTTTGATTGATAGATTTTGGTCTTTGATTGTATAATACTGTGACAAGCTAATTTTTTTTTATCTTTTTCTTTTTGGCAAATTCTGCCTGCATAATTATGCCTTGATTCTCAAAGACAAATTGAATTTTAAATAATTCAATTTTGTTGTTGGGTTCTGAATTTTTAGTTGATTGTTTTGTTAATGGATTCTTAAAATATCTATTGTTTGAGTTCTTTATTTGAGAATTTGAAGTTTTTGGCTGTCACCTAATTGACCTCTTTTTACATTTTTTTTCTCTCTGATGCCAATAATTTATGTGAGAAATTCCAGGAAACTTGTGTCCTATTACTCTATAATAGTGATGTGCCTAAAAGTGTGTTTTATGGCATATCAAATCTGATGTTATGTTAATTTCAAAATTCAAATAGATAAATAAATAAAAATTCTAATGTTATGTTTTATCTGTCTTTTAATCTCTTGCAAATTCTAATGTTATGCTCCATCTTCTTCTATACTTTCTGTATTTTTTTTCCTGTTAGTTTCTATTTGGATGCTGAGAAAAATAAGAAGAGAAAATGAGGGATTTTGAGTAGTTGATATTTTTTTTTTTTGGTTTCAAAATGAAGTAAATAGTTGATTTTTTTTTTTTCACTCTCATTTGGGGACCTCTTGTTTTTGTTTTTGCTTTCTGGGTAGATCCCAAAATTAGTTTTTATTGATTAATTCATTTGTGTGTGTACATATAATCACGATCTGGTAATCAATCAATTGTGTTCCTGTTTTATTTTTTTCTCTATTTGAATTAGAATTTGTGTGTGTACTTTTTGTTGTATTTAAAGTAACAAATTTATGATCAAAATTTATCTATTTTTTGATAAAATCTTACTATTTTTGTGCCAAAAAATGTCTAAAAGGTTCATAAATTTCTTGTCTGGTTTTGGGGTTGGTTTTTTTCCTGAAAAATTGGTGTTAAAGGTTTTAAAAATAGCCAACTTTTTTGGCTGCATTAAAGGAACAAAGCAAGTGCTAGACTGACCTAATAGCTAATAAAAAGAATAATTAAGGCTTTTTGCATCTGTAATTATAATTAGTTACTATGATATAATCAAGATTTTAGTGCAATTTTGGTTAGTGGGTTTGCTCTAGTTGGTTGGAAATTAATTGGCAATAAATTTACTGCGGATCGTCTTTCCATAACCAGTTTTTAGCAAGTATAAAGACAATTGATTTAAACTTAGGGCTTTTTGTTTGCAGGTCAATTGAGGGTTTGTATTGGTTTTGTTATGGCATTCTCGGCAGCGGCGCATTTGAATCATTCCTCCGGAGGACACCATACAGGTTTAGTGATTTATCATTTATGTTCATGATGTTTTCGTTTATGCTTTAGAGTCATTTATGTATTGTTTACTACCCTCTTTCATGATAGGTTATACGCTTTGAATTTTTCATTTAGAAAGTGGTTTATTTGACTGAGCTAAAGCGGTTATATGGTTATCTGATGCATTTTAAGTATAAAAATGAGAGTTTTGTTTTATGATTTTCAGGTAATTTTTTTTCATGTATCAGATTAATGCTAAAGTAATAATGTTTTCCTGAAAATGCAGGTTGGATATTGACATATTGATTGTGCTCAAGTATATGGCAATGAAAAGGAGGTATTACAATTTGCTTATGCTTTGAAAATTTTTCATAACTCTGTATTCTGTTTGCTTAATTTCTTTGTTTTCAAGTTATGATACGGCTCTTTTTTATTCATTTGATTTATGTGATTGCTTCATGCCGAAAGTTCTTCTGTTCATTTATAACTTGTCTTGAATTTGATTTGCTTGTTTTCTTTGCTCTGCATATGTTATATAATCTCATTCTATTCCTGTTGATCTAAGCTTGTTGACTGTATTTGTTTCTTCTTAAAGTAAATTGCTTTGGAAAATCTTTTAATGATGGATTGGAATAGCTATATGACTGATCCTCAGTACTTTTGTGCGGTTCTGATTGGTAGTAAATCTAATTATGACATACATATTAATTTAGATGGAACAAGTGGTACTTGTTGATTTGGTTTTATTTTTCTTTTCTCCTGTGGTGTAAAAACTCTTAAATGGACTTTCTATGATGCTATGATCTCGTCTTTGATTCTTGCAGATCGATTTTGAATCCCTTTTCTCATCTTCTTCTATCTGCCATTTCTTTTACTCATTGATTCCCTATCTCTATATGTTAGATTGCTTGCTCAAACTCTTAATTTTCTGTCTTTTCTTTCAATCTATTGCTATAATTACATGAGTTCCTTTTTAATTGTGTGTAGATGTTAAGATAGGCAGCTAATAGTGGGTGGCAAGATCTTGAACTTGATACTTTAAGACACTGGTATGTGATTGGTATTTCATTTGCTAAAATTTATAGTCTACTAGTAGACAACAATTTTTTTTTTCAGCTTTACACAATATTAGTAGTCTAGGTTGTAAGGATTCCCGTTTTATTGATTGGCTTATTTCGTGGTCAAACCACATGTTGAGGTTTTGAATGTAAGGGTAGTCTAAGTGTTTAATGTTGTAGATCAAAGGCCCTTCCATGACCTCAAGATACAAGCACGCCAAAGGTATAATCTCTTGTGCTTGGTTTTCTTTGAAGAGATTTAGTAGCACACACACACTTAGCATTCTTGCTATGATTGCATATTTGCTTATTTTTATGTGCATCTCTTCACATGTCACTTTACACACTAGCACTTTGGTTGATATATCTTGTTGTGTGTATATGTGCTTTATAATTCGTTTCCCGACATTGTTCGGAAACGTCCGCGCTTGCACTAATGAGTGCTTGGTTTCGCGCGAAGACCGCCTATGGAGAATGCCCTTAGCTTCTCCTTGGTTTTCACCATTGTTGGTGATCGGCGGTTATGATCGGCGGCCTGGCCGCCGAATGAAACCGCCGTTTCAGTCCAGATTGGTCTGAAGCAATTGTGCGGTCCAGATCGGCGGTCACGACCACCGTTCGAAACCGCCGTTCATACCTGATCGATTTTAATCCCTCGGGTTTGATTCGGCGGTTGGATCGGCGGTCACGTAACCGTCGAATGAAACCGCCGTTGATGCTCTGTTCTTCACGAGCTCAAGTCGGCGGTCATTATCGGCGGCCTGGCCACCGATTGAAACCGCCGAACGGTGCATTTCAGGGGCAATATTGTCTTTTCACATGCCCAATTCTTGATGTCTATAAATATCTTATTTTCTCATTCTCTGATCAAGTTCTTTGAGTTATTAGAACCCTAAACATTCAAGAGAGATTTTTGAGAAAAAATCAAATCAAGAACTCAACTTTAAACACTCAAATCAAATCCCTTTTGCATCAAATTTCATATTTGATCTTCTATGCCTTCATAGAATTGATCCATGCATGGTTTTGAATCATCACATCTTATTTGGTATGTTCTTCACTAATTTCATATTACTTTAGTGTTTTTTATATTAATACATCTCTTTAATTACTTGTATGCTTTTGATTATATGCTAGATACAAGTTAGAGATTATTTGTGATGAAAATGATTGAGTGTTGATTGTGATAGCTAATTTGGTTTTTAATTAATCTTGATTAGCTAAGCTATTTGACATGTCATTTAGCAATTGATATCTAGGATTGATTTAAATTGATTATCTCATCATCCTAGATAAGCATCTAAGGTTACCTAGCCTTGTTTGTTATTTGAATATTCATATATATTCACATAGGTTGTTTCTCTTCATTGAGAAGTAAGTCTTGAGGCTAAGAGTGCTTAGGCCTCAAGCAAATTGGAATAGGGTTGCTAATAAAGGCCCGCTGGGTAGAAGTGAGGGGTTACAGACCGGAGTGTTAGACGAGGTCTACATAGGTTGTAAACTTCATTTCAATTAGTGATTTCGAGTTCCGAGTGTGGCGCACTATACAGCCCGTGGTTTTTCCCAGTGGTTGGGTTTCCACGTATACATCAAGTGTTATTTAAATTCCGTACTTTATTACACTTGTATGTATTTTTGACTAGTAGGGGCATTTTCGTAAAATTGACTTGCATGCGAAAATTGGGTAATATTTGATAAAATCTATTCCCCCCCCCCCCCCCCCCCCCTCTAGCTTTATATATAGAACACACCGAGTATTCTTTTCATAGGTCAATCATTTATGTTGGCATGGGTGAATTGATTTTCTACTGAAAACTTATAAGAAAAATAATAATAGAACAGCAAACACATTATAACTCACACTTCCACATTATAATAAACACTTCCACTAGTCTTTAGTTATTTAGGTTTGTTGTATACTTATTTTGAGATCCTTATTTGTGATAATTTCTACTAGTAGAGTTCTTATTGTACATGTTTTATGTATATAATGAACATCTCAATTTGTTAAAAAAGAGATATTTATTAGAAAATTAATATTCTGTTTACATCACAAAGTGAGAGTTAGATTGCTTCAATAAATTAACTCTTGCAAAAATAGCTTTCGGCTCAGAAGCTGGTCATTTTTACTTAAGGTAATTGAGAACGTAATAGATCCAGCTGAATTCTGGCAGCATTAACTGTTGAGGGTGGAGCCAATGTGGTTTCAATAATGAATGGTTCTATGAGAGTATATGCAACTGCTATTGTCGCAGCAGAATACATCCTCCGTTGGGTGTTATTCTTTCACCCAATTCGGCACTAGCATATGTTGTTGATTTGCCTGTTAGAGCAGATCTTGCATTCTTATATATTCTTTTCCTTATTCATGCCTAAAAATGTGTTTATATTTCTTAAGAGTGGTTCGTATCTCTAAATATCTTATTTATTTGTAAAATATTCACATTTATGTGTTGGCCTCAATTTTCCAAGTCATTTGATATTCACTACAGCTTCCCAAAGGTACACATGAGTGGTCAAGTTTCCTTACACCTAAAGAGCTATTTCACATCCGACAACATGCTTTGAGTTCAACTGATGTAAGTCATAGAATAGTGGTTTCGTTTTTGGTTCCTGTGTGGGTGGTTTCGTTTTGATATTTCTTGCTATCAGGGCAAAGGAAGTGGTTTGGTTCAGGAGGCTTAGGCTTGATGTGGTTTCATTTTTTCATTTTTGGTTCTTGTTAGGGTGGATTCGTCTTAGGTCTACTCTTTGTTGTGTTGCCTTTTCTTGCTTTTCGGTTGTTTGGCTTTATTGGCTGGGTTTAGGTTGCTGCTGTTTTTCTTCTTTGTTGGGGTCTTGTTTGTGCCGCTGTTGGCTGCTTCCGTATTGCATCTGGTTGCCTCTTCTTGATTAGTAAATTTTTCCTTTTCAAAAAAAAAAAAAATTAGAATACACATGCACCATTAGCATCTTCTCTCTATTGTTCATATGTGTGTTTGTGAATAATTTGGTTTGCTAGTTATTTGACTGTGTTTGTGAGGATTTGAAGTAGTGTATTTAAAACCGTAAGTACCATTAGCATTAATGATTCTCTACTTGATTGTATCTCTCTATCTATAAGTTTAATTATTTATTGCTTTATTTTGAATGTCTGCTACGCTATCATATTGCTGTTTGATTATACGAATTAATAGAGAAATTAATTTGATATTTGATGTAATGGTTCATCTATGGTAATGAGACTGATGTTGACTTGAAAATCTTCTACACATTGTGAAGTCTATATAACTTGTAGTAGTGTAGGTTCAGATTGTGAGCATTGATTTTGATTACTGATTCTAATAATAAAAGTTTATGAGTTTGCTCTAATCAATTGATGCTTTGTAGTAGCATTGAATATTGATTGTGTCCCCAGAATTTTTTTAAGGAGCAGGTGTTGGGAGAGAACTTCAAGTTAGTGATTCAACCCTTCATTGGTATGTTGTGCCTTAGTGATAGTAGCTAGCATTCTCTCTAGAAAATTGTTTTTGAAAAGTACAATAGTCACTTTCCATCTTCTTCCCTCCCCATTGATTTGTCTTCCTTCTCTAACTAATTTTTCAATATCTGTTTTCATACTTTGATTTGTGGTAGAGAAATGTGATTTTAGCTATATATTTAATGTACTATAACTCTTTTGTGCTTTACATCTCTAATGGTTTGGGAGATATATGAGATTGTTTCTATTCAATTGATTATTGTTATTGTATTTTGTACAGGCTGATACAATGATGTGGAACACAATGCATGATTGATTCAAGTACCTGGAATAGAGAGATGAAGCTATTTAGTTTTTTTTTTTTTTGTCATGGAAATGACAATGATAGGCTAGGCTACAACCTTCTATAAATATCTCTTTTGTATATTACATGCAAATATCACAGCTATATATTTAAAACCTTCTAACTATGTACTCTACTATCATACTCTTCTATAATTTGAGTATCTTACACTTATAGTTTACCAAGATTGTTAATTAGTTTGATTTATGTTGAATTCTATTGATAACAAAATAGTTATGAGAATTTTAATTTGCAATTTGTTATTCAAAATAGGTTGAAATAAAATGATTAAATATGAATAAATAGAAAACAATATTATTTTTAACCGGCTACAACCGTCGAGAAAGAAATATATTTGTCAAGATGATATTTCGACGGCCATTGGCCGTCGAAAAAAAAAAGAGAATTGTATTTTCAACCGCTTTATCCCCTCGGTGAAAGATATATCTGATGAACATGACATTATTTTTGACAGCTTGTTGCAGTTGAAAATAGATTTATTTTCGATGGGATATTTATCGACAGCTAAACGCGGTCGAAAATAGGTTTATTTTTGACAGCTGGTCGAAAATAAAACATTTCCGACGACACTATCAGCGATGGCATTCGACGGCCGTTTTCCGTCGAAAAAGACTATTTTCGACGGGAAATCGTTATATTCGACCGCTTTTGGCCCTCGGTGATAAACATTTTTTTTGTAGTGGTAGTTTATTCTCTAGGGGATTGGATTGCACAGCTTAGTCCTTGTTGGGAAATAGACATTATATAAAATTTGTTTTCAGTTGTATATTTTTGCTCATTTATATCTTGTAATTTGTAGTGTTATGAAGGCAAACCTCTCTTTGAGTTCGACCGTGCACGGATGTTTAGATCAGGCCTTGTTGGTTTCACCCTACATGGTTCCCTTTCTCATTATTAATACAACCTTTGTGAGGTGATGATCGATCACTATGCTTTAAATTTATAGTTAGCATGTTAGTCTGATTAAGCATTTGTTTTGTATGGTTTACTGAAGTCATTATGTTTCTTTCCCAGGAGCTTTTTCCTTCCCAAGATTGGTGGGTGGTTCCTGCCAAAGTAGCCTTTGATCAAACTATTTGGTCAGCAATTTGGAACAGTGTCTATTTTACAGTTTTGGGGTTCTTGTGTCTTGAATCTCCAGTCTGATTTTTTTATATTATTGTGAGAATATTGTAATTGTGTTCACTACATTAGTAGCTTGGATTATTTTATTGTAAGGACGTTATTTGTTTGCTTTAATGAATTTCGATTATTTTAAAATGATGTACAATTTTTCGGTACTTATTTTGTTTGTATTCATAATTTAATATTAATTTCTATTATTAATTGTATAGCAAAACAAATTAAAAAAAATAAAAATAATAAAAAATAAAAAATAAAAAACAAACAACCTAGTATGTTTAGTTTAGATCATTATTGGATTCTAGGGCATTTGATTATAAAGTGAAGAGTTTTGGGCAAAAGTAAAATATTTGAAAGATAGGAGCAAAAGTGAGTTCCTAATGCGAAATGATCTTGCATACAAGTTATGTCAACGACCAGAAACTTCATCGAGCTCTTAAAGCAATATTAAGTCACTTTGAAATGTCAATAGTATCCTTATTGAAATGTATGTATTCATTTTAATACATTTTATTTATAAATCCACTTAAATTATTAATACAACCAATTTTTTTTTTAAAGGAAAACTTAATGCTTAGAGGAATGGATATAAATGATAAATGTTAGGACAGAGTAATAAATGCAGTCATGGTAATAGAGTAATTAGAGTATCAAATATGTGTTAAGGGTTGGAACGGATTGTTTCATCTTCTTAAATTCTGTAATATCTTCCAAGATGATGACCTTTTTCCTTTCATTGGGAAATAAATAAGATAATCTTATTTGTGGTGTACGAAGCTTCATGATGTTATAGTACTTTGAAACTTGTAAATTCCTAACAAAAGATCTTTTTTTTTTTTCATCTTTTTTAGCACAAGGAAGATTGTGGCAACATGTTTTTTTTATGACCATATCAGGGATGTTTGAGTCATGCAATTATCAACATCATTATATCCTCGTTTTTCTCTTTCCATGTTCACAATTTGCAAAATCATATATTTTATAAATAAATAAAAAGAGTTGGGACTTGATTTATATTGAGTGTTATTGAAACTAATTATAGCATGATGTGTATAAAACTATCTAGAGGGGGGGTGAATAGATTTTAAGCTTTTTACCCAATTTTTCGTGTTAGTCCAAATTACGAAATTACCCCTAAATAGAAAAAGCAATAAATCAAGTAAAATATGCGGAAATTAAATAACACTTGATTTTTACGTGGAAACCCTCACGGGGAAAAACCACGGGCTATGTAAGTAAGCCACACTCGAACCTCGAATCCACTAAATGTGTAAACGATTACAACCTAATCCCGGAAGTAATCACACACCTACCTAATCCCGGTATGAGTGAACCTAGTCCAATTTGCTTGCGTTCTAAGCAACCTAATCCCGGTTGCTACACACAAGACTTACTTTCTTTAGAAGAGAATACAACCCTAAGTGAATATATGTGAATATCCAAAATGCAACATAGAGCAAGGGAAACCCTATATGCTTATCTAAGATGATTAATATGCAATTAAGAACAATCCTAAATATCAAAACTAAATGACATGTCAATTAGTTTAGCTAATCAATATTAAGCACAAAACCTAATATGCTAGCACAATACAACTTCTCAAACATACATCATACTCATCTCAATATTGTATCCAAAGCATACAAAATAACAAACAAGTAATTAATTGAGATTGCTAGATAAGAGAAACACAAAACATGTAAGATATTAGTGAAAAGCTTACCAAGCAAAGTATGATGAAGATTCCATGCAAGATGACATCTAGATGATGATTGATGATCATGAAAAAGTGTTTGAGTGATTAAAAATGAGTTCTTTGTGTATTTTTCTTCTCTTGAAAAATATCCTAAGTATGAAGCATGAATAAGAACTCTTGTTTTTGACCTAAAATAAAGTTAGCATATATATAGAGGCCATAAGTTAAGTGAGGTCGTTTTGAAAACGCGCCAGAAAATTGCTCTGTGCGCTGGTGGACCTGCGCTGGACGACAGGCGCAGGACCAGCGCACACGCACATTTTTGCTTTGGCGCTGGACGACATGCGCTCACATAGGCGCCAGACCAGCGGAGCCATACTGGGCGATCAGCGCTGGTGGCCTTGCGCTAGTGTAGACCAGCGCACGACCGGCGACAGAGAACTGGACGATCTGCGCTGGTGGACTGCGCTGGTGTGGACCAGCGCAAGACCAGCGGCACGCCACTGGGCGTTTTACGCCGGTGAGCGGCGCTGGACGACAGGCGTAGGTGGACCAGCGCACAGCCCACAACTTTGAACCCCACAAGCAATCATGCAAGGGGAACAAAGGTAAACTAAGAGGCATCCTAAAAGCCTAAATGCTATGATGTTATAAACACAAGATGCAATCATAATAACAAGCAAGAAGAGATGTAAATAGGCATTGATGCACAACAAAAAGAAACACAACATACAAAGATTAAACATATGCATGAGTTGTGAGTGTGTGCAACTATCTCTTCAAGACAAGTAAGCACTTAGAGTATTACCTTTGGTGCTTGTCAATAATGAGGTATGCAAAGGGCCTAAGCAATAACAACAACATCTAAACTACCCTTATAAAGAATCCCCACATATGGTTTGATCACGAAATAAGCCAATTAAAAACAACGGGAATCCTTACAGTTATTATAATTATCTTTTAAAAAAAAAAAACATACGATTCAATATTATCTTTTAAAAAAATGCTTTTGCACTGCAACTCAACTCTCTTATTTATCAAAATTCTGTTTATCTACATTATTATGGTAGTTGTTTCTATCTCAAAGCTTATTTTCATATCATGCTTTTTTTGCAGGGTTTGAATGTCTAAGTACCAAAGCCGTAAATGTAGTCACCAAATCTATAAACGTAGTTAATAAAGCCGTAAGTGTAGTTAATAAAAACGTAGTTAATTGGACGATTGATGCTTCTCTAATCATATTGATTTCCACAGCATCTCTACATGAAGAACTCGGTATTTCGAATTAATTAGGTGGTCCTTCTCTTTGACGCGTCCATTGTACACTACATCATTCAGATTAATATCGATATATCCCAGTGATTCCTACATAAATCACAAAAAACGCAAAAAGTAGTTACATGCTAATTTTTGGTAAAAAAAACCTTTCAATAGTTACCATAGCTGTGAAATTAGTTACAAGCACAATTTGTGGAAGAAGCCCTTAAGTAGTTACTAGACCCATAAATGTAGTTACCGCAACCGAAAAAGTGGTTACATGCCGTAAAAGTAATTACAAGCTAATTTTTAGAAAAACCCTTAAGTAGTTACCAAACCTGTAAAAGTAGTTACCGATGCCGTAAAAGTAGTTACAGGCTAAATTTTTGGAAAAACCCTTAAGTAGTTACCAGACCCGTGAAAGTAGTTACCGTTACCGTAAAAGTAGTTACCATAGCCGTAAAACTAGTTACAAGGTAATTTTTTTGGAAAAACCCTTAAGTAGTTACCAAGCCGAAAAAGTAGTTACCGATGCCATTAAAGTAGTTACCATAGCGAGCCCAAGGTGACCTCAACAAGGCCATCCCAAGCTCGCCTTGACACAGTTGGACATCATTGAAACCCGAGACCATAGCGAGCCCAAGGTGACCTCAACAAGGGCATCCCAAGCACGCCTTGACAAACCGTTAAGTAGTTACAAGGTAATTTTTTTGATAAACTGTTAAGTAGTTACCAGACCCGAAGAAGTAGTTACCAGACTCCAAGAAGTAGTTACCGTTGCCGTAAAAGTAGTTACAAGCTAATTTTTTTGGAAAAACCCTTAAGTAGTTACCAAGCCATGAAAGTAGTAATCGTAGCCGTAAAAGTAGTTACCACAGCCGTAAAAGTGGTTACAAGCGGATATTTTTTAGAAAAACCCTTAAGTAGTTACCAAGCCGTGAAAGTAGTTACCGATTCCCTTAAAGTAGTTACCATGGCCGTGAAAGTAGTTACAATGCAAAAACCCTTAAGTAGTTACCAAGCCATAGAAGTAGTTACTGATACCGTAAAAGTAGTTACCACGACCGACAAAGTAGTTACAAGGGAAAAACCCTTAAGTAGTTACCAAGCCGTAAAAGTAGTTAAAAGAGCCGTGAAAGTAGTTACCACTGCCGTGAAAGTAGTTACCACTGCCGTAAAAGTAGTTACAAGCTAATTTTTTTAAAAAAAACCCTTAAGTAGTTACCAAGCCGTGAAAGTAGTTACCGTAGCCGTGAAAGTAGTTACCGTAGCCGTAAAAGTAGTTACAAGCTAATTTTTTTTGGAAAAACCCTTAAGTAGTTACCAAGCCGTGAAAGCAGTTACCGATGCCCTTAGTCTAGTTACCAAAGCCGTAAAAGTAGTTACAAGGTAATTTTTTTGGAAAAACCCTTAAGTAGTTACCAAGCCGTGAAAGTAGTTACCGATGCCGTTAAAGTAGTTACCATGGCCGTAAAAGTAGTTACAAGGTAATTTTTTTGGAAAAACCCTTAAGTAGTTACCAAGCCGTGAAAGTAGTTACCGATGCCGTTAAAGTAGTTACCGAAGCCGTAACAGTAGTTACAAGGTAATTTTTTTGGAAAAACCCTTAAGTAGTTACCGAGCCGTGAAAGTAGTTACCGATGCCGTTAAAGCAGTTACCGATGCCGTTAAAGTAGTTACCGTAGCCGTAAAAGTAGTTACAAGGTAATTTTTTTGGAAAAACCCTTAAATAGTTACCAAGCCGTGAAAATAGTTACCAATTCCCTTAAAGTAGTTACCATGGCCGTGAAAGTAGTTACAATGCAAAAACCCTTAAGTAGTTACCAAGCCATAGAAGTAGTTACCAATACCGTAAAAGTAGTTACCACGGCCGTCAAAATAGTTACAAGGGAAAAACCCTTAAGTAGTTACCAAGCCGTAAAAGTAGTTACAGGAGCCGTGAAAGTAGTTACCACTACCGTAGCTGTAAAAGTAGTTACAAGGTAATTTTTTTTGGAAAAACCCTTAAGTAGTTACCAAGCCGTGAAAGTAGTTACCGATGCCGTTAAAGTAGTTACCACGGCCGTAAAAGTAGTTACAAGGTAATTTTTTTGGAAAAACCCTTAAGTAGTTACCAAGCCGTGAAAGTAGTTACCGATGCCCTTAATCTAGTTACCAAAGCCGTAAAAGTAGTTAAAAGGTAATTTTTTTGGAAAAACCCTTAAGTAGTTACCAATGCCGTTAAAGTAGTTACCGTAGCCGTAAAAGTAGTTACAAGGTAATTTTTTTGGAAAAACCCTTAAGTAGTTACCAAGCCGTGAAAGTAGTTACCGATGCCGTTAAAGTAGTTACCACGGCCGTAAAAGTAGTTACAAGGTAATTTTTTTGTAAAAGTAGTTACAAGTTAATTTTTTTGGAAAAACCCTTAAATAGTTACTAAGCCGTGAAAGTAGTTACCGATGCCGTTAAAGTTGTTACTGTAGTCGTAAAAGTAGTTACAAGGTAATTTTTTTGGAAAAACCCTTAAGTAGTTACCAAGCCGTGAAAGTAGTTACCGATGCCGTTAAAGTAGTTACCGTAGCCGTAAAAGTAGTTACAAGGTAATTTTTTTGGAAAAAACCCTTAAGTAGTTACCAAGCCGTGAAACTAGTTACCGATACCGTTAAAGTAGTTACCACAGCCGTAAAAGTAGTTACCACGTAATTTTTTTGGAAAAACCCTTAAGTAGTTACCAATACCCTAAAAGTAGTTACCACGAGAAAAAAAAAAAATTATTCTAATGGAAAATATTTTTTTATATTATTTTTTTGATTATTTTTTATATTATTTTTTAATATTAAATAATTTTTGATTATTTTTATTATTAATAAAGTCAAATCAATTAATATATATTATTATTTTAATAAGGTATGGGCTATAGCAGGTTTCAAACCTATACTATTCACTTTAGTTCACTTTTTTTTTTGCTTGCATGATGCAGTGATTTAAAATCACTGCATTGTATCCAGCCCCTATTCAAGTCCATGTTTACGTACCGTGAAGGATACCTTGAAAAATAAAATGTCAGATAATTCATGGATAGAAAGAAATTACCCTTTTTTTGTGCGATTTAGGGCATAGTTTAATTCAGGATCAGGTCTCTCTCTAGTTAGGACAACTTGATAGTTAGGACAACTTGAAAGATATGTCAGAATCATTCTAATTGGCCAGGCGCATAATTGGCGCCAGGCGGTGATGAGGCAGCCTAGGCGAGTCATTTTACGGTTTTTTTAAAAAAATACACCAAAACGACCTCGAATTGGAGTTGTTTTTTCAAAATAGTCCCAAAGTCATTTTGGGCTGTTTAAAAACCAAAAAACAACGTTGTTTAGTGTTTACTTCAAAAAAACGTAGATTTCTTTGTTTTTTTTCTTCTCGGTTCTCCCACTCGACTCTCTCCTCTCGCCTCTCCGGTCACTCCACCGGCCATTCACCGGCTCGTCGAGGTTGTCCACCTAGGCGTTCTAGGCGCTAGGCGCCAAACCACCGCTCGACTTGCGCCTAACGCCTCTAGAACACTTTATTACTTATTATATATAATATAGTGCTTTGGGAAACTTTTTCATGTTTAATCTTGAATGAAAAATGTTTTTGGAGAAACTTTTTCAAGTTTCTCTTTTGTACAGCTTTGTGTGCTTGGCAATCTTTGCCCTGAAACTGCTGAGGAAGCTATGGCCATGGTACCTTCTATCACTGTTTTCTTGCTTCTTTGGGGTAGATAAAAATAGTTGTACATTCACCTATATAAAGTTTCACATGCTAGCATTAAACAATGTGAAAAAGTTGCTATGGTCTCTTGGCACTTGAAACATACCAGAAGTACGATGGACAATCCTCTGATTTCTTGTTTTCAAGTAAGAAAAGCTGCAGGTCATGAGAAGAAGTTAAGTTGAGCAGTTTCATGCAAGGATTTCTCAAATTGTACTGTAACAGCCTCCTCTGCCACAATCCATCCCCCATTCTTGGACTTTTCTTCTTGATCAAATGATTTTGAACAGCTCTATAAAGCATTCATTCAAAGTTAGGCAATATTGCATCAAAGTGTCTGTAGTTGCATTAAAGCTTAACGTTCCCAAATATAGCAGACAATTCTGGTAAAAATGAGGAAATCATGAGATTTTCAATGAAGAATAGCTGAAGCTCACCTTTGAACAAGTATACACAATGAGTGTCATCCAGTTCCAGTTTTCCAGTGAGAAAATTTGACAATCATCGGCAGCTTCTTGCAGAAAGTATATTAATGGGGGCATCAGTTGCATTTCAAAGTGCCTTGTACCACCACAGAGCCGGCACTTCTCAGGGTCTCCAACCCCTGCTGTAGCCGGAAGGGGTTTTCCGCCATATGAATATCTGTGCACCCAAAGACATCAAACAGGTTTAAGATTATGCATTTACACCAATTTGTCGCAAACCGAGTACCAAAAAAGACAAGTAAAGCTATCCAGTTCAGAATTTTCTAAAATTATGAGCTTATTATTCCACCAAGTGCCTCCATGGATTTGTTTGTTTAATCATTATCTAGGAGTGATGCCATTATTGAAACGATGTTACCGAATGAAAAACAACTGTGATAAGCTTTAAATGCTATCATATTTGTCACTCAAGTCCTAGTTGCTAAATTCTCAATACCTGAAACATTGCTCTGGATATGCATCCAACTGTTTCTTGAACTTGAGGTAAGTCCTGTCTGCAGTCAAAGCTTTATCGTATTCATAACCTTCCTGTTCCCATGTTTCTTCTTGTACATGATCATCACTATCACTTTGTTTATCTTTGAGAGAAAGTGAAGTGAAATTTGAACTTACTGAAGCAACATCCTTTAAGGAGGTTTCTTCTTGAGTATAAATATAAAAGCAAGGCACAACTGCAACAAAAAAACAAGAAAATTTTAACACAACAGCTATAGTTTAGAAATTAGATGTCAAGTCAAAATAATATCAGACATCTTGTCGGATTCATATCAAATCAGAAAAAACGAGAATCAGTATTAGCACAATTGCATTACACTATACAGATGCACAATGACATAAGAGCCCAATTATCGCACAAAATTAAGACAATTTATTAACAAAAGCACAATAATATGCTGAAAGGTTTCTTCCGTAAAACAACATACCTGGGTTGTCAACAACATCTACCACTCGTGTTTGTTGGCTTGAATATGAGGGTTTCACAACAGACTTAGAAGTCTGGTTACTACCATGCAGCTTCTTGGAATGAGAAGCCAAACTTGCAGCTTCAGAAAGTGCTTTACCCAATTTCTCCAAATCCACATCATCATCTTCATCATCAAAAGACTCCCACCAGCTCGTTTTCGAAATTGAAACAGGAGATGCCTTCGAAGGAACCACTTCTCGTGTACCAATATCCGAATCCTTTGCATTCTCAAACTTCTGAACACGAAAAGCTCTCCAACTGCAACCCCAGCCCCACCAAATTCAACAGCATGAACATAAGCAAAAACAAAAAAAAACACAGCCATCACACTGATAAACACATTGAAAAAGAATCATGATTAAGAAAAAAAGACCTAAGAGGACTGCTCTCGCTCCCACATTTCTGCATCACACATCCGAAAACGAAAACAGCACGCTCTTCAATCTTCAAACTTTCACCCGAAATTGGAGCGTAAACCTAAATTAAAAATTAAAATACACTAACACTACATGCTCAAATTTCTAGCAATATAATTCTCATCTAAACAAATAATTTATATAAATTTGAAAAAATAATAATAATAATCCAGAACCTGAGCAACAAGACAGAGTCTACTTCCACATGCACTACACTGAATCAAATTGGAGTCCAAATCCTCCATAGGAACAGGCAAGTCCTGTCAATAATAATAATTCAAAACAAATAAATAATTAAAACAAAAACAAACATGAAAGAAGAAATAAAAATATAAAAAGCACTTACAGGGAGTCCACCAATTTTAGTTGTGTAATGATCAGACGGCTCACGATTATTGTCGGCCCAAGGACCCGGCATGCCCAGAACAACTTTACCCATTACTTGCTACTCTTGTACAATTCAATATCTGTAAACAAATTCCTTCAATGTCTTAATGATAACTATATACTGGGTTTCGAATTAAAGACTTTCACCTGAAACGGCGGCACCCAGTGTGCTTCTGTGTTTTGTTGCTTTAAACTTATTGCTCGTTTAGGCATTTATACAAACACTTTGTGTACCTACACACGTTACTGGGCAGTTTTGAGAGTAATTTTTGTTGACCGTCACGTGACTAATTAAGACCTGCATCTATGGATGAGTATTTGGGGAATGGGGATACATATAGATCTACCCATCCCCACTTTTGAAACCACACCCCCCCCCCCCCCTCTCTCTCTCTCTCTCTCTCTCTCTCTCTCTCTCTCTCTCCCTCCCAATTTGGGAAAAATTGAGATGGGGGAGTTTTGGGGGGGAGGTCCCTCCATCCCCATCCCCATTTCCCTATTTCCCTCGTTTTTTTCCGTTTTCCCGTCTTCCCCATTTCCTCTATTTAACTAAAAATTACATACAAGCAAAACAAAAAATCCATCATAAATTCAAATACAAAATAAAATCAATTACAAATTCAAAAGGGATTTGGCTACAATGCAATGAAAAAAAATCACTTCATGATGCAGTGATTTTTGAGGTTAAATGTGAGCCATCAGATGAAACATAATTGAATTCAATGAATGAGATTAAATAGGGAGAAAAAAAAATTGATCAATTTAAAAAAATAAAAAACCGGTAACCTATAATGGAAAACGTATCCGGTCTCTCTCTCTCCACCTCTGAAACAAAACGATGGTTCAGGTCTCACTCCACCACTCCACCACTCCAACGCATCTGGTCTGTCTTTCCACCATTCCTCCAACAAAACGACGCTACTGGTCCTGTCTCTAACCACCACTCCAACGCATCTGGTCTCTCTGTCCACCACTCCAACAAAACAACCGACATCATCAAACAACGGTGAGACGATTCCTGACCCTACGATCTTAACCTTGTTGATTTACTCCAATGACATATTAACCAAAGCTACAACTGAGTTCACTTGAATGTTTGTGTATCTTGACATGATCAAAGATCAACCAGTTCAAATTGAACCCCCATAGTGAAACAACAACAAGAACCACTACAAATCCCTAATTCTCAGATTCCAATCTCAATCTGAATCCCAATCGTTGAACCAATTTGCAAGCCCTAAAGTTCAATCTCTCTTCATCGGAAAAGATCTCCAGCGGCGACCTCACCATCTCCGGCGGCCGGCGACCCACCGTCTCCAGCAGCCGTCAATATCTGTTCTTGCAGCAGCCGGGGTTTCTCTTCTTCCAGCTGCCGGCGATTCACTTCTTCCAGTGGGCGGCGATTATCTCCTCCAACATCTCCGGCGACTTCATCTCTCATTCCTATCATCACTTCCAACTTCTCCTGTAAGCATACACTGCTCACTATCTATTTTCTTCATCTCCCTTTCTACTTGTATGTATTCTTCAACAACTCCATCTCCTCATGTGTCTGCAAACATACATATAAAACTTGTTTGATGGTGGAGCCATGGATTATGATGGGTTGTATGCAGTTTGATGAGCTCAAGGGTGGTGGAGTAGTGTTTTTTTTATTTATTTTATAGGTTTGGTTGTCTCTGGTTTGATTTTGTTGAAATTTTGTTTGATGCAGTGGAGATATGGATTTATAAATAATGTTGAAAGTATGTTTCAGTAATTGGTTTTGTTGTGGTTTAAAGAAATCTGTTTTGTTGAAACTAGAACTGGACTTGTTGAAAGCGGTTTTTTTTTTTTGTTTCTTTTTGGAAAGTTGTTGACAGTGGTTTTGAACCACATCTTCAATAGGTTTGGTCTGTTTGGGGCTGCATTTGATAGGTTCATTTGTAAACAATTTTTTTAGATGTTCACACAATGAAGAATTTGAGAATTGAAAGACAAAGCAAATGACAGAAATCGATTTTGACCAACCGTCTAACCTTCTAGGAAATCTCCTGTTTTTGGAGGGGGTCGAACAAGACCTCCCTTGATCCAGTTCACATTGGAGATTCGGTTCATTGATATTTAAAAAATATATATATATATAAAATAAATTGAATATCTTTTGTTTCTGTTTTTTGTTTATTTTTTGTTTAAAGATCTCCATTCATCCAGTTGACTTATATAAAATGAGTAATTTACCTTTGTGACCTTAAGTCTGATTTTGAATCCAACGAAATTGAAAATGTTTAGTCCTGTTTGACTAAGAGCCAAATGATTTTAATCAAAGAGCTTGAGAGGGTGCGAAATGCTTCAGTAGGGAAATGGCGTGATGATCATTGATTCATTCATAATATATAAGCATATAATAATAATAAATTTGCTTGTGAACTGATATGGTTGTGAACTGATATGATAATAATATTTTATTAGATTTAAATATCTGATATGCACTTAAAACATATATGGTTAAAGTCTTAAACATATACTGATATACAAGTTTGTGCTCTTTTTAGTGCACATTTGTGTTCTTCTAGTGCAACTTCTCTTCTTCTGTTATTGTGCCTCTGCTTTGTTTGTGTTTCCTTGTGAGAAGTTGTTTTGTTTATGTTTCGTTGTGCTGCTTCTTTGGGTTTCGGTTTTTAGGTGCTCTTTCCTTCTGATGCTTCTGTTTCTGTTTCCTTGTTGGGGATTTGTTCTTATAGCTTGTTTAGGCTGCTCTGTTCTGCAGGAACATTAGGAAAAAAAATGTATATTAGACATTTCACACAACTGATAGATTGATAGTCTATTAGAAAAATAGTGGTTATATGTCATGAGGAAGACAACTGTCTTTTGTAATATTTAATTTTATTACGGATATTTATGTTGGAATTGTTAAATGACTGTTATATTGAATATTATGGTACATTTTCCTACTTTATTCGATGTTATTATTATTTAATTTACATTGTTTTTTTCATTTATCGACTGAGGCTACCGCCTCAATCGCCTTGAGGATATCAGTGCACCTAAGATATAAGTAAGATATAAGTATATAACAAGCTGAGAGAGAAAGGGACTCCACATAAGGTTTTACCATTTTTTGTGTCGGCCATTTCTTATAGTCCCCACCATTCATAGCATATACGACAAAACAACGTAAGATCATGACATGTACGGCAACCTTAGTCTAATTTATGGAAATTGCTACTATGCTGTGAACAAAAATTGCTGCATGATGCAGTGATTTATTTGGAAATATTTGAGCCATCAGATGAACCATAATTAATAACTGATGGTTGAGATTAGAGGAGCAAATAAAAAATTTGTAAATTAAAAAGAAAAAAAAAACCTGTAACAGATTAGAGCCGGTTTCACTGAACCCTTAAATTATAAAATTTTTTAGGCCCGAACATTCCATTTTGTGATTGCAACTCGAGTTTTCTCAAGTAGTGTATGTTGTCTGTGTTTGTTGTGGTAATTGTTTATTTTTGGGTAAAAGTTGTTCATAGTTCTTATGTGCTCTATTGTAGGCCGACTTCCATGTAAAAGAGAAGATACTGAGTGTAACAGAAACTTGGTAAGAAGCTTTTGGAGGACCTGCATACCAGAAGTTGTTGGTATGTTTGTTGACGATCTCTTACTGTTTTCAAAGGTGGAGAAAAGTTGTACTTGATAATTGGAATTCATTTGTTCATGCATAATCTACGCAACATGACTATGTCTTTATTTTTCAGACACCGTTAAATATGCAGTGCTTATGGTCAATGTTTTAATAGGGTTTGTGAGGCTAGCCTTGAGGCTCACCTTTGAGGGTAAATTGTTAAAATTGCATTGAGACTGAAGCCTCAATGCCCATTACTGAGGCCTCCACCTCAAAATACGCCTCATTACACCTCACAACTACGCCTCAGAGGCGTTGTGAGGCTATACGCCTTAATAGTGTCTCATACATCTATTGAGTTATCATATCTTTGATGGCCCAAATGCCCAATTTGACAATGGCCCATTGAAAATTATAACATGCTGACTGTTAAATTGTATTTAAAGCCCAATTAGACGCACATCAGTCCAAAAAAGAAAAGAAAAAAGAAAGTCATTGTATTAGGGTTTGTTAATTTACTATTGTTATTTGGTGTTCAACACCTTAGTGACTTCTCACTTGATCATTCTACTGATGAATGATGATGTTCAGAGATGATTAATGAAGTGCCTTTACTTTTCTGAAGTCTTTTTTATTTTTATCATGCTATGAACTTGTTTATTTTTATCATGTTATGAATTATGAACTTATTGGTTGTTTTCATAATTATAAATTTCTGTGCCTTATTGCTTTATATATATATATTTATGTATCTTCACTCTCCCTAGTGAGGTTTACGCCCCGTTACGCCTTGAGGCTTACACCTCGCCTCAATGTAGGAAAACCCCTCAATACTAAAAATGCCTTTTAAAACATTGATTATGGTTTTGTGGCCTTCCTAATGTTCTTTGGGGTGAGGGTGAGGTCATATCTTGGATGTGAAATAATTTTCCTAGCTTGACATTGTTTTGAATCAAATTATTATTTGTTTGTTTGTTCTAGCATTAGGGGGCAGTTTTCCCTCAGAGAACTTAGAGGTTCGTGCATATATTCACAGCACCTAACATACAACCTTTGACCTCTTCTCCACAAAATTTCATTTTATGTAAGGAAAATCAATAATTGTGAATCTCTTGATGATATGATTGCATTGTTTCTCTTTTTGGGGCTACTGCTGAAGCCCTCATGTTAGGAATAGGTGATCCTATACCCATATATACTGAAAATGGACTTGGTATGACAGAACTTTATGAAACTCTTCATCCTTACTTGAGGTTTTAAATGGTAATATACTGTTGCAATATTGTTTTAATAGCTGTGAAAACACATTATTAACCAATCAGTAAATTTTGTTTCATTCTGTTGAACTTTTTGGAAGCCTTTTAAAAAATATTTTTTGTTATTATTCTGTTTAAACTATTAAATAGATACGACTTTATAGGTTGTTTCCTAGATATACAATGTGATTTGAATGGTCTGTAATTGGTTTGGCAGCTTCAACACTATAGATTACTTTTTCAAACCATTAAGACGATAGTCATTCAATATATGTTGCTTAGTACCCATTTGAATGCCACCTCATGACTCTATCTTATCTAGCTATACTACACATGAAAAATGCATTTACATTTGATGTACTGCACTTGTATGCTAAGAGATTTTAATTGGTTTATATGAATGGTCATTTTACATTTTACAATGATCAATCTCCTCGCAAATATGATTTTGTTATCTTAACATGTTAAGATTTCATTATTTCTTTCCTTACTTTTGTATGTTATTTCTCCATACGAATACATTATTAACTGGTGTACACAGTATGTATGTTAAAAAATGGTTTTCTACAACTTGTACTTCATTTTCCACAAATTGTTTATTGCAGTTAAAAATGGTGAATTCTATTCGCAAGAGGAGAAAGATCACTGGTCAGCAAACTACCCGCGATGAAGGTGGTACTCAATCCACAATTCATGTGGATCCGAAGCTTGACAGAATGTCTTGGATAAATTTTCAGTAAGTTAGCATCACTTCGTTAATATTTCTAGTAACCACTTCTAAAAGGATCCGCATTGATGTTCTATTTTCTAGGAAAGTAATTATAAATTACTTGTTTAAATTAACCGATGTTCATATATGAAATCATTGTGAAAGCCTTAGTATTTTGTCAAACAAATTCAAAAATATTATATAATAATTTGATTTTATATACACTTTCTTTGATAATGACATTTCAATCACAGTATAGGATCCTTCATTTATAAGAAATCTACAAGTATGATTTTCTGCTATTTGAATCTCTTACTAAAAGCAATTGCATTTGCTATTAAAATAACTCCAACATAAATCCATTCCTTGATAACGAAAACCAGAATAACAGATTGTTAATTAGTTCCATATATTTAATTTCCGATTTACGGAATGTCGCACTGACAATGCACTTACCTTTGTGCTTTGTCATGTTTGCAGCAGACAAGAGCGTCAAATGAAAACTGCAGAGGGGAGTAAAAAGGTTTGACAATTACAACTACCTATGTTACTAGTTTTCCATATTAATACATCAGATGAACTTTATTTTGTACTTACGTAGACTAACATTTTTTCCGTCATTGTTTATCAGTCTATGAAGGAGGTATGTGATGCATGGAATACCCTCTCCATGGATGATAAATCTAAGTAAAAAATGCCGAAGGAAGATATTGTGGATGATAAGGGTCATCTTGAGAAGCAGCAGATGAGGATAACAAGGTTCCTCCATTTGACACTCGGTGTACTCCGGTACATCTTTCGGAAATCGTATCATTATTATCTGATGTGCAAAAGGATGCAGTTCGAGAATTAGGTTTCTCAAACCTCCTCACGTTAAACTGCGGACGTCTTCGACGTGACCTCTGTGGTTGGCTTGTGAGCAAGTTTGACACATCAAACTTGTCAATCGAATTACATGGCAAGAGGTTCACGCTAGACCCGTCAGTTTTTTCGCACATCATGGGAATTTCAGACGGAGGAGATATTGTGGTTCTTGATGGAGATGTGAATCATGTTTGGAGAAGCAAGTATAGTATTACCAATCGTGGCATCAGACTCCCCCAGTTTGAAGAGCAACTTAAGAATATAAAGACAACAGATGATGATTTCAAGATCACATTCTGTTTGTATTTGTTGGGTACTATCCTCGCACCAGCTGCAGGAGAGTATGTTGATGAAAGGTACCTGAATATTCTAGGTGATGTCCAAAATATTAGGGGTAAAAATTGGGCAAGGTGGTGCTTCAATCAATTAGTTGTTGGAATACAGAAGTTTAACTCCAAAAGCTCCAAATACATTACCGGTTGTCTTCTGTTTCTTCAGGTGCATATTCATCTTTTTATATATTGTATCATTTGAGTTGTTAGTATGTGCATCTTATTCACCATGGTTTTGATATAATTTTTGTTCTTTTTGTTTTCAGCTGTTTTACTTTCATGTCATAGATTGGCAACCAACAATTGTAGATAAAAACTCCGTACCAGTTGTAAGTTGGACATCCGTGAATATAAAAAAATGTATGAAAAAGTTACGTCAACAAGGGTGTCATAATAATGCTAAGGTATGTAGTGTAATAAAATCCCTTATCAACTATACAGCATGTACTTATAAAATTATTGTTAATTGGGTTATTCTCCACCTTTACAGGTGTTGATCAATGATTATGTTCCACCTGCTGCATCAATTGAACATGTACACAAAGCTGAACACAACAGACCCAATGATGATATGCTTACATTGGTTCTCCAAGAAATTCAAAGCTTCAAAAAGGAAATACAGCTGTTTCGTACGGAACATACTGACCTTATCAAGAAGGTTAAACGTATGGAAGAGAAAATCGACCTACTACACGGAAATCTGAATGTCGATGAAGGTGAAAAAGTTAAGGTTGATGTTGTCCCTCCCAAAGAACAGCCGACACCAAAACCAACACCGTTTTCTGATGATCATCATGGTCCTGTTACAAAAGATTTCGGTTTCATATTTGATGATGCTCATGCACCAGAGCATACTTCCATCCCGAGTCTCCTGGATGAGGTTTGATATTAAGAGCATAGTAACATAGATATATATTTCATGAGATATACTGTATAGGTTTTTGACCCATGTATTATCTTTACCATTGTGTAGGAAAAGAGAAAAACCATTGTGAAGACCCTCGCGAAGCAATCTTCAACTTCAATAAATGTTGTTAAAAATACCCATGCATCGAGTAAGCGAAAGCCTAGTCGGTATCAAGTCTCCCCATATGAGTCTGAGTATTTTATAGGAAAGGCAACCAAGCATCGGTACGGCCCATTTCGCATTCCATGCCCGTTAAAGACACTTGATGCTCAAATCATCGAGTATGTGTTTTGTACAGATTTGCCAATGAGGTAACTACACATTAAAATTTGTTTTGTCACATTTATATTTGAATTTTGCCTGCTTACATTATAATTTTTGCCCCCAATCTTGCCACCCATTTATCATATGTGGAATATCAAATGAGATTGATTGCCTTATTCTATACCAGTAATAGAGGTATTTTTTTTTTATGTAGTGAAACTATTATGGACACTAATCGGATTATTGTTAGCCGTAAAAGTTTCAGGACACTGGCACCGACGGAATGGGTTGACAGTGAGGTTGTACCCTATGTTTCTATTTGATCATTCTACGTATAAAATGTTATTGCCATGTACATTACTAATTATTTATGAACTACATTGATTTTTCCTGTTATATTGTACCAATGTTTGTTCTCTACATGTGCAGATCATTAGTTTGGTTGCTGATAACAACGCACGTGTAAGGATTCCCGTTTTGTTGATTGGCTTATTTCGTGGTCAAACCACATGTTGGGGTTTTGAATGTAAGGGTAGTCTAAGTGTTTAATGATTGAAGATCAAAGGCCCTTCCATGACCTCAAGATACAAGCACGCCAAAGGTATAATCTCTTGTGCTTGTTTTTCTTTGAAGAGATTTAGTAGCACACACACACTTAGCATTCTTGCTATGATTGCATACTTGCTTATTTTTATGTGCATCTCTTCACATGTCACTTTACACACTAGCACATTGGTTGATATATCTTGTTGTGTGTATATGTGCCTTATAATTTGTTTCCTGACATTGTTTGGAAACGTCCGCGCTTGCACTAATGAGTGCTTGGTTTCGCGCGAAGAACGCCTATGGAGAATACCCTTGGCTTCTCCTTGGTTTTCACCATTGTTGGTGATCGGCGGTTATGATCGGCGGCCTGGCCGCCGAATGAAACCGCAGTTTCAGTCCAGATTGGTCTGAAGCAATTATGCGGTCAAGATCGGCGGTCACGACCGCCGTTCGAAAACGCCGTTCATACCTGATCGATTTTAATCCCTCGGGTTTGATTCGGCGGTTGGATCGGCGGTCGTGAAACCGCCGAATGAAACCGCCGTTAATGCTCTGTTCTTCACGAGCTCATTTCGGCGGTCGTCATCGGCGGCCTGGCCGCCGATTGAAACCGCCGAACGGTGCGTTTCAGGGGCAAAAGTGTCTTTTCACATGCTCAATTCTTGATGTCTATAAATATCTTATTTTCTCAATCTCTGATTAAGTTTCTTGAGCAATTAGAACCCTAAACTTTCAAGAGAGATTTTTGAGAAAAAATCAAATCAAGAACCTATCTTTAAACACTCAAATCAAATCCCTTTTGCATCAAATTTCATATTTGATCTTTTATGCCTTCATAGAATTGATCCATGCATGGTTTTGAATCATCACATCTTATTTGGTATGTTCTTCACTAATTTCATATTACTTTAGTGTTTTTCATATTAATACATCTCTTTAATTACTTGTATGCTTTTGATTATATGCTAGATACAAGTTAGAGATTATTTGTGATGAAAATTAATTGAGTGTTGTTTTTGTGATAGCTAATTAGGTTTTTGCTTAATCTTGATTAGCTAAGCTATTTGACATGTCATTTAGCAATTGATATCTAGGGTTGATTAAATTGATTATATCATCATCCTAGATAAGCATCTAAGGTTACCTAGCCTTGTTTGTTATTTGAATATTCATACATATTCACATAGGTTGCATAATCTCTTCTTAGAGAATCAAGTCTTGAGGCTAAGGTTGCTTAGGCCTCAAGCAATTGGACTAGAGCCACTTTTAAAGGCCCGAGTGGTAGAAGTGGAGGGTTATTGACCGGAGTGTTAGACGAGGTCTACATAGGTTGTAAACTCCATTTCGATTAGTGGATTTCGAGGTCCGAGTGTGGCGCACTAAACAGCCCGTGGTTTTTCCCAGTGGTTGGGTTTCCACGTATACATCAAGTGTTATTTAAATTCCGCACTATATTACACTTGTATGTATTTTTGACTAGTAGGGGCATTTTCGTAAAATTGACTTGCATGCGAAAATTGGGTAATAATAGTTAAAATCTATTCACCCCCCCTCTAGCTTTATATAGAACACGCCTCTAATTTGTTTCAATTGGTATCAGAGCGGGTTCCTAGATATACTTAGGTGATCCTAGCTCATTTTAGGTGTGTTGTGCATTTGTGTGATTTTTGCTCATTCATACATTTTGCATACATTTCATTCATTCATTTGAGACAATGAGTGGATTCGGTGGCAACCATGAGGGTGCTTCAAGCACACGGCCTCCTCTCCTCACCGGTGTGAATTATGCCTCATGGAAAGGCAAGATGGAGGCATATGTGTGCCAAATCCATGATAGGGCATGGATGGCAATTGAAGATGGGTATGCACCTCCTATGATAACTCCCACAAGTGGTGGAGAAGAAGTACTCAAGCCAAAGGCCCAGTGGTCACCTGAAGAGTTTGAGACTTCAAAATGGAATAGGAAGGCATGGCATGCTCTTCTATGTGCAGTGGATGAAAATCAGTACAAACTGATTCAGAACACTAGGATAGCCAAGGAGGCATGGGATATCCTACAGGTTGCACATGAGGGAACCGATGTCGTTAAGGATTCCAAGCTACAAGTCCTTCAAACGCAATTTGAGTTGCTTAAAATGGAGGAGGACGAGTGCTTTAATGACTTTGAAGTCAAGTTGATGGATATTGTGAATCAAAGCCATCAACTCGGTGATCCTTATTCGGATAGAAGAGTTAAGCAGAAAATTATGAGATCTCTCCCCGCTAGGTTCGAATCAAAAGTGACGGCTTTAGAGGAAAATAGCACATACAAGGATATGAAGCCGAGCGAGGTGATTGGAAGACTCCTCGCCTATGAATCTAGGAAGGCTCCTAGTATTTCACCTCCTAAAAAGCAAAAAGGAATTGCTTTGAAAGCTTCTAAGGTTGAGAAGGAGGAAAAAGGTGACTCGGACCAAGACATGGCTTTGCTACTTAGAAGATTCAAGAAGTTTGTCAAGTTCGAGAATAAAGGCATTGGATCCAAAGGTCAAGACTTGAAGAAAAAAGCTCCATTCAAGAGTTTTGAGCCTAGGCAAGAGCATAGTGAGAAGAAAGGGGTCCAATGCTATGAGTGTGGTGGTATAGGTCACATCTCACCGGATTGTGGGAACTTGAAGAACAAGATGGCAAAAGTGATGACCGCCACATGGAGTGAAAGTGATGACTCCGGAGAGGGAGATAAGTCATCTAGTGATGATGAGCTTACCATCAACTACACGGCATTTGGGGCCACTTGTGTAGAAGATAAAGTTGTTGGTAAAAATGACTTGGCTAGTGATCCCATAGAAGAAAAAGATGAAGAAGTAGCTCTAGAGAAGATAAATGTAGCTACTCATTGGGATATGACTCTCATTGACTCATGAGACCAAGGTGGAGGTCTAAATGAGGAAAATGACTCCATTAGTGAGAATGAGAGTGGAGGAGATAACTTAAGTGAAGATGACTCCTCATCTAACTCTACAAATGGAAGTGTAGAGAAAATGGATGTAAATGACTTTATAGTCAAGTGTGAAAGTTCATTGGAGAAGAAAAATATAAAGTTGAAGATTTTAGAGGATGAAAATCTAGAACTTTCAACACACAATGACCACTTAAGTAAACAAGTGGAGGCATCCAAGAAGATTGAAGACAAGCTAAGGGATGAGCTAGCTATGTCCAAGAGGAATGAAGAAGGGTTGAAGAGAGAGCTTGTTGAAGCCTTAGAGTCATTGTCTAGGATGACTACAAGCACCAAGGAACTTGACCACATTCTTGGTAGTGGAAAGAACCCTTGTGACAAGAGAGGTATTGTGTATGAAGTAAGCAAGGAGATCACCACTCTAACCAAGACCATCTTTGTCAAGAGTTTGGGTAAGATAGAAGCCTCACCGGTGCACACTCCTAGGAAGAAAATTGTTCTAGGACAATGTTCAAGAAGTGCACAAGTGAAGGTAGCTCCAAAGAGACAACCTCAAGCTCAAAACGTTCCTCAACCTAACTTCCCTCAAGCTCATATTCATCAAGGGAAGAGGCCAATCATGCAAAATGAAACAAGGAAGCAAGCTAGACCGGTTCAACAACAAAGAAGATTTGAACCTGCTCAACCACAAAGTCATGGGATGGCTCCTATGCATGCACAAGGACATGGTATGAATTCTAAATTTGTCCCTACATGTCACTTTTGTGGTATTAATGGTCACATTAGACCAAATTGCTTTCATTTCATTAAATTATGTAGAATCAAAAGCATGATTGAAAAGAAAATGATAAGAGCTAGAATGCATGCTAATAGGAAGGAAAACATTCATATTCATGATCCTATTAATTCTAGTACTCTTGAACCATTGTCCACTAGGAAGAAAAATGTCATATCTATGTGGATAAGGAAAAATGAACCCGCTTGCTACGAGACTAACAAGTCTCAAAAAGGTTCAACTAAGTCCAATGGACTTGGTAGGTCCATAGGACCTCATGCCCTTCATTAATGAAGGATGATACTAACCCCATATGGGGAACTCAAGCAAAGAGAGCTATTTTTGCATTCTTGTCACTTGCAAAAAATTTGAAAAATCTTATGCTTCTTGGTTGATTGCTTGAGTAAGCTTGGTTGCACATATGTATATATGTTTTCAATTCAATAAGTGTGAACCTTGCTTGTTTACAATCCATGTCATATTTATGTTCAAACATGCATTTTGGACTAGGAGATGTATGTAGGAAGTATGATTTGAATGACCTATGATTATCTCCATGACATGATGATTCTTTAATAACATGCTAATGTCTTATGAAAAGCATGAAATTCATGTACATGCTCAAATGAAAAAATATGAATTGATAATTGCGTTCTTAAATGCAAAAACTTGTGTGAAAAAAGGCTTATGAGACTCAAATGAAAAAGGATCTTGTATCCATTCAAGGATTTTACAATCCAAATGTCTCTCTTTCTTTATTGGTTGAACATGTCTACTATCATACAGGTTTCATTCCCGGAAAAATCAAATAGGGTGCAAAGTTGCTCATGACATGTTTAGCTTATAAAGTTGGATATAGTTGTTCTTAAATTGAAATCAATGAAATTTCTATATCCTTGCTTCTCTCATGACAATGGTGAAATTGGTTTGAATTCCTATTAGAAACCTTTGTCATTTGCTTTGCTAAATACCATGGTATTTTGGACTTGAATGCAATATGTCTTGTATGCAAAGCATTTTGTTTCACACATTTTATCTAATAAATCTCCTCGTTTCTCTCCGATTAATTGAGATTGCATAAAGTGACTTATATTGATTATGCATATACTAGAATGCTACTATCTCTCTTTGCCTTGAGTGACCCGGTTGGGGACTACTCCTTTGTCTATATCATGACAAAAAGGGGGAGTAGAATGTGGTAAGGGGAGGTGCAAATTGTTGTAGCAATTGGTGCACATTGGGGAGAATATACATTGAGGGGGAGTAACCCTTTGAGGGGGAGCATTGCATTCATCATACATTGCATGATGTTGTGTTTAATTTCTTAGAAATGCAAATGCTTGTTTATGTCCTCACTTGATTCATCTCACTTTTACTTGTTTTGAAAAGTTTAGAAACCTTGTTTCAGGGAATGATTGTTCTATAAGAGATTGAAGACTTCAAGTTTTATTTTTATATATCTCTTTGTATTGTAGAAAATCTTCATTGACCCATAGGTTTATTTTTGTTGTGAGGAATCAATGTGAGTGGTGGTTTTGTCACGAAATAGCCAAAGGGGGAGATTGTAAGGATTCCCGTTTTGTTGATTGGCTTATTTCGTGGTCAAACCACATGTTGGGGTTTTGAATGTAAGGGTAGTCTAAGTGATTAGTGTTGAAGATCAAAGGCCCTTCCATGACCTCAAGATACAAGCACGCCAAAGGTATAATCTCTTGTGCTTGTTTTTCTTTGAAGAGATTTAGTAGCACACACACACTTAGCATTCTTGCTATGATTGCATACTTGCTTATTTTTATGTGCATCTCTTCACATGTCACTTTACACACTAGCACTTTGGTTGATATATCTTGTTGTGTGTATATGTGCCTTATAATTCGTTTCCCGACATTGTTCGAAAACGTCCGCGCTTGCACTATTGAGTGCTTGGTTTCGCGCGAAGACCGCCTATGGAGAATGCCCTTGGCTTCTCCTTGGTTTTCACCATTGTTGGTGATCGGCGGTTATGATCGGCGGCCTGGCCAACGAATGAAGCCGCCGAATGAAAACGCCGTTTCAGTCCAGATTGGTCTGAAGCAATTATGCGGTCAAGATCGGCGGTCACGACCACCGTTCGAAACTGCAGTTCATACCTGATCAATTTTAATCCCTCGGGTTTGATTCGGCGGTTGGATCGGCGGTCGCGAAACCGCCGAATGAAACCGCCGTTAATGCTCTATTCTTCACGAGCTCATTTCGACGGTCGTCATCGGCGGCCTGGCCGCCGATTGAAACCGCCGAACGGTGCGTTTCAGGGGCAAAAGTGTCTTTTCACATGCCCAATTCTTGATGTCTATAAATATCTTATTTTCTCAATCTCTGATTAAGTTTCTTGAGCAATTAGAACCCTAAACTTTCAAGAGAGATTTTTGAGAAAAAATCAAATCAAGAACCTATCTTTAAACACTCAAATCAAATCCCTTTTGCATCAAATTTCATATTTGATCTTCTATGCCTTCATGGAATTGATCCATGCATGGTTTTGAATCATCACATCTTATTTGGTATGTTCTTCACTAATTTCATATTACTTTAGTGTTTTTCATATTAATACATCTCTTTAATTACTTGTATGCTTTTGATTATATGCTAGATACAAGTTAGAGATTATTTGTGATGAAAATTAATTGAGTGTTGTTTTTGTGATAGCTAATTAGGTTTTTGCTTAATCTTGATTAGCTAAGCTATTTGACATGTCATTTAGCAATTGATATCTATGGTTGATTAAATTGATTATATCATCATCCTAGATAAGCATCTAAGGTTACCTAGCCTTGTTTGTTATTTGAATATTCATACATATTCACATAGGTTGCATAATCTCTTCTTAGAGAATCAAGTCTTGAGGCTAAGGTTGCTTAGGCCTCAAGCAATTGGACTAGAGCCACTTTTAAAGGCCCGAGTGGTAGAAGTGGGGGGTTATTGACCGGAGTGTTAGACGAGGTCTACATAGGTTGTAAACTCCATTTCGATTAGTGGATTTCGAGGTCCGAATGTGGCGCACTAAACAGCCCGTGGTTTTTCCCAGTGGTTGGGTTTCCACGTATACATCAAGTGTTATTTAAATTCCGCACTATATTACACTTGTATGTATTTTTGACTAGTAGGGGCATTTTCGTAAAATTGACTTGCATGCGAAAATTGGGTAATAATAGTTAAAATCTATTCACCCCCCCTCTAGCTTTATATAGAACACGCCAACGCACGCACTGCCAAGAGAAAACGAGCATCTATGTATTGGTACTTGCCTACACAATTTGCGGTAATTGCTTTTTTCCTTCAACATAACTTAAACATATATTTAGATATTGTTAACTCAAACTTACTCAAGCATTTATATATTGATTGTCTTGTTCGTTTGTTGTTACTTACCTAATCTCCTTCCATGTATGCCAACAACAGTATATTTCACTTACTAGTAAGGACGGTAGAATGGGCCGGTTGTGTGAGATACACAGTAACTTCAAAGAAGATTACATGTACGAGTTGGATCGATGTGAACTGGTGAGTTCCTATGTGAATATGCGTTTGAGCACTTATTTTGACTTTTCAGTTTGATTATACATTATAGATTTCATCGAAATGCTACAATAGGTACTCTTGCCTCTAAACATAATTATTGTACTGATAAATTATATCTTGTTTTTTCATCCACTATTTTATGTTTTCAGATTTACATCCCTATTAACAATCTGAAAAATCATTGGTACACTACACTTGTCAAGATTAAGGACCGTAAGGTTGAGATTTGGGACTCCCTACCAAGTCGTAGGAAAAACGACCAAAGCAGGGTCACTCAAGTTCGAAGATTGGTAAAAATTATATTACATTTTATGGCAAATGATTTATATATATATATATATGCTAGCAAAAACATTTACATTACTCGTTTATGAATTCATTACGTGTTTTTGAGCCTCTGATTGTGTTTCAGATGATTTCATTGGATTATGTGTTGGAAACGGAAATACATAGTGTGTTCGGTTCGTCCTTTTCATTTGCAAGCTTCTCGATAGAGTCTTCTGTGGGTCCCACACAACCAAACGAATTTGACTGTGGGGTTTTCGTTTGCATGTTCTTAAATGATTGGTCCCTGGCTTATGACCTTGAAATCATTTCAACTGTAAGTGTTGATATGATATACAGTTCCAATTTTCCATTGACGTCATATCATTTATTTACATATTCTACTTTTGTTGTAGTACAACTCGGAAAGTCAACGCCTCTTGTTGGCATGTCAACTGGCAACATATCCTACAAATACCCGTCTTGAACAATTAAAACAAAGTGCCATTGAACATGCAGCACTGGATACTATCGGAAATAAGAGATCTCGTCCCCCCTTGAAGTTGAGCAAGCGGGAGAAAGCAATGAAGACATTGTCGTAGTTACCAGCAGTAAGTACTCCATATAAATCCAGTCTAATTCATTAACATTTTGTACTTGAATAAAAATGAATTCAGTGCTTGTTTTCCTGCTTGATCATTTTCTACCTGTTATCCGTTTTCGAATGTGCGCTTTTCCTCAGTAAATTAATTTTCTTGTGCAGGTCATGTTTTGAACAAACATGAAATGGGAGGATGGGAGGATGGGTTTTGGAATATCGAGAATTTTTGCTACTTGCTTGATCAACTATAACTTGTATGCTGTGAATATTTGCTTATTGGTCTTGAATCAATTGTAAGCTTACAATGGCCCTGTATCTATATTTACAATATTGTTGTATTGACTGGCTGCTAATCTTGATGAAGTAATCATTGTATGTTTTGTTGTTCAGAAGAGTTAGAGAAGAAAAAATGTATTTTAGGTTTATAGTTTTTGATTTAAGTAATATTTTTGTTGATAGGTGATGCTGGTGTCTTTGATTTTTCAGATTTGATGACTGTCGGATATCTTCATCGACAATAAAAGAACTAACAGCTGCTGGCTACATTTGAATGACGTGGGTACATGAGTGATGAGGCTACTCTTTCTAACTGTCTTCAGGGTATGATATTTACTTCTTTTCACTAGCCAAGGGTTGAATGGTTTGTTTCCATTGATGTGTTCTTGCTGCAAGTTACTTGATTGACAATTCCATGTTAACTTTATAAGAGTTGTTTTCAATGTTAAAGTTACCTGACATTTGGGTCAAATTGAGCCGTTTAGCTTTTATTCATGGAAGTACTGGTATATTACGTTAATGCATAGGTAGTGGTGGGAAAAAAAAAAAATTTCAACGCAAGGCATATAACAATGGGAAAAAATAATAAATTATGTATATGAATACTTTTTTTACATGCACAGGAAAGCTGAAACAAATAATAGCACGGTGTGTATAAAGCTATCTAGAGGGGGGGGTGAATAGATTTTACGCTTTTTACCCAATTTTTCGTGTTAGTCAAAATTACGAAAATGCCCTCAAGATAATATAACCAAGCAATTGTAATATGGTGCGGAAATTAAAACAACACTTGGTTTTTACGTGGAAACCCTCACGGGAAAAACCACGGGCTATGTAAGTAAGCCACACTCGAACCTCGAATCCACTAAATGTGCAAACGATTACAACCTAATCCCGGAAGTAATCACACACCTACCTAATCCCGGTATGAGTGAACCTAGTCCAATTTGCTTGCGTTCTAAGCAACCTAATCCCGGATGCTACACACAAGACTTACTTTCTCTATGAAGAGAATATACAACCTATGTGAATATATAAAATATCCAAAATGCAATTAAGAGCTAGGTTACTCTATATGCTTATCTAGGATAGTGAATATGCAATTAATTCAATCCTAGATATTAAAAGCTAGATGACATGTCAAATAGCTTAGCTAAACATAGATTAACAAAACCTAGATAGCTATAAAAAATACAACACTCAATCATGTCAACACAACAATCTCTAATTTGTATCTAGAATATATTCAAGAGCATACAAATAATATAAGAGATGTCAATGATAAATAAAACACTAATTATGTATGATAATAGTGAAGAACTTACCAAAGAATATGTGTTGACCAAAACCCATGCAAGCAAGCATCCTAACTAAGCTAGAAAATGCTAGATGATATTTTGATGCATATGAGAATGGTTTTTGAGTGTTAAAAAGGTGTTCTTGATTTGATTTTCTCTCAAATGTCTCTCTTTTAAGTTTAGGGTTCTTAGAGTTAAAGAACATTTAAATCTGAAAATGAGAAAGTGTGATATTTATAGACATCAAGAAAAGGGCAAGTGAAAAGACAAGTTTACCCTTGAAACGCACCGTTCGGCGGTTTCAATCGGCGGCCAGGCCGCCGATAATGACCGCCGAATTGAGCTCGTGAAGAACAGAGCATAAACGGCGGTTCATTCGGCGGTTTCATGACCGCCGATCCTAACCGCCGAATCAGACCCGAGAGATCGAAATCGATCAGGTATGAACGGCGGTTTCGAACGGCGGTCGTGACCGCCGATCGTGACCGTAGAATTGCTCCTAGAAGCAAACGGCGGTTCCATTCGGCGGCCAGGCCGCCGATCATAACCGCCAATCACCAACAGAGGTGAAAACCAAGGAGAAGCCAAGGGCATTCTCCGTGGGCGGTCTTCGCGCAAAACCAAGCACATTCTAGTGCATGCGCGGACGTTTCCGAACACTATCGGGAAACGAATTACAAGACACATAAATACACAACAAGATATAACAATCAAAGAGCTAGTGTGTAATGTGACATATGAAGAGAATGCACACAAATGTAAGAATGCAAAGTGTGTGTGTGCTTCTAAATCTCTTCAAAGAAAGGTAAGCACATAGAAATTTACCTTCGGTGCTTATCAACACGAGGTCTTCAAAGGGCTTCGAACATTAAGACCGATACTTAGGCTACCCTTACAAAGAACCCCCACATATGGTTTGATCACGAAATAAGCCAATTAAAAACAACGGGAATCCTTACAAAAGCTGAATTTCATAATATGTTACTGGGTGCATTGTGGCTTTCCTCAAGGATTCTGATAATTTTTCATGCCACCTGCTCAGTCTAGGTTATATTTAGGACAAATGTATGCATGGGATGTTATGAGCTGCAAAATGCTTGATATTGGTTGTTGGTGTTAAATGAAATTACTTAATATTGTATTCACTGATGTCATTTGATTGCTTGTATTGTAATAGAAACACACCTTTTTGTTTGTTGTCTTGCACAAAAATGGAACAAGTAGCGGAAGAGGCTGAATCATTGAAAGGAAGTCTGGACTAGTACCATGTAAGAGATCAGAGGCGGATGAATTAAGCCAGAGAGAGAACTGCGTTATTTCTTTCCAATGCTCCCTTGTCATTTTGGACTCCCCTGCATTCATTTTGGACAACTTGGCATTACCATCCGGGGCATCAAACTTCAGCTTCTTGCCTCTCCGGATTGCAAGATTGTTTTCGTCCCAAGAAATGCCAATATGGTTGCTCACTGTCTTGTCAAACTTGGGTTGTCGGTTGTGATTGATTGTTTTTGGTTGGAGGAGTATCCCCCTAGCTTGGCTGCTGTTGTGTTAGGTGATTGCCCTTCCCTGTTGTTGTTGTTGTTGTTGTTTTTCTATGGTTCTTAATATGTATACTAGGTGTTTTTTGACATATGTACAAGTTTTGTTGTTCATATATTATTGTTCTAATGAAAAAAAATTCATATTCTTGTTAATTTCCGTTGGATGTTGAAATACTTGTGGTTAATATATGTGAATAAAGAAACATAATGAAATTTATAAAAATGAATACAATATACATATCGGTTTTAGTAAAGAAATGACTTAATTTATTTTTACGATATACATCGGTTTCAATACAAAACCAATGTATTACATATCTTATATACAACATCGGTTTTAAATGTAACCGATGTAGAAAGTTCTATATAAATGCTCGAGGTGTGTTTATCAATATAAAGCTAGAGGGGGGGTGAATAGATTTTATCTAATTATTACCCAATTTTCGCATGCAAGTCAATTTTACGAAAATACCCCTAGCAAGTCAAAAATACATACAAGTGTAATAAGATGCAGAAATAGTAAATGACACTTGATGTATACGTGGAAAACCCAACCACTGGGAAAAACCACGGGCTGTTAAGTGCGCCACACTCGGACCTCGAAATCCACTATATGAAAAGACGGTTACACCCTCAAGTGATTCTCGGACTCTCACCCTAGATAACCTCAGGCTATGGACACTACCAATTGCCACTCTTGGTTCAATCCCTAGTGATATCCCCTGATACACTACTCTTGGCGTGAGCACCCTCTAATCTACCACGCGGGCCTTTTATAGCGGCTCTAGTCCAATTTGCTTGAGGCCTAAGCACACTTAGCCCCAAGACTTCAATCTCTCAAAAGAGATGCACAACCCTATGTGAATATGTATGAATATTCAATTAATGCAATAAGAGCTAGGGTACTCTAAATGCTTACCTAGGATTATAAGATGACAATATAATCAATCCTAGATATCACATATAGCTATATGACATGGCATATAACTTTAGCTAAGTAAAGGATCACCAATCCTAGATACAAAGCTATCATATAAAACCCACAAACATTCAAAGGATTAACTAGTTGATTAAAAAACAATCTATCAACCTAGTTATCAATACATCACACAAGAATGTTCATGGCATAGCTTTTAGGCAATAATGACCTAATCAAATAAGCTATGAAAAATAATCTCAATCAATAAATGAGATCAATTAGCTAGATGGCATATGAACATTAAAGCCTAGCTAACAAATAAAAACCCAATCAACACATAATCTCAATCTTATATGTAGAAATTAATCTAAACACATATAAGTAAAATATGAGATAAAATTGATAAGTAGAAACACTAATTATGTAAGATAAAAGTGTTCAACAAATCATACCATGTGTGTTGAAGAAGTCCCATGCATTAGCATATGCTAGATGATCCTAGATGATGCTTAGATGAAGATTTATGCATGTGGGAATGGGTTTAGAGAGATAAAGATATGATCTTTAAGCTTTCTCTCTCAAGTCTCTCTAAATATCTCTCTAGGGTTCTTATGATCAAAGACTTGTTTTCTGAACCAGAGATAAGGATGTATTTATAGAGACCAAAAACAGGGCAGGTGAAAATACAATTTTGCCCTTGAAACGCACCGATCGGCGGTTTCATTCGGCGGCCAGGCCGCCGAAATGAACCGCCGAATGGCTCCCGAGCGGAACAGGGGAACTTCGGCGACTTCGTTCGGCGGTTTGGAAACCGCCGATTCCAACCGCCGATTCCAACCGCCGTTTTGGACCCGAGAGATATATTTCAATCAGGTCTCATTCGGCGGTTTCGAACGGCGGCCAGGCCGCTGAAAGTAACCGCCGATTCACCAAAAATGGTGAAACCAAGGAGAAGCCAAAGGCATCTCCACCGGCGATCATCGCGCAAAACAAAGCACATTACCGTGCACGCGCGGACGTTTCCGAACATCCTTAAGGAAACGAATTACTCCACACTAAAAGCTAACAAACATGAAGTGCAAGTGTGGGTATTGAATGCATCCTAATGCCTATCATGTCATGGCATTTCATATAAAAAGATGCAAACAATCTTATGCAAGAAGAGACATTGAATAAACAATAAAGCACAATGCACACAAAATATAAACACAACATTCAAGAATAAGAGTTATGCATGTTTTGTGTGTGTGCAACTATATCTCTTCAAGCCAATGTAAGCACTAGATATATACCTTTGGTGCTTGTCCTCTTGAGGTCTTGGAAAGGGTCTTGATCTTCAACAAACACCTAGACTACCCTTACAACCAAACCCCAACATGTGGTTTGACCACGAAATAAGCCAATCAATTAATGGGAATCCTTACAATCTCCCCCTTTGGCTATTTCGTGACAAAACCACCACTCACATTGATTCCTCACAACATAATAGAAACTACAGGTCTACTTATGATTTTCTACTTTACAAAGAGATAAGATAAATAGTCTTGAAGTCTTCAATCTAAAGTAGAACAATCAATCCCTGAAAGCACAGTTTCTATACTTTCTAATACAAGAAAAGGTGAGATGAATCAAGTGAGATAAAACAAGCATTTGCATTTAAGAATTTAAGTACAACATCATGCAATGTATGAATGTGCAAATGCTCCCCCTCAAAGGGTTACTCCCCCTCAATAAGTATTCTCCCCAACATGCACAATTGCTACTACAATTTGCAACTCCCCTTACCACAACATACTCCCCCTTTTTGTCATGATATAGACAAGGGAGTAGTCCCCAACCGGGTCACTCAAGGCAAAGAGAGATAGTAGCATTCTAGTATATGCATAATCAATATAAGTCACTTTATGCAATCTCAAATTTATTGGAGAGAAACAAGGAGATTTATTTAAAGAAAATGTGTGAATCAAAAAATTGCTTTGCATACAAGACATGTAGCATTTAAGTCCAAAATATCATGGTATTTGGCAAAGCAAATGACAAAGGTTTTCAATATGAATTCAAACCAATTTCACCAATGTCAAGAGAGAAGCAAGGATATAGGTTTTCATTGATTTCAATTTAAGAACAACTATATCCAACTTTATAAGCCAAACATGTCATGAGCGACTTTGCACCCTATTTGATTTTTCCGGATAAGATATCCGTATGATAGTAGACATGTTCAACCAATAAAGAAAGAGAGACATTTGGATTGTAAAATCCTTGAATGGATACAAGATCCTTTTTCATTTGAGTCTCATAAGCTTTTTCACACATTTTTTGCAGTTAAGAAATGCAATCATCAAAACATGCTTTTTAAGATTAACATTTAGCATGTCATTTAGCAATCATCATGTCATGGAGATCATTATAGGTCATTCAAATTAAATCCTATGTATATATCTCCTAGTCCAAAAATGCATGTTTGAACATAAATATGACATGGATTGCAATACAAGCATTGATCACACTTATTGAATAGAAAATATGTATACATAGTGTAACCAAGCTTACTCAAGCAACAAAAAGAGAAGCACAAGATATTTCAAATTTTTTGCAAGTGACTAGATGTAAAATAGCTCTCTTTGCTTAAGTTCCCCATATGGGGTCAAAATCCACACCACTTCAATGAAGGGCATGTGGTCTAAAAGACTTACCAAGTCCATAGGACCTAGTTGAACCTATTTGAGACATGTTTGTCTCGTAGCAAGCGGGTTCGTCTTTTCTAATCCACTTAGGTGCCTCAAAAACATACCTAGTGGTCATAGGTTCTAGAGTTCTAGATGGCAAAGAATCATGCAAATGATTTTCTTCCTTTTTAAGGACATGCATCTTAGCTCTAGCCTTTTTCTTTTCAATCATGCATATAAGATTACATATTTAAATGTAATGCAAGCAACTTGGTCTAACATGACCAACAATACCACACAAAAGACAAGAGGAGATAAGGTTAGGAATTATACCATTCCCTTGAGCATGCAAAAGTGCTTTCCCTTGTCGTTGTGGTTGTCTTCGTAGTTGGATAGGATCTCTCCTCCTTTGATGATGACCAAGACAAAGTTGCTTGCTCGGTTGAGCTTGCATGATTGAACACTTCCCTATTAAGATCGTAGATTGAGGGAAGTTAGCCTTCTTGGTTGGTTAGACCAAGATTGAGGAAGGCTTGGGCTTGAAGCTCTTTGGTGATGTGAGCAACGCCCTTTCATCTTCGTCTCCTCTCTCACCTTAGAGGGACATCTCCTCATCGGAGTTATTTTCTTCTCTCTCAAATTCACTCATAGTGTTTGCGTTGAATGAATGCAAATGAGAAGAATGCAAGATGTATGTCAAAAACAATAATCATACAAAATGCACAACACACCAAAAAAGAGCTTGGATCACCTAAGTATATCTAGGAACCAGGCTCTGATACCAATTGAAAGTTCTATATAAATGCTCGAGGTGTGTTTATCAATATAAAGCTAGAGGGGGGGTGAATAGATTTTATCTAATTATTACCCAATTTTCGCATGCAAGTCAATTTTACGAAAATACCCCTAGCAAGTCAAAAATACATACAAGTGTAATAAGATGCGGAAATAGTAAATGACACTTGATGTATACGTGGAAAACCCAACCACTGGGAAAAACCACGGGCTGTTAAGTGCGCCACACTCGGACCTCGAAATCCACTATATGAAAAGACGGTTACACCCTCAAGTGATTCTCGGACTCTCACCCTAGATAACCTCAGGCTATGGACACTACCAATCGCCACTCTTGGTTCAATCCCTAGTGATATCCGGGATACACTACTCTTGGCATGAGCACCCTCTAATCTACCACGCGGGCCTTTTATAGCGGCTCTAGTCCAATTTGCTTGAGGCCTAAGCACACTTAGCCCCAAGACTTCAATCTCTCAAAAGAGATGCACAACCCTATGTGAATATGTATGAATATTCAATTAATGCAATAAGAGCTAGGGTACTCTAAATGCTTACCTAGGATTATAAGATGACAATATAATCAATCCTAGATATCACATATAGCTATATGACATGGCATATAACTTTAGCTAAGTAAAGGATCACCAATCCTAGATACAAAGCTATCATATAAAACCCACAAACATTCAAAGGATTAACTAGTTGATTAAAAAACAATCTATCAACCTAGTTATCAATACATCACACAAGAATGTTCATGGCATAGCTTTTAGGCAATAATGACCTAATCAAATAAGCTATGAAAAATAATCTCAATCAATAAATGAGATCAATTAGCTAGATGGCATATGAACATTAAAGCCTAGCTAACAAATAAAAACCCAATCAACACATAATCTCAATCTTATATGTAGAAATTAATCTAAACACATATAAGTAAAATATGAGATAAAATTGATAAGTAGAAACACTAATTATGTAAGATAAAAGTGTTCAACAAATCATACCATGTGTGTTGAAGAAGTCCCATGCATTAGCATATGCTAGATGATCCTAGATGATGCTTAGATGAAGATTTATGCATGTGGGAATGGGTTTAGAGAGATAAAGATATGATCTTTAAGCTTTCTCTCTCAAGTCTCTCTAAATATCTCTCTAGGGTTCTTATGATCAAAGACTTGTTTTCTGAACCAGAGATAAGGATGTATTTATAGAGACCAAAAACAGGGCAGGTGAAAATACAATTTTGCCCTTGAAACGCACCGATCGGCGGTTTCATTCGGCGGCCAGGCCGCCGAAATGAACCGCCGAATGGCTCCCGAGCGGAACAGGGGAACTTCGGCGACTTCGTTCGGCGGTTTGGAAACCGCCGATTCCAACCGCCGATTCCAACCGCCGTTTTGGACCCGAGAGATATATTTCAATCAGGTCTCATTCGGCGGTTTCGAACGGCGGCCAGGCCGCTGAAAGTAACCGCCGATTCACCAAAAATGGTGAAACCAAGGAGAAGCCAAAGGCATCTCCACCGGCGATCATCGCGCAAAACAAAGCACATTACCGTGCACGCGCGGACGTTTCCGAACATCCTTAAGGAAACGAATTACTCCACACTAAAAGCTAACAAACATGAAGTGCAAGTGTGGGTATTGAATGCATCCTAATGCCTATCATGTCATGGCATTTCATATAAAAAGATGCAAACAATCTTATGCAAGAAGAGACATTGAATAAACAATAAAGCACAATGCACACAAAATATAAACACAACATTCAAGAATAAGAGTTATGCATGTTGTGTGTGTGTGCAACTATATCTCTTCAAGCCAATGTAAGCACTAGATATATACCTTTGGTGCTTGTCCTCTTGAGGTCTTGGAAAGGGTCTTGATCTTCAACAAACACCTAGACTACCCTTACAACCAAACCCCAACATGTGGTTTGACCATGAAATAAGCCAATCAATTAATGGGAATCCTTACAGATGTCATTTAGAATAATACACATCGGTTGTAAACTGATGTCGTTGTTGCGTTTTTTCTACATCGCTCAAATAGACATCGGTTTCAAAAGAACAACACAAGATCTTTATTTATTTATTTTTTCTCCAGTTGTGTGAATAATTATGCGTTTCCAAGTTTTTTGATGGTATTAAAGTTTAGCAGTAGTTTCATTTTCATCCTTTTTAGCCCACGGAATATTGCAGCTACATGTATATTTTTTTTATGACCATATCAGGGGTTGTTTGAATCATTCAATTATCAATATGATTATATCCTCGTTTTCCCGTTTCCATGTTCACATTTTGCAAATCATATATTTCATAAATAAATATAAGAGTTCGGACTTGATTTCTATTGAGCATAATTATAATTGTCTTTAAAAAAAAACGTATGATTCAATATTAATTTGGTTTGAAATTTTGAATGATAAAAAATGCGAGCCCACTTTCATGTCTATTTTAGTTTGGGTAGTTTACAAGTATAATAGTAAACAAACCATGAAACGGTTATCGAAGCCGTAAACGTAATTATGAAATCCGTATATATAGTTTCTAAAGCCGTATAGTTATTTTGTGGAAAAAACCCTTAAGTAGTTACCATTACTGTAAAACTAGTTACCGGAGGCCTAAAATCAGTTACCATATAATTTTTGAAGTAACCCTTAAGTAGTTTCCACAGCGAGCCCAAGGTGACCTCAACAAGGACATCCCAAGCTTGCCTTAGACATCATTGAAACCCGAGACCATAGCGAGCCCAAGGTGACCTCAAGAAGCCCATCCCAAGCTCGCCTTGACACAGTTTCACATCATTGAAACCCAAGACCATAGCGAGGCCAAGGTGACCTCAACAAGCCCATTCCAAGCTCGCATTGACACAGTTGGACACCATTGAAACCCGAGACCATAGCGATCCCAAAGTGAGCTGCACAAGCTCACCACAAGGTCGCCGTTTGAATGTAGTAGTCACAAGGAATGTTTTACAAAAAAACCCTTAAAGTTAGCAAGCCGTAAAAGTAGTTACGAGCTAAATTTTTGTTAAGAAACCCTTAAGTAGTTACTACTACCGTTGAAGTAGTTACTAAAGCCCTAAAAATAGTTACAAAAAAAAAACATATTATAATTTATTATTATTATTTTATCTTTCTTTCTTTATTTTTGTAATTAATCTATAATTTTAATAGGTTAATGGCAACAGCATGTTGCAAACCTGAACTATTCATGCCAACACCCTTTTTACTACTTGCTTGCACCATTCAGTGATGTTATTTCACTGCATCGTTGCCGGTCCCATATGGGATTTGGCTAACATGTAGTAAAATTTGTTGTCAACCATGAAACCAAAATCAATTCACTGATGTTGCCATATGTAAAGGCACATAGAGGCTAGTAGGTACGATGATGTAAAGGTATATATCCCTCATGTATACATTCTTGTATGTGATAACTGAAAATAACGTCTTTACTTCCAGTACCACTTGATGCTTACATACTAGTACGACAATCGTGGTAACCGTAATGTATGCAAATTGCTCTATAACAATGGAACAAGATCGATGTAATGAGAGTAACAGAATGTAATCATAGCGAGGTTACAATCACCAATTTCCATTTCGATCGTTCACCTAATATATACATGATGTCCAGACGTTAGGTTCCTAATGGAAATTAATGTAACCATTACTGTATCTACTATTTTAACCAACTGTCATTTATGCAACCTAAACTTCAGCTGATTCATAAGTACAAAAACAACAAAACTACATGCAACGAACCTGCATGCTACATACAGAGTACCCACAGCCATGTTTAGAGTACATGGATTTAAAATTATAAGTAATATGAAACAAAACAAAAACTGCTCAGAGCAGTGGCCTAGAAACTTACAATATCAACGTCGTGCAGTCCCCCACCAAGGGTATCCGTTCACAGCGAATGTTGATGACGAATGATCGAAACCTATATTACTATATTCTAAATCATGATTCGTGTCTCCTCCACAATCATTATTGACTGGGAATGTGAATGAATACGATGGACCGATGGAAGAGCAACCATAACTTGTGTCATTGTTTTGTGTCAAATTTTGTTCGTACATGTGTACAGATACAGAACTATTGTTGGTTCGCACGTTGCCATGGCATGTCTTTGCAGTGTGACCAGGTTGCCCACATTTGCCACACTTACGTTGCTTCACACCAGCATTTTTCTTGCGTCGAACTGAACCTTTTGTTGCTGCCATTGAAGGATCTTTGACATTATGCACATGTTGCACACCCGACACATTTTGTGAATGAATAGGAGAAGATGGCATTAACTCTTGCATGCGCAATGCCAATTTATCAATCTCTCCGTTGGCCTCTTTGAATCCATCATCTGACTTCGATGCGAAATAACACATTTTGCCCCATTTAGAACTCAATGATCCATACCTGGCCTTTTCCATGATTGGTGTAGGAGTTGCCTCACATGCGTACTTGATAGCTGAAAAGTCTTTTGCACGGGTGGTCCATCGATGGAGTATAAGTGATGATGGTATATGTTGGATGTCCATGGTTTTCATTACACTGAAACTGTGGCGACATGGTAGACCGGCTGTCTCAAACATTTTGCATGAGCAATGGATTTGATTTACCGATGGTATGAATCGGGTTGTCCAAATACGATTTACAATTCCAAATTTCTTGAATGTGTACGTGCAGTTATCCTCATCTTGCACACAATTTACTATGCTCAGTAATGCCTCTTCTCGGATTTCTTCCCGCACAAGGAAGAATACATTTCTTTTGTAATTTTGACCAGCATGTTTCTCTAGGCCCAACAAATGAGTACTGTATATAGGTTCAGTCGTAGTATTTTGATAATCGTTCAGTGTTTCTGTATTTTGAATGCGGTCCAATGCCCTATCGATGTTTTTCAGGAACTCATACATCTTCAACCTACAATGAACAAACCGATTAAGGTACGAGTTCATACTCTCACAACGTTGCGTGCTTCGCATGCCGCCAAAGAAGCTATCTCGAAGAAAAGTTTCAGCCCACTGCTTTCGTTTCGAATACATCGCACTCACCCACTCATTGTTTTGCAATCCAAATTTTTCCACCATGCTAACCCATTGCAGATCAAACTCATCTTCGGTCATAAAATTCATCATGCAACTGTAAAACGCACGAGTGAAGTTGGCATCCTGGACGTTTGTCTGAACATTTCGCTCTAGATGCCAACAACACAATCGTCGAACAGATTCAGGCATCACTATCTTTATTGCCTTGTGCATAGCCTTGTCACCATCTGTAACCATCGATTTCGGCTTCTGACCATGCATTGCTACCAAGAATGTCCGCAACAACCAAGTGTATGTGTCCACAGTTTCATCACATAGCAATCCAAAGCCAAAAATCGTGGTACTATGGTGGTGATTTACGCCAACAAGCATTACAAGGGGCCTCCGATATACATTTGTTCTGTACGTTACATCAAAAGCTAGAACATCACCAAAAAAGGCATAGTCAGAACGTGATGTCGAATCGGCCCAAAACAAGTTACCGAAACGGTTATCTTCATCCAATGTGTAATGAAAGAATAAATCCGATTCCGTTACTGATTTTGCTGTGAAGTAAGATATAACAGAATCAGAGTCAGATGTCTGAATCTCAGACCTACGAACTGAATCCAAACGGTTCTGCAAGTCTTTCTTTGTGTGTCCGACGTTTGAATAGCTACCAGATTGTTCCACAATATGGTCCATCACTTGGGCAGTTTTGACACCAACAGTTCGCCACGACTGTAACTGTGCAATTTCTGAATCTTTGACAGTACGATGTGATCGTAGGAACTGAATGTGATTGGGTGGTGACAAATTGTGAGTATGTTCTATAACGAATTCTCTCACAACCCACATCATACTATTTCGATATATTTTTATTTTCATTGCTGCCTGACATCCTTCTCGAGTTTGACCTCTAGGTTCACGTTTTTTGTTTGTTTTATCTAACCACTTTTGTTCTCTGTACCCTTACTTTGAGCAAACCCATCTACGTATTGTAATCATACCGTGCCTATCACGCCTCATTTCATCCTTCCTGATGCTAAACCCAACAAACAGTGAGTAATTCTTGTAAAATGCTTCAGCATCTTCGACAGACGCAAACTCCTTGCCAATTACATCACTCGGTTGCAAACTAGTAAATGTAGCCGGGTCATCTAATTCAGACAATGTTGGTTCAACTCCAAGAGAAGTCGTATTGTCTGGAGTACACAAATGTTGGGTTGAGAGAGTATGATCAGTCTGAAATGAAGGATCCACTGTAGCTTCTTCGTTAGCGATGTTATACGAATGACCAAGATACGTGTACTTGTCATGCGTGCTGTTTGTGAATTCCCATTGAGAAGAGCTTGTTGTCTTTAAATCATAATTTGACTTGGAGGTGCTACCAATATTAGAATCGATATTCATCCTCCTGTGTGAACAACAACGAAAACATGGTGTGAATTATAAATATCAAATATTTGCTATGGAAACATTTCCACCAAGCCCTATTTTGTTATTAATTACAAATGCAACATTAATTTTAACAAGCCCTATTTTGTTATTAATTAAAAATGAAATATGGATGGTAACAAGCCCTATTTTGTTAGTCATTAAAAATGCAACATGGATGGTGTGGTTAATTGATGCATAGGCATTATTATAACATGGTGGGTAGATGATTTTTTTTTTTTTTTTTTACATTATAAATTCAACATACAAGTATGTCAATTGATGGCTGGGTGTGATCCAAAATTGGGCTATTAAAAAAAAAAAAAAACACAATGTAACATATACCTTTGTCAACTGTGCACTTGTTGTTTGCTTCCTAGTTTGTCCTTCAGTAGACCATGAATGAATGAAAGCTCCAAATACAGCTTCAACAAATTGATTCCCAACAACAACATTCTACATTTGTTATGAAGGGGTTTGAAGGGGTTTGGTCGACAGTAACTAGGTGAAAGTAGTTGGGGATGTTGAATGTGAAGTGGTCGGTCGAAGTGAAATAGGTGCGAAAAATTTAACGGGTGGCAAATAAAATGCCAACTGTCACGATATTGCGATCTCAGGGCGAGCTGAACAAGCTCGTCCCAAGATCGCTCTAATAAGGAACATAATCAATCAACCACCTGACCATTGCAAGCCCTAGGCGATCTATTTAAGATCTCCCCAAGGTCGCAATGGTCAGGTTATAAAACAATTCAGACACGATACAATAGCGATCCCAAGGTGATCTCCTTAAGATCACCCTAAGGTCGCCTACATGCAGTTGGAAAGAATTCAAACCCGAGGCCATAGCGAGTCCAGGATGACCTGAACAAGCTTATGTCAAGGTCGCATGTGCCCAGTTGGATTAAATTCAAACCCGAGGCCATAGCGAGCCCAGGGTGATCTTAAGAAGCTCATCCCAAGGTCGCCTTTCACATTGTGTATTTTTAGTAGAACGCTGTCGTTTGGAGTCAGGCGAGATGAAAAGCGAGCCCACGAAGCTTGCCCTAAGATTGCCTGTATGCGAGGTGTGAAATAAAGACCGTAGGTCGTGGGAGATCAGTCATAACACAAAAACTCTTACAAAATCATCTCTCAAACGGCTGCAGCAACTGTCAATCTGTGTCCAAGGTAATCCTCATCTCTAATCCTCTCTATTTATGTTAAAAAGAGTTGTCTAAAGCATTAAAGCAAGCCACATTCTATAAAGCTTCTCTTTCAAACGTGAAAATAGGAGGATATTAGGGATTACTTTGGTTCAAGTGTATTTTAACATAAATAGATGATTGGGGTTTGATTAGAAGAACATTGGAAGGTTGATTTCGGTTGTTTTAAAGAATTTTTGGTTAGTTTAAGTTTGGTGTGCCATTTTTGTTTCTAGATTAAGTGTGGTGTTCAATTTTTACTTATAGATTAAGTGTGGTGTTGAATCTTTGGTATATCGATTAACTGTGGTGTGTAATCTTTTGGTTACAAAATAAGTGTTGTGTGATTATTGGTGTGGAATCTCTTATAAAGCATAAAAGCTATGTACATTCTATTAAGCCTCACATGAGAAGGTGAATATAGGAGGATATTGGGGATTACTTTGTTTCAACTACATATTTTGTTAAAATGATGATTGGGGTTTCATTACAAGTACATTGGAAGGTTGATTTGGGTTGTGTTAAAGAAGTTTATGTTTGTTTCAGTTTGGTGTTACATTAAGGGCTTAGAGATTAAGTGTGGTTTTGAATTTTTGCTTAGAGATTTAAGTGTGGTGTGGTATGTTTTGCTTAGTATCTATCTGCCGTTTGATTGTTCGTGTGTGGTTTTAGAAAAATCATGGCAGGTGGAAAGAAAAATTCGAAGCGAGGCAAAAAAAAAGGGGAATCATCGAGAGGTTCGGATCCGTTCGCCTCGCCTCCTCTGTCAGGGAAAGGTAAGGGTGAAATAACCTCACCACCCCCAGACCCGGATAACCCGAAAAGATGGGCATTGTATGGTAATATAAAGGTTTGGCCGGAAAGGGGCATCAATTTGACGGTTTTAGCCTCCACTTTCGTTCCACATGATGTGCGAGCATTGAATTGGTTTGGTTTTGTTAGGACACCTAACGTGCGGCATTGGATTTGGTTAGAGAATTTTACTATGCCATGGTCCCTCACCATTTCAGTCAAGGGATTCCGGTGATAGTTCGGGGTACAGAGGTCCTCATTACAGCCACCAAGATCAACGAGTGGTTTGGGGCTTCTCAGGCGCTACGTGAATACGTTGACGACGTTCCCAACCATGATTTCTTTGAGCCATACAACGCTTTTCTGGCCGCTGACCTAAGGATGGATGAATCCCTGCTATGGAACGACTACCGTCACCCTTTGTTGCTCAACCAACTAAAGATAGATGCGGCATTCTGGATTCTGATGTTTGACTACTCATTGACTCCGAAGACCCACCGATCCGAGCTAAGTTTTGACACCGCACGCCATCTGTTTTGTGCGAGAAACATGCTTCAAATGGACATTGACCAGATCATTATGAAGAGTATACATAAGGGTGCAAAGACAAAAGGGCCACTGCCTTTCCCTTGCCTTATCACCCATTTTTGTGAGGAGGCAGGCATTGAATGGAATAGGGAATAAGGCAACATGATAACTCCTACAGGTGACATAGGGAGGAAGACCTACAATGAACTTGCTAGGCGTAGAGGGGTCAGGCCAATTGGGGGTAACGTGCTCGATGATGATGACATGGGCTTTTCAGATGAAGACCTTCTCGAGGATGACACAGATGATGAAGAATACGATGGGGAGAACGGCGGGGGTGAACCAGGTACGAGCACAGGTAATCAGATCCCAACGATGGCTCAGATGATGCAGAGCATCAGTGCACAGCTGGAAACCAACAACAACAGCCTTCAGTCTATGAGGCAGGATATGAACTGGAACCACCAGGCCTATATGGGTGAATTCGCGAACATAAATCGGAGGTTGGATGATTTCCAATTGGGTTTGGTGAACCATGGCGTGGACATCCCATTCGTGTACCGAAGGCTTAATAGGCGTCCTTCTACAGGACCACAGCAGGCACCACCGGACCAGAACATGCCACCTCAGGACCCCAATGTTCCAGATCAGGGCACATAGTTGTCAGTCACTTGCAGTTTCTTTATTTTAATTTGTTTGTTTTTTTTAGTCTTTCGATTTAAGTACATTTGTTTTTATTTACATATTGGTACTTCATGCACTGTTATATAATTGTTTAGTTCGGATATGTATTTTGATTTCTGTTTTATTCCTTTATAATATCTCTTTCTGTAGGAAGTATGAGTATGAGACAAATTAAGCTACATGTGGTTGCTTTCAAAGCATTAACAATGCCATAAGCAGTATAATATGTCATCATAACTTCAAAATTGACATGCACTTAGTCCTTTCTGTAAACAACTACACAGTTACTAGCGGTCTCTGTTGTCGCCCACAATAGCACATCTACTTGCATTTTCAACACATGATGAAGACTACAAAATTTTCAACCCGTGGTCTGTGGATTTAAAAAAAAAAACATAATTAAAATGAATAAATTACAGTGTCGCTAACTTGGACAACTGATGCTTCTCTAATCATATTGCTTTCCACCGCATTTGTACAAGAAGAACTATGAATTTCGAATTAATCAAGTAGTTACAAGGTAATTGTTTTGGAAAAACCCTTAAATAGTCTCTAATAATATCTCTACCATTTTTGCTTTTCCTTCCCTCAATTGACTCATGTTATGACTCTGTCAATAGCAAATACAGATAGGAAACCAAACACACAAATACAGAAAACATAGATTCAATGCTTTAATATCTGCCTCATGACCTGTAAATTTTCTCTTCATTGCAGTAATGAATGGTTTCCTGTCAACTGGACACCAATATCACTACAATTGGTGATGGGATGAGATATGTTTCAACATTATGATGTACAATAGTTGCAGATTGGTTGGGGCAACAAACACCTACACACCAAAGATACAAGTATCATCAATAAGGTATCCGTTCACAGGACTGCAAAACGTATTCAGGTTGATGAATTTGGCAATACAAAATCTGGTGTTGGAGATGTTCAATTTCTGCTTGTTAACACAAATTCCAACAAGTCTTGTTGCACACGATCTAAGTAAGAAAAAAAATTATCCACTTCCTTCATCACGGTATCAGGGTTAGATTGATCCATTCTGTTCAAAATTGTCACAAACTCATTCTGAAAATGTAATCACTGAGTTCATTCATCTGCAAACTTGAATGACTGTCCAAGCTTATATTCTCCCGAGTTGTTCATCTCAGCGTTGCACTCGTAGAGTTAGTGTTGGAATGTGTGTTGTTTTGTGTAGTTATGTGTAAGAGGATTATGTCTATGTATACCAACATGAGAGAAAACAGTTCTTGTACATTACCCAACTTTTCTTGCTTCTCCATTATGTACTTCTTCCTTTCACTTCATTTTTGAAACAGTAAAAATGTCAATAGAAATACAACCCAGCAAATAGATGGATATAAATATACATAAATTCTATTATCAGTTCGAATTGACAAATGTTATATCAGAACCCTGGTACAACTGGATTGGGAATCAGTACAGTTGCTCAGGGACAGTTTGTGTACAGGTGCTTCTTGACCCCTATCCAATTTTTGGGCCAATTCCCCCTTCATACTAGCCAAAAATGAGATTCTGGCCGAATCCGAGTTTGCTGCTCCAACCATTACCAAACTAATATCTATTCCGTTTAGTAATTCAGGTGCTTCTGTGGCGTATAATGTAAAACTAGTAGCGGATGATATAACTTTTGTCAGTTGGAACTGATGAAGACTTTCTGTATAAATATATACATATATTTATATTTTATAATGATGTAGCTCAAATGAAAATTAAAATAATGATCAGCGTGACAAATTATCATCACCAACTCCTGGGACAGATCGTCAGCTTATTAGTCCGTATGGATGAACAAATGGTGTCTTATCTAAGCTACATCTGGATACTACAGATGTAGTATAAAATATAAAAAATTGTTTATCTATATATAAATATTCCAAGCCGTAAAAGTAGTTACCACTACCGCAAAAGTAGTTACAAGGTAATTTTTGTTGGAAAAACCCTTAAGTAGTTATCGTTTCCCTAAAAGTAGTTACCACCACTGTAAAAGTAGTTACAAGGTAATTTTTGTTGGAAAAACCCTTAAGTAGTTACCAACCCCTGAAAGTAGTTACCAAAACAGTGAAAGTAGTTTCCGTTACCGTAAAAGTAGTTACAAGGTAATTTTTGTTGGAAAAACCCTTAAGTAGTTACCAACCCCTGAAAGTAGTTACCATTTTTCTAAAAGTAGTTACACTACCGTAAAAGTAGTTACAAGGTAATTTTTGTTGGAAAAACCGTTAAGTAGTTACCAAGCCGTGAAAGTAGTTACCATTTCCCTAAAAGTAGTTACCACCACTGTAAAAGTAGTTACAAGGTAATTTTTTATGGAAAAACCCTTAAGTAGTTACGAACACGTGAAAATAGTTACCATTTCCCTATAAGTAGTTACCACCACCGTAAAAGTAGTTACAACGTAATTTTTGTTGGAAAAACTCTTAAGTAGTTACCAAGCCATGAAAGCAGTTACCATTTCCCTTTTAGTAGTTACCAAAGCCATAAAAGTAGTTACAAGGTAATTTTTGTTGGAAAAACCCTTAAGTAGTTACCAACCCCTGAAAGTAGTTACCATTTCCCTAAAAGTAGTTACCACTACCGTAAAAGTAGTTATAAGGTAATTTTTGTTGGAAAAACCGTTAAGTAGTTACCAAGCCGTGAAAGTAGTTACCAAGCCGTGAAAGTAATTACCATTTCCCTTATAGTAGTTACCACCACCGTAAAAGTAGTTACAAGGTAATTTTTGTTGGAAAAACCCTTAAGTAGTTACCAACCCCTGAAAGTAGTTACCATTTCCCTAAAAGTAGTTACCACCACCGTAAAAGTAGTTACAAGGTAATTTTTGTTGGAAAAACCCTTAAGTAGTTACCAACCACTGAAAGTAGTTACCAACCCCTGAAAGTAGTTACCAAAACCGTGATAGAAGTTACCACTACCGTAAAAGTAGTCACAAGGAAATTTTTGTTGGAAAAACCCTTAAGTAGTTACCAACCCCTGAAAGTAGTTACCATTTCCCTAAAAGTAGTTACTACCACCGTAAAAGTCGTTACAGGGTAATTTTTGTTGCAAAAACCCTTAATTAGTTACCAAGCCGTGAAAGTACTTACCATTTCCCTAAAAGTAGTTACCACCACCGTAAAAGTAGTTACAAGGTAATTTTTAGTGGAAAAACCCTTAAGTAGTTACCAAGCCGTGAAAGTAATTACCATTTCCCAAAAAGTAGTTACCACCACCGTAAAAGTAGTTACAAGGTAATTTTTGTTGGAAAAACCCTTAAGTAGTTACCAACCCTTGAAAGTAGTTACCATTTTCCTAAAAGTAGTTACCACTACCGTAAAAGTAGTTACAAGGTAATTTTTGTTGGAAAAACCGTTAAGTAGTTACCAAGCCGTGAAAATAGTTACCATTTCCCTAAAAGTAGTTACCACCACCGTAAAAGTAGTTACAAGTTAATTTTTGTTGGAAAAACCCTTAAGTAGTTACCAAGCCAAGAAAGTAGTTACCATTTCCCTTATAGTAGTTACCAAAGCAGTAAAAGTAGTTACAAGGATATTTTTGTTGGAAAAACCCTTAAGTAGTTACCAACCCCTGAAAGTAGTTACCATTTCCCTAAAAGTAGTTACTACCACCGTAAAAGTAGTTACAGGGTAATTTTTGTTGGAAAAACCCTTAAGTAGTTACCAAGCCGTGAAAGTAGTTACCATTTCCCTAAAAGTAGTTACCACCACCGTAAAAGTAATTACAAGGTAATTTTTGTTGGAAAAACCCTTAAGTAGTTACCAAACCGTGAAAGTAGTTACCATTTCCCAAAAAGTAGTTACCACCACCGTAAAAGTAGTTACAAGGTAATTTTTGTTGGAAAAACCCTTAAGTAGTTACCAACCCCTGAAAGTAGTTACCATTTCCCTAAAAGTAGTTACCACTACCGTAAAAATAGTTACCACTACCGTAAAAGTAGTTACAAGGTATTTTTTGTCGGAAAAACCGTTAAGTAGTTACCAAGCCGTGAAAGTAGTTACTATTTCCCTAAAAGTAGTTACCACCACCGTAAAAGTAATTACAAGGTAATTTTTGTTGGAAAAACAATTAAGTAGTTACCAATCCTTGGAAGTAGTTACCAAAGCCGTAAAAGTAGTTACCAAAGCCGTCAAAGTAGTTAAAAGGTAATTTTTGTTGGAAAAACCCTTAAGTAGTTACCAACAACTGAAAGTAGTTACCATTTCCCTAAAAGTAGTTACCACTACTGTAAAAGTAGTTAAAAGGTAATTTTTATTGGAAAAACCCTTAAATAGTTACCAACCCCTGAAAGTAGTTACCATTTCCCTAAAAGTAGTTACTACCACCGTAAAAATAGTTACAATGTAATTTTTGTTGGAAAAACCCTTAAGTAGTTACCAAACCGTGAAAGTAGTTACCATTTCGTAAAAAGTAGTTACCACCACCGTAAAAGTAGTTACAAGGTAATTTTTGTTGGAAAAACCCTTAAGTAGTCACCAACAACTGAAAGTAGTTACCATTTCCCTAAAAGTAGTTACCACTACCGTAAAAGTAGTTACAAGGTAATTTTTATTGGAAAAACCCTTAAATAGTTAGCAACCCCTGAAAGTGGTTACCATTTCCCTAAAAGTAGTTACTACCACCGTAAAAATAGTTACAACGTAATTTTTGTTGGAAAAACCCTTAAGTAGTTACCAACCCCTGAAAGTAGTTACCATTTTCCTAAAAGTAGTTACCACTACCGTAAAAGTAGTTACCACTACCGTAAAAGTAGTTACAAGGTAATTTTTGTTGGAAAAACCGTTAAGTAGTTACCAAGCCGTGAAAGTAGTTACTATTTCCCTAAAAGTAGTTACCACCACCGTAAAAGTAGTTACAAGGTAATTTTTGTTGGAAAAACCATTAAGTAGTTACCAATCCTTGAAAGTAGTTACCAAAGCCGTAAAAGTAGTTACCAAAGCCGTCAAAGTAGTTACAAGGTAATTTTTGTTGGAAAAACCCTTAAGTAGTTACCAACCCCTGAAAGTAGTTACCATTTCCCTAAAAGTAGTTACCACTACCGTAAAAGTAGTTACAAGGTAATTTTTATTGGAAAAACCCTTAAGTAGTTACCAACCCCTGAAAGTAGTTACCATTTCCCTAAAAGTAGTTACTACCACCGTAAAAGTAGTTACAGGGTAATTTTTGTTGGAAAAACCCTTAAGTAGTTACCAAGCCGTGAAAGTTGGTACCATTTCCTTAAAAGTAGTTACCACCACCGTAAAAGTAGTTACAAGGTAATTTTTGTTAGAAAAACCCTTAAGTAGTTACCAAGCCGTGAAAGTAGTTACCATTTCCCTAAAATTAGTTATCACCACAGTAAAAATAGTTACAATGTAATTTTTGTTGGAAAAACCCTTAAGTAGTTACCAAACCGTGAAAGTAGTTACCATTTCCCAAAAAGTAGTTACCACCACCGTAAAAGTAGTTACAAGGTAATTTTTGTTGGAAAAACCCTTAAGTAGTTACCAACCCCTGAAAGTAGTTACCATTTCCTAAAAGTAGTTACCACTACCGTACAAGTAGTTACAAGGTAATTTTTATTGGAAAAACCCTTAAATAGTTACCAACCCATGAAAGTACTTACCATTTCCCTAAAAGTAGTTACTACCACCGTAAAAGTAGTTACAGGGTAATTTTTGTTGGAAAAACCCTTAAGTAGTTACCAAGCCGTGAAAGTTGGTACCATTTCCTTAAAAGTAGTTACCACCACCGTAAAAATAGTTACAAGGTAATTTTTAATGGAAAAACCCTTAAGTAGTTACCAAGCCGAGAAAGTAGTTACCATTTCCCTAAAAGTAGTTACCATTTCCCTAAAAGTAGTTATCACCACCGTAAAAATAGTTACAATGTAATTTTTGTTGGAAAAACCCTTAAGTAGTTATGAAAGTTCTTAAAATACTCGAGGCGTGTTCAATATAAAGCTAGAGGGGGGGTGAATAGATTTTAGCTATTATTACCCAATTTTCGCATACAAGTCAATATTACGAAAATGCCCCTACTAGTTAAATATACAAGCAAGTGTAATATAGTGCGGAATTAAAATAACACTTGATGTATACGTGGAAACCCAACCACTGGGAAAAACCACGGGCTGATTAGTGCGCCACACTCGGACCTCGAAATCCACTAATCGAAATGGAGTTTACAACCTATGTAGACCTCGTCTAACACTCCGGTCAATAACCCCCCACTTCTACCACTCGGGCCTTTAAAAGTGGCTCTAGTCCAATTGCTTGAGGCCTAAGCAACCTTAGCCTCAAGACTTAGTTCTCTAAGAAGAGATTATGCAACCTATGTGAATATGTATTAATATTCAAATAACAAACAAGGCTAGGTAACCTTAGATGCTTATCTAGGATGATGATATAATCAATTTAATCAACCCTAGATATCAATTGCTAAATGACATGTCAAATAGCTTAGCTAATCAAGATTAAGCAAAAACCTAATTAGCTATCACAAAAACAACACTCAATTAATTCATCACAATTAATTCTCTATTCTTGTATTATCATATGATCAACAACATACAAGTAAATAAAAAGAGAATATGCTTGATAGTAAAAATACTAAAATAAGATGAAACTAATCAAAATCTTACCAAGCATATTGTGATGATGCCAATCCAATCATAGATGCTTTCTATGTAGACATAGAGGATGCAATATGAAATTTGATGCAAAAAGGATTTGATTTGAGTGTTTAAAGGTGGGTTCTTGAATTGATTTTTTCTCAAAAATCTCTCTTGAAAGATTAGGGTTCTAATTGCACAAGAAGCTTGTTCAGAGATTGAGAAAACAAGATATTTATAGACATCAAGAACAGGGCAAGTGAAAAGACAATTTTGCCCCTGAAACGCACCGTTCGGCGGTTTCAATCGGCGGCCAGGCCGCCGATGACGACCGCCGAATTGAGCTCGTGAAGAACAGAGCATTAACGGTGGTTTAATTCGGCGGTTTCGCGACCGCCGATCAAACCGCCGAATCAAACCCGAGGGATTAAAATCGATCAGGTATGAACGGCGGTTTCGAACGGCGGTCGTGACCGCCGATCTTGACCGCATAATTGCTTCAGACCAATCTGGACTGAAACGGCGGTTTCAGTCGGCGGCCAGGCCGCCGATCATAACCGCCGATCACCAACAATGGTGAAAACCAAGGAGAAGCCAAGGGCATTCTCCAAAGGCGGTCTTCGCGCGAAACCAAGCACTCATTAGTGCAAGCGCGGACGTTTCCGAACAATGTCGGGAAACGAATTATAAGGCACATATACACACAACAAGATATATCAACCAAAGTGCTAGTGTGTAAAGTGACATGTGAAGAGATGCACATAAAAATAAGCAAGTATGCAATCATAGCAAGAATGCTAAGTGTGTGTGTGCTACTAAATCTCTTCAAAGAAAAACAAGCACAAGAGATTATACCTTTGGCGTGCTTGTATCTTGAGGTCATGGAAGGGCCTTTGATCTTCAACACTAAACACTTAGACTACCCTTACATTCAAAACCCCAACATGTGGTTTGACCACGAAATAAGCCAATCAAAAAAACGGGAATCCTTACAAGTTACCAAGCCATGATAGTAGTTACCATATCCCAAAAAGTAGTTACCACCACCGTAAAAGTAGTTACAAGGTTATTTTTATTGGAAAAACCCTTAAGTAGTTACCAACCCCTAAAAGTAGTTACCATTTCCCTAAAAGTAGTTCTACCACCATAAAAGTAGTTAAAAGGTAATATTTGTTGGAAAAACCCTTAAGTTGTTACCAAGCCGTGAAAGTAGTTACAATTTCCCTAAAAGCAGTTACCACCACCGTAAAATTAGTTACAAGGTAATTTTTGTTGGAAAAACCCTTAAGTGGTTACCAAGCCGTGAAAGTAGTTACCATTTCCTAAAAAGTAGTTATCACCATCGTAAAATTAGTTACAAGGTAATTTTTGTTGGAAAAACCCTTAAGTAGTTACCAACCCATGAAAGTAGTTACCATTTCCCTAAAAGTGGTTACCACTACAATAAAAGTAGTTACAAGGTAATTTTTGTTGGAAAAACCGTTAAGTAGTTACCAAGCCGTGAAAGTAGTTACTGTTTCCCTAAAAGTAGTTACCACCACCGTAAAAGTAGTTACAAGGTAATTTTTGTTGGAAAAACACTTAAGTAGTTACCAAGCCTTGAAAGTTGTTAACATTTCCCTTATAGTAGTTACCAAAGCCGTAAAAGTAGTTAAAAGGTAATTTTTATTGGAAAAACACTTAAGTAGTTACCAACCCCTGAAAGTAGTTACCATTTTCCTAAAAGTAGTTACTACCAACGTAAAAGTAGTTACAGGGTAATTTTTGTTGGAAAAACCCTTAAGCAGTTACCAAGCCGGGAAAGTAGTTACCATTTCCCTAAAAGTAGTTACCACCACCGTAAAAGTAGTTACAAGGTAATTTTTGTTGGAAAAACCCTTAAGTAGTTACCAAGCTGTGAAAGTAGTTACCATTACCTAAAAAGTTGTTACCACCACCGTAAAAGTAGTTACAAAGTAATTTTTGTTGGAAAAACCCTTAAGTAGTTACCAACCCCTGAAAGTAGTTGCCATTTCCCTAAAAGTAGTTACCACTACCGTAAAAGTAGTTACAAGGTAATTTTTGTTGGAAAAACCGTTAAGTAGTTACCAAGCCGTGAAAGTGGTTACTATTTCCCTAAAAGTAGTTATCACCACCGTAAAAGCAGTTACAACGTAATCTTTGTTGGAAAAACCCTTAAGTAGTTACCAAGCCTCGAAAGTAGTTAACATTTCCCTTATAGTAGTTACCAAAGCCGTAAAAGTAGTTAGAAGTTAATTTTTGTTTGAAAAACCCTTTAGTTGTTACCAACCCTTGAAAGTAGTTACCATTTCCCTAAAAGTAGTTACCACTACCGTAAAAGTAGTTACAAGGTAATTTTTGTTGGAAAAACCGTTAAGTAGTTACCAAGCCGTGAAAGTAGTTACCATTTCCCTAAAAGTAGTTACCACTACCGTAAAAGTAGTTACAAGGTAATTTTTATTGGAAAAACCCTTAATTAGTTACCAAGCCGTGAAAGTAATTACCATTTCCCAAAAAGTAGTTACCACCACCGTAAAAGTAGTTACAAGGTAATTTGTGTTGGAAAAACCCTTAAGTAGTTACCAACCCCTGAAAGTAGTTACCATTTTCGTAAAAGTAGTTACCACTACCGTAAAAGTAGTTACAAGTTAATTTTTGTTGGAAAAACCCTTAAGTAGTTACCAAGCCAAGAAAGTAGTTACCATTTCCCTTATAGTAGTTACCAAAGCAGTAAAAGTAGTTACAAGGAATTTAGGAACTGTATTGGAAAAACCCTTAAGTAATTACCATACCCTGACAGTGTGTACCATGTCCCCTACAGTAGTTACCAACGTACCAAATTAAACTAAAATTGTTAACAATGTAATTTTTGTTGGGAAACCCCCTTAGTATAGTTACCAAAACAAACCCACTTAAAGTAATATACCAACTTT